>CM074723.1:435534294-436236794 GCA_037306005.1 Rhinophrynus dorsalis | reverse complement strand
GGGGAGTGAGGAATCCAAATAAACCCGGAATTATAATATGCTAACATAATATCACAAACAGATTTTGATTTAAGTGGGAGGGTAACAGGGTTATATTAACCCTTTGAATGGCAGAGGGGTACGCAGCTCATTGTTGTGCACCCCATGGAACTCGGCGGGTTAAACTAGTAATAGTCAATAAAATAATGCAAGAGAATAGGCTGAGGCTGATGTATTTAGAAAAAGTGGTGCAATTCTGGGGCAAACCAACTGCACTGTACGGGACAAATACAAATTTCCGGTGATTAAAATGGGGCTTTTAACCCCTTGCATGTTAGGGAACAAAGCAATGTGAGACATCTCTGTCATTCTAGTGGTTAAAAGTCCCATTTAAATCCGAGGACATGGTCTTTGTCTTCTGTAGTGCAGTCATGCTGCTCTAGTTCCTGTTGGTCCTTCAGTCTCTCTGCTTAGAAATGTTTTGGAAGACTCATGTGATAACTCATTCTGACACTAATTCCTTTCATGTTTAAGAAGTCAGAAGCTTATGCGGTGTCTTGTATTTACTTTATGTGCCTGTTTATTTCCTTTCCCGTAAATAAACATAACCAATAGGAAAGTGTGAGAGTTTGGTTTGGGAGCTCAATAGATGCAGTCTTGCCTCAGTGAATCGTCTCACCAGTAGTCATTTCCTCTGCAGTGAGTTATAGTTCGCACTGTCTCTCACCACTGGTTTGTCCAGGCAAATCACACGTTTAATGGTTCTTGCTGTTTATAAACAAGCGAGCGTGCCAGGAGTGTGTGCTAATTTACCTCAGCTTGAAAAATTGCATTGGCCTGTGAAGGACACACACATGTGTACATAGCTTTAGCTTGGAGGCCTGTTTATCTGTTTATAAGTTGTGGGTTTAAATGTAACTAAATTCACTTTATACCCTTACAAAGAGCATATGGAACCTGAACAGATACTTATAATACAATATATAAAGTTCAAATAATTCAAATGATTACAAGTAAAATATATGATCTATCACAAAAGCTGTATATGAAGGAGCATACTGAACTCCATCCTGATTTGAATCGGAAGGGATAAACTGTAAAGCTGGTGACTTAAGTCAAATTAGCTGACATTGACAGGCAGGAAATGACAGTTGGAAGGGAGTGCACTGTGGAATTTTAGTATTTGCATGGTAGGAAGAGGCAGGAGGGAAGGAGAGCAGTGTGCAGTGTAAGCATCAGTACGTCCACTAATTTGTCTAATTTTCATAAACTGACAAATAAATACAGTTAAATATGTAATTATTCATTCTTTTAAAATGGTAGTTTTCAAGCCTCTTCTCAGGACCGACTAATGTGCCAAGTCTTTATGATTTCTTTGCTTGTGCACAGTTGTTTAATTGGCTCACATGTGCACAAGCGTGGCTTTCCTAAAAGCATGGCCTGTTAAGCTTAAAAATTTAGGTGATTTTGAAAGATCATAGCTACTTCTTGAAGATTTATATTAAAACAAAATGGAAGCCCCATATTACTTATTTGGGTCTCCTTTCAAAATTAAAGAAAAAAAATGTAAAGACTAAAATCTCACAGAACTAAGGGTGGAATGCAAGTAAATGGAGCATTTGCTATTTTTTTAAGCCATAAACGTATGCACTATTTGTGATTTCTCAACTTTTGATACCATACTAACGCCTTGATGTTGATTTGCACATGCTCTAAACTAATGGCAAAGTTAGCGAATGCCCCCAAATTAATGGGAATGTTAGCTCCTAATTTAAGGCAAAGTTAGCCAAAGTTAGGCACAATCTTTGATCCTCTCACAAAATGGCAAAATGGGGGTTAACATTGGCAGTTAGTTAATTCAAAAGGTATTACAGCTCAAACCTGGCGACCTGAATAAAAGTGTAATTTTCCTATTGATGTCTATGGAGAGCTCATGGGTCCTGCTAAAGCTTTTCTCAGGCAGTAGCAGTAACATCTCCTCCTGGTGACCAGAATGCAAATAGCATTTTGTTTGTAAAAAACAAGTTAGAGCTTTAATAACTTTGAATGATTCCTAGCAGTTCAGAGTACTCTCATTTTACAGAAAAAGAAAAAACCTTCTCTCTCTCTCTCTCTCTCTCTTTATATATATATATATATATATATATATATATATATATATATATATATATATATATATATATATAAAATCACAATAGAATATTATTATTCCTTTAAAGGGATAGTAATGTTTCATAATAAAAGCAGCTGCAATTAATCATCATAGTATTTGGACTTTGGAGAGTGTTATATCAATTCTGTCAGAGTTATAGTTCAAGAGTAATTCTCTCCCCTTTTACTGATGTAACACTGTTCAGCCAGATCAGAAGGGAGGTGCCCAGGTAGATTGCAGAGAGGGACAATCTTCAATTAAGATAAGGGAAAAGTCTGAAAAACTTGTCAAGGGAGGCAGGGTTTTCATTGTTCTCACAGGAAGAAGATTGCCCCCTGCTGTTATCTGTATGGTCTATGGACTGTATTCCACATCTGAGAAGAGGTGGCTTACACTAGATAAAAGGGGCGGGAGGGGGAAACTTTGCTTGTGAATATCTCTCAATCCATAAAGGTTTGAGAGATAAGACTTATATCGTTCTTCATCTTTTTTTAATGCCTACAAAATAAAATAAAGATAAAACAAAGTATTATTATCCCTTTAAGCAACAAAGTACCTAACCCCTCTTTTCCATTCTGAAATGTTGAATGATTTTAAAGGACGACTATATTCTCCTTACTATAGACCGAAATCCTAATTGCCCCTAGGAATTTGTTCCTTGGATCAAGAAATGCCATTGTCAATCAGTACTGGATGTCCTGTTCATGGAGGCGGACATGACAGTCGCTAGCAGGGCCAGAGGTACATGGTAATCTTAACCTTTTAAGGACTGAAGGGTTATGCAATGCGTGCACACTGCTGCAGTCCTTCAAGGGATAAGTAAGCTTGTTCACTCTGCCTGCTTCAGTTTGAAAAAAAAACTGCCAGCAGTTGTCATGTCCGCCTCCATGGATATGAGGTCCAGGACACATTGAACACATTATCTCTTGAGCAAATGCACAACGGAAATATTGGGATTTTCTGGCCATAGTAAAGTAATGCTTAGGTATTAAAAAATTAAATCAATTTAACCCAGTCCTATCTCTCAAACCTCTATGGTTCCCCCTTCCCTCCCCTTGTGCTGACGTCAGCTTTTGTGTTAGAAACAGAGATTCCGTTCAACAGACCATCCTGCGCTCTTCAACAGCACCGTGATCACGCTAGTTAGAAAGAAGTACTTCACTAGAACGGTCTACGTGTGCCTGGTTTGCAAGCACATGTTGTAGACCATTCAAATGAAGTACTTCTGCCTAACTAGCATGATTACAGCGCTGCTGAAGAGCGCATGATGGTCTGTTGAGCGGGATCTCTGTCTCTAACACAGAAAGCTGACATCAGCACACGGGGAAGGAAGGGCAAACTTTGAAAGCTTATATCTCTCAAACCATAGAGGTTTGAGAGATAGGACTGGGTGCAATTGATTCAGGTTTTTAATACCTACAGCATTAAAATTACTTTTATGTAAGTATTACTATCACTTTAACAGCATAGTGTTGCATTATAATGAAGAGCCTTATAGCATCCAAAGTTCATACATTCTCCATCAACCTTCTTTTCTCTTTTAATGCTATCTAGGAAGAAGATTTTGAAGAAATGATTCGCTGTGCACAAGAGATGGAAACCCACCACGGCCACTTTTTTGATAAAGTCATAGTAAACGACGATCTGACGACAGCATGCAATGAACTGAAAACAACTGTAGACGCACTGGAGACTGAAGCCTGCTGGGTACCAGTCAGTTGGCTGCACTCCTGAAACCCCCCAGCACCCTGCTGCAATCGGTTTTATTTTTGAGCATAAATTACACTCGTAACCATTTTGTCAGTGGGCTTTTTTAATTTTTTTTTATTATTTGCTCTGGTGGAACTAATTTTAAGAAAAACGGTCTTATTTTTCTTGTTGGATACTATATAAAACATTTTGGATAACAAGAAGGACTTGGGAAAGAAAAAGAACAAATAAAATGGCTTTTTTGTGTGCTACAGCAGAGGAAACAGCACGTGCAGGCAGGATCAAGGCAGGATCAAGCAAGTTTAGAGAGCAGAGTTTGTCTGCTGTAATGCTACACTGAAACCAATGATTTGTACTGGATGTGACTGCAGTGCATTATGGTACCATGGTAATATTATTCTTTTCGAATGCCATAAGGGTATGCATTGACGCTCAAAGGGTTAAAGGTGCAGTAAAATTTTTTTAATGAAAACATAGATTGTCATTTTAAAAAAAGTTTACTGCTTCTTTAACTCCTTGGGTGGCTTAATAGGATGCAATGCATTGCATTCCCCACCCGGTACTCAAGTGGTTAACCCTTTGAGCGCCAGAGGGGTACGGAAGGCATTGTAAAGCAATGCGTTCCATATCCCTCTGGCGCTCAAAGGTTTAACCCTTTGAGTGCCAGAGGGGTACGCAACACATTGCATACCCCCTCTGGCACTCAAAGGGTTAATCCAGGGGTCGTCAATTGTTGGACTTCTAACTGTTGGGTACTACAACTACCGTTGTCCCCAACCAGGGGGTTGGAGAATATAGGAGTTTCACTCCCCAACAAATGTGATTGCCTGACCCCGTGTCAGCCACTTGAGTGCTTCTCAGTACTTTGGACAACCCCGCCAGTCCCTGAGAAGAGTTTAGGTGCCTATTGATTTGATAAAACAAGCAGAGACTATTCTTTTGGCCTCGTCTGTCACTTTGAAAATATTCAGCTGAATTTGGTAAAATGAACACTGGAATAATACTGTTGAGAACGAGTCTCTCTTATGTATTTTTTGTAATTCTAGCACACTGGTGTAGAAATGCTTTTTATTTGTGCCTGATACCAAGAAAATGATGGATATTGTACTTTGTTCTTGTTTTGATTTTAAATATATATATTTTGATTTAAAAACAAATATTGAGGATCATGCTTGGGAGGTCACTGCCTTTCTGGTTCATAAGTGCTCAGATCATTTAATTTAGGCTTTAATTTGCTCTTTTTTTTATGAATGAGGCATCTTTAGAATTGTTTTCACCCTTTGAGTGCCAGAGGGATACTCAAAGCATTCCTCTGCAATGTGTTGTGCAGCCCTCTGGCACTCAAAGGGTTAATAGATTATGTAATATTTCTGCATCTTTTAGCATCTCAGTGTAAACAACACAGTGGGCCAGATGCAAATGTGGAGCAGTTCTAAGGCAAACCAACTTGCACCATATGGAACAAATAAGAAATTCCCATTCGTTTAACCCTTTGAGTGCCAGAGATGTATCTTGGATACCCCTCTTGCACTCAATGGGGTACAGCTATGTACACCTTTATATTGAAAATATACATATATTGGAGGAATTTTCCTTTTGTGTAAAATAAGGGAATTCCCGCTGTTGCAATTTGCTTCATTCCAAAGATTACACTTAAAACTCTTGTTTTTAATAGCGCCACCTGGTGTACAGACAGTTACATCTTACAAATTCTTTAAAAGGGAGACCCCTCTTGCATTTAAGTGGTTAAAGGCCCCATTTAATCAATGAGAGTTTTAATTTGCTCTCTATTGTATGGTCTATCTGCTTAGAATTTCTCCTCTTTTGTTTTCTGCATACGGCCCAATATGTAGTAGGCACGTGATTCTGTTCTGATGTGTGAACATTAAGACTCATCTAGAGGGAGACATATCAACACAGTAAGCAGTTTATAAATTAATAAAATCCCAACAGCAGTTTGATATCCAAACCGTTCTTAACCTTTTGTTAATACTCAGGAGTGGGACATAACTGGACTCCGTAGGATAATGTATATTAACCCTTTGGATGTTTAAGTGGTCTCCAGTGCTTCTCATCTCTCTAACACTGAAGGAGTTAAAGGGATAGTAATACTTCTGAGTAAAATGTGTACACCTACTGATGGGAGACACTTTATTCAAAAGTTATTTCGTACCACTCTGGATTTTATGAGTACAAAGTTTTTGTGGCCTTTCCATTTCATGGCAGTGCTATTGCTGTGTGTGGAGAACTTTAACCCTTTGAGTGCTAGAGAGGTATCCAATGTGTTGCAGTGCATTGGATACCTCTTTGGCACACAAAGGTTTAAACAAGGAGATGCGTAGAGTACAAATTATGCCTATATTGGCTTACTCTTCTACGGCTAGATTCTATTGCAGGAGATAAATGTTAACACTGGTTTTATCAAACATTTTCCTTTAGAAGTCTATGGGGAAAACTGGAGATAAAAGTAGTGATAAAATTAGCACCTGCAATAGAACCTAGCCCCCAGTCTCGTGCATTTTCTACGGCTGACAGTACCATGCTTTACAACTTTAAACAAGGGATCAGAGATCTCCATAGACAGCAATAGCGAAAGTTGACAAATGATGCTGCATCCATCTCACTAAAATGCTGATTTGCACTGTAATTACTTTTGAACAAATCATTTTACAGCTATGAGAGAAAACAGGAAAAGCCGCACAACACGATACTTAGTTTTGTTTTATTTCCAGAAGTGACCGTGTCCCTCTGTATTGGAAAGTAAAATATCTGCCCCATGCACGGCAGTGCATTGTCTGTGCATACCAGCTGAGTGAAGGCAACGAGAACTTAACGCATTGTAAGGCATTTGCCTTCCACACTCACTGATGGCAGGTACTTGTACCTGCACAATACAAAGCTGCAATTTTTGGGTAAACCACTTGCACGTTAGGGGAGGTATGAAGGTTCCCGAAACTCCTGTGGATTTAAATAATTATTGAACCCTCTGAATGCTTTGCAATGCTTTGGCGACTTCTCAAGGGATTGAAAGTCCCATTGAAATAAATGTGACATTTTCCATGTCATGTGGCAGTTGATTTTTTTTTCTCTTAGCTGTTGCTGTTGTAGACCATTTCCTCCTGATGAAGAAAAGGTATTCCCACTGCCAGACGATTGCTCGTTCACAGGTTTAACCCTTTGAGTGCTTTGCAATGGGTTGCGTACTCCTCCGGCACTCAAAGGGTTATGCTGTTTCAGTGCTTTGACATTCAAAGGGTTAAAGGTATAAACCAGGGGTGTCCGTGTGTGAACCTCAAGGGCCACCAAACAGGTCAGGATTTAACCCTTTGAATGCCAGAGGGGGTGTGCAATGCATTGCACACCCCAGGCACTCAAAGGTTTAAGGCTTTCCCTTCTTAAGCACAGGTGAGTAAATTAGCGGCTCATTCATTGTGATTGGCCCACCTGTGCTCAAACAGAGAAATTCTTAAATCCTGGAATGATGGTAGCTCTTGAGAACTGAACTTGGACCCCCCCAAGGTTTAACCAAACTGTCACTTTGTAGCCTAGTCACCAGGTGGTGCTGTTGCTATCCCTGACTATATTCTCCATAGACAGCAAAAGTAAAATTAAATCTTTTTTTTTGTTGTTTTTCAGGTAGGACTGTTGCTAACAGTTTTATTTTTTTATATTTTTTTTAGGTTTTGTCTCTTAATTTCTTTTCACAACAGTTGGGGGACCCTTGTTTCACTTAGCAGGAAAAGCAGCGCACTGTATTTGTTTATCATAACAAAATATTACTATTCCTCTAAAGCGGTGCCTGTTGTCTCAGTAGAGACCACATGTTCTGCAGATATGAACAGAGGGAGCTGTCCGGGCCTGTCATAATAGTTCATAGTGTCCAATATATTCCTTTGAATGTTATACTAGTGAAGTTTGCCAAACGTTAATATTTATATGGAGTTTAGGAATGTGTCCATGCGGTTTTCACATCTTTAATTAGTGTCATGTGTGTTCACAAAAAGAGGCACAAAGAAACGAAATATCAATATATTTAAATAAATACATAAACATTCTGCTGATGTCATTCTGGTATCTTTAATCCTCTGAGTGCCAAAGAGGCACCCAAAGCATTGCGTTGCACTGCGTTGGATGCCGTTCTGGCACTCAAATGGTTAAGCCTCTTGGATGCTTGACATGTCTCTTGAAGATGCTTCAAGCACCCAAGCATAATAAATATTCAGCTTCTTTGGGGGGACTACTGAGTCACTTCAACATCACACAGCAAATTATTACAAAGCACTATGGCCCAAGTTTATACAATCAAAGTGCAATTATTCTGGAGTAAACCAACTGCAGCGATATTTCTGTTAAATTAACCCTTTGAGTGTCAGAGGGGTATGCAGTGCATTGTTTTGCAGTGCTTTGCATACCCCTCTGGCACTCAAAAGGTTAAATGAGGCTTTTAAACCCCCTTGAATTCTAGAGAGGTCTCCAATACATTACAATGCAGTGCATTGGAAACCTCTTTGGCATTCAAGGGGTTAAAACACTTTATTAACCCCTTATGGACCAATGATGTGCCAGGACCGACACAGCTGTCCTGCACTAACGGACCAGTGACAGTCTGGAGCTCAGGGGTCCCTGTGCTGCTGCACGCCGCTCAGGGACCCCTGAATTGAATGGCAAAAAAAAAACATGCTGCGTGACCCTTAACTGCTGGCCGCATGCCTCACGGCTGGTCCTTAATGGGTTAAAGTGCATAGGAAGTTAGGAATCTTTATTTTGTCCCCTGTGGTGCAGTTGGTTTGCTCAAGTTTTATTTTATCTATATTGACCTATACTTTTTATGTTAACACGCTATTTATCGTATGAAAATATATAGTGAAGCAGGTAATTGTGAAGTCAGTCAAAAAGCAATCACGATTTTATATGACTGAACATTATATTCTATGTAAATAAAGCCTACCCATGTAATGCTTTCAGTCAGTGATACAGCACAGAGGTTTTTGTAAAGTTAAATAAGTAAACAGGTTTGAGGTCTAGTGACATGTGTTAACTTGTCTAAATATCACAACCATTAATTAATTTATTTACACTTAAGTGGGTTTTAGTAAATAGTTGTATTATCCCTAGGATATTTTTGCGAGGCGCTGGAGAACTCCTTAGCAGATCTATAGTTCAGAATAAGCGGCACCAGTCTTGGCTAGAACACAGTATATGTCACTCACCGATGGAATATGAAGACACGGTGCAAAGTGGGAAGATGAGCCAATACATCCATGACTTGTACACATAAAGAAGAAATCCACTGCACTTAAATGTTCTTCTTTTTATTTGTAATGGAACACAGAACACCGAGGAATCATAGTCTTGCTCGTTTCGCACAACAGTGCTTATAGAGTTAGTCTGAGTAAGCACTGTTGTGTGAAACGCGTAAGACGATGATTCCCCGGTGTTCTGTGTTCCATTACAAATAAATAGAAGTGATTTTAATGAAGAACATTTAAGTGCAGTGAATTTCTTCTTTATATGAACTCACTAGCATCCAATTAATCTTAGAATGTAATTTCTACAACATCATTTTGAAATAAATGTTATGCACTGACATTATGAGCTGTTTTTGTCAATGGCCCACTCATCAGTCTCTTTTATACCTCCCATTCCAATACATTCTCAGTTACAAAAAAAAAAAAAACCTTCTAGTGGGTGAAATACTGGATCTTGTTTTAAACTGGACTTAAAAGAGAACTATACTTACAGGAATTTGCTTATTAATTTATCAGAAGGTACAGAATTCTGGTATATTTAATTTTTTAGTATTGTAAATCTACAGCACAGTGGAATAGGATGCTACAACGCCAAACAGTTCTCCCAACACAGTTCATATAATGTAACAAATTTCAAGGACTCCCCAGAGAGTATCGTGTGTGCACAGGTGCTCCAGTCCAGACAGGCTTTCCACACCCAAAACCATACATTGCAGTAACGGATAAGACAGCACTCTGTAGTCCAAATACTGACAACAGGCGGCTATGTAACAATTGAAAACTTTATTGTGAAAATAACATAAAATCATAAGGATGGCATCGATAGGCTGAGGTAGGAAAGATGTTACCAGCTCTCATATGCAGCCTCAACACATGGTCTAATGCGCTCTAACGTTAGACCATGTAAAATATATACAGCATAGGTGGCGCTATATAGGAAAAACAGGAGACTGAATGCTGCCTAGCAGCTGGACATGAACCTCTTACTCTACAAGTTCAAAAATATAAAAATCACACAAACGGTCTAGCGCTCAAGTTATCCTAAGGACCAGCACAGACCCCAAACCACAGAAGAGAAAAAATAAAATTAAAAAAATGTTTTATTAATAAAATATATTCATATCACTTAAATCCATCAAAAATCATAAATGTCTGTTGAGGCCACATATGAGACCTGGTAACATCTTTCCTACCTCAGCCTATCGATGACATCCTTATGATTTTATGTTATTTTCACAATAAAGTTTTTGATTCTTATGGAGCCGCCTGTTGTCATTCTTTGGACTGCAGAGTGCTGTCCTATCCTTTACTGCAGTAAATCTACAACAGCCTGTAGCTTGAGTCCTCCATTTTGAAATTGGATCTGGCCTTTGATTGGTTCTGCAAAACAACTGACCATTTATCCAATGTGTTTGGCAGTGGTGTAGTGTGATAAGGTATGACAGCTGTGTCTATAGGCAGGTGCACAATACAAATCTCAAACCCAATAAACAATAGGTGTTATCAGTCTGAATGAGATTAGCCATAGAGAGAAATCCACACTGACGGTTTTTTAGAATCCTGCAAATATTCTTAAGTTATTAAAATGTTACTTCCCAGATATAGACTACAGTAACACTGAAATGCAAAAAAAACCCAGTAAACAGATATAACTGACTGCTGTATGAATTATACTTGATGAGTAGTCCTTTTGTTAAATAGTTCAATGGGTATATTTCCAGTTTAAAAGCCAACCATGCATCTATAATTCATAGGGGGTTATACACTAAGGCAGTGGTTCTCAACCTTTCTAATGCCGTGACCCTTTGATAAAATTTCCTAAGTTGTGGCGACCCCTAACAGTAAAATTATTTTTGTTGCTCCTTCTTCGCTGTAATTTTGCTGCTGTTATGAATCGAAATATATATATATCTGATGAATTTAGGTGACCCCTGGCAAATCGTCATTCGACCCCCGAAGGGGTCCCGACCCACAGGTTGAGAACCACTGCACTAAGGTGTGATAAAGAGGAGATAAATTCCACAGTGATGTCACTTCTCCAGTGCTTATGATATTCTATGGAGCCTATGCACTAGTGCGTTGGCTCCATAGAACAACATATAATGGAGAAGGAATATCACTGGAACATCATCTCCACTTTATCACCTTCCTACCACACCTTAGTGCATCTCCCCCATTGTATAGGAACACACTAATTGAAAAACATTTATCCAGTCTGCAGTGATGAAGTCCTATAAAGATCTCTATGCAGTAGGGGCACTGGACAGCTTATTGTCAGTTGAAATGGTGCTAATCATTTACTGCACATTTTCAGGTCTATTTTTCCAGAGGCATCCATATTGACTCAATATCATTTGGTAAATTTGTGTAAATAAACAATGTGAGAGGACAGCCATCGTCAAATGATTTACTTTATTTGCCTTAACTTTTATTTAATTTCTGTTATTTAACCTTTGTCTCCCTTAAAGAGTTTTAGTCTTCATAGCAGAATCTTCCAAAAACAAATACTTAATGCTCAACACTTACGGCAACAAAAATGGAAACCCATTGCTGTCTTTGCATAGCTGTACATGCTATAGGTCAGGGGTGCGCAAGCTGTCTGTGGGTTTCAACTCCCCTGATCCTCAACTGGCCAGCAGTTGGCTGAGGATGTTGGGAGTTGTAGTCCAACAGTAGCTGGAGACCTACAGGTTGCTCATCCTACTTTTATACTGTGTGCATGGCCATCGTCTAAGGCATCCTTCTGTTACAGTCAATAGGGTGAATTATATTCATCTAAATCAATTTGTGTTCGAGTAAAAATACTGTCTTAAATATCCACTTGTCCAGATGTGATATGTTGTTTTTAGAATATAGTAATTGTTTCTACATTTAAAAGGGAATGTTCTGCATAATATTGAAATTTATATAGAGTAAATCAAAGATACTTCCATTACAGAGATGTATTCAAAAGTAATATCTCCAGTTTGTATTTTTTTGGCTGCAGTACTTCTATAACGTGACATTTTACAATGGCGCTGTTGATAACACATTCTGTGGAGTGTTATTGTCACTGACAAAAGCTGTACATAGCCTGCTGTACCAATAGCACCAACACCAAATTTCAGGTTATGAAAGTGTTGTGCTGCAAAAATAATCAAGTTTAAAGGAGCAGTAAACTTTTTTTATGAAAAAATATATATTGTAGGGGTTTTTCTATTGAGTAAAATAGCAAGAGATTTATATTTCCAGAGTTATTACAGTTTAAACCCATGTTTTTTACATTAGCATTGCCCTCTAGTGGTGCAATTCTAATTAGATTTTCTGGTAGATTCTAATGGAGAGGAAAGTCAGAGACATACAGTTCTCCATAGAAAGTGATAGAAACTGCCTGTCACTTCCTGTCAGTTAGAACAATCAGGAAGTAAACACAGTAAATTCACTTCCTGAATATTTAACCCTTTAAGGACAACATGATGTACAATGACCGTCATGGTCCTTATACCCTTAAGGACCAATGACGGTCATAGTACATCACGTACTTTTTACTTACAGCGCTCCACCGGGAGAGCTGTAAGTAAAAATGAGGCCTAAAATTGACTGCTCCAAGACTGGGGCGATCTCTTTCAGGCACCAAAGTGGCGCGCCAATACACGCAACAGGTCACATGTACCAGTGCATCGGCAAGGATCAAATCGGCCCTTATGGGACTGAAACATCCCAGGACCGCTGGTCCTTAAAGGGTTAAACTGCTACAATTTTTGAATAAAACATCTGACAGCGATGGGAGTGACCTTGTTTTATTCAGCAGGAAATGCTCTATAAAATATGTGTTTTCACAAAAAAAAGTTTACTGCTCCTTTAAGCTGTATTAACTTTTTGTATAAAAAATCTCTCAACATCAGGAGTACCCAGGTGTTTTACTAAGCAGGAAAAACTCTGCTTTATATATTATGTGCTACTTTCCCTTAAACCTTTGAGTGCCAGAGGGGTACGCAGCGTATTGCTTTGCAATGCACTGCGTACCCCTCTGGCACTCAAAGGGTTAACCCTTTTAGGACCAGATGAATCACATCTTTGATCCTTAAAGGGTTAAGAATAAAATATGTACTTGTTCCTCACTGTTCCGCCATGGTAGAACATTGGTTTAATCTTGTTTCATACTTGAACGTTTTGTTAATTTGCTATCTGATGCTATGTTTTTAAAATCT
Organism: Rhinophrynus dorsalis; assembly: GCA_037306005.1. NCBI lineage: Eukaryota > Metazoa > Chordata > Amphibia > Anura > Rhinophrynidae > Rhinophrynus > Rhinophrynus dorsalis. The sequence goes on along the minus strand of CM074723.1, from coordinate 436,223,514 downwards.
GGGTTCCACTTCTTATACAGAACAATAAATTATTGACTTTATGAAGTTGTTTCTGAATGTTTTTTTTATAACCGATATTATGTGTATCAGATTATTCTAGATCTGATATTCCACAGAGTGATGTTTAGAACTACCGAGTGTCTTAGCTGTTGATAATAATCTGTTATCAAGCACAGTGTGAGGGACATGTTTTTCTGGTTATTGTACTTGCTAACTGCAGACACACATGCTTTGAGTTAAAGTATCACCTGGAATCAAATGTTTTTAAAGCATTTTACGTGTCCTAGTGTGCCCTGAAACACCAGTATATTATATGCCACACGTGTCCCTGACAGCCAGGGCACCAGCTGCCCACCCTTCACTATCATTGTGGTTCTCAAACCTTCTACTATGGTGGAACCCTTGGCTGCATATGAAATTCTATAGGATCTCTTAAAATCTTGCCTTCCAAGTGTCCCTCTTTTATATCCAAATCCCTCTGTCCCTCTTTCCCACCCTGATGTCCCTCTTTTTAGGAGATCGGACTGTGTGGTGTGTATATAAGCAAGAAAACTCACATTATTGCTTGTTTAAAGGTCAGTATGTGTGTTTATAAATTAGTCTGTGTAAATAAAATACTTTGGTCTTGTTATTAGTCATTTATTAGGTTACACAAGAAGGTATCAGTAGGTCAAGAAATAGCCTAAAAATTCTCGTTAATGCCCCGCCCACCAGCCACACCCCCAGAAACACCCCCTAAAACACAAGTGTCCCTCTTTGGCAATTTGAAATGTTGGGAGGTATGCAAAATAAAACTCTTGAATGCTCATTAACCCCTTGTGTTGTCAATGGTCTCTAATTTATTTTTTAACAAAATGTAAACATCAAATATATCTGAATGCTAACTGGTATCAGTAATTTAAGTATCAGCTTAATAATTCACTCCCTAGGATGCTGCAGAGGTTTCCAATGCACTTTTATAGCATTCAAGGGGATAATCCATATCACGTAAAAGGTGCCATGTCATTGTATCTGACCATTGCCTGGACACACCTCCACTGGCAGTCACAGACCCACACATACATGGTCTGCAATCCCAGTCTTGTTTCACTCTCTGCCTTTACCGGCATTTGTTCCACAGAATCCCTTGTACTTCTTCAGGGTTCCAAGAAATGCAATTTGATAACCTCTTCCCTAGAAGGAAGTGTCTATGCTGATCTACTCGTTTGAGTCACCACCACACGTATGTCCTGATTTTTTTTTTGATTTTTTTTTATCCTTTGAGCAAGTTCTAGAGATGCGTGCAACACAATGCTTTCAGTGTTGACATTCAAAGGATTACAGTCTCAAAAGGGAAGAGATTCAAACAGTGTAGTAGTAATGGTTTGCATCAAAAGAAAAATAATATTAAAAGACATAACATTTAATTAAGGCCTACGTTAGAGTTCTCTCTCAATCAAACAAACCAGAGAAATTCAGAGTTATAGTACACTGCATTAATGTTATTAAAACAAACCATAGGGGGCATAGAGTAAAAGTTTGAAGAACTAAACCCTGAATTTCCATGTTTTTGTAATATTGAGTGAAAACTATAACCTTTTTCATTCCCATTGTTGCTGCTGCCCAACTAAGTCTGATGGACAGCCACTGGTTTGACTATTTCTATCTTAAACATATCCGCTTCTGTCCAGGGTTAAGAACTTGCAGCCCTCTAGCTTTTGTTGGACTAAAGTTCAGTCGAGTGTGGGCTAGGTGAAGATGATCGGAATTGCAGCCCACCATTGGTCTAGACACTGCATGATTTAACCTCTTGAAATCTGCTAGAGACATCTCCAATGCACTGTAGCAACAACAGTTGAATAGACGCAACCTGCCAACTCTGGTCCATACCCTTGGGACACGATTGTGAATTAGCAAAATCACATAGAGCAAAAACATAGGCTGTTCCACTCAATCCCTAGGACTGTCACTTTGTAACAAATAGATGGTTTTAAAAGAGCTTCAAAATCACCTATATTGTGTTAGCTATTTTTTATTTAGAACAATGCATTTTTTTAGATATTTAGCTTTATTTACTTGTTATGTTATGTAAATTAGACAGCACTGTCTGGCGTGACTGCCAGATAACATACCACACTCCCCTCCCTCCCAAATGCCACTCTCTGCCAGCCAGTACCAGCTCATGTGCATAAACTGAAAAATAAACCAAAAAATGGCAAAGTGAATTCTAGGTAATTTGAAAGCTCTTTCAAAATTACCTATTTGTTAAAACGTGATAATTCTACTTTAAATGTTACACTGAATCCACTGAAAAAGGTGAATATTTCAGTGCAGCACATTTTCTGTGATAGAATATTAACATTCAAAATTCTGTGCTTGCATGTCAAGATGTGCACAGTAGTGTTTAATCTGTTCATACTGGTGCACACACCTCGCTATTGCTAAGGCTTTAGTGAGCTATACGATAATGTCTCTCCCCTATCATGTGCAGGAAAACGGGCTTATTTTACCACAATTTCCACTGCTCCTTGTTAGTACATGACAAGAAACAAGGAGGAGAGGAACACAACACCCCAAAACTCCCAAACTGCACCCCCTCCATTAGTGTAAGCAGTGTAAAGAGGGGAATTTTTGGTGTAGATAGTTTATCCCATTGAGTGGCAGATGGGTATCCAGTGCATTGCAGAGCAATGTGTTGGATACCCATCTGGCGCTCAACGGGTGAAAAAAATAGGCATTGGCAGGTGTGACACTATTACATTTATTCATTTTATACATTTTTATTTATACAGCCCCCTCATGGAACACCAATTATGGAGCCAATCAATTGCACAATAGGGGACAGATAAAAAAAAAAAAACATCCCCCAAATTGACCTTACATATTCTGCAAGGGCATACTATATTAACCCCTTAATGACTCATGACATGCCAGGACTGTCATGGGTAAACTTGCCATAATTACCCATGATGGTCCTGGTTCCCTGCACGGCTTCGGGTAGCAGTCCTTAACTGCCGCCCGCACCACGTCTGGTCCCTAAGGGGTTAAGTCATATTGGCTTTAATTTTATTGGGTTTTTTTTTTCCAATAACACCTACTTTTTTTTTTTTTTTTTTTTACACTTTTATGCCCATGACAGAGCTACCTGGATCCATTTCATGTCAGGGACTATGAAACAAGATATAAAATACAATGTAGAAGTGACAGCATGAAGAATGCTAAGTGCTGCAGGGATAGTGTTACATCGTATCACTGTCTTGCTTTTATGGGCAACTCGGCATAAATATATCTGAAAACAGAGATGCAAGAAGTTCACTGTCAGGGGAATGAAAGTGTAAAATCGGTGAAGAAAATAATAATAAAAAAAAGTACTGGTGATTTGACTTACAGAATACGTGAAGTTGAAATAAATGGTTCTAATGGGGCTTTTATCCCCTTGAATGCTAGAGGTCTCCAATGCATTGCACAGCAGTGAGTCAGAGACCTCTCTATCTTGCAACATGTTGAAAGCCTCATTCAGATCCTTGGGAATGTTGGTCTCCCGTGGTTGCACTGGTTGGACAGAGAATCGCTCCTGTCTCATTGTTTTGGAATACCTGCTTCCCAACATATGATTTCCTTCTATGTGCAGCTTATATGATGGAGTGCAGAAAGAAGTTTATTCCTTGGAAACCCGGTTCAATAACAAATATAGAAAAGATTAATGCAACAGCTCCTTGAAAAGGAATTTTTATACACATTATGGATTTATCTCCAATTTTTTTTTTTAAGGAAAGTTAATTCATCCTGATTTTGATGAGATGAGCATAAGACTTGGCTTTGTTTTTGAATATTGATGTTTTTTATCTCCTTACAATAATAAATCTTTTGCACAGATTAGCAAATCTGGCCAGTTTGGATTGTTTTCTTTCCAAGATGTTTTACGTATACTTTGTAAATCAACTTTGCTCACAAATAGAATGTAGTGCAGTGAACAGCTCATCAAAATGACCAGACAGAACTCCCATTACAGGCATTCGTTGAGGTTATTGTCAAGGATCAGGTGTTCTTGGGCAATTTGTTATGGAGAGGGTTAGCAGACTCGCCTCTTACATCAGGGATAGTCAATCATTGCACCACCAGCTGTTGAGGACTACAATTCCTGTCATTGCCCCCAGCTTATGGCTGATTGGGGATATGGGTGTTGAAGTCCCCAACAGCTGGAGGTACAGCAATTGACTAACCCTGTCTTACTCAGCTGTGTGCATTTTTGTTAGTCTGTTACTGTTACAGTGGTAAAAGTATGATATCCGAACACATTCCTCTATATCACCCAACTTTATATACTAAATTTGATTTGTGAACCTTTGCTACAAAGCAAAATATTCATTTCTTAACTTCATACAGTTTGCTGTGCAAATCTTAAAGGGATAGAACTGCTTCACCATTTAAGAGTATGACTAAAATCAGTCTTACTATTTAAAATGCAGCCCTTCTAACGTTATAAAGTTTCATTCTCACTTGTTCAGTGACGTCATCTCCTTTAGCACTGAAGGTATAAGGTCAACTGACCAACTGGAGAGCAGCCAAATGGATATTCCTTCTCTGTGTGTTATTTTATTGCACCCTGACCACCAAATACAACTCAGCATTCAGGACATAGTAAAATGATTCAGAGAGGATGCATTTCTGGCTTCTTTGTTTGAATGGTAGGCAACCCAGGCTTCATCAATGGAGCCACCATTTGAGCGCCTTAAGCCTTTGAATTCTAGAGGGGTATGCAACGATTTGTGAAACAATGAGTTTTGTACCCCTCTGGTGCTCAAAAGCATAACTGACTTCAGAAAAGGGGGAGGGGGTTAAAGCTTTAATAACTTCAGAAGGGTTGCATTTTAAAGAAGATGACTGACATTAGTCACACTCTTGATGGTGGACAACATACTTAAAGGGTTAGTAGTGATGAAATTTAAGTCGATTAAATATTGTACATGTTAAAGCGGAACTTTCACCCTATTTAAAGTTTATCTGCAATAGTTAGGCAGATGGAGACTAGCTTAACAATAGTTCTTACCTCTCAGAACTAGACGATTCTAAAGAAATCCTTAATATTCAGAGACCAGATGCCAGGGATCAGCGCAGACATGTTGTATGCATGCCTGAGCGGTCAGTCCCAGTCTCTATTAAGAAGCATTGCCCTGTGCCACAAGGTAACCGGAAGGGACTGACGGTGCCGGTATGCAGACCGCACTAACCTGGCCATCAGTCTCCGAAGATTAAGAATTACTTTAGAAACGCCTAGTTTAAAGTTCCGCTTTAATAAAATAAAGTATATGAAGAAAGTCCCCTCCCCTCATGTCAGCTGTAAAGCTGACAGAAGGAGATTTGAGTCGTGCGACTTGAGGAGGCTCTTTAGCAGAGCCGAAATAGCGACATTTAAAAATAACTACTTCATTGGAACGGTCTACAAAGTGTACTTGCAAACCAGGCACACTTTGTAGACCATTCCAATGAAGTAATTATTTTTAAATGTCACTATTTCGTCTCTGCTGAAGAGCCGCCAGCTGGTCCCAGGACTGGGATCTCATGATGTCAGTAGAAGGGGAGGGAGGGGGAACTTTAGCGGCAAACATCTCTTAAACCATAAAGGTTTGAGAGATGGGACTCTCTTCATATACTTTATTTTTATAACATCTACAATGTTTAATCAAATTAAATTTCGGCATTACTAACCCTTTAAAGTTATTTTTTTGCATTTCTATTTATTTGAAATTGTATAAATCATTTTGTATATTGATTCATTTTGGTGGCACAGTGACACTTTATGCTGATTTCCATTAAGTCTGCTAATTAGTTATGTTCAAGGCCACATATAGTTTTCCTTTAATTTCTCAGGAATTATTTATTTTACAGAAAACAGCTAGTACAGTATAAAAGTGTGTTTTAATTCTCTGTAAACCAGCCTAAACTTGTCTTAAAATGACAGGTCCACTTTTAAACTAAATTATTACACTACAATGTATTGGCTAATAGATCAGGTAACCGTACCAGATCATATTATGTTCATGAAGGCAATTTTATTGTGGTTATAACAAGAGAAATCTAACAGAAACAAAACTGAAATTTAGCCATCTTTCACATGTCCTACTGTAGTCACAGACCTGCAGATAAAATGTATGGCATCCAGCTTTGTTCCTCTGTCTGCATTACTTACACTTCAGCTGTGGAATGCCTTGTACACCTTCAGGACACCCTGTCTTTCCACAGAACATGGTGAGCTGTATGAAAATGTTCTAGAGTAGTGGTTCCCAACCCTGTCTACAAGGGCCACTAACAGGCCATGTTTACCTACTTGAGTTCAAGTGATTTCATTCTCTGATTAACTCGCCTATTCTTGATCAGGGATATCCTAAAGACAGGTCCTGTTGGGCGCCCCTATGCAGAAGTTTGAGATCCATTATTCTTGAGCAGTGGAGGGCAACCTTTGATACTCCAGCTGTTGGGTACTCCAACTCCCATCATCCGGCTGGTGGGAGAATGATGGGAATTGGAGTTCCCAGCAGATGGAGTGCCAAGGGTTTCCAATCCCTGTTCTAGAGACTCACGAAGCAGTGATGTCCGCATGAGGGAGGATATCAATAACTGATAGAAGAAATGTAGCACCTCCAGCTGTTGGTATGTCTGAGCCAAACACCAAATCCCCAAATCAATCTTAATACCTGTATTCCTCTTATTTTCTTATCCTCCTGAAGCCTACCAGATAACTGGTCTCCTGGAAAGAAAAAAAACATGGATAAACTTGTCAAGACTGGAAGAAGGAGAGGGGTGAGGATTGGTGACAGAAGTAAAATTTGGAGCACTGGAAAAGAATGATGAGTACAGAGCGTGAAGGAGTGTGATTTATAATGAATGCAATGAAATCCCATCTTAATGTCACAAGTGTCATATTGCAATTTGGATGATAAATCTTGTATTTCCTTGTTGTTTTTGTACAGCCCAGTCTATCTGCAGTGATAAAGGGACACTATCACCTAAAAACAAATTTGGTGTTTTGAAAGAGTTTTCAAATTCTCCTAAATTGTGCATTAGCTGTTTTTTATTTAGAGCCATTATTTTTGAGGTAGAGTTATAGATTTTGCTAATGAAGGCATGCTGTGCAGGCACTTCCTGTATTATTCCTGCAGTACCACTTCCACTCATTACACCCTCCTCCCTTACCACTGAAAGGGTAAATGACAGTGAGTGGGGAATGTAACATAGGGCTAAGACAGGAAGTGCCTGTATAATTAGCATAATCTATATATCTATATAATTTAAAAAATAGTTTTATAAAAGACAAAATAATTCAACACGCAAGGGATTATGAAAGCTCTTTCAAGTTCATAAAAGTTGTTTCAGGTGATTAGAGTTCTTTTAACCCTTTGAGCACCAGAGGGATGTCTAGGTAACATCCTTTTGACACTCCAAGGGCTAAATGGAGTGGGTGGGAATAGAAGGTAGAAAGGTGGCGTTTCCCTTAAAATTTACAGAGAAAAAGTGGGCAGAATGTTGCTGGAAAGGGAGAAGGGCCACCATGGAAATCATCCATCTGGAGAATCAGCTTCTGCCCCCAGACTCCCAGTAATTCTATTTGAAAACCAAAGACTCCAAGGCAGATTGAAAGAGTTCCCAGGTAAGACTATCACTTTAATTCTGTTCTAAGAAACACTTCCCAATTAACTCTTTGTGCGACAGACGGGTGAGCAACAATGAAGAGCTCACTCCTCCGGCACTCAAAGGGCCTCATGCAGAAATTGATAACATTCTGGGGTAAACCAAATGTACTATTGGGGAAAAAATAAAATTCCCTTTTGATTTAAAGGGGGCTTTTAACACTTTGCCAGAGAGGTCTCCAACACATTGCAAACCAATGGTTTATCCCTAGAGTTGAAGCATTTTGCTTTTATACATGAGGCCCAGTGGGTTCACTGTAATCAGTCTTATTTCCTGTATCATAGCACTGCACTTGGGACAATCTACTTGAGATTATATTTTCATATCTATGTTCTTTGTTTTTGCAATCATGGAAAAAAAGGCCTTTGTGGACAAGAAAGTATATAACAGGCAATAAATTGAAGTGGAAGAAATGAGCAATTAACATAACAAATGTCATCTTCATCAAGCACATAGGACAGGTGCCTATTTGGAGTGAGCATTGTACATCTGTTCACTGGGGGAATGTTACTATTTGTAGGGGGCTTAAATTGGATCCACTCACTAAAGATACACTTATTCAATCATCACACACAATAAATCTGCTAGTACAAAATCACAGCCATTACAGTAAAAGATGTATAAAGAGAATGAATTCAAAGAAAATAACAATTTTATATCTTTTGTTGCCATTACTCACTGCAAAAGAAAATTGTACATTTGCATATAGGACACTTGGGAATTGCTATCGGATTTAATAGGAGTGAACAACCCATTGCAAAGCAACTGGTTATAAACAAAGTGCTAATTTTAGACAATAGGTCCAAATTTATCAAGGTGTAAATGGCTCAATGTGCAAGGAAGGAAGAAGATTTCCTTGCACATTAGCCATTTGCCTATTCAGCAATTGCCAAATAATATCTGACCATTGCATATTAATCAATAAACAGATTCCATTATAGTGGCAAATCCCATTATGGTCAACTATTATAAAAGCCTGTGCATAAACAGCAATGGGGGGAGCACGGCGACCTCCATGAAAGCACAGCCATGGAGGATTTCCCTGCTCGTCGGTCACATGGCTTTTCTGGGCGCGGGTGCTGGACTTGTCCAAACCATTACCTGTTTAGTGTAAGACTCAGCACTGGCAACGACCGCTATGGGGAGCCCGAGAGCAAGTCGGTCTCTACTGCGCATGACTGCATTGGACAAACATACATCTTGCCTTTTATATTATAGGATGGGGACGAACGCTTTACATGGGGGTGTAACGCTGGAATGGCACCATTTACAGTATTTTCCCTGCCTCACATACAGAAGGCAATGAAATACAACAGATTATGGATGAACACATGAAGGTATCCATCAAACATCACAGTGAAGTGATGGTGACAAGCAGCGTATTTGATTCAGTGCTTTTTTACACATTTCAATTAATTACGGCCTAGATGTTTCTGTATGTTTATTTCCATACTAGTGTAAAAGCCCGTGTACACGGGCCAAGGTCCAGGTGATGTTAAAAGGCCAGTCCCGCTCTGCGTCCTGCCTCCGACGCAGTCATGCACTGTAGAGACTGCCCGAAAGCACAGAATGCTCCCAGCACAGAACTCCCAGCATTCTGTGCATTCGGACAGTCTCTATTGCACATGATGGCTTCTGACAAACATTTTAGCAAATTATTATATAGGATGGAGAGTCTTAGTATTACTCGAAGTCAGTGACACTGAGCACCCCTCTGGTATTCCATTAAGATGCAAGCTGTAGGGATCTAACAGTTGCTGGCTATAAGTATATATTATTTAAAGTTATATCAATCAATGTCACGTTAGATGTTAATGCTCCTTTAACCCTCTGAGTGCCAAGGGTACTCTGACACTCAAAGGGTTAAAATATACATCAGTATGGTGCTGAGAGGTCCATACAAAAAGAAGGGGAGAAGCAGTTTCTGGGACAAATCGACTTCACAACTGGGAACAAATAACAATTCTCCAATTTCCCCATATTGGTGATTTTGATATCTGTGAAAGTGTAGTTGATAAGGCAAAAAAAAAAAAAAAACAAGCCATGCATCCATCAGTTTCAGCCCTCGCCATATCACTCTTTCCTGATCCAGAGGAAGGTAAAACATCCATTTTGAAGTATTTCCACTTTAGCCCCAAATGAGTGACAAAAATCCTTTCTGAATCTCAAAGGCAGTCCGATATTTCCCTGGATCAACACCCTATCTGTTTTGTTCCTTAAAGGGATAGTAATAGTTATTTTTATATATATGCCAGTACTGTAGATATTAAAAAAAAGAAATATAATAACGTACCTGCTGTCTCTCAAACCTTTTTAGTTTGAAAGATCGACGCATCTAAAGTTCTCCCCTCCCACCCCTTTCATAAACGTCAGTGCTCTATGGGACAGAAGCAGATCCTGGTCATTTGACCGGCCGGCGGCTCTTCAGCAGAGCCGAGATAGCGAGATCTAAAAAGAAATACTTCACTGGAACGGTACTTTATTATATATATTTTTTTAATATCTTCAATATTGGCATATGTTAAACTATTACTATCCCTTTAAGTACAAGTTTAGGTTGTTACACAGAAAATTTTAATTTGTTAGTACATCGTACATCACACCTTCTATTTTTCTGTTACATAAATAATTTATAAGAATTTAACCATGATGTTGTGGTGGCACAGTGTGGCAATTTATGCACATTCCCTATTCAGTATGCCAATTAGTTATGTTTAAGGCCACCTTTACCACTTCCTGTGCTGATAGAAATGACTGTGTGTGGGCTCTGCCTAGATTCATTCATAGCACTGTGTATGGTAATATTAGTCCAGCACAGAAACTAATTAGCATAAAGTGCCACCCTGAGCCAACAACAAAAAAAGGTTAAAGGGATAGTAATACTTAATTTTAAGTGTGTTTCATATTATAGGCATAAAAAAACTATGAAAAACGATGTAAGGCTTATCTCTCAAACCTTTAGCGCTTAGCTGACAGCTGCAGAATCCGGTCATTCGACCAGATGGAGGCTCTTCAGCAGAGCCGAAAACACTCAATCTGAACATTAATACTACATTGGAACGGTCTACAAAGTGTGCCTGGTTTGCAAGCACACTTTGTAGACCATTCCAATGAAGTATTAATGTTCAGAGCGCTGACTTCTCTCAAACAGGCAAGAAGAGGTAACTTTAGCGAGGCATATCTCTCAAACCATAAAGGTTTGAGAGATAAGCCTTACATCGTTTTTCATAGTTTTTTTATGCCTATTATATGAAACACACTTAAAATTAAGTATTACCATCCCTTTAAAGGGGAACTCTCACCTCTATAAATGTTCTACTCATCGTAATGTTCCTTTTGAGTTAATCTGTAATTCGTTGTTTTGTTTTTTTTTTTAATGCAGGATATCCCAAAATGTAACAATTTAAAAATGAGCCAGTGACATCAGGTAATGATAGGCTTCAGGACAGCTCTGTACCACAGCCTGTCAATATTTTTCTCTTCCCCAGTAGCGCCTCGTTCTCACCTCCTGCTCTGACGGAGGCTTCCTCCATGTGAGGTGGCGTGGTCTCATTGACAAGAGATTGCTCCAGCTTACATGGAAAAATCCTTTGTCGTTGCTGGAGGTTGGAACGAGGCTCTACCTGGGTAGAGGAAGGGATGAAGATTGACAGGCTGTGGTACAGACCCGTCCTGCAGCCTATCCTTACCTGACGTCACTGACTCATTTTTAGTAGTTAAATCTTGGGATATGCTGCATTAAATAAAAAAGGTTTACAGGTTAACTCAAAAAGAACATTACGATGAGGAGAATATTTATAGAGGTGAGAGTTCCCCTTTAATTCCACAAAAAATATTTATATTACAACAAACAGGCAGTTTTAACTTCTCTTTAAAAATTAACTATATTTATGTTAAAGTGAAGGGTCCACTTTTATGTCATTGAAGCTGTAGTAAGAGTTTAATTCAATTTTAATGCATCTGCATTTATTTGCACCTTGAATCATATACCGTGTTATTTAACACTAGTGTAAAAGCCTGTGTACGGGCCAAGGTCTGTGTAATGTTAACCCTTTGAGTGCCAGAGGGGTATGCAACGCAATGCTTTGCAATGCGTTGCATACCCCTCTGGCACTCAAAGGGTTAAGCGGCCACTATCTCACTGCTACACGTGATGCAGTCTTGCGTCGCCTCACTCACGCGATGCAATCATTTACAGTAGAGACTGACTGAAAGCAGGCAGTCTCTACTGCGCATGACTGCATCGTGACAAACATCCTAGCGAATTATTATATAGGATGGTATGCATTGCGCCCCCCCTCCTCTGGCACTCAGAGGGTTACTTTCTTATATGATAGAGACTTCTCCAATGTACTGCAAAAGCATCCAAGGGCTTTAGGCCAGGGAGATCTAAAATATTACGCCGCTGCACCTGCATCCATGTAGTGCTGTTTTTGTTAGACATGTCTCACTTGCTGCTAGCCCGGATGCCCCCATAAAAATGTAAAATACTTGCGCAGCTACATAGAATTTAGACAGCCCTTCAGGAATTTCCATTGAATAGTCTGGCATCTGCTGGCTTCCAAAAATGTTCCTAATAATCTTTCAAGACCACTTTAACGTTAGACGTGTTTCTTTCACGGCAATAACTCTTTAATGATATTGGGCTATTTTAATGGGTATGATGTGAGGAGGGTACTGAGTCATATTTAGGCATCTACTCCTGATTACGTTAGTTCAGAATCACTGGCCATAGAAATACTCAAGATACTGTGTATAGTTCTCTCGGCTGGCTGTGAGCTGCGTTGATGGCTGCCATGCAATTTATGCACTGTTTACCGTTCCAAATGATTCCCTCATATGCAGAAGAGAAGATTTCTTTACAGCCTCTTCTTGGTGTTTAACCTCTTGAATGCTAGAAATGACTATAGTGCATTGCTTTGCATTGTGTTGGAGACCTCTGGACCATCCAAGGCCAGGATTGAATCTACATCTTAGGCACCCCTAGGCAAGAGCCCCTAAGTGCCCTTAGCTTCTCTCTTACATGGCCACTCCCCCACTCTTCACATAACCCCACCTCCAGTTCACTCTATTGTTCCCATTGCAATGCATTAAAGACCTCTCCAGCATCCGGAGGGTTAAATAATAGCCAATAAAGAGGTATTTAAATATGGGGCAGGAACACTGAAAGTCCATTGGCCACACCCATACCTCCCAAGTGTCCCTCTTTAGGAGGAGCAGTCCCTCTTTAAGACCCAAATCCCACTGTCCCTCATTCCCACCATGGTGTCCCTCTTTTTAGGAGAACAAACTGTGTGATATAAGTGTATCACATTGCTCTACAGCAATAAAATTCACATTAATGGTTGGATAAATGTCACTATATGTGTGTATAAATTAGTCTGTATAAAAACAATGCTTTGGTCTTGCTCCAAATCATTTATTTACTTACTAAAAGACGTGTCGATAGGTCATGAAGTAATCTTCAAAATTCTTGGTGATTACCACATGTCCCGGATTGCCCAGGATAGTCCCGGATTTTAAATGTGTATCCCTTGTCCCGGGCAGTCCCCTTCTGGGTCAATACAAAAGTCCAGAATAAAGACTCCAGAGCACAAAGTTCTAAACACTAGAAGGAGAACTGCCCATTGACTACTGTGACAGAAAATGATGTTTCTGCTGGGCTACAAGAAAATGTCTTCCATACACAGTTCTAAACACTAGAGAGAGAGAAACAGGAGCTACAGTGGAGTTGTGTTGTTGTGTAATGCTAGTCAAAGGCATATTATCTTGTAGCCCACCACATGTATCACTTTCTGTCACAGCAGTCAATGGGCAGTTCTCCCTCTAGTGTTTAGAACGATGTGGCACACCGGAGAAAGAACAGGTTATGCACTGATTTCCAGTGATGCACAGTGACCCCTCCCACATAGCTACCCTAGAGCCAAAGGCAAGTAGTCTCCTGCTCTTGTCTCTGCAGTGTTCCTGAACAGCAATTTTTTTGGCAATTTGAAATGCTGGGAGATTTGCACACCCATTACCCTGAATATAACTGTGACCAATATAGCTGAGGCGACGGTCAATATTTGGCACTATAGCCACTCACCTACTCTTTCTAATGGGTAATCTAAACCTGTCCAAGGGGTTAACTTGTGGTTTAAAAAACACTGGTTCTGTAGACATTCAAGGGAGCAAGGCTGGAGTGGCAGACAGCAGATACAATGCACTGCTAAATTTTAGCAAAATAATTCTGTCTTAACCCTATGAGTGCCAGAGGGGTACAAAACGCACTGGTTTGCAATACGTTGCGTACCCTTCTGGCACTCAAAGTGTTAAGTGGGATCTGTTATGACAAATTTTTTGGTCTTATTAAAGGAACAGTAAACGTTTTAATGAAATAATATATTGTTATTCTTTCTTTAATGAATAAAACAGCTGTACTGCCACTGATGGTATATTTTCATTCAAAAGTTATTCCAGTTCAAACTACAAGTTTCTATTGTGGCTAACAGGTGTTGTTGTTCCTATCACTTATTAAGGAGAGCCATAGTCTCATGCTCTCCCATACAGCTCATTACAAAAATGCCTTTTTTAACACCAGTTGGCACTCCTGCTTAAAAAAAAACTTATGTGTGACGTTTAATTACTTTTGAATGGAAAACTTTCCAGCAATGAGTATTTTATTTGGTAAGAAAAGCACTATATCAAGGTCAATATGGATGCTGAGATTGAAGTTAGGATTTTGAGCGCTACTAATCAAAGTAATAGTAATGCTTAATATGGAAAAAATATACATTGCAGGGTTTATCCCCCTGAGTAAAACACGTTTCCTCCCACTGATGAGAGATGTTTTGTTAAAAAGTTGTAGCAACACAAACATGAATTTTTGGGGTGTAGTATATATCCATTGTCCAGAGGCGTAACTAAAAGTCACCAGGCTCTGGTGCAAAAATTGCCAAGAATCCCCTGACCACATTGCTCCCATTAGGTATCTCCACATTGCCCCCAATGTCCACCTCTCCACATTGCCCCCAACTTTCCACATTGCCCCCAATATCCTCTGCTCCACATTGCCCCCAACTCTCCACATTGCCCCCAGTATCCACCTCTCCATCTTGCCCCCAACTTTCCACATTGCCCCCAATATCCTCCGCTCTACATTGCCCCCAGCTCTCCATATTACCCCAATAGCCACCTCTCCATATTGCCCCCAGTGTCCATATCCTACCTCCCTGGTGGTCTAGCAGTGTGGCAGGAGAGGTCTGTGCTGAAGGAGGCACAGACCTCTAATAAGAGCTGGAGCTCCTGCCTGGTCATCTCTCCAGTTGTGCAGAGTGCTGGGAGATGATGTCATTTCCCACTGCTCTGCATTACTAGAGTGTCAACAAGGGAGAGCTCAGCCGCTAGAGGTCCATGGCGCTGGGCGGGAGGGTCGTAGGGGACCACTGCCATTGTCTGAAATATTATGCTGCTGGCGTTCCTTCAGCTGTATATGGACAGCTCTTGTCAGTCATTGAGATACTGGACCCAAAAAAAAAATGCAAGTTTCAGTTGCAATAACTTTGGAATAAAACATCTTTAGCAGTGGGAGTATCCTTGTTATTCTCAGCAGGATAAACCCTGCGATATGTATTTTTTCAATATAATAAACCTTTGAATGCCAGAGAGGTACCAGTGCATTGGGCATACCCCCCAACATTTCAGATTGCCAAAGAGGGACACTTTGTTTTAGGAGGCGTGTCTGGGGTGTGGCCAGTAGGCGGGCATTAGAGGAATTTTTTTTTATTTTACGCGCTATTGACAGCTGTTTTGTAACTGAAAAAATTATTTAGAACAAGGGCCAAAATATTTTTTTTTACAAAGAATATTTTATACAAAGGTAATGAAGTTTAAACAAATCGTAATGTGAGTTTTATTGCTGTGGAGCTGTGTGATAATCTTCTACACATCACACAATCTGATTTCCTAAAAGGGAACACTTGGAAGGTATTCTCACACAATTCACCCACTCGTAAGTTACGTGCTTTCCCCAAATTTTCACCCCTGGTCACCCACTTCTCCTTCCACTATTCAGCCCCGTTCATCAACTTCTACCTCATACCTGATCAACCCTTCTTGGCAGCTCTGCTTACACACCCTCTCCCTCTATACTCAGTTCCGCTTAACTCTTTCCCTCTTGTATCCGGTACTGAATGCCAAGCTCCTCCTCCCCTGTGAGGTACAGACCCGCTCAGCTCATTAACCCTCTGAGTGCCAGAGGGGTATCCAATGCATTGCTTGCAATACACTGGATACCCCTCTGGCACACAAAGGTGAAAGCACGCTAGGATCAGGCCAGCTTTGATGTACTGCTTGAGAGGGAAATGGACCAAGGAGCTCTCTTACTTGTCATTGGCTGTTCAGTTTTACCACTGCCCCTTTTTCTGAACGCACCCCAATTCCACTTTCACTTGCAGTAAAAAAACGGATGAGCAGTACCTTTACAGTCATCCTGGTTACTGGGAGCCATTCAACACTACAGAAGTAATGCGCTAGAGGTCAGATGCCAGGAAGGGAACAACTCACCAGCATGCTCGCACTGTAGTTATGACATTTTAGTGCTCATGAGCAGTCATTATGCTTGACTGTGCATGCGCATTCACTGCTCTTCATGGGAGTAGGCTCACAATCTGTTACACTATGGTTGCACACTGTATATTCACATACAGGCCTCCACCTCCTGGCATGGTGAGGGAGGCCCTAAGCGTCTCTGTTATGCCATTGATGGTGTTGGAGTTATTCATGGCCATAAAACAAAACCATTAGAGGCAAGCAGGGGGAGAGCCGGGACATTACAGTGAACGGGCGTGACTGCGGGTTTGTGACCCAAATTTGGAACTGTCCCGCGTAAATCGGGACAGATGGGGACTATGGCATTGGGTATCTCTCTGGCACTCAAAGGGTTAAGCATTACTATCCCTTTAATGAAAATGCCATTCTTCAGGATAGCACAGCAACTACTGCAATACTACAGTGTGTCTATTTTATAACGTTCCTGCGTTGAAACAGAGGTCTGGTCACATTCATTTTATATTTACCAACATTTCATACGATTTCCAGAGACACTTTTCCCCTGGGCAGTCATATTACAAAAAGTGACCAGTGGTTCATAGTACTGTATAGCACAACACTGTACTTATAGAGTCCCATAGACATTAACCACATTTAAAGACTATATGACAGTAAGCTGTATTTACATGTGGTGAAGTGTATTGACTATTATCCTTTTAATGATAAGCCCAAATTTAACACAGAAAAATGTGGTCAAATTAATTTTAAAGAGATAGTAATGTTTCAAAATAAAAGCAGCTCCAATTAATATTCATAGTATTTGGGCCATGGAGAGTGTTAGTTTAATACTGTCAGAGATGTAGTTCAGTAGTAATTAAATGATAAAGTATCCCCCTCTCGCCCCTTTTACTGATGTAACACTGCTCACCTCAGAGCAGCAAAACTGTCCGGATGGATCGCAGAGAGGGACAATCTTCAGTGAGCATAAGGAAAAACCTGAAAAACCTGTCAAGGGGGCAGGGTTTTCCTTATGCTCACAGTAAGAAGATTGTCCCTTTCTGTGATCTGTCCGGTCCCAAGACCAGATTCCACATCTGAGGTGAGCAGTGTTACACTAAGTAAAAGGGGCAGGAGGGGATACTTTATCATTCAATTACTCTTGATCTACAACTCGGTCAGTATTGAAATAACACTCTCCATGGCCCACATACTATGAATATTAATTGGAGCTGCTGTTTTCATGAAAAATTACTATCCATTTAAACCCTTTGAGTGCCAGAGAGGTGTGCAACACATTGCAAAGCAATGTGTTTCACACTCCTCTGGGACTTGAAGGGTTACAAAACAGGAACAAAAACAGGTAAAACATGATTCAGGGATGGGAGCAACAACTAGGGTATGTCCCTATAAATCTAGGACAGTTGGCAGGTATGTAATATTCATAACTGGGAACTCCCCGGATTTGCCCCGGAGACTCTGGTTTTGACACTGCATTACCGGATCCCCAGGGCAGAAGCTGAGTCTCCAGATGTGGTGAGCTTCTATTGAAACTCTGCCCACTTCTCCCCCTTCCCATCCTGTTTCTTCCAGTCCCCGCCCTCTTCTCTTCCTTCCCCACCCTGTTCCTCCCACTTCCCACCCTCTTCTCCTCCTTCCCACCCTGTTCTCACCCTCTTCTCCTCCTTCCCCACCCTGTTCCTCTCACTTCTCCCCCTTCTCCATCCACCCACTGTTGTGATGTGTTTGTTAGGCCCCACCCACACTGACAAGTAAGCCATTCACACTTTTTGACGCATTTCGTGTCAGTTATATCCCCCAGCAGCATCATAGTTTGTTAATATTTTTGTTATGTTAACTCATTGCTGGATACATCTCCAAGACATTACATTGCAAGCATTCAAAGGGTTAACTAGTCAGACTGGTTTTGACAAGGATTTAGCTGGAAGTTAAACAGTTCCATTAAAAGAAAAACTTTGAGAACCACTGGTTTAGGAGAAAAAAAATATAATTCTGATTATATCTGCGGAAACTTTAAATTTGTCTGAATTCTTAGTGATTATCAAGATCAGACGCAGGAACACAGTCTTGATGAAGATACAAATATTTATAGAAATGGAGACATCTGTACATTACTAGTACAGAAACCTAATCCTTTCAAGTTGTTCTACTCAATCAGAAGCACGCGTACGACTTAACATTTCTCCAGTATGTATATTGTAGTGGTAATAGTATATGAAAACTGATAACCATAAATCACATGGTGCGCAGTCTACATTTCTTTCATTCTCAGTTGACCTGTTTCAAAAATAACATCTGACATTTGTTCTTAAACTTGTAAACTTCCTCTCTTCATCTAGTTCCATATCAAGAAATAATTATTTTCATTTGACTGTGTTATTACACTAAAGGACAGCAGTTCATATTCTTTGTTTGCTTAAAGGGGCAGGGGATGCTAGATCATCCATTTAACCCCTTGAGTGCCAGAGGGGTACGCAACAAATTGCAAAGCAATGCGTTGCTTACCTCTCTGGCACTCAAGGGGTTAAAACTGGACACAGATGTAAATATGTATTCTGCAGGGCTTCATAGGTTAATTATTATGTTGTGTTTTTCCGCATGTTATCAATACAGCAGGAATTTTTTCGACAATGTGGCAACCTTAGGTAGTGCTTCCTGGGCAACACTGAGATAAATACAGTGGGATGTTAAGACAAGGAAAATAAATAAAATCTGTGCTTTTATTTTTGTCTTGATGTCCCTTATTCACAAAATATTTTAAAGCGGAACTTTCTTGTATTTTAATGTATATTTAACGTATTTTAATGTGCCCCCCAAATCATTTTTAATATAGGGAACTATCACCCCAAATAAAGCCCCCTTCCCAGGTAATTAGCCATCTACAGATAAGCTTACCAATGGTACTATTATCTAGCCTAATTACTGCATTAGTCAGAAATCCTACTTGTGCTGAGACTGACGGCCAGGCAACAGTGTTTACATCTTGACTTACAGACATCTACGCGCTTCTTTGTTATGGAAACGGGCAGAGCCATTGCTCTCGATTTATTTTACTCTGGTGATGTCATCTGCACAAATCCCACCCAGCCCTTTCAGCTCCTTCAAATGTCAATGGGGGTTGGCTTTTGGTCAGCAGTAGGAGGTTTAAAGGAAAATTAACATAAAAATGATCTGTCATAATTCACACATACACTCCATATTAGCATCTGTAAAAACTATTTATCTCGAGAGGCTGAAAATCTAGTCTTACTTGTGCTCTCTTGGGTGTGCCATAACTGTCTTTTCCAGGGTTCCTATTAACATTGCGATCTTTATAGGTGTCTGGTCTGAGAAGTGCTAGTGTTTTATTGTTGGGATAAGGTAACAGTCTTTATGAATAGAAGAGAAGTGGCTACTAATTTCAATAAATTAGTAGAATTAGCACTTATCTCTCATTAAAAAGTGCAGAAACAAAATTCATCAAATGCCTATATGGGCCAGTGTATACATGTATTAAAATGTAAGTTTAGGCTTAGATTATAGGGATATAAAATAAAATAACCAATTTTTACAGATGCTAGCTGGAAATACATGATACTTAAAATTATATAAGGTGTTAGTTTCCTTTATAGGAAAAAAGGCAGCAGGAAGAGAAAACCAACTGCATTTACAGCTCCCAGATAAATTCAGAAAATGGTAATGAGGTAATTTAAAGGGATAGTAATGTTTCATAATAAAAGCGGCTCAAATTAATCTTCATAGTATTTGGGCTTTGGAGAGTGTTATTTCTATACTGTCAGAGTTGTAGATCAAGAGCAAATGAATGATGTATCTGCTCAGCTCAGAGCAGCAGGGTGGTGTCCAGGTGGACTGCAGAGAGGGACAATCTTCAATTAAGATAAGGGAAAAACCTGTCAATGGGGACAGGGATTTCATTGTTCTGATAGTAAGAAGAATGCCCCTTGCTGTGATCTGTCTGGTCAAGTGACCAGATTCCACATCTGAGGAGAGCAGTGTTACACTCGGTAAAAGAGGCAGGATGGGGAAACTTTATCATTCAATTACTCTTGAACTGCAACTCTGACAGTAATGAAGTAACAGTCTCTATGGCAAAATACTATGAAGATTAATTGGAGCTGCTGTTTTTATGAAATATTACTTTCCCTTTAAGAGAATCAGTGAGAAGCTCCCTACTGCTGTATTTATGAAGAATAGTATTTTCCCCCTCCAGGTGGCACTGTAGAACCAGGGCTACTACGGAGATGATAGCAGTGTTGATTGCTCTTCCACAAGTACCCAGTGAGGTGGTGCTAACAACACCCAACTCTGCAGATCTCTGTGATCTGAAAGGGGAAAACAGAGAGGGAAAGGGTGCATTTTAAGCTATGAAAATTCAATTCCCATAGCAGTGAACACACTGCCTATAGTTAAAAAGGTCTTATATTGATCCTTTGCTCCTACATTATGGTGCCCCTAACACACACATGTATTAAGACACACTGGAGTAATTCTGAAGCAAATTGTCTGAAACATATGAGACACATAAATATTCCCCAAATCCCCAATGATTTAAATGGGGCTTTCAACCCTTTGAATGTCAGAGGGGTACACAACGCATTGCGAACCCCTCTGGCACTCAGAGGGTTAAACCATGAATCCTAGAGAGGTCTTCACTGCATTGAGTATGGTCTTTTATATGGCCAGTCTCTGTTCAGATTTGTTCCCATTGTCTGAGATATGGGGTTATGCATGGAACAGAACGTGCTCTGCAGTAACCACACCTCCCAGCCAATCAGCTTCTAGCTGGAGCAGTCATGAATGCACGTTTCCCCATCCCTCCAGCTTGACAAATTTGGTATAAAATATTAGGGGTGCCCTAAAAAAATCCAGGCAATGGTCATGAAGTGGACAGAACAGGCTGGGAAGGAGAGAAATGGATGGGAAGTGAGACAAACAGGGTGGGAAGGAGAAGAAACTCGTCACCTACGGAGAATCGGCCTCTGTCCCCGGAGACCAGTTAATTTTGTCTGAAAGTCCCCAGGGCAGATCCGAAGAGTTCCCAGATACCAACCTGAGGCTTTTAACCCTTTGAGTTCCAGAAAACTATCCAGGGCATTGCAATGCAATTCGTTGGAAAAGCACCTGAATTCTAGAAAGGTCTGCAATGGGGATTTTTTTTTTCTCTCTAGTGGCAGGTACATTTAATTTTATTTATTCTTTTTTTTTTAATAGACTGCAAAGAAGTTTAAAGAAGAAGAAACAAAAGACTTAACACCTTACTGACCGAGCCATTCCGGGGAGGGCGGCTCTAGAGGACCACTGCACTTTTTTATTGCAATGCATGCTGGGATTGCAGAGCAGCATGCAGCTGCACTGCAATACCAGAATTCCATGACATGCCAAGATAGTTACTGGTCCGTAACGCACATCAACCGATGACTGTCATCGGTCATTAACCCCTTAAGGACCAGCGTGAGCACACGCAGCCAGCACTTAAGGAACACGGAGCTTTTTCTTCATATCTGATTCAGGGGAGCCCTGAATTCCATGACGTGTCAGGATCATCACTGGTCCTTAAGTGCCGGACAGCCGTGACGGTCCTGGCAAGGCATTGGATGTTAAGGGGTTAAAGAAGAACTAAAGAGGAAGACCAAGGTACAGAAGACCCTGCTGGACCTCTGACTTCAAGGTAAGTGTTGCACCTGTGGGAAATGGGTCATGGGATACTGTTGGGCTAGCATTTTTTTTTAACTGTATTGTTGATGTTAGGTGTGGTGTAGGGCCAGGAGGATACTTTTAGGGTTAGTCTTTAGGATGGAGGGGGGTGACTTTGTCTTTAGCATATGCTTGATCCTTGCCACCATGCCAAACAATGAGCATTAGCTAGTTTCCTTTGATGTTCCCATTATTCACGCTATTTGGCGTGAGTTGTGGAAACAAGAAGCTGTGATGAGAGTTAGGCCGTAACATGAATTTTTGCGACCAACACTCGTTGTGTCGGATGCTGGCCAAGCAAATTAATTCCGAAGTACAACTGGGTGTGTAACAACCAGATCTCCTTTTACCCCAAATGATGGATTTAGGGTGCTAATAGAATCAAGCAGTAGCTAAGAAATCCTGTTTTATGTTAACCTCAGGGGACAAGTAAAACCTCCCAAAACTTTGTATACCTTTGAGTATTAAAGGAGTCTGAAGCACATTGCTGTACAATGTGTTGGAGATATCTCTAGCATCTAAGAGGTTAAAAGCCCAAATTATAAAAATGGACATTTTAATGTCTCCTCTGTAGTGCGGTTGGTTGTACTCAGAATTGCTCATTTCTTAGTTTCTGTTCATGCACTATGGTGAGCAATCTGAATCTACCTCCATGACCTGTTTTATAAATAACCTTTTCCTAGTTCCATATCTACAAGTCATTACTTTCAGTTGCCTGTGTTATTACACTTGCCCCCTATATTCAGAAAGCTAAAGAGGTGCAGTTCTAGAGCAAACCCATTGATTGAATTAGAGCTTTTTAATGCCTTTGAAAGCCCCTGAATGCTAGAGATGTCTCAAACACTTTGGCAATCAATGCACTGGAGGCCTCTATAGCATTCAAGAGGTTAAAAGTCTAATTTAAATCAATAGGAAATTTGATTTGTTTTGCTCCACAATTGTACCTCTTTAGTTTTTTGGGTAAATACTATGGAGAGCAGTCTGAATTTCTTTCCTTTCTCTGTTTCATAAAGGACCCTTTGAGTGTCAGAGAGCTGCCAAGTGCATTGTGTTAGATATCAATCTGACACTCAAAGGATTACAGTTTATGAATTTATGAAATATATTCAAAATGTGAGGTATTTGCAATGTTAGGAGATGCTTCATTCAAAAGTTATTACAGTTAAAACTGTTACTATCGGATGGAACTGCTACTATTGGAAGTACGCATACAAAATGTGAGAGGCTTCTGAGAATGAACAAATAGCACAATGACCTGTTCTTCGGCTAGTCAGTACTCAGAAGTATCACATTTTAGCTCTCTAGTGCCATTATAGAGGAAAACATTTCATGTACATATTACACTAATCCCAGTCAAAAAGGTGGTCCAGTCCCAAAATGATGGAACACCAGCTAACCTCCGACGTATGTTTCGGCCTTGTTGGGCCTCATCAGGAGGGTGCAGCTAGATTCCCTAGGCACTGAGAGCAAGGGGTCCACGTCTGGATTACCCTTCACTCTTAGGGAGACCCCTAAGGGTATTTTATAATAACTTAATTCAAAAGTTATTACAGCTGAAACTGTTACTATTGGATGGAACTGCTACTATTGGAAGTACGCATACAAAATGTGAGAGGCTTCTGAGAATGAACAAATAGCACAATTACCTGTTCTTCAGCTAGTCACCGCTCAGAAGCATCATATTTTAGCTATCTAGTGCCATTACAGAGGAGACATTTCCTCGTACATATTAGACTAATCTCTGCGTTTGTTCATGCTCAGTGCAGCTCACATCGTTTGGCTTGTTTTACTATTGGAAGTAACCTGAGGCTCGGCTCTGCCATAGAAAGCAATAGAAATATCCAGGTTACACCGTCATTAGCAATTTAATTAACCCTTTGAGTGCTAGAGGGGTACGCAACACATGCTGGCACTCAAAGGGTTAAAAAAAAAAGACAGTTTGAGCTGAAATAATTTTTAAATGAACCATCTTCCACCAGGAAAAGTCCCACAATATATATTTATTTTCATACTAAAGCTTTACTGCTTTAAACTTTTAAACTTCCTTTCTTCATTCCTAGTTCCATATCTACAAATAATTATTTTCGGTTGTCTGTGTTATTACACTTTGACATTCTAGAAACACCTGGGTCTTTTTTTTTCCTTGCTGTTTTCTCCCTTGAGCTGTCTTTAAACCTTTCTGAATGTTTTTCTAATACACAAGGCAGACTCTTACGACACAGACATATCAAAGGCTTTTACAGCTGGTAGCCTTTTGATGCTTTTATTTCACAATCCTTCTGGCATGAATATGAGAATTAAGAAACACTGTAAATGGAACAGAGGTTAGACTAAATAATAGTGATCTCACTTCGATGAAACCGATTATAACATTTCTTTTTTCAATGAGTAATATTTTAATGGCTAGAACAGTGGTTCTCAACCTGTGTTCCATGGAACTCAGTGGTTCCCAGGATAAATACAAGGTGTTTCATGGAATATATGTCAGTAATGGAGGGACAGTGGAACAAGGCAGGAGCTTCAGACTGCATACGTGTAGTTCTGTGACTATTGCTACTAGTGGAAGTGTGCCCTGGTTATTATGACCTGGTACCTGTTACCTGCTAACCCCCTTGAATGCAAGAAAGGTCTCCAATGTATTGTTTCTTAATGTGCTGCAGACTTATCTAGCATCCAGTGGGCTTTTACCTGGTTTAGACAACTCTAACAAGGATCACACCAGTCTCAATCTGACTACACAATAAATCAAATCCAACCAGTTAGCTGAGTCCCTGAAGTCCTAACTTTACCAGAGAGTGAGATTCTGTGAGTATAATAGGCCAAGAGCACTTTTCCTTCTCCGGTTCAAGAAGAGCTCCTGTATGGCCATGGAAATAGTCAGGTTCAGGAGGGTTCCTTGGCACATCTGGAAGGAAATATTGAAAGCATTACATAAATACTACAAGTACTAGTAGGGGAGCTGTGTGGAGGAAGAAACCAATAGCATATATTTTTCTATGATAATACTGGCAAGATTAACAATGGAGGCTATAGATATGCTGATAGCTGACACCAGAATGAAGAGCTCAAGAGATCATAGCCTCACGTCTTGCAGACATGTTCCCAGGGGTGGATGGATTCACCACTCTGTAAAGTTAAAGAGGAACTGAGCTGAAGCTGAATCCCCCTGTAAAGCTGCAACTACTATAATGACGGTCATACACACACACCAGCGACCTATCCAGAAGACAGTGAAATGTATAGGCCATTTACCATGTTTAATGTCATTCTTAAAATAATTAGCATGTTGAAGGCTTCAAGGTTCTTGGCTCTGTCATGCATCTGGTACATAGGGACCAAGTGGGCTGTTGTCCAGAGTAGACAGGCCCAATCCTGATCACTAAACAACATTCGGTGATTAGGATCAGATGCTGGAGGCACTATGCTCCTGAAGCTCTATATCAAGAAAGCTTTTGATACATTGTTATGTCCCTTTCTGTTTAAAACACTGAAGTGCTACAGAATTCTTGCCAGATTTTTCTCCTTTTTAAAAGCCTTATACTGGGAGCCAAGTTCCTACAGTCTCTTAATTGCAGCACAGTTGGGATGTGTGAATATCAAGAGGGGCACTAAGCATGGATGCCTTCTTTTGCCTCTCCTACTCAGGCTTGTCATAAAACTACTAGTGGCCTGGATTAGCCAGGATGCAAACATATACTGCATGCAATGGCCATCTATGGAGGATAAATATGTCAATGTTTGTGGATAATCTCCTACTCTGCTTGGTCCAGACTCCAACATCTCTGCCCACCCACTTTGCAACATTGAATTAATTACTGAAAAATTTGAAAGTCAACAAACAATAATTAGAGGCACTAGATATTATTTTGTCAGAAGAGGAGTATGAAAGCCTACAAGACAAATATGGCTTTAAGTGGAAGACCAATTACTCACAATACTTTGTAATGAAAGTACCTGGGCGCAGTAAGCTGCTCTATCAGGTGAACTATCCACTGCTCCTAACAGATGTACATGATTAAATAGAGTCCTGGGACCATGGGAGAAAATCCCTGTTTGGGAGAATAATAATAGTGAAATCTATCATCTTCACCATCTTTCTAGTAGACATTCTCTCTTATGTGCTTCAGATCTTGTAATCCAATGCCTTGTGATTAGTCCTGGGGGCAAGAGTGCAGAGACGTAACGAAAGGGAGTGGTGAGGCTGCAGTTGCACCCAGGCCCAACTTTCCATCTGCCCCAGGGTTCAATAGGTTCTAGTTATACCACTGTAAAAATGTTTTTGTGACAGTGTGTCAAAAAAGTTTGCACTGGGGACATCCAATTACTATTTCCTCCACTGCAAGAGTGGAAGAATAAGCCAAACAAACCTGTTCCAAGGTCATGCTTTGTGGGAGCTTCAATTCCCTAAATTCAAGTTATACTATCGGGTGGCCAGATTAGTTCAAAGTTTGAATTCTTGAAGGATTGCCCTCTGAGCTCCAAGGACATGAAGCTAGAACTGACTGCCCCTACACCAGGCCATAATTTGTACTGGACCTCACTCTGTCAGACAATGATATCATCAATGAGCCAGCTAATAAGGACCAGGACAAAACCCTGTCACACAGAGTTACTATGGCATTACCTACTTTTTAAGCCTCCTTGACCCAGGAGATTGAAATTTGAACATCCAGACCCAGGATTATACAATAAATTTGAATCAGTACAAAACGTTACTGGTTTACCATTTGGTGAGAGGTGGACCTTCTTCTGTGGCAATTGATTTTGCAGAAACACAAGCTACAGGGAATAGCTGAGAACCACTATTCTGAGTGAAAAGATGCAATTAGAAACTGAATGGAAATGATCTAAACCAATAAATGACCAAACCTGAGAGAGAGACTGCTGGCCAGGTCAAGCTGCCTGGTAGACCTGGTATCTGATATACACAGAATCATGCAACAATGCAACAACTTTCTGCATCCTCCAGACTTTCTCTACTAATGGTACAATGTCTGGAGAGTCCCTGGATGTGCAGAAATAAAAATCACTCTTCACCCAGGTGAGGGGAGGTTATATGAGAATAAATATCAAGGAACATTCTTTCAGAATGATCCAGCTGAATTACCTGGTGCCAATAAGGCTGCACAGAATGAACCATGATAATTCTGATTCCTGCCTTCACACATATGGTGAGGAAGCAGGCAGGATTCCAACCTTGCTATTTGGACAGCCCTCCTGGGGTTCCCAATCCCTGGATCAAGGAAATGCCAACTACAGATAATCAATTGCTTTTTTGCCACAAGACTCATAATCTCAACCCACTTTCTCAAACCAACAATTTAATAGTCCAAAGTGATAAAAAAAATTTGTACCATGGCCCTCAACTAGTTAATCCACTGGTAGATCACTGTAGTGCACACCATCATTATGATTTTAGTATTGGCAGTCCTCCTCTACATGTTCCATTGCATGCATAGTAAAATGAGATACGGTCACACTATTTAATCTACTCCTTGTTTAACTCTTTCATTGCAGTATGATGGATACCTCTCTGGCACTCTAAAGTGTAAATACATGGCATTAAACAGGGCACTGAGAAAAGGAAAACTTGAAAAAATAGAAAACGAAAAAGCCATACAGAGTCCCACCCTCCCAATGGAGCAAATGTCTACAAGGGAAACATTTCCTGTGTAAGTAGTTTCGTAAAACTGAGACAGGCAGGCACAGTGCTATTATTATTAATTATTCACAACGTATTCACAGCGCTGCAGAATAGGTAATAGACATGCAGTGATATTAAATAGTACAAATGGAACATGGAAAATAAAAGGATCAGAGAGGACTGCTCATGAAAGCTTAGTGATTCCTGTTTGGACACAGAACTGTACCCGTACATTCACCCCTGTAAGGCTGGTGATTAGAACGAAAGTAATTCTAGTGAAAATTAATTGCACCATGTGGGTAAGTCGAAACATACATTGATTTAAATCACCTTTTAACCCCTTGAATGCTAGCACTGGAGGATATGATCTGACTTTGTTTTTTCTTTCAAGCTATAAATGTTTTCTTTAAAAAGCAGTATTCCCTTTAAGGTGAGCGATCCAACACTGAAAGAGTTAAAGAGGACTGTTTATGCAGGATTATAGTGAACTAACAAATGCAGCTCATGGCCCTGCCCAGTTTTAATTAAGCTTATAACCCTTTCAATGCTGGGTTGCTCACCTTAAAGGGATAGTTATACTTTGTTTTATCTTTATTTTATTTTGTAGGTATGGTTTGAGAGATATTCACAAGCAAAGTTTCCCCTCCTGCCCCTTTTACCTAGTGTAAGCCATCTCTTCTCAGATGTGGAATGCAGTCCATAGACCAGACAGATAACAGAAGGGGACAATCTTCTTCCTAGAGAACAATGAAAGCCCTGCCCCCCTTGACAAGTTTTTCAGGTTTTTCCCTTATCTTAATTGAAGATTGTCCTTCTCTGCAGTCTACCTGGGCACCTCCCTTCTGCTCTGGCTGAGCAGTGTTACATCAGTAAAAGGGGTGGGAGGGGGATACTTTGTCATTGAATTACTCTTGAACTACAACTGACAGAATTCAAAATAACACTCTTCAAAGTCTAAATACTATGATGATTAATTAGAGCTGCTTTTTATTATGAAACATTACTATCCCTTTAAGGGAAACAATGTCGTTCAGTCTTGCTGTTTTTACTTGTTTGTATTCGTCATAAGTAATTTATATCCGCTAACTGTAGGTCCTGCAAAATAATTGTAAGATCGTGGTTAGTGATGTTCTGACTAAGAGCTCATTTGCAATCCTAATCAGCCAGATTGGTCACAAAAATAAAAATATTGGCAGCAAAACCAAAAGATCTAACAGAGTGACTAATGATTTCTGGCCTGGAAGCGGAGATAGAAGAGCGCCCAAAATAACATGCTACATACATTTCACTTCTCACCTTCCGTCCTGATTTTCTTAGTCACATCAGTTTAGACCAGGGTGGTCAAACGATGGCTCTCCAGCTACTGGAGACTACAACTACCATCAACCCAACTGGCTGGGGATGATTTACACTGTAATCCCCAACAGCTGGAGAGCCAAAGGCTGTCTACACCTAGTTTAGATAAATTATTATTATCAGAATTTGTGACTTTTTTAAAAAACAATATAAATGTAATTCCAATCATTTTTGGCTTCTTAAAATAGCACTAATGATAATAAATGGTTTAGATATAAAATATTTTATGTTATAACTGATATAAAAACAAGCTCACCCAGCCTCAGTAATTATAGCAACAGCCTTTCTCTATATTTGTGCACTGCAACATACTCCATATATTGCCCAAAATGAGCGTGGTTTTATGCATACACACTGAACATCCTTATTCTCAATGAATCCCGGCTAAGCCCTAAATACCTGAGACTGCTGTTGCCATTGAAGAATACTTGTGCTTTATGAAAGCCCAAGAAAAGCGAGAAGGAGGCACATTCAGATACACAGAAGAGTCTATAAACGTTACACTTTTAAATTACTCTTATAACTTTGATTCTTATGAATACAATGCTGGCAAAATTCTTCTTCCCTTCTCAAAACAAATCATGTTTCCATCTACCGGCCACCTAATATGCCAGCACAGTCCCTTTCAGACATAACCCTCCACCTCAATCAGACTGTCACTTAAAACAAGAAAAAGCAAGTTGTTGGTTCTTGGAAATTGTAATATTAATTGGCTAGACTCCATTAATGAAAGATTCTGTTCACTATTTAAAACATTCAACTTATCATATCTAATCTCCTCCTTTACCTGCATAAATCTTAAAACATCCAACCATACTCTGCTAGACTGGAACCTTTCATCTTGCCCAAGCAAAATCCAAAATTCAGGCATACTAGCAAATACGTTTAGCGATCACACCATAGTCTACTATGTTTGCAAAATAAAACCAATCAAATTATGTCCCAAAGTCATAATTACCATAAAACTGAATCACCAGTCTTTGCCCGTGGTATAGTGTACAACTAATACCTAACATAGTAACATAGTTGATGAGGCTGAAAAAAGACATGCATCTATCAAGTCCAGCCCATGCCAAAAACACCCCTACAGAGGAAGGCAAAAAAAGCCCTCTGGAGCCATTTCCAATCTAGCCCCAAGTGGGGAAAAAAAAAAAAAAAAAATTTCCTTCCTGGCTCCATATGGCAGTCAGATAGTTCCCCGGATCAATATCCTATCTGCTTTGAAGCCATCTGTCATAATTTTCAATATTGTTCTGTGCTAGATAGGTATCCATTTCTTTTCTGAAAGCAGCAACATTGCCTGCAAGCACAACATCCCTTACTGTAAAGAATCCCTGCCTTTATTTTAGTTGAAAGCTCCTTTCCTCTAGTCTTAATGGATGATCTCTTGTTCTTAGCTCAGCTCTTTGCATAAATAATTAATTGGATAGTTCTATGTATTGACCTTGAATGTATTTGTAAATGGTAATCATATCACCACTTAGACGTCTCTTCTCTAATGTAAACAAACCCATTTTATCTAGTCTCTCTTTATAATTCAGATCCTCCAATCCCTTTATCAGTTTTGTTGCACGTCTCTGCACCTTTTCCAGTTCGAAAATGTATTTTTTAAAAACTGGCGTCCAAAATTGTACTCCATATTCTAGATGAGGCCTAACCAAGGATTTATACAGAGGTAGGATAATATTAGCATCCCTTGCTTCTGCACCTCTTTTTATGCAGGCTAGTACCCTATTTGCTCTTGCAGCAGCTGAGTGACTCTGCACACTGCTGTGAAGTCTATCGTCTATCAGTACTCCTCAATCTCTCTCATGAGGATTTCCTAAGTTGTTTCCAATTTATAGTATATGTAGCAAGTTTGTTTCTACAGCCCAAATGCATAACCTTACATTTATCTACATTAAATTACATCTGCCACTTTTCTGACCATTCACTCAGTTTATCTAAATCCCTCTGCAGAGAAAAAACATCCAGCTCTGTATGTATTTCCTTACATAGCTTAGTGTCATCAGCAAAGATTGAGACACTACTTTCAATTCCCACTTCTAGCTCATTAATAAACACATTAAAAAGCACTGGGCCTAGGACTGAACCCTGCAGAACCTCACTTATAACTTTAGACCAATTTGAAAGGGTTCCATTTAAAACAACTCTCTGCCATCTATCATCTAACCAGTTCTCAATCCATGTACAGATAACACCGTCCAAACCGAAGCCTTTTAATTTATGCAGTAACCTGTTGTGAGGCTTTTGCAAAATCCAAGTATACTACATCTACAGCAATTCCCCTGTCCAAATTACTACTTACTCTTTCATAAAATACAAGTAAATTAGTCTGACATGATCTATTCTTCATGAAACCATGCTGATTCCTATTAATAATATTGTTTGTTTTCACATAGTTCTGAATACTGTCAGTTAGTAACCCTTCTAGTATTTTACCCACTATGGAAGTCAAGTTCACAGGTCTATAATTTCCTGGTTTGGATCTTGCTCCCCTTTTGAACAATGGAACTGCATCAGCTTTCCTCCAATCACAGGGCACTATGCCTGATGAAACTGAATCCATAAATATAAGTATAATGGTCTTGCTATTACTGAACTAAGTTCCTTAAGTACCCTTTGGTGTATACCGTCAGGTCCAAGTGCTTTATTCACCATAACCCTTTCCACTCTCTTATGGACCTTGTCCTCAGTAAGCCATGTGCGTGATGGAGGAAACTCTGTGGTTTTGTCTGTTTGCCCATAGCCTGTCATTGCTGCTTCCTTTGTATATACTGAAGAAAAGAATGTATTTAGGGTGTCAGCCATAGCCTTATCCTCACTAATCATTTCACCTGTCTCAGTCCTAAGAGGACCAATATCAACTTTAACTTTTTTGTTATTAATATACTTGTTGAATTGTTTAGGTTTTTTCTTGCTCTCATTTGCAATATTGCTCTCATTTTCAATTTTAGCTAGCTTACTTGCTTGTTAGCTGAATTTATTACATTTTTTATATTTTTTTAAAATGATGCATCTGACCCGTTTGACTTAAACACTTTAAAAGCTTGTTTCTTAATTTTCATTTCCCTGCAAACCTCATTATTAAGCCACATTGGATTCACTTTACTCCTCTTGTGCTTATTTCCAGTGGTATATATTGACGTGTTTATTTGTCTAAGAGCATTTTAAACACATTCCATGATTCTTGTGCATTTTTATCTTTGAAAATTACATCCCACTGAATAATATCCTTTAATACTTCTTTTAGCTTTGTAAAATTAGCATTTTTGAAATTGAATGTTTTGGTTAAACCCTTGCGATTGGGTTTCTCATAACAAATTTCAAAGGATACCATATTGTGGTCACTGCTGCCCAAATGTTCCCATTCTTGTACATTGTTTATCATGTCAGAATTGTTTCAGAGCACAAGTAAAAGCCAGGCCTCTTTTCTAGTTGGCTCCTCTACTAGTTGGGACATAAAATAATGATTTATCATACTTAAAAAAGAATTTCCATTGTTGTGTCAGAAGTCATATTGCTCTAGTAAATTTCAGGATAGTTGAAATCTCCCATTATAATTACCTTTGCTGACCTAGAAGCCTTTTCCATTTGCAGTAAAAGTTGGGCTTCCTCCAACTCCCCAATATTAGGTGTCTTGTAGCAAATCCGAACTAACATATTTTATTATGTGTGCCCCCAGTGTGTATTTCAACCCACAGGCCTCTACCTTTTCATTGGACCCTTCATTTATATCTTCCCTTAAACTAGGTTTTAAGGCACACTTTACATATAGGCATACCCCTCCTCCCCTTTTATTAACCCTATCCCGCCTAAAAAGTGAATTACCTGATCAGTAATTTACTTTTTTAACTCAGAATTCTTACAGGTCTGTAATACCCATGCCTCACTAGGGAAAATCAGGGTAAAGGGAGCCCATCTACCCTTGGTCTTGGTTGACTTGATTGGGTTTTACAGTTTCAGATGTACAAAATTGAAACAAATGTTTTACTGACAACATGAAAAGTAACATATCAAAACCGGCCAACTTTTGGAAGGTTATTAAAAACATCTACAATGCCCCTAACCATTCTTACCCAACAACTATAAAAATAGGCAAAGAAACAAAACAGTGTCCCATAGCAATAGCTAACCTCCCTGATTACACAAAACAACGGTTATTCTGAAAAAGAAACATACATGGAACAGTCTCTGTCCCCTACAACCTGGTCCAATGATATTAAGAAATTCAATTTCATGACAGTAAATGATAGTGAAATATATGACCACCCCCTCAACCCAAAAATGAAATTGCAATTTGGTCCTGATCAACTACCAGCAATGTTATTAAAACTCAAAGCCTTGGTTACTGCCCATCCTATTGCATCCCTAATTAATGCCTCCTGTCATCTGGGTATATGCCCAAAGCCTGGATGTGCCTATCCACAAAACTGGGAATAAAAATGTAGTGTCAAATAATAGACCAATATCCTTACTCCTCACATTATGTAAAATCCTAGAGAAATGTGGCCATGTGTAGATATACAAGTATCATTGACTGACCATTTTTTCACGCCTCTTCAATCAGGCTTTTCTCCAAATCACTCAACAGTCACTGCCTCCTAAAAGTATGCAATGATATCCAAACTGGAAAATGGTGAATACACTGGAGCTATTTTCCTAGATTTTATAAAGGCCTTTGATCCATAGACCATAACATTTTGATAAGCAAACTACAAAGTTCAGGACAGGGTAATCATTCTCTAAACTGGTTCTAGTTCTACTTCTCAGACTGGACGCAATGTATTTCTGTATGCCTGTTGCTGACAATATTTCCCTTCTGCTCAAAGTAACAAGTGGGGTTCCCCAAGGCTCCATTCTTGGCTCTCTTCTATTTTCTCTGTTTATAAATGATCTACCCATGGTTTGCAAAGCATCTTCTGTGCACATGTATGCAGATGACTCCATAATCTATGCTAAAAACTCAAACATATTTCAACTAGAAGTCGTATTACAGCATGATTTCTCTGAAGTTGAAAGATGGATAGCAAAGAACAAACTGTTCTTAAACACTGACAAAACGTTCACAATGGTATCTGGTACAAAGCACAAACTGTGTATTCCTGGCAATATCCATCTATCCATGTAACAGAGTCTAGTCGTAACATGGCCCTGGTGGATTCATACAAATACCTTGGTATGTAGCATGACCCCCAATCTCACTTTTGGTCTTCATATTGATAAATTAACATCCGAACTTTATCCCAAAATGCATGCTCTGTTTAGAAATAAATCCTATTAAGTCCCCTGGTAAGAAAACATATTGTTCAACAGATGGTAATGCCAGTTATAGCCTCTGGATACATAGTATATGCTCCCGCTCCACAAATCCAATTTGGTAAACTTGACACTCTATATAAGTCATAATGCCGCTTTATCCTCCAATGTAATTACTCTGCCCATCTCTGTGTTTTGTTTAAAGAACTACATTGGCTAACACTCAAATCTAGACATGCCCTTTACCTTTTCTTGCTTAGTACACAACCACATCTCTGGAAAGTCTCCAGACTACCTGAGCAGTATGATCACTCCTGCTCTCCATCCTAACTATAACCTCCGCTCCACTGCTAACACCTCACTACATATACCACAATACAAGGAAGAAGACGGTCAATCTGCCTTCTACTTCAGAGCTCTGAAAGTCTGGAAACACCTACCTGAAAAAAAATCAGATCATCTCCTAATATAAAATCCTTAAAAATAACTGCTTCTTTATATCTAAAAACAAGATGTAACTGTATATACATTTTTAGTAAGTATGTATGTTTATGAGTGTAATGTTTCTCTATTTGTGTAAATATGCAACTCTCTACTGTAAAATCTACAGGACATACTTGAAAACAAAAGAAATGTCAATGTATTCTTTCTGGTAAAACATTTTCTAAATAAATATGTAAAATTGTTCTTAACTTTATAGAAGATAAATGATAAAGCATGTGATGCTTTTAGGTTTGTGGGAAGAAGCAGTTTTCCTTTGCAATGCTATTTCCTGCTGTCTACCATATAACAGAGCACAGCTTCCTGACCAGGAAGTGAGGAGTGCAAAGGATTGCTGTTCCCCCAGCCTGGTGGGAAACAGTACATGCAATATTTGTGTCTGTGTTTTTGGGTATATATATAATTGTGAGTGTGTGTAGTTTTTCTATGGGTTATCTCTATGGCTATCTTCATGAGTTGTGATCTAAATACACCTGAAACAGCCTATAGATGTGAGTGCACTTTTTTTTTTTAAGTTCCGGTTCAGGGCTTCCAGAGCAGTGTGCAGCCGCGCTGGGAGCCCTGAACTCCATGCCGTGCCAGGACCGTCACTGGTCCTTAAGTGCCTTGACGGTTCTGGCACGTCAATGGTCCTTGAGGGGATAAGGACAAGAGGGGTGCCCAACAGTAATTTTGTTAAAGATGTACAAACAAACATAACTAGAACAATTTTTTACTATAGGGGACAAATAAAAATTCCCATTGACTTTTTTTCAGGTGGGGTTTTTAACCCCTTGAATGGTCTCCAACATGTTGTGGAGCAATTATTGGAGTACTGGAAACCTCTCTAGCGATCAGTTGTTTAAAAGGTCAAAGGCGTATTTTAGGAACATTTATTTTTTTCCATGCCCAGATGGATTGTCCCAGGATTACTCTACTTAGTTTGTGCATATGACTCATTATTTCTACAAGTATAGTTATAAAGTGGAAATAACACTCTATAATGACTTGAGTGATTATGAAAGAACTTTCAGAATCCCTTATATTTATGTTATCCATCCTTTACTTGAAGCAACAGTCTATAAAGATATTTTGTGTTATTTATTTGTCAGTTTATTCAGACTAGCTAGTACATCCTGGTAGGAAGTGGCAGTAGAGAAGGAGAATGTTTTCTGACATGGCTAATGTGCGGAAATGGACAAATATTTAAAGCTAAATGTCAATTAACCTATTGTTTTAAATCAGGACTATCCAACCCGTGGCAAATGGGCCACATGTAGCCCACTGCTGTATGTCATGCAGCCCTCTGCATGAAATTTTTGCTGCCTGATATTAGGCCCACATGCCTTCTTCTGACTGCCAGGAATGAAGTGACTCCTAGCAGTCAAATTTTAGTAATGTGCAGGGAGAACCTGCTGGTCCCCCCTTCTAAAAAAACTAAAAATAATGAAGCTTACATTTTCAAAGAAGGTGGTGGGGTCCTCCACATCCCAAACCAGCTTCTTTCTTGTTATGAACTGTAAGGGGAGAAGGTGGTGAGGGGAGAAGCTGGTGCTATGAGGGAGATTATGGGGGGTGTGGGAAAGGTGATGCTGAGGGAAATGAGGTGAGTATGTGGTACAGTGTTGGGAGAAGGTGGTACTATGGGGGAAGGGTGGAGGGACAATGTAGTACTGTAGGGGGATACGGTGGTGAGGTGAGAAGGTGGTACTTATGGGGAATGAAGGTGGTGAAGGTGCTATGGGGGAGATGATGAGGGTGAAACGGTGCTATGAGAGAGATTATGAGGGGGGAAGGTGGTGCTATGAGAGAGATTATGAGGGGGAAGGTGATGCTGAGGCAAATGATAAAGTGAGAATGTGGTACTGAGGGGAGAAGGTGATAAGGGAGAAAGTGGCACTATGGTGGGAGATGATGAGGGAAAAAGGTGGTGAGAGGAGAAGGTGGTGTTTATTGGGGAAGAAGGTGGTGTGATTGTAGGAGATAATGAGAGGAGAATGTGATGCTATTGGAGGAGGTGATGAAGGATGAATGTGGTGCTACTGGAGGATATGATGAGGGAAGAATGTGGTGCTATTGGAGGAGATGATGAGGGGAGAATGTGTTGATGTGGGAGAGATGATGAGGGAAGAATGTGGTGCTATTGGAAGAGATGATGAGGGGAGAATGTGTTGCCATGGAGGAGATGATGAGGGGAGAATCTAGTTCTATTGGAAAAGATGATGAGGGTAGAATGTGGTGCTATTGGAGGAGATGATGAGGGGAGAAGGTGGTGCTATTGGAGGAAATTACATGGGGAGAATGTGATGCTATTGGAGGAAATGATGAGGGGAGAATGTGGTGCTATTGGAGGAGATGACGAGAGGAGAATGTGGTGCTACTGGAGGAGATGAGGAGATGATGAGATGAGAATGTGGTGCTATTGGAGGAGATGATGAGGGGAGAATGTGGTGTTATTGGAGGAGATGAGGAGATGATGAGAGGAGAATGTGGTGCTATTGGAAGAGATGATGGGGGGAGAATGTGTTGTTATGGAGGAGATGATGAGGGGAGAATCTGTTGCTATTGGAAGAGATGATGAGGGTGGAATGTGGTGCTATTGGAGGAGATGATGAGGGGAGAAAGTGGTGCTATTGGAGGAAATGATATGGGGAGAATGTGATGCTATTGGAGGAAATGATGAGGGGAGAATGTGGTGGTATTGGAGATGATGAGAGGAGAATGTGGTGCTATTGGTGGAGATGAGGAGATGATGAAAGGAGAATGTAGTGCTATTGGAGGAGATGATGAGAGGAGATTGTGGTGATATTGGAGGAGATGAGGAGATGAGAGGAGAATATGGTGCTATTGGAGGAAATTATGAGAGGAGAATGTGTTGCTATTGGAGGAGATGAGGAGATGATGAGAGGAGAATGTGGTGCTATTGGAGGAGATGAGGAGATGATGAGAGGAGAATGTGGTGCTATTGGAGGAAATGATGAGGGGAGAATGTGGTGCTATTGGAGGAGATGATGAGAGGAGAATGTGGTGCTATTGGAGGAGATGACGAGAGGAGAATGTGGTGCTACTGGAGGAGATGATGAGATGATGAGAGGAGAATGTGGTGCTACTGGAAGAGCTGAGGAGATGATGAGAGGAGAATGTGGTGCTATTGGAGGAGATGATGAAGGGAGAATGTGGTGCTATTGGAAGAGATGATGGGGGGAGAATGTGTTGTTATGGAGGAGATGATGAGGGGAGAATCTGTTGCTATTGGAAGAGATGATGAGGGTGGAATGTGGTGCTATTGGAGGAGATGATGAGGGGAGAAAGTGGTGCTATTGGAGGAAATGATATGGGGAGAATGTGATGCTATTGGAGGAAATGATGAGGGGAGAATATGGTGGTATTGGAGATGATGAGAGGAGAATGTGGTGCTATTGGTGGAGATGAGGAGATGATGAGAGGAGAATGTAATGCTATTGGAGGAGATGATGAGAGGAGAATGTGGTGATATTGGAGGAGATGAGGAGATGAGAGGAGAATATGGTGCTATTGGAGGAAATTATGAGAGGAGAATGTGTTGCTATTGGAGGAGATGAGGAGATGATGAGAGGAGAATGTGATGCTATTGGAGGAGATGAGGAAATGAGGGGAGAATGTGGTGCTATTGGAGGAGATGAGGAGATGATGAGAGGAGAATGTGGTGCTGTTCGAGGAGATGATGAGAGGAGAATGTGGTGCTACTGGAGGAGATGATGAGGGATGAATGTGGTGCTATTCGAGGAGATGATGAGAGGAGAATGTGGTGCTATTGGAGGAGATGAAGAGATGAGGAGAGGAGAATGTGGTGCTATTGGAGGAGATGAGGAGATGATGAGAGGAGAATGTGGTGCTATTGGAGGCGATGATGAGGGGAGAAAGTGGTGCTATGGAGTAGATGTGGGGAGAAGATAATGAGTGGAGAAATTAGTACTATGGATCTTATCCACATAGAAAACTAGATACACAAAATGTTCAATAGATGTGCTAACCCTTTCAATGCTAGAGGTGTCTCCCAACAAATTGATGTTGCAATATGTTGGAGATCTCTCTAGCTTTCAAGGGGATGAAAGACCTATTTAACTCAATTTGGGGGATTTTTACTTCTCCCCTATAGTGAAGTTGGTTTGAACCCTTCTGGCACTCAAAGAGTTAACCCTAATTTAATTTAACAGGAATTATATCTATCCGCTATGGTGCAGTTGGTTAACTCCAGTTTTAAGTATAAAGTGGCCTAAGTGCCAAATAGAGCAGAAAGCACTAATCTCCCATGTCTGCACTGAGCCCGCGGAGGCTTTCAAGGTGTGATAAGCTCCTATATAAACAGGGCACAGTAACAAGCTCTGTATCAGATGAGAGGAAGTTTTGACATCTGGAACAGCTTGATGCGTGGCACACAGTACACTAACCCACCTACATGTGTGGTCAGCTGTAGGTCTGCTAACGAATAAAACAGCTACATCCAAAGCTATGTATTGCATGACGCACAATTAGCAACCTGGCAAGAGGGCCCAGGAAACTCAAAGCAGATGTTATCTAACATACTGCACGGAAGCAGTGACTTACCTCTGTCCTAGGGGAGGTTAACCCCTTGGATGCTAGCGACATCTCCACCACATTGCAATGCAATGCGGTGGAGATGTCTCTGGCACCCAAGGGGTTAAAGGAAGTCTGACTTCCATACATACAAAGAAAAAGAAATAAAACTTTCAATTGAGCTTTTAACTCCTTGAGTTATAGAAAACTAGTTTTAAAGCCTGTATATACGGGCCAACAGTGGCAGCAGTCATGCGCAGTACAGACTGCCTGAACGTGCAGCGGCTGATATGGAGCGGGGCGTTCCAAATTCAGACCATAGTCCTCTCTGCGCACCTTCCGGTGCACAGAGAGGACTCTGGTCTGAATTCGGAGCACCCCGTTCCGTATCAGCCGCTGTGCGGGCAGTGTGTAGTGTGTGTGAATGCAGTCCGTGCAGCCATCTCTACTGCGCATGATGGCTTCTGACAAACATACTTAGCGAATCATAATATTGGATGGTTAAAAGGTATCCAGAAGCCAATGGGTTATTGAAACACAAAGTAGTACAACAATTCTGGAGCAAACCAACGGCACAATGGGTGATACTACGTTTACCCCAGTTACCATTGCTTTAAATGGAAATGTTAAGCCCATTGCTTTAAATGGAAATGTTAAGCCCTTGAATGCTAGGAAGGTATCCAGCATTATAGGGGTTAAAATCACCATTTATAAACCCGGCAATTTTTATTTCCCCGCTATAATGCGTTTGGATTTCTACAGAACTGCTCCAATCTAAAAACAGCTTTGGTGAGTTTGTAAAAGCTTTCAAGTTCCTCCTATATGTTTTTTCATAATTTTTGTATTTAGAAAACAATTTCGAACTATTTTGATTTATAGATTATAGTTATTAATGCGTGCCATTCAGGCACTTCCTGTTTTACCCCTACATGACCCCCATTCACTGACACTGCTCAGCAATGCATTGCCCACCTCCCCTAGCACTGACTTCCTGTCTTATCCCTACATTATCTCCCATACTCACTGACACTGCTCAGCACTGCATTACGTACCTCCCCTAGCACTGACTTCCCGTCTCATCCCTACATTACTTCCCCAATCACTGACACTGCTCAGCAATGCATTGCCCACCTCCCCTATCCCTGACTTCCTGTCTTATCCCTACATTACCTCCCCCACTCACTAGCACTGCTCAGCAATGTATTGCCTACCTCCCCTATCACTGACTTCCTGTCTTATCCCTACATTACCTCCCTCACTCAATGACACTGCTCAGCACTGCATTACCCACCTCCCCTAGCACTAACTACCTGTTTTATCCCTACATTACCTCCCCCACTCACTGGCACTGTTCAGCAATGCACTGCCCACCTCCTCTAGCACAGACTTCCTGTCTTTTCCCTACATTACCTCCCCCATTCGCTGACACTGCTCAGCAATGCATTGCCCACCTCCCCTAGCAGTGACTTCCTGTCTTATCCCTACATTATCTCCCCCACTCAATGGCATTGTTCAGCAATGCATTGCCAACTCCCCTAGGGATAATCCCTCTTTCAGACCTAAATCCTTACGTCCCTCTTTCCCACCCTGTTGTCCCTCTTTTTAGGAGATCAGACTGTGTGGTATGTATATAACTATATTGCATTTCTCCACAGCAATAAAACTCACATTAACGTCTGTTCAAACTTCAATGTATGTGTTTATAAATTAGTATGTGTAAATAAAATACTTTAGTCTTGCTCTAAATCATTTATTCAGTTACATAAAAAGGCGTCATGAAATAAACTAAACATTTCTCGGCAATGCCCCTCCTAGGGTTGCCACCCAGCCGGTATTTTACCGGCAGGCCGGTAAAAAATTGACTTCTTTCTAATGTTAAGTCTATGGAGGGAATGCCTTGGCCGGTATTTTTTTTGAAGAAAAAGTGGCAACCCTAGCCCCTCCCACCATCTACACCCCTAACAACGCCACCTAAAACATGACCTCTTTTAGCCATGTGAAATGTTGGGAGGTATCCCACTGACATTGCTCAGCAATGCATTGCTTATATCCCCAGCACTGACTTCCTGTTTTATCCCTACATCATGTCCCCTACTCACTGATACTGTTCAGCAATGCATTTCCCACCTCCCTTAGCACTACATTTCTGTCTTTTCCCTAAATTACCTCCCCAACTCACTGACACTGCTCAGCAATGCATGGTCCACCTCCTGTAGGGACAGTCCCTCTTTGTAACCTAAATCCCTCTTTCCCACTCATGTGTCCCTCTTTTTAGGAGATCGTACTATATGGTGTATATATAACTGTATCACATTGTTCCACAGCAATGCCTTGCCCACATCCCCAGCACTGACTTGCTGTCTTAGCCCTACATTACCTCCACCACTCGCTGACACTGTTCAGCAATGCATTTCCTACCTCCACTAGCACTGACATCCTGTCTTATCCCTGTATTACCTCTCCAAACTCACTGAGAATGTTCAGCAATGCAATACCCACCTCGCCAGCACTGACTTCCTGTTGTATCCCTACATTACCTCCCTACTCACTAGCAATGCTCAGCAATTCATTGCCCATCTCCCCTAGCACAGACTTCCTGTCTTATCCCTACATTACCTCCCCACTCACTGACACTGCTCAGCAATGCATTGCCCTCCTCCCCAGCACTGACTTCCTGTAGTATCCCTACATTACCTCCCTACTCACTAGCAATGCTCAATAATTCATTGCCCACCTCCCCTAGCACTGACTTCCTGTCTCATCCCTACATTAGCTTCCCCATTCACTGATACTGCTCATCAATGCATTGCCCACCTCCCTGAGCAATGCAAATGTCAGTGTATGGGGGAGGTAATGTAGAGCTAAGACAAGAAGTACCAGCATGCCATGCCTTAACACATGCTAGAAATGTTTCCAGCATATTGCTTTCCAATGCACTGGAGACATCACTAGCCTTCAAGAGCTTTAAAAGGATAGTATTGATTAAAATATAAAAATTATATATTTCAGGTTTTATACTGCTGCCTAAATAAATGGGAACCCCCACTGCTGATGAATGCTTTATTTAAAAGGTAATGCAGCTCACACTTGCACTGTTAGGGTGCAGTACTTACATGCAGCACCATTTCAATAATACAGCAAAGTTTACAGCTTCCCACTGCCCTCTAGAGTAAGATCCCACCACCGTTAATTATACATTCTGCATCACACACACACGTAACAAAACTCATAGAAACTTGATAACTTGACCAGTGTTTCAGCTATAGTTGTATCCTTTTTTACTAAAACAGCAGCTCCCCATGCTGTAAAATGCATCAAACCAGACCACAAAATACATTTTTGTCTACTGAGATCTTTGAAAAGTTTCTCATCACAGAATAAATTTCTTCATAGGCAGCAAAAACAACTTTGCCACCTCATGGTGACAATGCTTTGGAGACATCTCTAGCAGAGATTAGGGGGCTTCCTACTTTATACGTTGCCCACAGCCCAGCAGTGTCTTAAAACTGCCCTGCTTCCATGTTCTGAAATTTTATGGCAACTCTATTGCTGCAGCAGTTGTCAGTGATGATAACCCACCATATGCTACTATGGAAATGACACCACTGTAACACTTCCAACCACTGAAGTGCTGCATCCAAAATATACAAGTTAGAGCAGTATAACTATTAAATAAAGCATCTCCAAGCAATGACAGTGCCTGAGTTTTACTCAACAGGATATATTCTACAATACATAAATATATTGCCCATAGTAGTCAATACTACCTCTTTAATTTGCATAATCCATGAATCTAAATAACTCAAAAACTAGTCTTCTAAATAGAAGACAGCCAATACAACATATAGGTGATTTTGAAAGCTCTTTCAAAATCACAAAAGTTGTATTTAGGTGATAGAAACCCAGCAATGCATAGGACACCCCTCTGGCACTCAAAGGGTTAACACTTTAAGCAGCATGAAGATGTGTAAAAAAAAAAGAAAAAAAGATGCTTATGAACAGCCAAGGTCGGCCTGACCCAGCTTCAGTCATGAAAAAAATTTTTTCTCCCTCTCAGTTATAAATAGGGTGTTCCACAGAAAGAGAAGCCTGTTTGATTCATGATATAGCTGTTAGCTAAAGGAACAAAATAGGAGTCTGAAATGTGACAGCAAATTCATGTGAATCCTGATAGATTTAAATGGTAAGATTACTACTCTCCAGCCAGAAGACCTGTCTGCTCTGAACCTTTTAAAGGCTAATATCTGTCAAATAGAATGTTACCAGAACACTTTTAAAAAGCCTTCTGAACATCTCAGGTGTTACATATATGTATTTTTAACAGAATCTAGTGTGTGGTTATTGTAAGAATAACTAGCACAAGTGAAATTAAAACAAGATTAGTATAAAAATATAAATATTTCAAAGGGTTATGAACTAGGAGTGATAAGGAAGTAATAAAGAGGAGATTAATTTTCCAGTGGGATAAACTCCTCAGTTCCTTTATTTATTACCCACTCCAGTTAAATAGATTTTTTTTCTAATACTTATATTGAGATTTGTTAAGATACATACAGAAAATAACAGAGTGTATCAAGAACACAGATACAAACAGGTTACATATGTAATCATATATACAACCAGACAACAAAAGAATGTTCGAGCTTTTGGAATCATCCTGAGATATGTCCTCTGTAAGTTACAATACAGAGTTATGTGTCTTTGCTCAGTAAAGTCAGCCTATGTGATGTAGCATCAATGATATCATATGGAGAGTAGAGAGAAAGAGAATATCAGTGGAAAAAGAGGGAGAGAAAACAGAAGTACAACCGGTCTGCGGAGAGGAGGCCAGGACAGTCAAGACTTGATGGGGGGGTGAGGAGAGCATCCTCCCGAGACACAAGTGTATTATAAGTCTGAGGTGCACAGTTTGAAGATACGAAGACATGAAGGAGAAA
The DNA here is from genome assembly GCA_037306005.1 of Rhinophrynus dorsalis. NCBI lineage: Eukaryota > Metazoa > Chordata > Amphibia > Anura > Rhinophrynidae > Rhinophrynus > Rhinophrynus dorsalis. The sequence goes on along the minus strand of CM074723.1, from coordinate 436,179,372 downwards.
TCAGTGCAAATGTCAGTCACGCACCTGTTATAGCCCAGAGGGAGATAGGTCATTAGTAGAAAAGGTGCCAGGACTCCCAAACTGAAAAGTGAAGATCTAGTTGGTTCAGAACCGAAGTGTAAGTTTTTTCGGCCACAGCCTTTAGTCTATTGTAAAATAAGGAAACAAACACAATGGGAAGAGTCTTATAGTGCAGTATGTTGTGTATAAAATAATCAATACAAATAAAAAAGAGGAATATTACACAGCTTGTGGGGATACTGACATTGCCCACCACATTTATCACTGGAGGTCAGCCACTCAATCACTCCAACCAGGTCATCTGATGGGATCACTGGGAATCGACACAAAGAAACAATACATAAGAGGAGAGCCCAATGGAGGCAACATCAATAACATATCAGCTGTATGAATTTAAAAGACAATGCTCACAGTGTAGTTTAGAACTGGCTTATATCTGGATCAGTTGGTTTAAATACCAGCAGGGAATTGAGTGCTGTCCTCCCCGAAACAGGACCACATGAGAGAATGTGAAGGAAGAGCCACAGGGCAAATAGAAGGATAAAAATGCTTGGTAGACCAAAAACAAACATAACAATAACAAGACGGGTAGAGGCAGCACACTGGGAGGTGATACCCGGGAAGGATGAAAGACGTTACATCGTCTGTAAGAGCAATCTTCATGTGTCTTGTATTTTGGAAAATAAAACACCACTTTTAGGTTTTTGTATTGTGTTCTTTATTCCAGATCTGCATAATGATTTATTACTGAAAATCATAAAATAACAATCCTAACAGGTTTCATGGTATCAGATATAAACCAGTTGTGCACTGCTACACTGTGAGTATTGTCTTATAATTTCATACAGCTGATATATTATTGATGTTACTTCCATTGGGCTCGCCTCCTGTATATTGTTTCCTTGTTCAGTTTATTGTGCTATTCGCTGACTGAAGGGGAGTGATATTGGCTTTTACACCCTCTCCAAGCTTTTCCTGTAAGCATTCTAACTTGCATTGCTTTTAATAGACTTTGTGATTGAATAGACTTTGTGATTCAGTATTGACTGACCTGTAGATGTGAGTTGACCTGTTGAAAGCTTGTATAAAAGGTATCACCAAATACCAAAGTACTCATATCTTTGGATTACTAAAATTGTACTAATACAGCGACTACAAATGAATTCATTATGTTATTATATGGAGCTTATACACTAACATCTATGCACATATCTGGAAACTTCCTGGGTCTGCCCAGGAGACTCCAGATATCAGACTTAAAGGGATAGTAATACTTCGTTTTATCTTTATTTTATTTTGTAGGCATTAAAAAAACGTGAAGAACGATATAAGTCTTATCTCTCAAACCTTTATGGTTTGAGAGATGTTCACAAGCAATCTCTCGCCCCTTTTACCTAGTGTAAGCCATCTCTTCTCAGATGTGGAATGCAGTCCATAGACCAGACAGATAACAGCAGGGGACAATCTTCTTCCTATGAGAACAATGAAAGCCCTGCCCCCCTTGACAAGTTTTTCAGCTTTTTCCCTTATCTTAATTGAAGATTGTCCCTCTCTGCAGTCTACCTGGGCACCTCCCTTCTGCTCTGGCTGAGCAGTGTTACATCAGTAAAAGGGGTGGGAGGGGGACACTTTGTCCCTGAATTACTCTTGAACTACAACTCTGACAGAATTGAAATAACACTCTCCAAAGTCCAAATACTATGACTAATTAGAGCTGCTTTTATTATGAAACATTACTATCCCTTTAATTACTGGGTCTCTGGGGACAGAGGTTGGTTCTTTGGCTTCCTGAGTTCCCTGGTAACTCTACTTACTCCTAGTCCAGTTCTGCCCATTCCCAGCCTGGTTCTGCCCTCTCCTGTCCTATTCTTGCCACTTCTCCACCTATTTCAGGGAGAACTCTGCCTTTCTTCCTCCCAATCCAACCCACCCTGCTTAAACCCACCAACACCATAATGTGACTCTCATTATTTGAGCTTTCTCATCCCCACCCCTCCTTAATTCTCTGGGGAGCTTTGGCTTGAAGGTCTCTAGGTATGATCTATTTACTAACATCTCTCCAACTTTTAGGCTCCATAGAATAACACAGGGATAGGAAAGTTCTTCACACTGAATAGGTTCTATACATATTGATAAAAAAATGAGAGAAGTGAAACAATGGTGAGAATTTATTCAAAGTGATAAACAATTCATATTTTTAACCCCTTAAAGACAGCCGAGCATTTTTTTTTTAACAACTGGATTCAGGGTTCCCAGAACATCGTGCAGCCGCGCGGGGAGCCCTGAAATCCATGACATGCCAGGATCGTCACTGGTCCTTTAGGGATGTTTTCCCATGACGGTCCTGGCATGTCATGGGTCCTTAAAGGGTTAAAGAAGACCTAACACCTCCTTATAATAAAAAATTCTCCACTTAACTTACTATGGCCATAAAATCCTAATGGCCTCTGTGAATTTTACCTTTGTGAATTTGTTTAAGAGATGACCTAGTCAATCGGTCTTGGATGTGATATCCAAGGAGGTGGACATGACATTTGCTAGCAAATTCACATCACAGGATGTCACACTGTGCTCACTATACATGGTAGATATAACCCCTGGAGACAAGAAGGGTGTGCGATGTCTTGCTTTACAATGTATTGCACAGCACTGTGGTTCTAACAGGTTTAAATAGGTGGGTTCATGCCCTCAGCCTGCTTCAATATGTATAACTGCCAGCATCTGAGAATGGCATCACGGCTTCATTAAAGAGGTTATCCATTGACAAAATGAACAAGGGCAAAATTCACAGGGGCCAATAGGACTGCATGGTCATAGTTATGGGGGGGGGGTATTATTAAGAGGTGTTACTTCTCCTTTACCAAAAGTTTTTTTTTTGTCATTTGTTTTTTTTGCCTCATATTAGGACTATATGCAATAAAATATAGAGAAGTTAACCATCTGCACCAATGGGGCAGACACGAAAATTCCGAATTATTTTAATGGGGATTTTAACCTGGATATCATAATGATGGCCATTATCCACAGTTGATCTCATTAGGAGCCTTTGGCTCTTCGGTTTTAGGGCACAATGGAAGTTGTAGTGCCCACCAGATGGAGAGCCAAAACTTGTCTACTCCTGGTCTAGATAAATCAACAGAAAATGAGTCTGAAGCTGACTTCTTCCTTAAGGTCAGAGTTATGTGTCTAAGGGCGGATTCCATTGTAACTGGAAGTATTTGCCGAATAGCTACTTTTAGCTTTGGCAGATATTTCCATTTGATCAATTCTGCAGTCACATTGGAAATAAGAGGTAGAATCTGTTTGCCAAATTGCATTTTTTTAAATTCCTTTAAGAGCACTAAAAAATGCTCCAAAATGTCTCTAAACTGAGGATCAAGAAGCCCAAAGGAAATGGCCGGAAATTGGTTGCTTCCCTGGGGCTGGATCAGGTAAGAGAAACCAGCGGTGAAATTGACTGCTCGAGCCCCCATATGTCTTATGATTTATTCCAGAAAAAAATGACACCACTATAAAATTTCAGGCCATGGAAGTACTGTAAATGCAAGTTTGAGCTGAAATAATGTTTGAATAAAATAGATCTCATATTACGCATTACTATCCCTTTAAGGTGCAAAATAGCTCTATTATTTAAGGGGTTAAAAGAGTGGTAAACTTTTGTTATGAAAAATATATGTCATATGGTTTTTCCTGCTGGGAAAACCAAAGGTACCTCTTCTGCTAGAAGAGCGTTCATTCAATCATTATTACAGCTCCATTTAATTATTTGTTTCTTTAAAACCTGTATACTATAGGGCTTTTGCTGAAGTGTAAAACAAGGTTGCTCTGACTGCTAGCAGTTATTTTCAGTCAAAAATTATAACAATGTTGCTTGTTTCCTCACTGTTCAAACTGACAGGAAGTGACTGAGCAGTTACTATCAGATTGTATGGAGAACTGCTGTTAGTGACTCAGCTCTCCCATAGAATGCAACAGAATAACTATTTGATATCTGGCCACTAGTGGGTAATGGTAATGTGCAAAAGCAAAGGTTCAAACTGTGGTAACTCTGGAAATACACATCTCCCAGCAGTGGGTGTACCATTGTTTTACTCAGGGAAAAGCCCTACAATGTATGTTTTTTTTCTCATAAAAGTTTACTGCTCCTTGAAACAACAATATTTTATTATGTCACCAGGTGGTGCTGTTCCTATAACTTACTATAGGTAGCCAAAGTAAGTGACTCCAAGTGGGGTTATGCACTATGGTGTGCTAAAAAGAGGAGATAAAGTCTCCATTGTGAGAAACTCTCCAATTCTCATGTTATTCTATGGAAGTTTATGCTTGAGCGATCTTGGTGCATAGGCTCCATAGAATGATATAAAAATTAGTCTTGTGCACAGCAATAAAATTAGTTTCATCTGAGTGACTCAGTACAATTTTTTTACCCATTCAGATGAAACAACCCCCGTCCCCCATTTCACATAATCAGAATTTTGGTGGAGATTTTCACTAATAAACGAAAGCCATAACACTTACCTTCATGTGGGAGGTCAGGAGGTGTCCTGGAAGCCCTGGTCTTCCAGCATCTTGTATATAAAAAGCATTAAAGAATAAAAAAACTACTACCCCTTTGCCACCATCTCCTCCGCCACATCTACAATAACTACCCCCCCACACACACACACACACACACACAAAGTCCTGCTCTGGCTATTGCCCAAGCCAGAATGAGGTAAAAAAGTGGAACAGAGGTTGCCTCTTATATATGGACATTTCTGTTCAAATTAGTTCCCGCTCTCCCATTGGATGGGATTGTGGGTGGGGTTTACACAGGGCAAAGAAAGTAGCCTGTAGTAACTTCACCTCCCAGTCAATCAGGGGTCATGGATATGTGTAACATCACCCCTCCAGCTAGCCAATCATTCTGGTGGTAGGGTTTGTTGGTTTTTTTTTTCTTTAATGCTTCTTAGATACAAGATGCTGGAGGATCAGGGCCTAGAGGACATTGCTGGACCTCCATCATCAAGGTAAGTTTATGATTGTTGTGAATGTGTGTAAGCGTGTGAGTATGTATGTGCATGAATGAATGAATATTCAAATGAATGAAAGAAACAAATACATCTGTATGAAAGGGCTGAATGTGTCTTTTATGTTTCTGGAATTGGTTATTCTGTGTTATTCAGTTCTTAATTAAATCAGAATGTCACAAAACATGCAATTTTTGTTAAATTTTACATTCATTCCAAAACAATTCTAATAAAAACTGGAAAGTTTCTCTCACTAGAGAAGTCATCACTTGTTTATCATACCATTATGACATGTCAATGTATCTCCCTCAGCCCTCCCACAGAGTGTATTATAAGAAAAGTTTTCCTTTTGGCATTGTTGATTAAATACAAATTGGTCCAGAATAATAGAAGAAATAGGAAATATGATACAGTGAATTTCTATGCTCTATGGACTATAATATTGTCGTTTTTTTATCAGTTTGGTCTTCATGGTTGGAAAATAAGCACTGGTATAAATATAGACATTTGTTGAAAGCTTAGGTGGTACTTTGTGAACATTTAAAAACATTTTCTGTAAATTATATTTTTTTAGCGTTCCGTAATGCTTTTTTATGATTCTCTTAAACTGGAAAAATGAATAAAAATGTTACGTAAAAAAAACAAAACAAACAGAGGTATAATAACTTCCGCTAACACTTGTAGATTAATTGAACATATGATAAAACTCAACCAATATTTGTTTTATCCCTGTTGCTATTAAAAAGTTAAATCCAGCGGCAATAAGTCTGTGTCCGGCGTGGGAGGACTGGAGAGTGCTGTGGGATATGTACAGAATAATATAATAGCAGGTTTCATGAGAACTCTATCAAACAAGGCAGTGTGAGCGGACACCTGGCTGGCTGCAAAGATGTTCAGCAAATGCTAAAAACGAGTCTTAGTAGAAAGTAGTAGGAAACTGCATGGCAATAAGGAAATTGTACAATCATCCTCTGTTTAGACTGGGCTTTCTATATTTCAGTGTGGATTTTATGTAGGGAACAACAAACAAGGCAAGAATACGAGGAATTTACATGTAACCGTCTGAATGATGGAACTGCAATATTTACAAGTTAAATATGTGTATTTTAATGGCTAGGTTATATTTTAATTAAAAATAAATTTGTTGCAAACTTTAAAATTTGTGTATTTTGAGTGCAACAGTTTTGTGGTAATCCCATTTTATTGTGGAGCTTTTACTCCTGCTATTCTTTCAGTGACTAGAGCTCTCCAAAGACTAAAACACAAGGGGGTTATTCACTAACGCGTGAAATACAGATGATAAAGTAGAGATGACTTCTCCAGTGATATCACTTTTCCGTTTCCTATGTTATTCTATGGAGCCTATGCACTAAGATCTCCAAAATTGGAGACATCTTAGTGCATAGGCTCCATATAATAAAATAGTCATCTCCACTTTATCACCTCTTTATCACGCCTTAGTGAATATCCCCCATAATATCGGTGCACATTTAATCAGTATTAACCATTTGCTCTGTGGCATAATACCTGCATATCACCACCTTATTAAAGATGAAGTTTTAGTCACATAATATGGCCATAGTATGCTAAGCTTGCCCACCACGCCAAGATACCCCATTATAAGTGAATTGTAACCTTAATATGCTTTGTCCTGTGAGCTGAATCTCCCCTACTTTTCTCATTTGCAAACCTTAACTTATTTTATCCAGAGAGCTGAATCTTTGCCACCCTTACTCATTGATGGGAGAGGCTCTCTGACAGTCATTATATAGTGTCCTAAAGACAATGAACATTGCACCTGGAAGTGGGAAGGGTGCTTAAAGGGACAGTAATACTTTTTTTATCTTTATTTTATTTTGTAGGCATTTAAAAAACATGAAGAATGACATAAGACTTATCTCTCAAACCTTTATGGTTTGAGAGATATTCACAAGCAAAGTTTCCCCTCCCATCCGTTTTACCTAATGTAAGCCATCTCTTCTCAGATGTGGAATCTGGTTGTAAGACTAGACAGATAACAGCAGGGGACAATCTTCTTCAATGAAGGCCCTGCCCCCCTTGACAAGTTTTCCAGGTTTTTCCCTTATCTTAACTGAAGATTGTCCCTCTCTGCAGTCTACCTGGGCACCTCCCTTCTGATCTGGCTGAACACTGTTACATCAGTAAAAGGGGAGGGAGGGGGATACTTTGTCATTGAATTACTCTTGAACTACAACTCTGACAGAATTGAAATAACACTCTCCAAAGTCCAAATACTATGATGATTAATTAGAGGTGATTTTATTATGAAACATTACTATCCCTTTAAACCAACAGAAGCTGGTCAAACCTTCCAAATGTACAATTCCGGTCCAAGTTTTGATAAGCACACACAAAGTAAAAAAAATTAAAAATTGCTGGATTGTAACCAATATTGACCAAAATAGCTAAATGCAGTATTAATCATTTACTCTGTAGCATATGACCTGCATATCACCAGTATCATCTTAATGACCCCTACAAATCATGCCCTTGTACCTTTTCATTTAAGATAACATCATCAGTCAGTTCTAATGTCATGTACAGTTTTTTCAAAGTGAATCAGGCAGAGTAAGTAAGCCTGCTTAACCCTGTAAGGATCAGAAGGGTATGCAGTGCATATTGAAGCAATGTGTGGCACACTCTCCTGGTGCTTTAAGTGATAGTAATCTGTCACAAAAACAGCAGCTCCAATTAATTATCATAGTATTTGAGCCTTAGAGAGTGTTATTTCATTACTGTAAGCACTGTAGTTCAAAAGTAATTGAATGATAAAGTTTCCCCCTCCTGCCCCTTTTAAGCCCCCACTCCTCAGATGCGGAATCCAGTCCATAGACCAGACAGCTCACATCAAAAAACAATCTTCTTACTGTGAGAACAATGAAAACCCTGCCCCCTTGACAGGTTTTTCAGCTTTTTCCCTTATCTTAATTGATGATTGTGCCTCTGTGCAATCTAACTGGACACTCCCTGCTGCTCTAAGCAGAGCAGTGTTACGTCAGTAGAAGGGGCAGGAGGGGGGATACTTTATCATTCAATTACTCCTGAACTACAACCCTGACAGAATTGAACTAACACTCTCCAGGGCCCAAATACTATGATGGTTAATTAGAGCTGCTTTTATTATGAAACATTACTATCCCTTTAAATGGTTAAGATTGCTATGTGCAGTGAGAAGAGTTTGAGGTCCTGTGGTCCTGCTTGCAACTGTCATGTCTTCCCTCATTGGCATGATATCCAGGTCTGATTGAAGATGTTATCTCTTGAAATTGGGCAAAATGGCAAGATTTGTAAGGGTCATTAGGGATTTTATATCAATAGAAAGGTAAGGGAGAGGGTTATTATTTTTTTCTTTGAACCCTTTGAGTGCCAGAGGGTACACAAAGGGTTAAGGGGGATGAAATTCCCAGGTATGCTTACCAGACCTCATCTTTAGCTGGAAACTTTTGTATGAATAACATTAAAGGTGCCTACTTTCATCTCAGTGCAGCCCTGTAATATACATATACATATCCTCTTTAGATTACTGATATACAATAGACTTTGCAGCAGTGTGCAGTGTTGCCCAGCTGCTACAAGAGCCAATAGGGTACTTTCCTGTATAATACTGAGTTAGTTTTGGGAAATTGCTCTTTAAAAACACAATATTGAGCTGCAAAAAGTGCAGAGATGTGCAAATAAACTGATAAAGGGATTCATAATTAGCAGTCAGTGGGTTTAAAAGCCAATTTAACTCAAGGGAGCATATGTAGACTTTTATTTGTCCCCTATTCTGCAGTTGGTTTCCCTAGTTTTTAACACATCAACCTTGCAATGTCACTAACAAGGTCTATAACATAGACCTTATGTATCATGCTAACAAATGCTGGGGTAACCCTACTACATCAATGCAACACACTGCAATGGAGACTTCTCTAGCATTCAAGGGATTAAAAAACAATTTAGGTTGGGATTCTATTACCAACGTTAAAAAATAAAGGTGCAGTCTCTAGTTTTAAATCACAGTCAGGTATTCTATGACCTGTGCTGTGACAAAATACCGACAGGTAAAAATACACAACAGGAGCTAAATTTGCATCGTCCCGTTGTGAACAGTGAAAAAAGTAGATGGATTTGGTATTCAATTACATGTGGTGGCTAGTAACACACATTAAGGGACTCTATTTTTGTGTAAAAATAGCACCTAGCAGACCTAGTCATTGAGTCCCTAACATGCAATTAAAACCACAGACGTGTACTAGAACAGTGGTTTCTAACACATACACTGATGCATACCTCTTGGGCCGCTGCCTGAGCCGTACTGAGGGACATTTAAACAGAGGCTTCCATTAGCTGGGATGTGGGGTTACGCACCTCCCAGCCAATCAGTTTCTAGCAGGAAGGGTTATGAAACACTCTAGAAACTTGATTGGCTGGGAGGTGCATAAACCCACATCCCAGCCAGTGGAAGCCTGGCAACCATTTTGAACAGGGACTGACCATATGAAAATCAGTCTCTGTGCAAATTTCCCTCAAAATGGCTCGGGCATTGGCCAGAGAGGTATCTGGGGGGGGCGTTTGCTCTGCTCTCCTGCTGTCGCCATAAACGGCAGCAGTGTTTTTTTAAGGGCCAGCACATCTTTTGAGGCATTAATAATTTGAGCATGTACTTTTTTCATTATAGTGACATTATTTTTCGGGAAAAGATGAAGAATGAAGATCATAGGATAAGTAGATGAGAAGAAGATGGAAGATAGAAGATTACAGAAGAAGACTTACAGTGGATGACAGGTAAGTGTTACAGCTATGGGGTAAAGATGATAGTATTATTTACCTTTATTGTTCATTTTAGAGGTAGTGTAGGGTTTGTGTTTGGGAGGTAGAGGAGGTTGACTGTGTTTTTAGCTCACTCCCATTGTTTGACACTGTGTCAAACAATGAGAGTTAGCTAGTTTCATTTGATGTTGCCACAACTCACGCTATTTAGCGTGTATTGTGGGAGCAAAAAGCATTGATAATCATATGGCTGCAATGTGGGTTTTGGCGACCGATGCTTGTTGCAGTGGATGCTGGCCAAGCAATAGAATCCCGACGGTACAACTGTGTGTGGAATGGCCAGAACTCCTAACAACACTTTTATCATTGTTAATAGTATCTATCCCTTAATCCTTTGAGTGCTGAGAGGAATTCCAACGCAATGTGTTGGATGCATTTCTGCACTCAAAGTATTAAATCAATGGGCATTTTCATTCTTTTGCAATGGGGAGCATCAAAATGGTGTATGGAAACTGTTGCAAGTGTCAAAATGGCATATTTAAAATGTCTGTTTAACATGTCTCCTTTGGAAAAGGATACCCATCCGGTTCAGTGTCAGGTTAGGGTCCTTAGGTTAGGGTCATTTGGGTAATTTGGGGTACAGTTATTAAGGTTTGAGACTGGTTTTTATTTTTAGGGTACTTAGGTTAGGGCAGTTAATGTAGGTTAGGGTACTTAGAATATGTTATATTAGGGTAATGCAATATTTTAAATGGTGACATGTTAAATGCACCCTTTAGAAAGGCACTCATATATCTGCAAACTTGTAAAACAAACTTGCACCCCTTGGTTAACTGAAGACCACATCCTCTTTCTTGCCTCAGCTGCTCTATATAACTAGAATCTGTTCTGAGTTCCTGTAATTAAATATTTCATATTAAAAGCTAATCAATTTATATTGCTATTATGCCTGAATATTGAACATTTGATCCTGGTTATTTGTGGCCATATTTTGAGGTCAATAAACATGATATTAGATTCCATTGTAGTATTATTCATTTAAAAAATTATGTTTGTGTATTTTCCACCTTGTGATTTCCAACAAAAAAAGCATTGCAGATGTCTTTAGCATCTAAGAGATTAATGTAGGGATAGCAACCTATAGTCTACCTGACATTTTTGGACTACAATTCCCATCATCCTTAGCTTGTGGGAATTTTGTTCCAGAATCAGCTGGGGGGCACAGTTTGCTCACCTCTGCTTTCATGTCTGTTCTAGACATTGGCTAGCACCTCTGTGTCCCAAACTGGGATTTAAGACTACATTCTTTCTAAATCCTGCTGTTGCTTATTATTTTTTATTTTTTTTATTTTCCATACCGATCAGTTTCACTCAGTGCACTTGAAAAGATAAAAAAAAAATTAATAATAAAAAGCACGATTAATTATAGAGACCTAAAACAGATAAATAATACATTCTATCATGGTGAGACATGGAAATGTGATTCACCAGAAAAATTGCAGGGCAATAAATTTCAGACTCAATAACGGACGCGTTAACAACAAAAGGATCCTGCGTTGCGTACAAAACAAATCCTGTCAGAGTTAGTTGTTTCCTGCAATGAATATTCATAAAATTCTCCAAGGAACAATGAACTTCAATAGACCAAGCGGCTCAATTTAAATCCTCCAGTACAAGTCATAATACCAAATGATTAAGTTCCAGGGCATATTTCTTAAATAAAGATATAGGTCACATTCTGTTGTGAAGTGTTAAACCAGGACTAGACAACCTTTGGGTATACTGCTGTCTGGGACTACAACACCCATCGCCCCCAACCAGCCAAAGGCTGGTTGCGGGTGATGGGAGTTGTAGTTCCCAATAAATGGAGTGTCAAATATTGCTAGCTCTATTGTAGACATTTCTGAGTCAAAATAGACATCAAGCTTATTCCTTTAGGTGTATATGCAGCGTGGAGTTCATATACACTATTAGATCACCTTATAAATCACTTCGTTTATGAAGAGAGGCTTAGTGCAGACAAAGGTGAACTGGGAAAATAACTATTTCTATAATATTCTGACTTTAGATTGATATGCTGAAATGTTTCACAAAAACTCACATTTCAGCTGATGAGATCTTTTGGTCAAGCACAGTCTGATCCTCCTCTAGAGCAAATTGAATTATTCACATAAATTAAGAAGGGATAAAGCCAATGGAAATGAATTTGTTCAACTCAAAACAGTATTTACTCTTGTCTCAAAGATAAGTCCTACCAGGTAAACAGAGAGGCTGAGGTACCAGGAAGAAATGGAGCAACCACCAACTAAACCATGAGGGAAACTAGAACTCCCCAAATTGCCATTAATTTAAAGAGGAACTTTCACTACAATAACATAGCGCTTCAAATGATTATTACATTAGCGATATGCAACACACTTATGTTTATTTTCAAGTCTAATTGCTTCTAACGAAAAAATATAACCTTTCATGCAGGCAGGCACAGGTGGGATCTTGCAGTGGGCGATCTCTGTGCCTGCGCTGTCCATCCCTTCTGGTGCCTTTCCCCACAAAGGCTTCCAACTCACCAACTGTGGGGCTGAAGGGGACGGACATCGCAGACACAGAGATGCCAGCTCTGCAAGATGTCTGCTCTGTTCCCCGTTACCTGCCTGCATGAAAGGTTATACTTTTCGTTAAAGGGGCAATTATACTTGAACATAAACATAAGTGTGTTGCATATCGCTAATGTAATAATCATTTGAAGTGCTATGTTATTGTTGTGAAAGTTCCTCTTTAACGACATGTGCCGTACTATGACCGTCACGGTCCTTGAAATACTCAAGGACCGATGACGGTCATAGTACATCACATACTTTTTTCCCGGTAGAGCGCTGTAAGTAAAAATAGGGCCTGAAATTGACCGCTCCAAGATCGGAGCGATCTCTATCAGGCCCCATAGTGACACGCCTATACACGCAACAGGTCACGTGTACCGGCGCGTCCACGTGGTTCAATGCGGTCCTTATGGGACGGAAATGTCCCAGGACCGCTGGTTGCTAAGGGGTTAAATGGGGTTTTGACTCATCGAATGCTGCAGTGGTCTCAACACAATGCTTTGAAATGTGTTGTAGGCCTCTCTACCATTCAAGGAGTTATAATCCCCATTTAAATCAACAGGAATTTGTATTTGCCTCATATAGTGCAATTTGGTTTGGCCCAGAATCGCTCCTTTATTATTATTATTAATCTTTATTTATATAGCGCCAACAATTCCACAGCGCTGTACAGTAGGGAATGGACATACAGAGGTATTAAATAGTACAATCAGATGTGGAGAACAGAAGGATCAGAGGACCCTGCCCGTGAGAGCTTACAGTCTAGAGGAAGGTCCTTCATAGTATTAAGGGAACATTAACACTGCATGCCACATGCTTTACAATGAGTTGCGTTCTCCTCTGGCATTCAGAGGGTTAAAGGGATAGTAATACTTCGTTTTAACTTTATTTTATTTTGTAGGCATTAAAAAAACATGAAGAATGATATAAGTCTTATCTCTCAAACCTTTATGGTTTATGAGATATTCACAGGCAAAGTTCCCCTCCCCGCCCCTTTTACCTAGTGTAAGCCATCTCTTCTCAGATGTGAGTCTGGTTGTATGACAGTACAGATAACAGAAGGGGACAATTTTCTTTGTATGAAAACAATGAAAGCCCTTCCCCCCTTGACAAGTTTTTCAGCTTTTTCCATTATCTTAATTGAAGATTGTCCCTCTCTGCAGTCTACCTGGGCATCTCCCTTCTTATCTGGCTGAACAGGGGGGGGATACTTTGTTTGTGAATATCTCTTAAACCATAAAGGTTTGAGAGATAAGACTTATATCATTCTTCATGTTTTTTTAATGCCTACAAAATAAAATAAAGTTAAAATGAAGTATTACTATCCCTTTAAGGGTAAAAATACTCTCTTTTTAGCAGTTGTTCAACAACAACTCCCATCAACCTTAATCAGCCAATGGATCTCTAGTTCAACAACAGATTAAGAGCAAAAGATTAGCCACTCCTGCATTAAAATAATCATTTATAATGTACTCTTATTAGAATATCAAGCACAGTTTTCCACAAAAATTCCTTTAAAACAACTTTGTTGAAGAGATGATAAAGAAAAACAGTTACAAAATACATGACAAGGGGCATGACAAAAGCACTCCCAAAAAAGGTACTATAAAATATGCAAATATACATGATTTTTTAGTGCTTGACCACTGAATGTGGAAGTTATGGAAGAAACATGACTGTATGCTATGGCCAAGATTCCATTCAAGCTGGTTATTTTTCAGTTCGGTAGATATTCTGGTCAATTCAGCAATCAAATTTTTGATTGAGGGTCAGAATTGGATTGCCGAATAGTTTTTTTTCCCCAAACAACACCCCATTGCAATCCTTTAGGAGCCATGAAAAAATGCTCTAAGACGACCCAAAACAAGGCTAGGAAGCCCAAGGAAAGAAGATGGATTTTGGATTCTTTTATTTGGCTGAGAAAATCCTTCCCAAAATGCCGCAACCCATGGCTAACCACTCGGTGGATTACAGCAGTCTTGCTGCACCAGTAATGGAGGTAATGATATTGGATATTCCGCCTGGATCAAAATCCTGTCTGTTTTGAAATCAGCTGTCCTAATTCTCAATATTGTTCTGAGCTAGAAAGGTATCGATTATTTTTTTGGATAGCAACTACAGTATTTGCAGGTACAGCAAACAGAAGAAAAGAATTCCTTAACCTAACTGCCCTTAATTTAACACAAATCCCTGTCTTTGCTTTAGTTGAAAGCTCCTTTCCTTTAGTCTTAATGGATGAACTCTTGTTTCTTGTCCAGCTCTTCGAGAGTTATTGGTGTTGAACTTGGATGTATTTGTCAGTGGAAATCATATCACCCTTTAGACATCTCTTCTCGAATGTAAACAAACCCAGTTTGGCTATTCTCTCTTTACAACTCAGATTATCCAGCCCCTTTATCAGTTTTGTTGCACGTCTCTCCACTTATTCTAGTTCAATAATGTCTTTTTTTAAGAAGCAGTCCCAGAAACTCTACTTCATATTAGATAAAGCCTTACCAAGGATTTATATAGAGGTAGAGTTATATTCCCATCCTGTGCATCTATAACCCTTTTTATCCAGGATAATACCCTACTTGCTCTTGCAGCAGCTGATTGACACTGCACACTGCTGTGAAGTCTGTTATCTATCGGTACTCCTAAATCTTTCTCTAAACTGTTGTTGTACATTAATACTCCTATAGGATGCAACAGAATAACAGTCATGACACCAAGTGTACTGTAGGTAAGCTCCCTGGACACTGTTAATGTAAAAAAAAAAAAAAAAGTCCAGAGGGGTAACACTTTGGAACAAAATAATTACAAGCAATGGAAAGTACCTCTATCTTAATGAGTAAGAAACACCCTACAATATAAGTGTTTTCATAGTGAAGGTTTACTGTTTATTTTACTGCATGCGTATCTTTCTGGATTTCCATACAGGGTAAACAAAATGGTAAAAACTGGCCAAATTAGAATATTACCTGGACATTACACGAAATATAAACAGGTAAATTAACTTGGCCACATAAAACCAAGGAACTAATGTCCAGTGCAGGACTATTGTGTTTACTCTGGTCACACTCACAACTCGTTCCTATTGATTAGCCGCTAGGCATCCTAGGAAACTGAGTAGGACCTGTTACAACATGTGGGGCAGACACCCTGTTGTGACTGCCGCCATTCTCATGTGTTAGGGGTGCACTCTGGATGAAGAATAGCAGCAGACTGGTGCGCTGCCCTGCCAGGTCCCAATGAGTCTTATTCGGCTCTGACTGTGTGACCTTAGTCTTGGTGATTATATAACATGCCTGTTATGTCCACCGAGCCTAGTAATTCAGTTCCAGAGTAATCAATTGTGGAACCTTGAGGTTCTGGTGACTACAACTCCCATCATCCCAATGGCTGGTTGGGGATGGTGGGAGTTGTAGACCTCAACAGCTGGAGGAATAAAAACTGTCTTAGTTCCTTAGGGGGAAATAAGGTCAACAGTCTGTAAGCTGAAGGCACAAGTATATTATAAAGTGCCTAGTTTTCTATACGCCACTAATTTGCCTTGCATAATACTTAGTACCTGGGAATCTTAGTGGTGACTCCTTCTGTTTCTGTATGCAGTAGGATCTGATTTCTTTAGTATGGTCTGGGTTTTTCCATCTGGGTGTGATCACTGTTATGGCTGGAAAATATCGAATGCAGTCAATTTTTTTAATTATAATATAGACTTTGCCTCTGGGGAAAGACCTTAGTTGTATTTATGCATATTGCTGCCGTAGATGAAAATGAGTCCAGTGCTGATAATGGACACTCATTATCAGTATTGTCTGAGGACCACTGACCCAGTTTAACCCCTCTGCAGTGCATTGTGCGCCCCTTTGGTACTTAAGGAGATAAATTACTTAATTCAGAAGTCACAGAGAAACTAATAGGAACTGCAGTCAATTTGGGGCAAACCAATTTCATCATAGGGAACTAATATAATTACACATGCCCCTATTGATATAAATCAGACTTTTAACCCTTTGAGTGCCAGAGTGGTACGCAATGCATTGCAGAGGAATGAGTTGTATACCCTTCTGGCACTCAAAGGGTTAATCCCACTGAATGCTAGAGTTCTCCAGCTTGTTGCAAAGCAATGCACTGGTGAGCTCTCCTAGCATTCAAGGGGTTAAAAGTCTGGATTAACCCTTTGAGTGCCAGAGAAGTAGCCAATGCATTGTAAAGCATTGGATACCTTTAAGGCACTCAAAGTGTTAATTCAGTGGGAATTTTTTTATTTCTCCCCTATCGTGCACTTGGTTTGCCCCAAAATAACCCCATTTCTGCCAGTACATTGGTTTCATTGTACTTCTAGCAGCCGAGAGCTCACATAGAAATATAGATTTTGACAACAGATGAGACCCAACTGACCCATCCAGTCTGCCCATTCTCCTGTCTAATTAACCCTTTAAAGGGATAGTATTACTTCAAAATTACTATCCCTCATATTGTAGCCCTTGATAAACTGAGTTAAATGACACCAGCAGCATCTCTCAAACCTTTATGGTTTAAGACATAGCCGCTTTCAAAGTTTCCTCTCCCCTGCTGTCAGCGTTCTGCTGCCAGCAGGGGAATCCGGTCCCGGGACAGGCGGAGGCTCTTAAACAGAGCCGATATCTCGTTATGGAAGGAAAAATGATTCATTGAAACAGTCTTCTATGTGCGCTTGGTTACCAAGTACACGTATAAGACTGTTTCAGTTAATCTTTTTTCCTTCCATAACGAGATATCGGCTCTGCTGAAGAGCCTCCTCTTGATTCAGAGACCGGATTCCCCTGCTGGCAGCAGATTGCTGACAGCAGGGGAGAGGAAACTTTGAAAGCGGCTATCTCTTAAACCATAAAGGTGTGAGAGATGCCGCTGGTGTCATTTAACTCAGTTTATTAAGGGCTACAATATGAGGGATAGTAATTTTGAAGTAATACTATCCCTTTAAGGACCAGGGACAAAACAGAAAATCTTACATACTTCTCAGAATAGACATATGTCTATTCCAGGTATTTCCTAATTCCTTTGCAGTATTTATTCCTACCACCTCTGCTGGGAGACTGCTCAGTGAGCTTATCACCCTTGCTGTAAGGTAGTACTTTATTTCTGAATTTCCAGTCCTTTTCATGTTAGTGAATCTTCCCCATGGTTATGATCTAAGCGGTGATAAAGTGGAGAAGACTTCTCCTGTTTATCACTTGTCCAATTCCTATGTTATTCTATGGATCCTATGCACTATGATCTCCAGATGTGAAGAAATCTTAGTGTGTAGGCTCCATAGAATAACATAGGAACTGGAGAAGTGATAACCTGCAGAAGTCATCACCTCTTTATCACAGCTTAGTGAATCTCCCCCTCTTGTTCTAGTTTTCCTCTTTTCCTGAAAAATGCTTCCCTCCTCCTGAACTAGATTAAATCAATTAATGGTTTTAAAGGTTTCTATCATATCACCCCCTTCCCACCTTTCTTGCTAGCTATGTATATTAACCATTTGAGTGCCAGAGGGGTACGCAACGCATTGCAAAGCAATGCGTTGCGTACCCCTCTGGCACTCAAAGGGTTAAGTACTAAGGGCGAGATGTTCAAAAAGTCGTCATAATGAAAAAATTGTTGGATCGTGAGTTGACGGTAAAAAAAGTACAATATTTTCAGAAGTAAATCCGTCACTTTTGAAAATTTGCCTAAAGCATTAAAAATGACAGTAAGAAAATCTTAATGAATGTCGCCTTTAAAAATTCTGATGTTAAAAATGTCTTTGATTTTGTCTTTGAAAATTTTCAAAGAAACAAAGACATTTTTACCTTTGAAATGACAAATTGCTTCTCACTCCTGCTAACAGTACTTTAATTTGTCTTCTCCATGTTTAGACCATTTTTTTTTTGTTGAGAACAAATTAACCTCTTAAGGACCGGGACCGACACTTCCGGTTCAGGGCTTCCGGAGCGGCGTGCAGCTGCGCCGGGAGCCCTGAACTCCATGCCCTGCCAGGACCAACACTGGTCCTTAAGTGCCGGATCACCGTGACGGTCCTGGTACGGCAATGGTCCTTAAGGTGTTAAGATAATCAGACAAAAAAGTGAAGTTGAAACAAATATTTTTTTCTGAAGAAAATTTACAATGTGACGGTAGATTAAACCACACCTACTTTTAAGACCGCTTTTTCCCTTTGAGAGAGATAGCGGAATTGGATGTTAAAAATGATGGAAACATGTCTGAGAATTGACGGACCATGGAGTCCGCACAAAATAAAAGGGTCAATATTGGGGATATGCAAGTGCACAGCAGGGAATCTAAAACACCCCCACATTCCTATTGCTTTCATTGGGGCATACCTACAATATGTTTTATTCTCCATAATATATGTGCACTGCTCTTTTAAATCGCTGATATCAATTAGCATTCAATTACATTTCCTATTGATATTATCTAACTCCTTGGGTGCTAGAGTGGACCTCAATATATTGCAGAGCATCAAAGGAGTAAAAGGGTAGTTTATTACAGTGTGATATTTCCTGGTTAGTCACAAAAAAAAAGAAAACTGCTGCTTTAGCTTCAGTGCTTGTACAAAGTGTAGATCAGGGGTGCCCAGATTAGTAGTGCCATGGGATCTATTTTTCCTGTAGTCATCTTAACACAGTGATTCTCAGCTCCAGTCCTCGGGGCACACCAACACGTCATCTGTTCAAGATATCCCTAATTAAGCACAGGTGAATCAATCACAATGACTGAGCCACTAATTACTCACCTGTGATTAAGAGGGAACAACCTAAAAAACCTCTACTGTTGTTGTGCCCCGAGGACTAATGTTGAGAAACACTGTCTTAACGTGATCTAACACAGTGGTTCTCAAGGCACCCCTAACATGCCATCTGGAATTATCAGGCCAACCCCTAGCATTTTGCAGGTAATTTCACAAGGACTAACTGAATTGAACGATACATAAATGTTTAGTTATTCTTAACCCTTTGAGTGCAAAACAATGTGCTGCTTAACTCTTTGGCACTCAAAGGGTTAAGTCTCAGAGTAAGAATGACAACAAAGAGCATATTGAGCATAATCATTTTCACAAATATACCATAGAAACTCAACTTTAGTATTTTTCTCATAGTCTTCATAGAAAACATGTGTGTGTGTGTGTGGGGGGGGGCTCCAAAGTGCAAAGCAATGTGTTCCATATGCCTCTGGCACTCAAAGGGTTAAAAGCCCCAGTTGACAATTTGAGAATATAATTTCACCTCTGTGGTTTAGCTGGTCGTTTTCCTTTGTGGATAAGGCCCTGATTTTCCGATCTCCCCTCCTCTAAACTTGCTACTGTAACTTGAAACTGCTAGAAGGTGAGCATTTTACAGATACTTGAAATGGTGGTTTGTGATTGGCACACGATAAGACTGAGTAAAGGAGAAAGCATTAGACCCAATCTAATAAAAGCAGCGCATGGTGGAAATGCCAGGGCGGAATAATTTCAACTATTAGGGCTGTTGCTTGTTTTGGGGAAGAAGAGGACATTTTAATCCAGTTTACCAGAAAATATTATGTTTTGCATTATTAAATTCAGCACTGTCTCATAAATCTAACGCCAAAAAATAACTTTACTAAAAAATAGCCTTATGTTCAACAGATCAGCGGGATAATTAAGAGGAAGACCAAATGCAATGGGAGAAATAAAAATTCCCCAAATTTCCATTGATTTAACCCTTTGAGTGCCAGATGCAATTAGCTAGGTACCCCTTGGCACTCAAAGGGTTAAATGGGGATTGTAACCGCCTTGAATGCTCATGAGGTCTCCAAAGCACAGCTTTTGCAATATGTTTGAGCCCTTTTATAGCATTTGGGGGTTAAAAGCTCCATTTAACTCTGTGACTTTTTATTTGTTCCCAGTGGTGGAGTTGGTTTGCTCCAAAATGACTCCACTGGAGGGATATTTATAATCCAAAAATTATTGCAAGTGAAAAGTATTATTTTACATTAAACCGCAATGTTGATTGTGGTCATCAGGTGGTGCCATTCGCACTTAACACTATGGGTAGCCATCGTCTGTTTTTTCAAGATCTCACAGCACTTGACACCCTCATACCCTGTTGTCTGTATCCTATTACCCATTTAGACTTTAAGTGCTTTGGAGCAGGGGCCTCTCTTCTATTGTTTCTATGAATGTGCCACTTATTTAATCCCCATTTATTTATTGTAACATACTACTGTTGTAAGGTGCAGCGCTGTGTGGCACTGTGTGGTGCCATATAAATAAATATATGCATACATCTCCTACAGAGTGCATATAGCGATAGGCATATCCATACTAGTATTACCCTGAATAAGTCTGGCGTTATTGATAAATCCAACTCGTTCCCAGATGGTCAGGCAGGCATCAGCGCAGACATCTTGTCAAACAGATGACTGTGCGCTTGCACTGTCTGTCCCAATCCCCTCTAGGAGGCATTACATTGTACCTTAAGGTACAGGAATGGACTGACAGTGCAGCGCACAGATGCCGGTACAGCAATAAGCCTGACTGCGCGTCTGGGAACGAACTGGATTTATCAGTAATGCTAGACTTATTCAGGGTAATACTAGTATGGATATGCGTTTCGCTATATACACATAATGATTTGGGGGCACTTTGTTTTCAGTTATAGTTCCACTTTAACCCCTTAACGACCAGGGAATCCGGACCCGGACGAGACTGAATGACAATGGAGCATTTTTTTTTTTTATTGCTCCGTTGCATTCCGGACTCCCCAAAAGGCGCGCAGCCGCGGGGGGAGCCTGGAATTCGATGACAGTCATAGTACGTCATCGGTCGTTCAGTCAAATCGACCCTTGACGTACTATGACCGTCAAGGGTCGTTAAGGGGTTAAACACTATTTTACTCTGTTGCTAAGTTTGATTTTTTTAAAAAAAGTAGGTTCGAGCTATGATATGTTTTGAGTTGAGACTCTTCCAACAGTGGAAATAACCTTTTTTAATGAAAGAGAAAAACCCTGTGACATTTGTTAATTTTTTCACAACATTTACTGGTCCTTTCATATAGCCAAAATGGTTTAAAAGCAGGGTTCCAGTTTGTACTTGTGCTTATTGGCTGTGGCTAGGGATAGTAATGTTTCACAAAAACAGCAGATCCAACTAATCTTCATAGTATTTTGGTCATGGAGAGTGTTATTTTAATACTGTCAGAGTTGTAGTTCAGGAGTAATTTACCTAGTGTAAGCCACCTCCCCTCAGATGAGGAATCTGGTCCTGGCACCAGAAAGGTTACAGCAAGGGTCAATCTTCTTACTGTGAGCATATGGAAAACCCTGCCCCTCTAGATAGGTTTTTCCTTATGCTCACTGAAGATTGTACCTCTCAGCGGTCCATCCAGACAGTCTTGCTGCTCTGAGGTGAGCAGTGTTACATCACTAAAAGGGGGGGGGGATAATTTATCATTCAATTACTCTTGAACTACAACTCTGACAGTA
The DNA here is from genome assembly GCA_037306005.1 of Rhinophrynus dorsalis. Lineage (NCBI taxonomy): Eukaryota > Metazoa > Chordata > Amphibia > Anura > Rhinophrynidae > Rhinophrynus > Rhinophrynus dorsalis. The sequence continues at coordinate 436,157,516 of CM074723.1, read as the reverse complement.
TTGAAATAACACTCTCCATGGCCCAAATACTATGAAGATTAATTGGAGCTGCTTTTCTTGTGAAACATTACTATACCTTTAATTAAAGTTCAAGATAGCATGGGATGTAGAAGAATGAAGGAGATTAAAGCATTGATGCATTTTCACTAGGATACTGGTAATTATTTAGAATTCATTCAAGAAGATGATGTAAATCTCCTGTGACCTATAAATTAATGCATTAAAATCAAGGAAAAATAATTACAAGAATGTCGTCTCTGGAAATCTGTTAGGCACATCTGGCTAGAAATAAATCAGGATCCAATTAACAAAATTAACATAAAACGAGAGGTCTGCTCTTCATCCTCTAAGATACTGCCCAGAATTGCAGTCTGGTTTGTTATGGATTCCTAAATGATGTTGACATGTTCAAAATACAATCAGGATTTATTTTCATGTTTTTCTTTCCCAAACTCAGCAGTTATAGTTATGCGTCTTTTGGAGAGGGGAGAATATACAAATCTACCAGCTCAGATCTTTTTCTCCATTATTATATTAGCTCAATATTCATGCATCTGCTTATGTATAAAAGCTTTAGTGCATGGACTATCTGAACTGGTTTACATCCCAGGCACCCCCAAGGCAGCATACTCTACATTCACTTAGCTCCACTCATGGTCACAACCTCACTCCTCACTTGACCCCAATCACAGTTCCATTCCCTGTTCTCTGGCACAGAAAATTACCTTAAAGGGATAGTAATACTTTGTTTTAACTTTATTTTATTTTGTAGGCATTAAAAAAACATGAAGAATGATATAAGTCTTATCTCTCAAACCTTTATGGTTTATGAGATATTCACAAGCAAAGTTCCCCTCCCCGCCCCTTTTACCTAGTGTAAGCAATCTCTTCTCAGATGTGAGTCTGGTTGTATGACAGTACAGATAACAGAAGGGGACAATTTTCTTTGTATGAAAACAATGAAAGCCCTTCCCCCCTTGACAAGTTTTTCAGCTTTTTCCATTATCTTAATTGAAGATTGTCCCTCTCTGCAGTCTACCTGGGCATCTCCCTTCTGATCTGGTTGAACAGGGGGGGGATACTTTGTTTGTGAATATCTCTTAAACCATAAAGGTTTCAGAGATAAGACTTATATCATTCTTCATGTTTTTTTAATGCCTACAAAATAAAATAAAGTTAAAATTAAGTATTACTATCCCTTTAACTTATAACAAACAAGAAGCTAGAGAGAGATTTGCAACTCATTGTAAAACATCCAAGCAATCACCTGACATCCCCCCTCCCATCATGCACCACAGCCAGAAGGAAGCTGTGGTCTGAGGAGATGGTTCTGGTTCCTGTGTTTGGAGGCCAGGTTACACTCTTATGGGGTATCCTGGAAGCTGACCTCTTTGCAGCTATCCTTCTAAAGGAGTAATAAACATTTGTTATGAAAAATATATATAATAGGGCTTTTCCTGTTGAGTAAAATAAGAGTACTCCCACTGGTGAGAGATACACATTTCCAGAGTTATTACAGTTTAACCTGTGTTTTTTACATTAACAGCGCCCTCTAGTGGTAAAATTCCAGTTAGTTATCCTGTTGCATTCTATTTGAGAGGAAAGCAATGACAGACATTTCTCCACAGAATGTGTTAGAAACTGTTGAGTCACTTCCTGTCAGTTAGAACTTTCAGGAAGTAATCACACTGTAAATTCACTTCCTGATTATTTGGACTGTTATAATCTTTGAATAAACCCCTGACAGCAGTAATTGTGCCCATGTTTTATTCAGCAGGAAAAGCTCTACAACATCAAAGTTTTCATTAAAAAAAAAAGCTTACTGCTCCTTAAAATAAAAGGAGCCAGCATCTGCTGCTAAGAAGAAAACTGAAGACTATGAGTCTTATTCGATGGAGAACTCAGCAAGTGTCCCTGCTCCTCTGCATGATTCCACAGCACAGTGACTTAGAAGAAACGTCACAAGACCCAGAGAATGTATAGGTTATTTCATGACCTATTGTCACCTCTTTGTGTAACTGAATAAATAAATTAGAGGAAGACCAAAGTATTTTACCTACACAGACTAATTTATAAACATGTATACTGAAGTTTAAACAAACATTAATGTGAGTTTTATTGCTGTGAAGAAATGTGATACACTTTTATACACACCACACAGTCTGATCTCCTAAAAGAGGTACACCAGGGTGGGAAAGAGGGATTTGGGTCTCGTAGAGGGACTGTCCCTCCTAAAGAAAAAGTGAAGAAATAGGGGCATGATACTACCCTGTGACAGTTTTCATGGGCCATTAGAATTATAGCTGGTGCTCTCTCTATGGCTAGACAGATAACGTCTATTGGTTATTGTGTGGAGGTGAAAACTAAATACAGACCTAAAATGGTGCTCATACAGATAACTTCCGATAAATGCAAATAACAAATATATATATTATATAATATTCAATATAGGTTAGCCGTGTTAGTCCAGTGGTGTAGAGGACAAATGAAATGAGTATTGCAGACTATAGCTCGCATTCAGATTCTGGCGAAAAAAAATTTGTTGATGAATTGTTGCAGTTAGCGATATTTCTGTATAAATTCGATGCACGAGAATTTTTGCCAGCTGTACCGTCCCTTTTCCCAGAATACAACTCTGTGGCGTTAAGGCTTCAAAAACTGGTGTAAGCTTCTTTTTAAATGTGACCTTCATTTTTATTCCTCCACACTTTTCATAACACCAGGTTTATGAATCTCCCCCTATCTTCCTACAGGAATAGTCCCCTTTAAGTGATGCATATAAATATACGACAGGATCAGTGGGATGATGGCATCATCACTTGGTGACTTAAAGGGATAGTAATGTTTCATAATAAAAGCGGCTCTTATTAATCATCATAGTATTTGGACTTTGAAGAGTATTATCTCAATACTGTCAGAGTTGTAGTTCAAGAGTAATTGAATGATAAAGTATCCCCCTCCCGTCCCTTTTACTGATGTAACACTGTTCAGCCAGATCAGAAGGAAGGTGCCCAGGTAGACTGCAGAGAGGGACAATCTTCAATTAAGATAAGGGAAAAAACTGAAAAACTTGTCAAGGGGGGCAGGGCTTTCATTGTTCTCACAGGAAGAAGACTGTCTCCTGCTGTTATCTGTCTGGTCTATGGACTGAATTCCACATCTGAGAAGAGATGGCTTACACTAGGTAAAAGGGGCGGAAGGGGAAACTTTGCTTGTGAATATCTCTCAAACCATAAAGGTTTGAGAGATAAGACTTATATCGTTCTTTATTTTATTTTGTAGGAATTAAAAAAACATGAAGATGAAACGAAGTATTACTATCCCTTTAAGTAGTGACAACTGCTTCACACACGTGTATACTGCACCATGAGGTTATTTTGGTATAAAACACCCCATTTCTCAGAAAGTAGGCTTTTGTCCAAAGTAAACCTTTTAAGAATTTGGCACGCCTTCTGTGCTAAGAGCTGTATGAGGCCGTGCAAGGACTCACCATCTAACGTGCCATAATGTCTGTCCTATAGCCATTTACATCTACTACGTCTCACAAAACTGTTTTTTTTCTAAAACTCTAAATAATCATAATGTTTAAACTGTTTCCTTTTATTGCCAAATGAACTCCGATAATTGTGTTATAAAACCGTCATATAAACCACTCTGAGTGCTATTATTAAATGGTAAAACATTCAAAGCATTAGAAAAACTAATCACATTAGTACAGTTTATTTTAGTTACAAAAGCACAACAAATTGATCTGTATTGGCATGTTTTTAAAACATATTTCAGCAATATGTTTGGTGTTAAGTAATGTAATCATACCAATGGCAGTGAAGGAAAACAATCTGCAAATGTATAATTTATATTTACTTAGTTGATGGTGTTGAAAAGACACAATTCCATCAAGTCTGACTTCTGCCAGATTTCACAAATCCCTGCTGAAGCCATTCTAATTATGTCCAAAGTGGGTACAATAAATTCTTCCCTGACTTCAAAATGGTATTATAAATTGTGCAACTACCGCTACATATATAATAGTTATTATAAATATTTGTTTTTAACCCCTTGAGTGCCAGAGAGGCATCCATCACATCTGGCACTTAAAGGCATACCAAGAGCTGTCATTTAAACAACAGTTGTTTTCAGTTTTGGGGGAGGAGGGTTATTTACCTGCTCCAGTAATACACTTAACCCTATTTTGAGTGCTTGAGTATATCACTTCGCAATGCATTGCATGCCCCTCTGGCATTCAAAGGGTTACTGGTGAGTCATAGGTTATAAACAATTTAAAGAGATCGTAATGTTTCACAAAATAGCAGTTCCAATTAATCTTCATTGTATTTGGGCCATGGAGAGTGTTATTCTAATACTGTCAGAGTTGTAGTTCAAGAGTAATTGAATGATAAAGTATAAAAGATAAAGTATGCCCCTTTTACTAGTGTAAGCCACCTCCCTTCAGATATGGAATCTGGTCACTTGACCAGGCAGCTCACAGCAAGGGACAACATTCTTACTGTGATCATAAGGACAACCTTGCCCCTCTAGACAGGTTTTTCCCTTATGCTAATTGAAGATTGTCCCTCTCTGCACTCCATCCCAACAGTCTTGCTGCTCTGAGGTGAGCAGTTTTACATCAGTAAAAGGGGCGGGAGGAGGATACTTTATCATTTAATTACTCTTGAACTACAACTCTGACAGGGGTGCAATAACGTTCTCCATGGTCCAAATACTATGAAGATTAATCGGAGCTGCTTTTTGTGTGAAACATTACTATCTCTTTACGGTCTAGAAGTAGTGAGGATTTTTGTTTTGTATGTTTCCAAAATGGAAAAGTCAAGGAGAATGTGAGAGTATGGGAAAGCTGATAGCAGGTAAGAGAGAAAAAAAGAGGGAGGAAAGGGAAAATGAGCTGTGCATGCCAAGCCTAAAATAAGAAAATTGAAAAATGCACAGAATAACAAGATACATAGTCCAACAGTAAAGGATGTTCAACGTTTGTACTTAAATCAAAGATAAAATGCATTCTCAAAGGCACAAGAGAAAAATCACAGGTAATAACAAGTTCACCATTACTCCAGTAACAGTCTTGATAGAGTGATTTCTTTGCTAATGATGATTCCAGCTTCAAGGGAAATTGAAGAGCTGGACACAGGCAGGCTTCCTGTAGAACAGTGCTGTAACTCCAGTTCATGTAGCTCAACGCATTTCAAACCAGAAAATATTTCCTCAGGAGCACATTATCACAGTGCCCATGCTATTTGGTGACATTCTGTCAGTTTCCACTCCTGCCTACACCCATTGGCTGCACTGTCATTGTCCCGCCCAATATTTGTCCTTAAATACTGGGTTCTGCCACTTCCCGAGTGCCCTTTCGTGGTGTTTCCGTACCAGCGTTTGTTCCTGTCATTCGTGTGATCTCAGTGTACCGACCCGAACTGCCTGACTATTCTGCATCTCGTTCCTGCCTGTGTACCGACCCGGATTGGCTGACGTTCCTGCTCCGTGTATCAACCCGGCCTGGCGGACATTCCTGCTCTGTGTACCGACTCAGATTGGCTGAAGTTCCTGCTCTGTGTACCGACCTGGCCCGGCTGACGTTCCTGCTTGGTGTACCGACTCGGATTGGCTGATGTTCCTGCTCTGTGTGTGGTCCCGGCCCAGCTGGGCTACTGTGGTTGCATATCCCTCCTGCACGCCTTATCTGGTCTCCGGTAGAGGCGGTGTTAGGATCCTCTCTGTTTCTGGACAGTTCGCTGCAGTCTGGTCTCCGCTGCCTCGGTGTTGCCCAGGCGACATTTCTGTGCGTCCTCACTTCCATGCAGTCCTCGGTTGGGTGCCTTTCAGGGCAAGTTGCTCGGTTCCGTTACTGCTACGGCAGTACACTTGTTGCTCAGTTTACGTTACTGCTACGGCAGTCCACAAGTTGCTTAGTCTCAGTTCCTGCTACGGCAGTTTACAAGTTGCTCAATCTCTGTTACTGCTACGGCAGTTTACAAGTTGCTCAATCTCCATTACTGCTATGGCAATCCACAAGTTGCTCAGTCTCCGTTACTGCTACGGCAGTTTACAAGTTGCCCAGTCTCCATTACTGCTATGGCAGTCCACAAGTTGCTCAGTGTCCGTTACTGCTAAGGCAGTCCTCAAGTTGCCTAGTCTCAGTTACTGCTACGGCAGTCCACCAGTTGTTCTGGTTTCCATTACTTTTGGGCGTTACTCGATTTGTGCTCTCTCTTCAAGATTGAGCTTCTTAAAGGGCCTTGCACTATTAGGGCCTGTCTGTACTCCCGGTCTAATAGTAACCCATTCAGTGCTGTCCAACTGAGAATCACACGAGAACTGCCTGACCTGTGTCAGTATATTGCACTCTGGATTACCTGCATATACTGGACCCGTGTGGGCCTACCTTATTATAACCTGTCTTGTGTCTGTACTATACTGTATATATATTACAGGACCCGTGAGGGTTATTGTTATTATCATTGTTCAATAAAATTGTGTTTTATCCAAAACCTACTGTGTCTGTGTGTCAAACAAACCGTTACACACATGCTTATTTTAATCTATTTCACTATGTGGATATGGGCCATATTCAGGAAGCTATAGAGGAAAGAATTCTAGAGCAAACAAACGTCACCACAGGGGACAACTAAAAGTCCCCCAAATTCTGATTGATTTAATAGGGGTATTTATCCCCCTTGAATGCTAAATAGGTCTTCAACAGAACATTTGCTGCAGATGGTTTGCTCCAGAATTGTTCGACTTTAACTTCTGTGAATATGGCCCTGTGTGGGGAGATTTATAAAACTGTAGTAATGAAGAAAGTGTCTGTAAAGCTGGTGCAAAGTGACATAAGGAGGCGTATAAAAGTTTAGCGACATCTTCACTAAGTGCTAACTCCAAATGACTTTTTTGAAAGGTGAAGTAGAAATGGTCTTGTCTGAATAAGACATGAATAAACATATTTATAATGAAATTCCTTAATTGTGCCAAAAATAGACAGTTTTCGTGGTTACATTTTAACGACAGGTAAAACTTATTCTTAATGGAAGTATATAGTGACAGGTATATATGTATACCTAAAGAAAAGAATAGTTCACAGCGCTAACTCAACTTAATATATACATATAATTAATAAAGAGTAAATGAGAATAAAGTGATTAATATATAGATAGCATCAAGTAATGAGAGGGTTCTCCAGTCCCACTAGTGTTAGGCCGAAATCTAAAGTTCAAACACAAAGCATTAAATCACACCTGCGCTCCTCTATACAAAGTTCAAATGTATGCCCTGTATTGGGCATATATAATACTACTGTGTAAATAAATATGACGATTTTGTTCCCTAATTTGGCCAAACAATGTATAAGCTTGCCAACCCCGTCAAACATTGGGACCCCCAAGCATCAAAAACACTAGATTTAAAGGGATAGTAATGTCAGAAAAAAAGTATTAACTATATGGTAGATACAATTAAAAGAGACTACTTGTACTTATTCATATCTCTCAAACCATTAAGGTTCCCCTCCAACAAAAAAATATTCTCGTTTGTGAATTTTCTGCAAATTGTACCAGAATATTCTCAGATACACATATTTACAAACTTTATAAATACGACCCGTTGTTGTGAACTTTAGCGACAATTCTTAAACATACACTATGATTGTTTTTTTTATACATCTCCGCCTATGTGCCTTATTATTCTGTGAGGTGACTGATGTTCAAGACACCTGAATTTATACACCTGCATCCATATTGGATGGGCCACTGTCCACCCAGGCCCACCTGCAGGTACACCATGGCTTCTGTGGCATTTTTACAATTAGGAGACATGAAAGCCACTTCCAATACTTTACAGCTTTTAGGTAGATCAAGTACTTATAGCACTGATCACATTTTATGGAATGGATGTCTAGGTTCCATGAATCTTCATTACATTCATTAAATCAATTACCTTGTTCTTAATTATTTCAATACTCCATGTATCCCTATTGTAATAAATTCATATAACCGAATAAAGGGTGCCTAGCCAAAAAATAATTGAAAAAGTATATAAACCAAATGTTTTAGATAAATATGGTCTTATCTTGAAGTGTTTTATTAATGGGAAAGTAATTTCTATTTATCTCTAGCTTCATAACAAATAAGTCAATATTTCCATTATTGTTCTTCCCAAAGAATAAGAGCCACGCGTTGCCAAATGTTCCTACATATTTAATTACATGTTCCATAATATTTTCCACCTTTTGTCTGCTTTGTTTTGTCTAGTTGAGTTATTACTCGAAGGTTAGAAAGACAGAGAAAGAGGAGTGGAAGAATGTGTTGCCCACGCGTTCTTGAGAATTTTATATCTCGGGGAGGTGTATCAATGCACATGAAGTGTGTGCTGGCTCACGTTTTCGATATTTTATACCTTGTTGAAAGAAGCTTCTTTGGGAAGATATTTTTTTATCAGGAACAGTCTATTAAGGATGGATATGCTGCTATCTTGAAAAAAGTTAAATGGGGAAAAATGGAGCAAAATGTAATAATTTTGTTAGTCTTGACAGCAGGCTCAGATCAAATGTTAAGAACTTTCTTCAGCAGACTAAATAAACAAAAAACTGATATAACACAGATATAGGATTACAAAGCATTTGCTATAACTATTAAAGCGTATGGAATGCTATTTATTATAAACCCTTTGAGTGCAAGAGGGGTATGTAACGCATTGCAAAAAAACACCTCTTGCACTCAATGGGTTAAATACGTGTTGTTTGAAGGTATATTGAGGCTGATGTGTTGAGAGGAACCAAAGAAATTCTGGTAAATCAGCTGTACCATACAGAAGAAATGCTTTGCAATGCATCATAGACATTGCTTGGATTCAGGAGCTTAACCGTTTGAATGCCAGAGAGGTATCCAGCGCATTGGTTTTTCAATGCGTTGGATACCCCTCTGGCACTCAAAGGGTTACAAGAACAATTTAATTAAATCATTCCCCACATTTTTCAATGTTGGAACATTCGCACAAAATATTGTTGGAAGCCTAACAACCAAATAATTTAAAGAGACACTAATGTTAGAAGGGTCTTCAGGGGAATTACGAACAAATGCATTTGAGATTTCTCTAGCATCCAAAGTGTTAAATGGACAATAATGTCCCATAAAAAATGCTTACAGTTTTGTAGAGGTTAAAAAAAATAAACGATATGCCACAAATCCTATGTCTCAAACCTCTATGGTTTGATAGATATTCGCATCTAAAGTTCCACCCTCCCTCCCCTTCTCCTAATGTCAGCGCTGTACTGACAGCAGGAGATCCTGGTCTGGGGACCAGCCGGTGGCTCTGCCGCAGAGCCGAAATCTCATTATTGGAAAATAAATACTTCATTGAAAAGGTCTGCAAAGTGTGCCTGGTTTGCAAGCACACTTTTTAGACCGTTCCAATGAAGTATTTCTTTTTAAATACGCAATTTCGGATCTGCTGAAGAGGCTCCTCGCGTCGGACGACACAAACCTCCTGCTGACACCTTTACAGCTGGCGTCAGGAGAAGGGGAGGGAGGAAGGACTTTAGATGCGAATATCTCTCAAACCATAGCAGTTTGAGAGATAGGATTTGTGGCATATTGTTTTTTTTTTAACCTCTACAAAACTATAAGCATTTTTTATGGGACATTACTGTCTCTTTAACGCTTTGGATGCTAGATAAATCTCCAGTGCATTGGTTTCTAATTCCCTGTTAGTTTGTACTAAAACTAGAATTAAAGTGACAGTCAACCTCCTTTTTGACTTTAGATATTTTGCAAGTGTATATGTAAATTCAAATTGTTTATACTTTTTTTTTTCACAATTTATTTTTCCACTTTTTTATGTTCCTGATAGGGTGATGTCTGGATGTCTTTCCAGAGAGATTTCTTTGTAGAACTGTGAAAGCAGAGAAGTACAACAATGTAAAAAAAGAGACAGTGAAAGGATGTAGAAAACCCTGCCTTTACAGCATAGAGATGAATCAGTGCTGCAAGAAGACTGCAACAATGTATTACTATCTCAGCTTTCACAGTGCCAAACTGAAAACTTTCTGGTAACAGATACCCAAGGACATAAAGTATATAAATAAAAAGAAAATAGGTGACTATAGAAAAAAAAAATAAAAGTATAGGAAATTGACTTTACATATGAAACACTGAAAGGATGACTGTCTCTTTAAGACTAAAATATTACGTTAACATTATAGGTAACCATTACCATGATCTTCCTCATGTCCGCTGGTAGTCACAGACCCACACATACACTGAAGCTTAAGTACCAATGAATCATGGAGCAATTCTGGAGCAATTTAACTGAATCATGGGGAACAAATACGCATTACTGCTTTTTCAGCTGATTTGAATTGGGTTTTTAATCCCTTGAATGCTAGAGAGGTCCTTAACCCCTTAAGGACTATTGACGTGGCAGGACCGTCACGCTGGTCCGGCACTTAAGGACCAGTGACGGTCCTGGCACATCACGTACTTTTACTCACCGCGCTCCTGTTGGAGCGTGGTGAGAAATACCAGGGATTGAAGTTCATTGCTCCAAGACCGGAGCGATCTCTTTCAGTCCCTCCATTCGGCGTGCCGCCCCATGTGATCAGTTACGTGGGATGTCACATCAAAGTTTTCTATGTGGTCCTTAAGGGTCAGCACACCCTGGGACCTCTGGTCCTTAGGGGATTAAGGGAAGTTTTCCTATGATGGCCCTGGCACGTTATGGGTCCTTAAGCAGTTAGAAGCTGGGGGAGATCACATCCCTAACTCCTGTTATGACGAGTACTCTTGTGAAAGGGGGAGAAAAGACAGCAGCAAAGTGGCCTACCCTTTGAGTGCTAAAGAGGTGTCCGGTGCATTGCTTTACCCCTGCTGGCTTATGAATCTTATAAAATATAGATATTTGAAAGTGACTGACCCATTTTTTTTTATCCCTTTATGTATTTTAAATGTATTCCTTTGAATTCCAGAGGGGTATACAATGCATTGCTATGTACTGTGTAGCATACCCCTCTGGCAGTCAAAGGGTTAACCATTGAATGATAGATGGATTTCCAGAACAAGCTGATGTACTAAGAGGAACTGGAGCAAACAAATCTATTTAAATTGGGTTTTTAATCCTGTTAATATTAAAAAGCAAAGGGGTATTTTAATTGAGACCAATGCCTGGGAACCTTTTTCACACGTCCCAGAGATACAAGAATAGTGGGTGTTTCCAAGTAATGTGTCATAATGTGGGTGTGGTTTAACTAGGAAGGGCAGGATTGGGAGGGAAGGTGGGGTTTGTCTTGAAAATGGGTGGAAAAATGGTCAGAATGGGGTCAAGAGTGGGTGGGGCTAACAGTGAACTCAGCAAGTCGAAGAGTCAACCTCTGTGCCCAGACACCTGGTAATTAACTCTCTTCTTTTGAGCATAAGGGCCACACATAAAGCACATTAGTGTTAGTTACCTGCCAATAATATATACTCTCTGCAGATACTTTTTCATTTAGAACTATCAAAAAAGGTACAACTTTGCCTTTGGAGACACACACATATACATACAAACTGATACAACTAAACACACACATGAACACACTAACACTCAGACAAGGAGAGTGAGACACATGGAGAGGAGGAAACTGAGGATAGGTAATCATGGACACAAGACATTGAAAGGAGAGAAATATTCAGGGGACTAGACACATGGCAGCCATGTAGTGGTGGAAGGGAAGAAATATGGAGAGTGCAGGGAAGACTATAAAAACTCTCTTCCAACACAGACTCCCTCAACCAACAGGTATCTACCATCCCCTTAGGTCTCTCATTCCCCAAGTCTCTATCTCTCTCCCCACCACATTCCCCCAACAAGTCTCTGTGCAGGACTCCCCCAAAAAAGTAACACTTAGCTTAAGGTTACAGATCATAATATAAGGGTATATTTTCCCTTTAAGGTGAAACAATGGGTGGCCCTAGCCCTCTGTCTATTATGTAGGTTTTAACTCTCCTGCATATTCTTAAGAAAAAAATGATCATGACAGTAAAGTTAGTTTACAGACACTTTTGTAGATGTTCCATTTGCAGATAACTGAAATGACAGGCAACATATACTATAATATTCTGGCAATCACAAAGACGTCAAATCAAGCAATGTGTATAAAATCCAATAACATAATGGAAGGCTGTGAGAATGACTTCTAATATGTTAACACTAAAACTCTCCAAAGACCTCATAATCCAATCATTTTTTTCCTTAATACATAGGTCGCAAACCTTATACTACTGCTTTACTTCACATCAAAAAGACAGGGTTGATTTTTTAAACTCAATTAGAAAAGGCATTTACTATAAGCTAGAAAAATATAATGCATTTCACAGCTGGTGTGTGTAAAGAAATAGAGACTCCAGATGTAGTCAGCCAAGGTGTTAGACAAAGGATTCACACACAACAACTAAACAAGGATCCATATCAATAATTACTCTGAGACAGCAGTCTGGGTCTTGTAAACTGTCTGGCTAGCTTCCGAGCTCACAGACTTGCAAAAGTTGAGGGGAGCTTCTGAAAAAGTGTGCACCACATAAACATAACGCCTTCAATGTCAAAGGAGCTGTGATAAAAATAATTGAATCCATTGGAGGCTAAAAATCTCCAACAGTGTGTATCTCTAAGATGAGAGAAAGTGAGCGACCTAGCACTGAAAGAGTTAAAGATTAGTTAACCTTTTGAGTGCTAGAGGGATATCCAATGCCTTGCTCTACAAGCCGTTGGATACCCTTCTGGCACTGAAAAAGTTAAAACTGGGCAGGGCTGCACGGTGTGCCTGATATTTCAATGCAGCCCTACAAAAACAGTCCTCTTCAACAATTTCAGCCCTAGGTTACTCACAAGTGTTAAAGGGATAGTAATGTTTCATAATAAAAGCAGCTCTAATTAATCATCATAGTATTTGGACTTTGGAGAGTGTTATTTAAATTCTGTCAGAGTTGTAGTTCATGAGTAATTCAATGACAAAGTATCCCCCTCCCGCCCCTTTTACTGATGTAACACTGTTCAGCCAGATCAGAAGGGAGGTGCCCAGGTAGACTGCAGAGAGGGACAATCTTCAATTAAGATAAGGGAAAAACCTGAAAAACGTGTCGGGGGGGCAGGGATTTCATTGTTCTCATACAAAGAAGATTGTCCCCTTCTGTTATCTGTCTGGTCTTACAACCAGATTCTACATCTGAGAAGAGATGGCTTACATTAGGGAAAAGGGGCAGGAGGGGGAAACTTTGCTTGTGAATATCTCTCAAACCATAAAGGTTTGAGAGATAAGACTTGTATCGTTCTTCATGTTTTTTAATGTCTACAAAATAAAATAAAGATAAAACAAAGTATTACTATGCCTTTAACCTTAGAGGAAATATTGATCTCCAAAGAACTGCTTCAGGTGAGTGCGAGCCCTCTCTTTGTCGAAGGGGTTAAACTGCCAATCCTCTAATATAAAAAACATTTTTATGAAATGTACTTAACATTAAAATGAATTATTCTCTCCTCTCAGTGCTTCCATTAGCTCCAAATCCCAGATAAAACATACAAAACTATTAATAGTAATTAAGCACCGAATATCATAGAGGCGAAGAAACTACTTTTTGTTTAGGTTTTTTTTTTCTTTTTTTTTTTGGGGGGGGGCAAAACAATTCAACTTCTCCCTCCAATTTTATTTTTACATTAAGCTTACACTTAACCAATTCAGGACCAGAGGGGTGATCAATAAATTGCAAAGCAATGAGTAGAACGGTCCTCTTTTCCTCAAGGGGTTAATTGTATTGTAAAATATTGCAATATATATTTTCAAAATTATTGTGAAATTGTGACTATTGGAATAGAACATATTGAGGACAGAATATGACATTATATTACTTTCATCCAACAGTCTACAGGTGTGAGCAATCTGCAGAGCACCAATTACTGATGGACTGATCTTTGCTTCACCCTCAGCCTGGCATTGTTCAGCTGAAGATGATGGGAATTGTAGTCCAACAACAGATGAAGTGTCTTCAAGTTACCTTTCACTGGGTTAAGGGAAACATCAGCGTGGGTGTGTGAAAATCCTGGTGGGATGATGGAGCTGTGATCTGCTCCTTTCTGCTGATTATGCAGTATACAGTCATAATAAAAACATTTTTGCTTTAAACAAGCGACTAATTTAACTGGTCAAATTAAGGCAGAGAGAGGGAGGATGTACAAAATCAGCTCAGAGTGAAAATGACATTCAAACCAATAAATTCAGGGCTGCATTTACATTTCTAAACATCACTAAACAAGAGGATAATCCCTAAACTCTAGATACCTGTAGCTCTACACCACTCTCGCAACACAAGTATGTATGAGCCCCAGTCATCTATTCCTGAAAGGTAAGGAAACATTAAAGGGATAGTATGTTTCATAATAAAAGCAGCTCTAATTAATCATCATAGTATTTGGACTTTGGAGAGTGTTATTTCAATTATGTCAGAGATGTAGTTCAAGAGTAATTCAATGACAAAGTATCCCCCTCCCGCCCCTTTCAATGATATAACACTGCTCAGCCAGATCAGAAGGGAGGTGCTCAGGTAGACTGTAGAGAGGGACAATCTTCAATTAAGATAAGGGAAAAACCTGAAAAACTTGTCAAGGGGGCAGAGCTTTCATTTTTCTCACAGGAAGAAGATTGTCCCCTGCTGTTATCTGTCTGGTTTATGGACTGCATTCCACATCTGAGAAGAGATGACTTACACTAGGTAAAAGGGGCAGGAGGGGAAACTTTGTTTGTGAATATCTCTCAAACCATAAAGGTTTGAGAGATAAGACTTATATCGTTCTTCATGTTTTTGTAATGCCTACAAAATAAAATAAAGATAAAACGAAGTATTACTATCCCTTTAAATGACTTTCATACCAGAATAATGATAACATTTTGATCAGTTCTTCCCAATCATTTTTTCTGACGTAGAACCATTTAGTTTCACATACAATATTAGTGAATCCCTATCAATGAAACCCTTTAACCCAGGGGTAGGAAAAGCTTTCTGTCTGAGGGAGACATTTAAAGTCTCAATTTGTGAGGAGGACATCTTGCACATATGTGCACACCCAATAAGACACATACACACACACAATCTCACTCAAACACTTTAACATACAATATCACACATACACACTTTCACATGCATACACTCAAAAGTTTTTACAGACAGGTCTAAAACATCCTCACTGTTAAAAATAAATAGGCAGATATTTACTTATTCTATAAAGCATTCAGGATACCTATATCCCAGTCTGGCTTCTCCTGAGCATTGCTCTGCTGTGTCCTTGCGTTGTCAATGCTACACAAAGTTGTCAGCATCTCACACTGAGGATATGACTGTACAATGCTTAAGAGAGAAGCTGGATCAAGATTGTTTCAGTGCTCAAGTAAAGACTTCTCTCTCTTCCTACAAGACTTGTGGACCAATCTAAATAGTCAGTGGGCCTGTTCTAGCCTGCAGACTATATTTTTCCAGCCTTTGAATCAGGTAAATGCTACCAAGTAATTGTATTGTTCCCCTGTCTGCCATTACAGAAAAGCATTGCATCAAACCCCTTGAATTACTTGAGGAAAACCAAGGATACAATAGAACTCAGTTCAAGAGCCAATGATTTAGATAATGATTCTCTCTTACTGAAAACAAAAATAGGATAATTATATATTAGTAAATGTGGGAGACAGACATTGACTGGTATTTTTTACTAGAACTATTTAGTTTTTCTTACACTTTGCTAATCCTCAAATTCAGAAACATTGTAACATAATTGATAAGGCTGGACAAAGCAATAAGTCTATCAAGTTCATCCCATCTCATATCACCACTGCTGATGCAAGGGAAGGCAAAAATAAATAAATAAATGACAAATGGCAAAGTAACATAGTAAATAGTTGGTGGGACTGAAAAAAGACATGAGTCCATCAATTTCAATTTGTTTGACACGATCTATTCTTCATAAAACCATGCTGGCTCCTACTAATAATGTTATAGGTCATCACATAGACCTGAATACTATCAGTTAGTAGCCTTTCTAATATCTTACCCATTACGGAAGTCAAGCTTACAGGTCTATAATTTCCTAGTTTAGATCTTGCCTGCTGTTTGAATATTGGTACTATATCTGCTTTCCTTCAAACACAGGGCACCATGCCTGATGATGTTTGGAAGAGGGAAAACTCCTCTTCCAAACATGGATACAGACCAGAAAATTGGTGCAGGGAGCGAAGCTGAAGAACCTGCCCACATTCTGATCAGGATGTCTTCTTACATTAGAGAAGAGAAATCTAAGGGGCAGTGGTATCCATAGACATTTTTCCGGGGGGGGGGGGGGCAAAGCCATAATATGACCCCCAGGCCAGCCCATCTAGCCCCTTTATTTATATGGAGGGGGATAATTGTAGAGAGGCAAGTGCCCCCTTGCCCCCCCTCCGTACGCCCATGCTAAGGGGTGATATGATTACCATTTACAAATACATTCGAGGTCAATACAAAGAACTATCCAATGAATTATTTAGGCAAAGAGCTGAACTAAGAACAAGAGGCCACCCTTTAAGACTAGAGGAAAGGTATTTTCGACTAAAACAAAGGCAGGGATTCTTTACGGTAAAGGCGGTAATGCTATGGAATTCTTTGCCTCTGGATGTTGTACTTGCAGATAATGCAACTGCTTTCAAAAAAGCAACAGATGCCTATCTAGCACAGAAAAATTTTGAAAATTATGACAAATGGCTTCAATGCAGATAGGTTGTTGACCCATGGATCTATCTGAGTGCCATTTGGAGGCTTTTTTTTGCCTTTCTCTTGATCAACAGTGGTGTTTTTGGCATGGGCCGGACTTGATGGACGCATATCTTTTTTCAGCCTCATCAACTGTGTTACTATGTTACATACCTGGTTGTCTAGTGTAGCACCATCTCATGTATGACATACTCATGCCTGGGATCTGGTGGTGATGGACTACTGGAGGGGACTAAACACTTCCCGGTCCCCTAAATTAACCCCTTTGCTGCCCCTTAGTAGTTTTAATGGGTTTGCTGAGGACATGGCCTATCACATCCTTAGAAGCAAAGCTGTTAAGAAGAAATGGGTCATTTCCAGACCAGACCAACTGCACCAAACAGTACAATTAAACAATTCAAAAATTCCTGTGTTATTTAAATTAAACTATTAAATCCTTGAAATACAGCACTAGAAACCTCTCTAGCACTCAAGGGGTTAAAATATCCCATTTAAATCAAATGGGATTTTTTTTTGTGTCACCTATGGTAAAGTTGGTTTGCTCCAGAATTGTTCCAGTTCTTCATAATCCATCAGCCTCCCTATACGAGGAGGAAGGTTATGACGATTGGTTAAAGTCAGCCAGTCTGACTGTGATTTTCAACATGTTTATTTTCCCATGAGACTGAGACTAGTTTCCCCTTGAACATGAACTTCTCCTTTAAGTCAATATTAATGCAATTAAAGAATGTTGTAACTGAAAACTCAGGCAGCTAAACATTTCCGTTATGTGCAGTAGTAAAAGCAGGTGTAATGTAAGAATGCATTTTACTTTTAACTACTCTCGACCACTATGCAAGAGAGGTGATTCAGTCTTGGTGTTTGCTAAGCCTTGAACTTCTGCAGAATATGAAGACTTTTCTGTGCCAAAATGTCACAGACTACACTTCGCAGGCTGGTGGTTTGGACTTGTGCCCACTATAGATTGAGTTAAGCTCACTAAACTATTTTACTTAAGACTTCAGCTTGGATTTATCAAAGGGGATCAATGGATTCAGGTAACATACAGAAATATAGTTACCCAAACAAAGTGGAGAAGGCTTGTTAACCCTCTGAGTGCCAGAGGGGTATGCAGAGCATCATACCTCCTAATGATTCCACTCCAATTACCTTACTATTAATGCATTAGAGATTTCATCTTCAATCAGACTTGGATGTCATGTCCATGGAGGTGGACATGACAGTTATTAGCATAATCCAAACTTCTCCCACTGCATACGGTGATCTTAACTATTTAAAGGGATAGTAATGTTTCATAAAAGCAGCTCCAATTAATCTTCATACTATTTGGGCCATGGAGAGTGTTATTTCACTACTATCAGTAGTTCAAGAGTAATTAAATGATAAATTATCCCCCCACCACCCCTTTTACTGATGTAACACTGCTCACTTCAGAGCAGAAAGGTGGTGTCCAAGTGAATTGCAGTGGGACAATCTTCAATTAAGATTTGGGAAAAACTTGAAAAAACTGTCAGTGGGGGCATGGATTTAATTGTTCTCACAGTAAGAAGATTGTCCCTTGCTGTGATCTGTCTGGTTTGTGGACCAGATTCCACATCTGAGGGGAGCAGTGTTACACCAGGTAAAAGGGGCGGGAGGGGGGGTACTTTATTATTCACTGTTGAACTACAACTCTGACAGTATTGAAATAACACCCTCTATGGCCCAAATACAATGAAGATTAATTGGAGCTGCTGTTTTTTTTTGTTTTTTTTTAAACATTACTATCCATTTAAGAACCAGAGGGATGGACAGCGCATTGCTTTGCAATGAGTTGCACACCCCTCTGGACCTTAAAGGGCTAAGTTGGCTCATAACAAAATGCAAGATAATAGTAGATACTCAATTTCCCTAATTAGAGTACAGTGGTACAAATGTACAAGAAGAAAACAGAGTGTTCCTGTCTAAAAGAATGAGAAGGGAACTCTCACCAGTATTAATGTTGCCTTCATTTGAATGCTCCTGAGAACTGAATCTGTAATTTTTTTTAATATAATGTATTCTTCGAGATATTGGCTTTTAAAGTTAATTTGTTGACATCAGTTAAGGACAGGCTGCAGTATAGCTCTGTCCCTCAGCCTCAGTCTTCGCCTGTTCCCTTCCCCAAGTAGCACCCTGTTCCATCCTCCTCTGATAATGAAGGATTTCTCCATGTGAGCTGGAGTGCTCTCTAGCCAATGAGAGTGATCCAGCTCACACGGAGGAAGTCTCCATCAGAGCAGGACGTGAGAACGAGGAGCTACTGTGGGAGGGGAAGAGACAAAGATTGATAGACTGCAGTACAGAGCTGTACCACAGCTTGTCCTGAAGTGATGTCACTGGATTAACTTTAAAAGCATTATATTAAAAAAAAAAATTACAAATTCAGTTCACAGGAGCATTCAAATGAAGGCAACATTAATACAAGTGAGAGTTCTCCTTTAATGCAGATATGATATATAAAATACCTAATGAAAACTGAGACAAAAACAAAGACCAGGGTCCGCTAATAATCTCAATAAAGCAGTTCAGTATTATAAAAATTCCAACAATATAATATCCAGATGTACAATCCAAAACCAAATGTATGAGTGAATGTGTCAATTAAAAACTGAAGCAGTTTTATTGATCAGGGGCTAGATTCTATTGCAGGTGCTAATTATATCACAGCTTTTACCTCCAGTTTCCCCATAGACTTCAATAGGAAAATGTTCGATAAAAACGGTGTTAACATTTAGCACCTGCAATAAAATCCAGCCCCAGATGAGATATGGTATACCATCCTCTCCCATCCTATGCACTTAACCCTTTGAGTGCCAGAGAGGTACGCAACACATTGCTTTGCAATGCATTGTGTACCACTCTGGCACTCAAAGGGTTAAAGGGATAGTAACCCCCCCGAACAACATGACGCCAAATGCGAGGAATCATGCAAAAATACCTAACCCCCTTATTCCCATCTCTCAAACCTTTATGGTTTGAGAGATGTAAGACAAGAAAGACCCCCGCTCCCTCCCCTTTCTGCCTGACGAGCTGTAAAGCTGTCAGAGGCAGAATCCGGTCGATCGACTTACAGCGGTTCTGAAGGAGTGCAGTCATTGGGATATCTAACTATAATTACTTCATCAGAATGGTCTACAACATGTGCTTGCAAACCAGGCACACGTTTTAGACCATTCCGATGAAGTAATAAAACGGAGATATCTAGATGACAGCGCTCCTGAAGACCCTCCGTCTGGTCCTGGAAGCAGAATCTCATGTCATCCGTTATACAGCGAATGCATGAGAAGGGGGAGGGAGCGGAGGTCTTTCTTGTCTTACATCTCTCAAACCATAAAGGTTTGAGAGATGGGAATAAGGGGGTTAGGTATTTTTGCATGATTCCTCGCATTTGGCATCACGTTCGGGGGGGTTACTATGCCTTTAAAGCAATAATATGTGCTTGTTCATGCCCGTTATGTCATCATAATGACAAAATTGATTGATTGTGAGTTGGAGGTAAAATAAGGATGGCATTTTCAGAAGTAAATCCATCATATTTGAAAATGAGCTTGACGAATATTCCCCTTAAAAATTTAGATATTAAAGATGCATTATTTTTGTCTTTTAAATGAAACTTTTCAATAACTAAGACTTTTTTTTTTACTGGTTAACATCATAGTACTAAATCACACTCCTTTCTGCTAATAGCACTTTAATTAGTCTTCTCCAAATTTAGACCGCTTGTATTTTATCTGAAAAAAATTACGTTAATCAGACAAAAAAGTGGTGGCAAAAAGAAGATTTTATTTCTGAAAATACCTTACAATAGGACAGTGTATTAATCCATGCCCACTTTTAAGACTCCTTTTTCACTTTGACAGAGATGGCGGAAATGGATGCAAAATCTGTCTGAGAATTCAGAGACAATCGCGTGAGACTTTTTCATTTTGATTCCAGACAATTTTAGTTACCACAGCGTTTTGAACATCTCGCCCTAACTGCACAAAAAGAGCTGCTGTGGCAGATTCATAATGTGTAATTGCAGTAACAATTGATTTTTCCCTTGACATTGCAATATTCCTTTTTCCTTTGCAAAATCCCCATTACAAGCTTTGTGCATACTGCAGACTGTTTTTCAAGCAGGCAGACTAATTTCCATTATATATGTCACAGCGGAAGGGAAATTATACTTATGGAAATAAGTGGCCCTTAATGTTTCTAACTGAAAGACTTACCTAGGTAGGTGTCCTAGCTTCACACAGCAGTTTTGTACATATATTTATATATTATTTTCATTATAACTGCAGTCAACCCTATATCAAGGGTGGACAACCTGATACCTCCAGCTGTTGCGGACTGCAATTTCCATAATTCCCAGGCAGCCTTTCTAGTCCTCAACAGCTGTAAGGCCACTGGTTGTCCAGCTCTGCTGTATAAAATAATCCATGTTGTTCCTTTGGTTTCCATCTCTTAACAAAAAACAATAGGCTTCAATTATCTAAATGGATCAGTTGTCTTTATCAGATTGTAATTGAAACTAACCAAGTTTGAATTTTTCAATACACAAAATAGGCAACTGGCTAGAGCTCAAAATTCTGAGGGGCGGTGCCTCAGCTGTGCTTGGCCACACCCACATTCTGAATCATGGGTGCAGCCAAAGCAATCTCAATGTCCCTGCACCAGCCTATTATTGGATGCTACAGAGATCCCCAACAGTTTGAGGAGCAGTGTGTGGGAGGTCTCTCTAGCAACTAAAGGGTTAAAGCTTTTTTTGTCCTTGTAAGCTATAGGACAAATGTATTTTCTGTGTGGATAGGAATGGGGATGGGTCATGTGAGGAGTGGGGCTATGGCCATGGGCAGAGCTAAGAGCACCTACAGTGCCTTGACTAGGGGAGCCTGGAATGTAAATCTGGGCCTGAAATTAACGAGCAGTAGAACAAATAGTAATTCAAATGAAAAGACAATTACTGTATGTACTGTATGTATCGAGATAAAACTGACTACTGTTTGAAAGGCACCTTCATGGGTAAATCTTTCTGTTACACAAGTCAAGCTCCACTTATTTTTATTGTACAGTCCCCTTTAACAGTTTAAGGACCGCGGGGGTGTACAACGCATTGTTCCACACACCCTTCTGGTCCTTAAATGGTTTAGTACTAAAATTTACCTTGAAATTATTATAATATTCTATGGAAAAAATTGCAGATAAAAGCACTGAATGCTTCTGTCACAGGTGAGAGAGATTGTATCCAGTTGATTCTTGTTGCTTTTTTATTGTGTTTACTAGAATACATTTTTTTACAGAAAAAAGTGCTTATAATTTTATTATTTTTGTATTCATGTTTTAATCTTATACTATCTGAAATTGTTTTTATAAAATTACTGCAGGTCCCTCTGGTTGTTGAGGATGGGGGACAGCTGCCGTTCCCAACAGCCAGAGGTGCAATGATGGGTTACCTCTTAGACTATAGAGACTTTTAGATTTGCACATACTAGTCCACACATGCCTTTTCCCTGACTTGCTATTCTACTGCATGAGAATTGTGTTTTCTCACCTTTTCTGCATTAAAATAAGATTTGTAGCACCACCCAAAGCCAGACGAAAAAATATTTTCAATGTAAAAAAAAATAAATGATATGTGAAAAGTGTCATAATTATTCTAATAATAACAAACACTACTTAAACCGGTGAATAATATTTTTTTAAACCACCCTAAAATGTATCTTTTACCATACTATAATTAGGATAGAAAAACTCACTTTTATGTTAATACACTGTGCACACTTTTCCATACTTTGTAGCTGTATTCTTTAAATTTTCATAGATATTTTAACCTCAAAACATTAGTGTGTTAGTGTATCCTAACCACATTTTGGGTGATAGTATCCATCACAGTGATTGATTCAATTAGGGGTCTTAAATCTACACTGGGTGCCAGGGCCAGATTTCCCATTAGGCAGAGAAGACAACTGCTTAGAGCTCCAAATTTTGAGGGATGTGATGGCCACACCCACATTGTGAATTGTGGGTGTGGCCAGATCAATATCAACAACAGCAATTTTTATACCCCTTTACAGTTGATTATTTAACCTCTTAGTTGCTCAGCAATGCAGTGGAGATCTCTCTAGCAACCAAGGGGTTAAGGCTATTTTCATTCTTAATTGTTATAGCCGAAGGATATTTTCTGTGCTAGGAAATAGTGAATAGGACTGGAGGTGGCGTCATGTGAAGAGTGGGGGGAGCTGGTTCATCTATTATGTCAACCTAGGCTACCGCCTAGGGCCCATGGGTCACAGACAGTGGCCCTGCTGTTTCTGCCACTAAAAATCTTAGGTCAGACGCATGTTTTGTTGAAATAGACCAGCATTATCTAGGGGCTCCCACTGTGTCAGATCCACTGAATCAAGAAATATGGGGCCCCAAACTGGTACTTTACCTAGGGAGTCTCTGGGTGGTGTGGCAATGGGCAGAGCTAAAGGTGCCTAGAGTGCTTTGCATAGGGTCCCTGGGAAGTAAATCCAGTCCCGCTGGATGCTTTTGCAGATTTGCTTATCTTATTTTAAAGTGAAATCACAAATCAGTTGTAGGTGTCTGCAAGAGTTGGAAAACAACTGATTCCCCCGTTGTTTCTATATATTTAGGCAATGTTTGCATGTCTGATGTGCTAATGCACATTTGTAAAACAGCTTGGTTCCACATGTGCCATTCACATGGGCAATATCTGCATCACAGAACTCACTGGAATACAGCATGCTGCACCTTGGATGAGTGCATGCACCTCCAGGTTACAGCATGATGATCTGCAGGGTGACCTATAGGTGCCAATTCTGAAGGATGTGATTCCATTCATATTCTCCAGTGACAGGCTGATCCACAAGGAGATTGGGCAGTAACATATATCTGACTGCCATGTGGCATGGACTTGTGGCACCCCTTCTGATTTGCAGGGGGAGCACAGGATACGGTAGGTAAGTTGGCACAAGCAGCTTGGTGTGTGATAAAACAGAGCTGAGCCAAGTCATCAGTGTGAACCAAGTCTGAAGGAACTGACTAAATGGATGAATCTCTTCTTCACATGAAAAAAAAGTATGAGAACATGTGCTTTTTCTTTGAGAATTGCTATTGTACTTCGTAATCCTAAAGTAATAATACGTCCCAATGTAAACATCTTGTCAAACCCCACTCCCCCCCCCCCCGGCCCTTGTAAAACAATTATTGAAATGTGTCCCCAACAGGGCACAACTTCTAAACATCTACAAAACCTGTGTGCATTGTTTTTCGGGAATTAAACCTGCATATCTCTCTATCACTGGTGTTTGAAAACCTATATGTTATAGAGATTTTCCTGTTGAGTAAAAAAGGGAACTCCCACACCTGTCAGCTGTTTTATTCAAATATTATAATAGTTCAGATAAACACGAAATGAATTACAGAGCCTTTAATTCCTGAAAGTTCTAACTGACAGCTGGACTCAGCAATTTCTGTCACTTTCTGTGGAGAACTGTTTGTCAGTGACTTTCCTCTCAAATACAATATAACAGAATAACTAAATGGAATCTGCCCACTAGTGGGCACCGTTAATGTAAAAATAAATGTGAATTTAAACTGTAATATGTCTGAAAATATGCATCTCTTAGCAGTGGGAATATCCTTGTTTTACTCAACAGGAAACGTTATATATATATATATATATATATATATATATATATATATATATATATATATTTATATTTATTTTTATAATATATGTTTACTGCTCCTTTAAGGAGGTGGAACAGTTTCCTCTCCAGCCTCCCCAGCATTCTGTTTTCTTATCTATTCTTAGTTTTCTCTGGCAATATGTGTATCTATACACAATTCTTCTGTTACCTGAGATTTATTGGTCCATATTGAAAAACTGGAGTTATTCTGGAGCAAACAAACTGCACTGTAGGGGACAAATACAAAATCTTAGGCACTTGAACAGAGCTTTTTAACCCCCTGGATTCTAAAGAGTTCTGCAATGCATTGTAGACCTCTCTCTAGCAACCAAGGGGTTAAAAGCCCAATCTAATGGAACATGACTTTGTATTTGTCCCCAATGGTGCAATTGGTTTACTCCAGAATAACTGCTTTTAAAAATATGAGCCTTGTTACTATAAAGTTAGGGTTGCCACCTTTTCTTAAAAAAAATACTGGCCATGGCATTCCCTCCATAGACTTAATACTGGAGAGAAGCCAATTTTTTACCGGCCTGCCGGTAAAATACCGTCTGGGTGGCAACCCTAACTATGGTATTGGTCCTGTCAGTCTATGTGCCTTATTCACAAAGCACAACACAAGCACATCTGGAGGTACCCATCTTACAAGTCTCTTAATTCCCATTGATTTAATGGGGCTTAACCTTTGAATGCATGGAGACCTCAGTAGCATTCAAAGGAATAAAAGCCCCATATAAATCAATTTAAATGTTAATTCCACTTTAGGCACATTTGATTTACTTCAGGAATACTCATATTGTGCTACATATGACCCTCTATGTATATACTTCTATGTATATGTCTACATTTACTTCTTTATTGAAATACGATTCAAAGCCTCATTGGGGGTTATTCACTGAGGTGTGATAAAGATGTGCTAAAGAGGAGATGACTTCTCCAGTGAAATTGCTTCTCCAAATCCTATGTTATTCTATGGAGCCTATGTAATAAGAGTTCTCCAGCTCTGGAGATCTTAGTGTATTGGATCCACAAAATAACATTGGAACTGGAGAAGTGATATCTCTGGAGAAGTTATCTCCACTTGATCACTACTTTATCACTCCTTAGAGAGTAACCCCCTTATGTTTTACATACCTGTTACAACTTCTACAAGGCCTCTTGCATTGGACAGCCTTTACTTTTCTATTTATCACTGCAATGAAAACAGCAATGAAAACAGAGCTGCCCTACGCAAAGTAATCCATAGCCTCTCTGTATACTGGTGAATGACTCCCTCCAAATATTACACAAACTCATTATGATGCACTAATTAAAGGGATAGTAATACTTCAAATTTACTAATCCCTAATTTGTAGCCCTTAAATAAAGAAGAAAAATGCCCCCAGTGGCATGTCTCATACTCTTATGGTTTGAGAGATAATCCATCACTGAAAAGGTCTATGTGTGCTTGGTTTTCAAACACACGTAGAAGACCTTTTAAGTGAGGGGTTTCTTTTTCATTAACACAATCTCGGCTCTGCTGCAGAACCGCCGGCTGATCCCAGGAGCGGATTTACCTGCTGACAGCTAGAACGCTGATGTCAGGCAGGGAGAACTTTGTAAGAGGTTATCTCTCAAACCATAAGGGTTTGAGAGATACCACTGGGGGCATTTTTCTTCTTTATTTAATGGCTACAAAATAGGGAGTAGTAATTTTGAAGTATTACTATCCCTTTAACTGGAGCAATTCTGAATACAATCAATGCAAGAAAGGTTACAAATAACATTTCCATTGATTAACCCCTTATCGACCCTTGATGGTCCTGGCACATCATGGGTGTTAAGGACCCATGATGTGCCAGGACCGTCATGGAATTCAGGGCTCCCCGAGCGGCTGCACGCCGTCCGGGGAGCCCTGAACCAGATGCGATAAAAAAAAAGGTCCTTGGTCCTTAAGTGACGGCCGCATGCATGATTGTCCGTTCTTAAGGTGTTAAAATTGGACCCGTCACCCGAAGACATGTTTAGTTTGCAGTATAGAGAATTAAAATGTACATTTATTTTGCACTAGCCATTTTTCTTTAAAAAACATAGGCAATTTTTACTTCTCTTTAAAAACAATTTGGGGGTTATGCACTATGATGTGATAAAGTGGAGATAACCACTCCAGTGATATCACTTGTCCAGTTCCTATGTTATTCTATGGAGCCTATTCACTAAAAGCTCCAAAGCTGATTAAATCATAGTGCATTGTCTCCATAGAATAATATAGGAACTGGAGTCATCTCCACTTTATCACCTCTTTATCACCACTTAGTGCATAACCTCCTTTGAGTGCCAGAGGGTTATGCAACACATTGGGGGAGATGCCCTAAAGTGTGATAAAGTGGAGAGGACTTCTCCAGTGATACAGTGTATTGAGCCTATACACTAAGGTTTCCAAAGTTGGAGAAATCTTAGTGCATTGGCTGCATAGAATAACATAGAAACTGGACAACTTATATCACTGAAAATGTCTTGTCCGCTTTATCACGCCATCGTGCATAATCCCCATTATTTTGAGGTGTGTTGTTTACATCTCTGACATTCAAAGGGTTAAAATTAAATAAATGTATGTTAGGGTGACACTGTAAATTGGAGTTTCAATCATTTGATTTTTAGAGGAGTCTCCAATGCAATGCAAAGTAATGTGCTAGGGACCGGAGGCATATAAGGGGTTAAAAGCCAATTTAAACCAATGGGAATTCGGGAATTTTTTATTCTTTCCCTAGAGTAAAGCATGGATAGTGTACTCATGTTTATATCAGGTCCATTTTAATGTTGTTTGTCGAATTATATCACCCTCATATACTTAATACATTGGATCTTAGAGATATTTGTACATCCAGTAGTTTAATGAAGAGAATAAAACTGTTGTCAATAAACAATAACAGTAATAAACATATTTTAAAAATCTGAAAATAAAATTCATATTTCAACAACCTCTACCATTTCTACCCATGCAGATGAAAAAGACTGTTGTGAAGGGAAACGGTTAATAAAGCTGGACCTACCTGAAGTGGATCTATCACTACACAGCTAAACTGCCTACTGATCCAAAAATCTCTTAAAAACTGTTTTTCAATCAGTATTTAAGAGATTTTTGGTTCAGTAGTTAGGGACTCTTTAACCTGAGCTGAGCTCTCTGATCTGTGTAGCACAGCCTGCATAGTTATTTCTTTACATGTCCAGAAACTACCTCTCTCCTCCTCACACCTCCTTTTGAGGAACTAGAAAACATCAGTTTCCATCAAAAGAAGAAATAAATTAATGAGGAGGAATCATACAAATCCTACCAAAATGGATGTTCCCAATTTGATGAGAATTTAGAGAGGTAACGGTTCCTCTTCAAACAAACTCGCTACCAGAGAAGTCAATAGTGTACTGCAGGCTTCTCTGTTGCAATAAACTTGGTTACTACACTGAGAGAAAAGGGATGAAAATGTATTTGAATAAACATCAATATTTTGGTTATGTTCTTGATCAAAAGGCAAGTACCAGACTATCCATAAAGCAACACCAGGGTGAATTTGTTAGTTACCATGTGAATGAAAGAAATAATAACTCAAAGCTTTCATTTACTAAAATCTATTCCATGCATGTTATCACAAACATTGTTTATTACACTACTACTTTATTGTTTCTGTATTTTTATGTTATGACAAAATTCTTTTCATTGCATAAATCAGTGTAATTAAATTTGCAGTCAGTACAGGGGAAATACATTGAAACATTGTTAAATCAAACTCTAGACTCATATGCCTTCTGTGAACATTACAGTCTGTGTGGCATCATCAGTGATGTGGAACAGACATATTTTACATTTCTAATCTAGAGTAGGTGAACTGGTGAAAGTCAGAGGTGGAATTGTTTGAGCGGAAAGCGCCTAAGAAGTCTACATTTTCTACTAAAAACATTCCATACCAAATTTGGCTTTTAGAAAATAATATTCATGCATGAGCTTGTTAGACACACTTCCAACTCTATTCTATAAGCTTAAGAGGTACAATTCAAGAGGAAACCAACTGCACTATACGGAAGAAGTGAAAATTCCCAAATATTTAAATGGAAAAAACACTCATGTGGGGACGCTCTCAGCGTTGACTTATAGCTTTCACCAACATCAAACATCTATATAAAAATGGTACTCACAGTATTGGCTGGCTTGTGTTTGGAATGAACAGGCTTTGAGCATCATGGGAATCCAAATTCTGCTCCTGTTCACGAAATTGTAGATGAGTAAGAAATATATGGTGAACTGAAGCTTAATAGACATCACAATTAATATTATAAAATAATTAAAAAAAATGAATAAACAACCACAAGCCGATGAGTTTCAAAGCATAACAAGCTCTGTCCTCAAGGAATCTAGGCCATGTAACAAACAAGTCACAAGAGTGAGGCTTTCCTGGATGTACTGATTGCATTCTTTGAAATGTGGCTGTTAATACCCTATGAGGCACCTCTCTCTTCAGATATATAGGCAGGAGGAATGGACCTAAGAGGTTTTGAAAGCTTGTATCCTAAATCCGCTTACTTAGCCAATAAAGGTATCAACTTGACCATAACTGCCTCTTGTGTTTCTACTGCTAACATGGCACCAACTCTCATCTTTTACTTTTGTTGAATAGTCACTAATGTATTGATGTCCTTCTGGAGATCTATTCCATTTTGCAGCAGGTCACATTTTTATTACTTGATATAATTTGCATGAATGGTTGGATTTAACATGTCTGAGGGCCACAAATGTCCCTCCGATCGTTAGTTTGGAGTTCCCTGCTTTAAAGAAAGGATAATGATTATATGACAAGTTGTTCTACAGCTATACTTTTGTGGGAGCAGAACTACTGACATAACATTGGCTGCACTGTACAGCCTGGCTGACCAGCCTATAGTTTGTGGTCCAGAACTAGGGCCCCTACTCATACAATCTCTATCCCACCAGCCTACTACTAAATCACTATTCAATCCACATGAGATGTTTTCTACTCGTCCTCACCAAAGGCACTCAGTATTACACAGTGCCAAAGCCCACACATACTCCCGGGTCTCCCCCGTAGAGGTGTCCAAGAAAGCCCAGAGAGGGCAACCACAGAGACACCAGAACCTGCGTCCGACATTACAACCCTCCCTTCTCTTACGCACATACCTGCCCCGTAGCTCAGCAGCCAATCAGAAGGCACAGCGCAGCATGCCACACAATCTTTGGATCTCTGGCAGCACAGCTGCTCCAGCCGCAAAATTGACAGTGAATGCTGAGCCAACTGAGTATGCCGGAGATTCACCTCTTTCAAACCACGCCTCTCAAACTTCCCACTGGTTAGTACTTGCCTCCCTCCTCCAATAAGGATGAGTCAGGCATAGTTCATATCTAGCATTTTCCCCCTGAACGGACGGACGCACAGAAATGCCGGCTTTTCAATTGCCGGTATATTAGTTATACTGGCACCGGCTCCAGTGCGCTAATTGCTGGCTGTGCTGGTAAAATACCGGCTGGGTGGCAACCCTACCTGCTTGTAGGCCAAAGTTTCATCGGATGCTACATCGGATGCTAAAACAAACAAACAAAAAAGTGTGTAATTGAAAATGAGAAAAACTTTCAGCTGTGGTTTTGAAATTCATTTCGACTAGGCCATATTACTATTCTGACTTGTGATCAGAAGCTGGGGGTCAGAGTAAAATGTTTGGCATCACTTCAGTGTTAGCCAGCATGGTCTATGAAATCACTGTTTATAAGCATAGAGGCCAAGCTTTGTAAAGAGGTGAAAAAAGTTCTTCACTCAGAAAAGTCTCTCCAGTTGCTATGTTAATGTTCACAGTGCATTGGGGGCATTTCTGGCAGTCGAAATTAAAAAGCTCAGTTTTAATAAATGGACATTTTAATGAGATCCCTGCGGTGCAGTTGGTTTGCTCCAAAGAAAATGTCAAATTTGCCTTCACAAATATTATTATTATCCTTTATTTATAAATTGCCAACTTATTCTGCAACACTGTTCAGTATGTAATAGACAAACCAGACTTATCCCAATACTATTAAAACATATAAAAATACAAGAGGGCCCTACTTGTGAGAGCTTAAAGTCTACATGGGCCTTCTCGTGAGGGGTTGCAGACTACATATGGCCAATTGGTGCATATTTGCAGGACTTTGAGGATTACGGTCTCTTGCATGAAGCTCTTAAAGGGATAGTAAAGTCCCCCAAAAAAGTATGTTCTAAATGGTAGCTGCAGTAAAAAAACGGTTAATGTGCTTAATCCTTTCTCTCAAACCGTTATGGTTTGAGAGATGTAATAAAATAAAGACCTCCACTACCTCCCCCTTCTCATGCGTCCGCTATACAGCGGACGTCATGAGATTCTGCTTCCGGGACCAGAAGACGGCTCTTCAGGAGTGCTGTCATCTAGATATCTAAATATAATTACTTCATTGGAATGGTCTACAACGTGTGCTTGCAAGCCAGGCATACATTGTAGACCATACGGATGAAGTAATTATAGTTAGATATCTAGATGACAGCGCTCCTGAAGAGCCGCCTACAGTCGGGCGACCGGATTCTGCCTCTGACAGCTTTACAGCTCGTCAGGCAGAAAGGGGAGGGAACGGAGGACTTTTATTTTCTTAATTCTCTCAAACCATAACGGTTTGAGAGAAAGGATTAAGCGCATTAAGTGTTTTTTTAGTGCAGCTACCATTTAGAACATACTTTTTTGGGGACTTTACTATCCCTTTAAAGGGATAGTAATGTTTCAAAATAAAGTAGCTACAATTAATCTTCATATTATTTGAGGCATATAAAGTGCTATTTCAATACTGTCAGAGTTGTAGTTCAAGAGTAATTGAATGATTAATTATCCCCCTCCCACCCCTTTTACCTAGTGTAAGCCACCTCCCCTCAGATGTGGATTCTGGTCCACAGACCAGACCGATCACAGCAAGGGACAATCTTCTTACTGTGAGAACAATGAAAACCCTGCCCCCATTGACAGGTTTTTCTCTTATGCTAATTGAAGATTGTCTCGCTCTGTGATGCATCTGGACACCACCTTTCTGTTCTGAGGTGATCAGTGTTACATCAGTAAAAGAGGCGGGAGGGGGATACTTTATCATTCAATTAATCTTGAACCACAGCTCTGACACTATTGAAATAACACTCTCCATGACTCGAATATTATGAAGATTAACTGGAGCTACTTTATTTTAAAACATTACTATCCCTTTAAAGGGATAGTAAAGTCCCCAAAAAAGTATGTTCTGCTTTCATTGTGAAACATTTCTATGCCTTTAAAGACATGTTTGTGAATCACAGACAACCACCATAAAAGGGGCTTACATCCAAAACATTCCCAAAATCAAATATTGATAAGTAGAGGTGATGGAAAGCTGTCAGTGGTGCTGACGATAACTAGAAATAGCTACTTATGAACTGAAAGTACATATAAATAGCTATCACCTGACCTAAACCAAGTTTCTTCAGTTATGGGACACATGATTAGTAATACATTTGTGTGATGGTTGCATAACTTTCTTATTCTGATCAATTCAATAACAATACTGGTATTCAACAGACTGAACTGTTCTTGAGAGCTGTAGGTGATCAGTGTAGTTATATAGCGGTGGCAGGTGATTAAGCCCTACTGGAGTACTAGCCTATGCATGGCAATTAGGTAATGTTTTTGTAAAAACTCTCAAGAGGGCCACACTCTGGGGTCAGGCAGGAGGACGGGACATTCTAGCTTTAATTATTACACCAATTCCTTCTTAGTTGTCTCCAGCCGTATCATGCATGTGGTTGCTTTTGGAAACAGTTACCTGGAATCCTACTCTTTTCTGAGGTGTTCCATTGGCAACCATTCTTAGGTATGAAACCTCATTTACAGTTGGTGTACAGCATTCACAATCATTAAATCAGTCAGTGAAATTCTTAATGACAAAAATTGTTATGAATTTAGTAAACTACTGTGTTTAAAGAGGAACTGCCACCATTCCAAATCCTCCCCTCAGTGGGAGCTTCCATACTGATGATTTGCACCATTATTCCTTCTCATTAATCTGTTCCACATATGTTTATGTTAGTATTATCCTCTGTTTACAACTATTAGTCGGATTTGCACATAACAGGGATAACAGCAAGAATACTACTGGTTTGAAAACTTCTGTCTGGTGTTGTGTGTTAGCTTAGATATGCTTTTAAAGATGAACTAATAAAAGAGGCTATGGTGTGTTTCACTGTTTGGGACTCAGGGTCAGAACTGACTACCTTCTAATTACACACAATTATCACCCTAAATGACCAGGCAAAAAGCGACAGAAACCAAATTCTGAAAACCTGATGCTGGGGAGTGGAGCTGGGGAGTGAGGCTTGAGAGCCTTGGAGAGTACTAGCACAGTCTTGGTACAACCATAGTCCTGGTTAGAGTTGTTAACTGCAAGGTTTGACACCAATCCCTGGTTGAGTTGGTTGACTAGACAGTGTAACCGTGCAAGTAATCATTTAGGTTTCAGACACAGAGTATTGCTAAGAGAGTAATACTCAAAGGAACCAATATAGGGCAAAGAAATAAGTAATGACAAGTGTACTAAGGACTTCCAGAAGAGGTGCTGGGTAGAGTGAGAACAGGGCAGTCTAACAACAAGGGAAGCAGACTGAACAAGAGGAATGGATAAAAGGAGATTGGGCCAAGCACTGGCAGAAAGGAAGGGGGAATGGAGTGAACCTCAATAACCTCAGTGGCAATAGAAGACAGGAACTGGCCACAGAGCAGAAGGCATGAAGAGAGACTGGTACTGACTGCTGTAAGCTGCAGTGGAGAGGAATGACAAGAGCTGGTAAACAGACAGAATAAGCAAAGAGGGACTAGCACTGACCACAGAAACCTGTAGTAGCAATGAGATACAGGAACTGGCCACTGAGCAATAGTAGCAAGAGGGGTCAGAGCAGAATGCTAGGCGGTGAAAGACAAGAGTCAGCCTCTAAGCTGCAGTATTGATGAGTGACTGGAACTGGACACAAAGAGACACAGTGGCAATGACAGGCAGGATCTGGTCACTGTAATGGAAGAGCAAGTAGACAGGCCTGTAAGCAGGTACTGGGACTAGATATCTGGAGCAAGGTACCAAACGAATGAGAAGCAAGTCAGAATCCAAATAGGAAGCCTGAAAGTAGCAATGGATTCGAAACACAGCAGGACAAAGGAAACCGGCTTGAGAAACAGTAGCACTAAGTAGACCTCATTGGACATGGGGGGAAGAAATTTAATGGAATAAAAGAGAAACAGTGAGCCGGAGAGATGGAGAGGAGCAGAATAGGAAAAAACTGATAGCGACATGGGCTGCGGCAGGACTGAAATGACAATGAAAATGTTAGCAATCAACTTATTTGCTAAATGTTGGGAGGACAAAACAGTATACCTACACCACAAGGACTGGAAACCAGTAATAAATTCAACCAAGCCTATGTCCACCAGGAACTGTAGTCAGTAACCTCTAGTGATTGAAGATGATCAATCAGTTGTCAAAGATTGGTAAGCTTTCACAAGACTCTAGGGTGCTCAGTTGACCAAACACATGGTTGGTAGGATTACAGGAAGGGATTCTAGCAAGAATATACCACAGACCTCATGGCTGCAAAGGCACAGTACTGAACAAAGCTGGGGAGCTTATTCAGGCAAACAG
Source organism: Rhinophrynus dorsalis (assembly GCA_037306005.1). NCBI lineage: Eukaryota > Metazoa > Chordata > Amphibia > Anura > Rhinophrynidae > Rhinophrynus > Rhinophrynus dorsalis. The sequence goes on along the minus strand of CM074723.1, from coordinate 436,123,359 downwards.
CTGTTAAACTGAACAAAGCTAGAAGAAGCAGACAGTAGACAAAGTGTAGTAATTTAACAAAGCAAGGAAAATAGGAGGCAGTGGATATGAGTGAAGGCCATTTTAACAAGGCAAGGATCAAGGCAGGTAGCATACGTGGTCAGTGGTTGATTAACACTGCAAATGTTATACACAGAATTCGATTGATATATAAACCAAGCAGAACAGTATTCATTGAGGTACTTTGCATTCTCCTTTGAGAGAAGCAACTGCAGGCCTGAAGAAGCTAATGGGAGGTGTTCCCACATGAGTGGATTTGCGCTCAAGTAAGTGCAGAACATGACTCCAATGACTGGAATCATAAAAAGTAACTATCACCCCAATACAAGTTTGGCTCATAATGATCTTCATATAGCGATAAGTTATAATAGTTGTTTTATTTTCTTATACAATGCGTGCTGTGGTGAAATTTTATGTTTTAAAAATGAGCCAGAGTCTTACTTCTGGACAGACTGCAGGTACAACTCTGACACGCAGCCCGTCAATCTTCGTCTGCTCCCCTCCCCAGGTAGCTTCTGTTGCAACCTCCTCTGATGACAGAGAATTTCTTCATGTAAGCTAGAGCACTCTCATTGGCTATAGAGCGCTCCAGCTTACATGGAGAAATTTTCCATCATCTGAGGAGGTTGGAATGCGACAATACATGGTGAGGAAACAGACAAAGATTGACAGTATGCAGTTCAGAGCTGTAACCGCTGTCTGTCCGGAAATAAGGCCTGGCTCATTTTTAAAACTTTACATTTTGCCATAGCACGCATTGTATAAGAAAATAAAACAACTATTACAGTTTATCGCTATATGAAGATCATTATAAGCCAAACTTGTATAGGGATAATTGTTCCCCTTTAAATCAACCTCAGATAGAGACACACAAACATTGTAAACAAGTATAGTAATCTACAAAGCACAGACTAGACCTCAAATACAAAGCAATAACTTTTGCACCAGAAGATCAGCAATCATCAGGTGTAAGTTTTGGCTTATAGTGAATCTATTCAATAAGTTGCAGCTGAACTCCCTAGGCACAAAGAAAGAAAAAGGCCCATGTCCAAGATACCTTTAGAATTAAGGAGACAAAACACACCAGAACTTTGACAAGTTCAGTCAAAAAACTAACAAAACTTTTTTTTTCTTTTAATTCTGAAAAAGCATATACTAGAACTAGAGAGCGTACAGCAAAGAGCAACAAAATTAATTAAGGGAATGGAGGACTTGATGTATGAAGAACAACTAGACAAACTTGGTTTATTTACTCTAGGGAAAAGACGACTAAGAGGAGACCTTATCACATTGTACAAGTATATGATAGGTCAATACAAGGATCTCTGCGGTGAGCTATTTATTCCAAGGCCTGATCAGGTGACCAGGGGACACCCCTTGAGAGTAGAGGAAAGGAGGTTTAGACTTCAGCAGAGAAAGGTTTTTTTTTTTTTTTTATAGTAAGGTTTGTTAAATTGTAGAATTCCTTGCCCAAGGAGATGGTTATGGCAGATACAATGGATACATTTAAAAGAAGATTGGATACTTTTCTTTCAAAAGTGAACATACAGGATTATACTATATATTAGCAAGCAAATCAGGAAGGTCTGATAAAGATTAACTTATTTGGTAGCAGGAAAGCTATACAATTCTCAGTCACTGGGGTATGAGACAAAGGTTGAACTTGATGGGCTTGTGTCTTTATTCAACCTAATTTACTACTACTATTCAGGTGATGCTCAATCATGTGCCATGTTTTTAAATCCAATTGAGTTCATAAGGTCAGCCAACCACACAGAGAACTAACATAAATCGATATCGTCATCTGGTACCATCAACCATTGCGGGCCATACCAAGCAATGGGGGAGAGAATGTAATTACAGCGCGTATGCAGACTAACTCTAGGGGACACTCTAAAATCAAAACCTGAGCCCATAGTGCAGAACCACTTTTCCCTGGGGAAGGGGGGGGCGGGAGCCTGACATAGGTGAGTATCTCATATCCCCTGGAAAGCATGGGAAGGAAGGAGGGCAGACAGGGGATGAGCAGAAAGAGATAGAGAGGGAGAGACAAAATATACAGGATCTGTCCTAATAGGTAGCAGAGGAGAGAAACAGGAAAATAAAATAAAACAATACAGGGAAAAATGGGGAAGGAGGTATGATAGAAAATGGGGGCTATAAGAAAGAAAGGGTAGGGGAGGGAAGGAGGAAAGAGGAGGGGAAAGAAAGACGAGAAGAGAAGTAAAGAAGAAGAAAGAGGAGATCTGGTCCATAGGGCTCCTCATCTGAAAGAGTGAAGAGATGGAGGAAGAGGAGAAAAAGGAGATCTTTGGCATAGAGATGTGGGGTGCTAAGAATTTGAAGCATTGGTGGAGTATGTGTCCCAATCAGAAAGGAATGATTTTAATAGGTCAGGGTCTCTGCCATTTCTCAGGAAAGTTAGGTGTAGCAGTAGGGCATGTGTCTGTACCCAAATGAGCCAGTCTTGTAGAGAAGGGAGAAAGAGACATGCCCAGTGAATAGGGATCAATGATTTAGCCACATTTAACATAGAGAATAGTAGAAGCTGCTTGACAAGTGGGAGGTTGGGGAGGTCTCCAAATAAGAGAATCTGCAGGGATCCTGTGATAGTGAGATTTCTAAGAATTCTTCTAGAAGTAGTAGACAGCAAGACCAGAATGGCTGAATAAGAGGGCAGAATCGCCAGATGTGTCTGAAGGAGCCTACATCAAGTTTTCAAAGCCAACAGAGGCTATTGTTTGCCCGTGTTATAGCACGAAGGCGAGAGGGGTGTATTACCATTGGAAGAGTAATTTATAATTCATTTCAGCTAACAATGATGAGATCAAGGACATTTATGTAGCCTTCCATAAACAAAACCAGTCGGCTTCAGAGATGGCAGCCCCCAATTCTCTCTCCCATGCCCATGCATAATCCGGTTTGAATGTGGAGATGCAGGAAGAGATGATATGGTATATTCTGCCCATATAGCTAGTGGTACATTTGTCAATTAAAATGAGAGCCTCAAACAGGGTCTGAGGGTATCTTATGCAGTGACGAAGAGTAGGCATATCTAGGAAATGTTTAATCCGGAGAAATCTCCAGAGTTCTGAAGGAGAGAGTTGGAAGGCATCATAAAGAGTTTTGAAATGTGGAGATTGTACCCTGTCATATAAAAGTGTTAACGCGGACATTGGGCATAGAGTCCCATGCAGGAAATTCTGACCGCAGTAGGGTGAAGATAGTAGATCTAGTGTAAAACATCCATGATAAAGGAGATGGGAGGAAGATAAAGGTAGGGTCTGTTTCATATGAGTGCCATGTCCGTAGAATCGCATGAAGGTGGTGGCTGCAGACAGAACGGGCCCTGATGGGACGAGGAAGAAAGACATCCACCAGGGAGTCCAATGCAGTGATAAAGAATATCTCCAGGGAGACCCAAGCTTTGCTATCAGCATGCTGGAACAAGTCTGTGATAGAAGCTAGGACTGCTGCGTGGTAATACTGACAAAATCTGTAACCCCCTAGACCTCCCATTCGTCTAGTAATGGTGGACTGTCCTATGCGAGGGTGTTTAGAGTGCCATGAAAATTTCTGGGCAAGAGTGTTTAGATGTTTGAAGAACAAGGTCGAGAGCCCAATGTTTGAAAGAGTTAAAGAAGTCTGGGCATTTTAATGACCCCAGTAAGACCATACCAGGAGATATAAGTGAGTCCGGTGTCAAGATCTTTCCTATTAGCGGTACGGAGAGGTAGAAAGTTAGCAATGAAGATTGTATTTAGTGAAGGAGTGATATGTACCCCCAGATAAAGTAAATGGGAAGCTGATCAACGAAAGGGGTAGAGAGCTTGAAGAGAGTGTAGATCTTAATGTGGGAGACTGATGCTCATGGCTGAGGATTTAGTGAAATTTATTTTAAAGCCAGAGATCTCAGAGAATTTAAGGAATTCCTGCATCATGGCTGGCATAGAGGAAGTTGGTCATCCTGATGTTCTGAGACGTTCTCAGACTACTTGTAACTCTTTCTGTCCACAAGGATACACCTGCTTCAAGAGGTCCATGTCTCAGATCACCTGCACTGCTGATACTCACCTGACCACACTCCCCTGACCTTAATACATGCAGCTCAGACCTGCTTATGCTCTTGAATACAGTCTGTGCTCCTGAACCTGTTTGTGAAGCTGCATCCGAGAAGTTTTGCATACTGCCACCATTCCTAAACCCTGTTCCAGATTCTAGCATCTTTCCTCTGCAACTGTTTGTGCACCTCCAGATCCCTGTTGGAGTTCCTATGTCTGAATATCTATGTGCTCCCTCCATTGGTCTACTGGTGGCTGTGGGTGCTCCATCTATCACTTGTGTATCATTTGGTTACGTGTGGCATCCATTCGGGTGATCTCCATCATTACCATACAAATTAAGATGCATAATAGGGTGTTGATTCATGCATGGTGTGATCACATTGCATGTACGTGTTACACACAGACATGGCACACACATCGCTTGATGCACAGATTCAGGTATTTAAACCAGGGCTTAATTGTTTTCTGACTGTCCTTCTTGCAACTTGACATTCCCTCTTCCTTTGGATAGTCTTGCTGTGAACTTGGCTAGTATTCCTTCACATAGCTGTTTGTCTGTTAGCCCTGAAAGTTAGCTTGCCTATCGTTGCATGGGTTGCTGTCTGACCTGGCCTCTGGGTCAGTCACTATGGCTTTGGATTCTCCTCTGGTGCTTCACTTTCTGACTACTGATGGACACAAACAATCTTGGGGGCTCAATCACTGGGAATAAGTGGTTGTCCCTACATTAGGGTGACCACATACAGATTTAAATCAGTGATGCTTATGAAAGCTTCATTTTGCAAGACTGCATAGGAACCTTGCAGTGTGTGAGTGTGTGTATTTTTTTTTATAAATGTCTGCGACATAAAGGAATAGGTGACTGGGATCCTTCAGTACACCAGATATTCTGTGTACCCTGACATCCTTTCTCTCTTTGCAGCGGTGGTCTTCCAGTTGCCCTCAGCCAACGGCGGTTTGCCATCCATGCTCTGTATTCTAGCACCTTAGCTGACCTGGTCTGCACCTGGTCTGGGGTTATATAGGTGACTTAGCACATCAAGGTACTGTTCTTTCACTGCCCCAATGCTATCTGCTTCCATGAGCTCTTGGTCCAATCAGGGAGCTTGTTCTTGCAATGCCAGGAGAGCTTGTTCCTGCAATGCTACCAACACAACAAGAAGTGTCAAAGTGCTAACAGTTCCAGCGGTGGCACTGTTCCAGTTCCTACTTCAGCTAGAAGTAGCAATAGGTATTGCCCCAGGTGAGAAACAAACTAGTGATTAACCACTTCTGCCATGCTCTGCACAGAGGGACTCTCAGCCAAGTTATCTTGTTAGATCTGTGTCAAGTGGGCCTTGTCAGAGTGGTACTGCTGAATCTCTCGTTAGGAACAAGGACCCATGCTTTGGCTACTATTCCACTTAAGAGGGACAAAAAAAAACCAAAACAACAACAAAAAAAAACAACAACAGAGGTATGCACTCAATGAGAATGAATATAATTTAATAGTTTGTAACAGTATGCCTTGTCTTCTAATAAGAGGTTTAAGGCAGTCACATACTATTTCCTTTCCCATGGGTTTTTTCAGAATCCCAAGTTACTGCTTCTATAAGGGTAACCCCAAGATTAATAAGGCATTCACTGGGATACACTCCATCTAGAGAATGTTTTCTGTTAAAATTGAAGTCAGAATAATTTCAGCTTGATACTGGACTGCAGCAAATTGTTATCTAATCTGACAGGAATATAAAGTAAGGAACGGGGGAGCACCAAGCTCCTTTCTGCACTAACAGACCATGCCATGCCATGCCCATCATGTTAACCCTTTCAGTGCCATAGGGGTGTGCAACACATCCCGGAGCATTGTCTTGTATACCCCTCTGGCACTCAAAGGGTTAACAGTATCATCCTAAGTGATAATAACAATATGCTGCCTGATAGGATCATAATCTATATCCTGAAATGTATAGGTAAGGGCTACATCAATATTATTAGACATAAAGTTAACTTCTATTTACCCTTTGAATGCCAGAGGGGTATCCGACACACTGATTTGCCTCTCTGGCATTCAAAGGATTAAACAATACATGGCACCTTGACCCCATACACTGAATTGAATTTCAAGTGCAATAATTTCATCATTAATGACATGTCTACCATTCTGTGCTTGCCTAATGTAATTTAGCCTCTGCATATTGTTTACTGGAATACAAATGATTTACAAGTGTGCCTTCCCTTACTTATAACGTGTCAATGGAATAAAATGTATGGGTAATGTTAAAATTATTTAAAAAGACAATGGCAAGGTCATGTTGGGGGCCAGTTGTAATGGGTCATAGCCGTACCTTACAATTAGCACGTTGTACATTCTAGACACTTCATGCCTTTGAAGGTTTGTAAAACATAAAATAACACAGTCTTAGCGAGGGCATATTCACTAGACTAAGGAAAAAAAGAAATGCATTTCTATGTGATTCTTTTGGCAACGGACATTCTGCAAATGAATAGTATTATAAAAAAAATTATTCATGCAGACAATGCATGCCTCAAAATGTCTGATTGCATATGACAGCTGTTTGTGAGTATTAAATACACTATGCTGCCTTTGTTTCTAAAATGTATAAATTAATTATGTGATATTTAATTAATAAACATAGTAACATAGTTGATGAGGTTGAAAAAAGGCATCCATCCATCAAGTCCAGCCATGCCAAATAACCCCCGTTGATCCAGATGAAGGCAGAAAAAACAAAACAAAAAAAAACAATGAAGCCATTTTCAACTAAGCCCCAAGTGGGTAAAAAAAGTCCTTCTTGACTCCAAATGGCAGTCAGATAATTCCCTGAATCAATATCCTATCTGCTTTGAAGCCAACTGTCATAATTCTCAATATTGTTCTGTGCTGGATTTTTTTTTTTTTTAAAGCAGTTTCAGTATCTGCAAACACAGCATCCAGAGACAAAGAATTCCATAGCTTTACTACCCTTAATGTAAAATGTATTTATTTCATTACACAGCTTTATGTCATCAGCAAAGATTGAGACACTACTTTCAATTCCCAGATCGTTAATGAACAAATTAAAAAGCAATGGGCCCAGGACTGAACCCTGTGGCGCCCCCATTTACAACTTCAGGAAAACTTGAAAAGTTTACATTTACAATAACTCTCTGCCATCCATCATTAATCAGTTCTCAATCCATGTACAGATATCACCTATCAAACCGAAGCCTTTTAATGTATGCAGTAACCTGTTGTGAGACACTGTATCAAAGGCTCTTGCAAAACCAAGTATACTTTATCAACAGCAATTCCCTTGTCCAAAGTGCTACTTACCCTTTCATAAAATGCAAATACATTAGTCTGACATTTTCTATTCTTCATAAAATCTTGCTGGCTCCTACTAATAATATTGCTTGTCTTCATATAGATCTGAAAACTGTCAATTAGTAACCCGAAGCTCACAGGTCTACAATGATATATAGATCTAAAACAACTACTTTTTTATTCCTTTAGTTGTTTGCATTTTTGCAGTTATTGTATATATTTGTTTACATTTTTCATGGATTTATCTAATTGGACTATAAATAATGTTAAATTAGCAGAGCACCACAGTCACTTTCAGACCTGGCTGGACTACTTTTTTTGGCTTACATTGTTTTCTATATGTTGATTCAAATTTTGGATAAAGGAGAGGACAAATGCACTATGTAGTTTTGTTTTAATCCTATGTTCTAGGTATTGATAAAATGTTAACCATACGTGGATGTGGGTATGATGTCATTACTTCACATTACATACAATAATGAGTGAAGGAAACAAGTGGAGAAAAAGGAGGAAGACATCCCCCCAGGACCATCTCTCTACAAAGAGGGTCTTTGAAAATAGGCACTCAAACAAACCAAATATCAGAAAATGTATTTTACTTGTAGAAAAAGAGACAAAAAATGACACATATAAAAACAACTAAAAACATATCAAAGAGGGAGTGCTTTTACCTGGTTCACATTTATAGGAAAATTATGAGACTAAATACAAAAAAATGGGAAACCAAATATCGTATCCCACTAATAATGATCTCACCATCAGATAAAGCTCCCCATATAAATAATATACACCTAATCGGAAATACCTACTATCCGTGTACAAAACTTAATAGGGAAAGGAACAGTAAATAGAAAATTCCCTCCTCTTAAACCATGATACCAAATTAGTAGTGTTGAGCGAGCACCCCGATGCTCGGGTGCTCGGGTGCTCTGACCGAGCACCGCCGGAGGCTCGAGTGCTCGGCCGAGCACCCGAGCCCCATTGACTTCAATGGGGCGACACGAGCATTACACCAGGCACCCCCTGCTCTGATGAGGGGAGGGTGCCTGGTCAATGCCCCCTTCATCTCCACAATGTCCCCCTTCATCTCCGCAATGTCCCCCTTCATCTCCGCAATGCCCCCTTCATCTCCGCAATGCCCCCTTCATCTCCGCAATGTCCCCCTTCCACAATGTCCCCCTTCATCTCCACACTGTCCCCCTTCATCTCCGCAATGCCCCCTTCATCTCCGCAATGTCCCCCTTCATCTCCACACTGTCCCCCTTCATCTCCACACTGTCCCCCTTCATCTCCGCAATGCCCCCTTCATCTCCGCAATGCCCCCTTCATCTCTGCAATGTCCCCCTTCCACAATGTCCCCCTTCATCTCCACACTGTCCCCCTTCATCTCCGCAATGCCCCCTTCATCGCCGCAATGTCCCCCTTCATCTCCACACTGTCCCCCTTCATCTCCACAATGTCCCCCTTCATCTCCGCAATGCCCCCTTCATCTCCGCAATGTCCCCCTTCCACAATGTCCCCCTTCATCTCCACACTGTCCCCCTTCATCTCCGCAATGCCCCCTTCATCTCCGCAATGTCCCCCTTCATCTCCACACTGTCCCCCTTCATCTCCACACTGTCCCCCTTCATCTCCGCAATGCCCCCTTCATCTCCGCAATGTCCCCCTTCATCTCCACACTGTCCCCCTTCATCTCCGCAATGCCCCCTTCATCGCCGCAATGTCCCCCTTCATCTCCACACTGTCCCCCTTCATCTCCACACTGTCCCCCTTCATCTCCGCAATGCCCCCTTCATCTCCGCAATGCCCCCGTACCTCCAGTCCCTGGTGGTCCAGCGGAGCGTCTTCAGATCTGTGCCTCCTTCGGCACAGATCCCCGCCACCCGAACATGGCGGGCGAGCACATGGCGGTACTCGACGAGTACCGCCATGTGCCGAGCAGAGCGATGCTCGAGCCGATCCGAGCATCGGCCGAGCACGCTCGCTCAACACTACAAATTAGTAATAAGTTTGAACTCACAATAAAAATGAAAGTAAGTAGCCAAAAGGATTAGGTAAATATTCCCAGGCTATGAAAAGTAACGTAATCAGGAGGAAGCACCCTCTCTGTAGCTTCCATCCTTATGAGTATCGCCGTTACTGGCTTTGTTAGGTGATTCTGATTTTATCAGCCGATATAGTTTCTAAATGCCGTATGAGCCAATCAGCTTAAAGTGAAACTACCACCCCTTATAAACTTTGCCTCAAATAATTACCCATCTGGCGACTAGTTGCCCAATAGTGCTAATTGCCACAATTATTACAGTGTTATTGAGAATTCTATACTGTAGCCAGACTAACAGCCAGGAAACAGCACACACATCTTTCTATAGTGACGTCTGTGCACCTGCGCTGTCTGTCCCATCCTGCTCTAGGAGCCGTTGCTAGGAGCTGTTCGATACCAAAAGGGACTGACAGCGCAGGAGTGCAGACATCACTATGGAAAAATGTCTGTATGGTTTCCTGGTTGTCAGTCCAGGAGCAGTATAGAATTCTCTATAACGAGGTAATAATTCTGGCAACTAGCACTATTGATCAGTAGTCGCGAGATGGGTAATAATTTCGGGCAAAGTTTACAAGGGGCAGTAGTTCCGCTATAAAGAATCAATCACCCAACCACTCACATCTTAAAACAGGTACACACTACTACGTGTGTAGGGAAGACTCATAAGTTATTTAAGTAGGTAAGATTTGTTTATAACGTTCATCATATTAGGAGCAACAATTACATAGTACTGCTCAAATGGTTAAAGAGCCAAAAAAAACCCCATAAATACGAGATATAAAACAATGCTGCTTACAAATATGGAGCATGCACATCACACCCATTTAGACACATATGCGCACAAAACTAAATACACCAAAAAGATGGCAATCAATTTATGCACTTGCGTATCCACCAAAAACATGGCGTATACAATGCATAAATGGCGCTCTTTCCTTATGCACTTACGTACAAAGCTGTAATCATAAAAAAAAAATTACATTTATGCAGACTATAATAATGAGGCAAAAAATACTATATCACTTCAGAAACTCTAGTGAAACAGTCCCAGTTAGGTCCCTATTAATAAAGAACTGTTACTCCCCAAAACCAAATCTATACTATAGAAAGAAAAGAAACTATGTCCCTAACAGAAACAATCTGATATGTCCCTAAATGTGGATACGTGTAATAATTAAGAAATGAGGGTACAGGTTAAATATTTTATCACTCCACATTATCACTAGTCTTGACGCTCCTTGATCTCCTAATATCACACCGTATCTCAGTGTGAGATGGACACCAGAGGAGAGTCAGTTAAGCCACATAAGGCCCAAGAGTCACACAAAAACACAACTGACATAAGTTAAAATTTAAAGTATGTAGCTAATATACATTGGCATCACATCATGCAAAAGAAAATAAAAAACAAATGTTATCACCACGAATCATAATTAACTAGACATGGTAAATACGTCCCAGCATATCAAATATAAAGTAAATTATGCAACATGAAAAAGGGTTATAGGAAAATACAAATAACATACATTTTTACCCCAACTTCACATTGCATTCCTCCAACAAATAAGATATTACAAATGGAAACCCATATATTAGCATCATCCCTCAGGAGGTAACAATGGCAGAGCATCAGTTATATTCATACACATTTTAGTTATTATAACACAAGATACGATTTATATACACAGTTTGATTATTATAACACAAGGTGTAATGTACGAACAGGGCCGAAAAAGTCATCCTATATGTCCAACTCTAAATCAATATTCTTGCTCACAAGATCTATTTCTATCCATTACAAATTCAAAAAAAGGAAATCCCAAGTAGTATACCTTTCAAACTCATTAAAAGAAAATTCCAAGGGCTCTTGTTTTGGCTCCTGCATGAATCCAGTCTAATTTGTAAAAGGATTGCACAAAAGGCTTTGAGAGATCCACAGAAAATTCCTAAGGCAAGCTTGACTTCTCTCTCATCGATTAGTAATTCTTCAAAAAGATAATTGGGAAAGCTGGTAAATCCCCAAGAAAAAGAAATATTCAAAAGGAATTGTCTGAAGAAAATCATTATTGCAATAAACAACCTTAAAGGGATAGAAATGTTTCATAATAAAAGCAGCTCTAATTAATCATCATAGTATTTGGACTTTGGAGAGTGTTATTTCAATTCTGTCAGAGTTGTAGTTCAAGAGTAATTCAATGACAAAGTGTCCTCCTCCCACCCCTTTTACTGATGTAACACTTTTCAGCCAGAGCAGAAGGGAGGTGCTCAGGTAGACTGCAGAGAGGGACAATCTTCAATTAAGATAAGGGAAAAACCTGAAAAGCTTGTCAAGGGGGCAGGGATTTCATTGTTTTCATTGTGAGAAGACTGTCCCCTGCTGTTATCTGTCTGGTCTTACAACCAGATTCACATCTGAGAAGAGATGGCTTACACTAGGAAAAAGGGGCAGGAGGGGAAACTTTGCTTGTGAATATCGCTTAAACTATAAAGGTTTGAGAGATAAGACTTATATCATTCTTCATATTTTTTTAATGCCTACAAAATAAAATAAAGTTAAAACTAAGTATTACTATCCCTTTAAAATAGAGCTTCTTGCCACAACCTTTTATTATTTGTATATAATTTGTGTGGTCAGCTGAATATCCCCCAAAGAAAGCAATTGTCCCTCAAAATAGACGACTCAAAAATTGAAAATCCTTTTTCCATGTCGTCGTCCAGGAGCCGCTTTCAATGGTCATCCATAGCTTGATCACAACTTATGTTTTTCTTGAAAGACATTTAAACATTAACTTCTAAGGAGGTAGGAAAGAATATACAGTTGAAACCAGAAGTTTACATACACTATATAAAAAGACACATATGCATGTTTTTCTCACTATCTGACATAAAATCAGAATAAACCTTACCGGTTTTGGGTCAATTAGGATTGCCAAAATTATTTATATTTGCCAAATGCCAGAATAATGAGAGAGAGAGATTTTTTTAAGGCATTTTTATTACTTTCTGCAAAGTCAAAAGTTTACATACATTTCATTAGTATTTGGTAGCATTGCCCTTAAACTGTATGACTTGGGTCAAACGTTTTGGATATCCTTCCACAAGCTTCTCACAATAGTTAGTAGGAATTTTGGCCCATTCCTCCTGACAGAACTGGTGTAACTGAGCCATATTTGTAGGTTGCCTTGCTCGCACCTGCCTTTTCAGCTTTGCCCATAAATTTTCAATAGGATTGAGATCAGAGCTTTGTGATGGCCACTCCGAAACATTGACTTTGTTATCCTTAAGCCACTTTGTAACCAGTTTGGCAGTATGCTTCGGGTCATTGTCCATTTGGAAGACCCATTTCTGCCCAAGCTTTAACTTCCTGGCTGATGTCTTGAGATCTTACTTCACTATTGCCACATAATCTTCTTGTCTCATGATGCCATCTATTTTGTGAAGTGCACCGGTCCCTCCTGCAGCAAAACAACCCCACAACATGATGCTGCCACCCCCGTGTTTCACAGTTGGGATGGTGTTCTTAGGCTTCCAAGCTTCTCCCTTTTTCCTCCAAACGTATCAATGGTCATTATGGCCAAACAGTTCAATTTTAGTTTCGTCAGACCACAGGACATGTCTCCAAAAATGTAGGTCTTTGTTCCTGTGTGCATTTGCAAACATTAATCTGGCTTTTATATGTTTATTTTGGAGTAATGGCTTCTTCCTGGCAGAGTGGCCTTTCAGCCCATGTTGATACAGTACTTGTTTTACTGTGGATAATGACACAATCTTACCAGCTTCCGCCAGCATCTTCACAAGGTCTTTTGCTTTTGTTCTTGGGTTGATATGCACATGTCGGACCAAAGCACCAAGACACAGAACCCGTCTCCTTCCTGAGAGATAAGATGGCTGCACATTCTCATCTTGTTTGTACTTGCGTATAATTGTTTGTACAGATGAACGAGGCACCTGCAGGTATCTGGAAATTGCACCCATGGATGATCCAGACTTGTGCAAGTCCACAATTCTCTTCCTGATATCTTGGCTGATTTCTTTAGACTTTCCCATGATGTTACACACAGAAGCAATGTGTTTCTGGTGTGCATTAAAATACGTTCACAGGTGTGTCTCTAATTAACTCAGATGTTGCCAATAAACCTATCAGAAGCTTCCAAAGACATGACATCATCATATGGGCTGTCCAAAATTGTTTAAAGGCATAGTAATCCTAGTGTATGTAAACTTTTGACTTTGCAGAAAGCAATAAAAATGCCTTAAAAATTTATCTCTCTCTCATTATTCTGGCATTTGGCAAATATAAATAATTTTGGTAATCCTAATTGACCTAAAACGGGTAAGGTTTATTCTGATTTCATGTCAGATAGTGAGAAAAACATGCATATGTGTCTTTTTATATAGTGTATGTAAACTTCTGGTTTCAACTGTATCTCAATCATTGGCTACTGAGGATCCAATCCCTCTGCACCATCTATCGGCTACTGAGGATCCAGTCCCTCTGCACCATCTATCGGCTACTGAGGATCCAGTTCCTCTGCAATAAATTACCGGGCTCTTCATCACAAAGACCGCACCTAAAAAACGAAAAAAAAAATATATGGAGAACAAGAGAAAAATATTTAATAATTAGTGGATATAACTGTTGAATGCATATCTTTATTTATGCCTGATGGATGATATGATTGGAGCATTCAAATCCACCACAATTCTATTTAAGCAAAATATTTCCCAAATTACCTCTCCTAATGCCAAGGTGAACTCTTTCTAGTCCAGAGACTCTCAAACCTTCCGTGGATCCATCATGCTTCTGTAAAAAATGTGATGCAACAGTTGTTGACTCCTTCACCTGCATCACTACGGGCATTCTTTATAAGTGACAGGTGCTTTACTTCATATTAGTCATGCAAATTAGTGCCATTTTCAAAAATCTATTTCTGTCAAGCTTTTTCCTGTGTTTGGTTATACATAAGATGAAGGGGAAGTTACATCTTAATTGTTGAGACGATAAAAATATATATTCAGTAATATTTGCTTTTGCACCAGTCGGAGTGCCATTTTTATTGTTTATCAGTTTGACCTTGATCACAAGAACAGTCTGTCCCAGAAAGGAAAGTCAAGTGTCTTCTATGTATAAAAACCAATAAACCTCAGACATTTGTTGCAGCCATTAGTGAGTATTGTCAGAGAGGGGCAGCTGAATCTCTAAAGGCACAGAGATCAAGAGTCCATACTTACAAACCACACTGAAAACATGAATAACTTAACATTTTTTACCCTCTTTTGCCATGAAAGAGGAAACATTTCTTTATGGTTATTTGTTTGACCATGTATACAGTCCAGCCAAAAAATACAAGGTGAATGTCCTCTGCACATGAAAAACAGAAAACCTCAGATGTATGTTTTGGTTGCTTCCTGGACCTCATCAGTCAGAAGCAGCTGATTTCTCTAGGCCTAAAGAAAGCAAGGGTTTCTACCTGGAATATCCTGACAACTTACAAGCCCCAAAAAAACACAGAAGTCTAATAAGCTCATAAAAAGAATGGCAATAATTTAATAATGTGTTATTGAGGAAAATGCATCCTCAGTTACTGCTTTATCATGTTTCTCTCTCTCACTCTCTTATAATATAATGGAGAACTGTCTGACCCTGCCTAAAAGAACAGAGCAGCTCCAAAGTGTTAGGAAAGTCTCCTCTGAAGGCGAACAACAGTAATCCACAGACATTTTAACCTGTGGGCTTCATAAGAGGTACAGACGAGTCTCTCAAGGCACAATGAGAGCAAGGGTCCATCCTTGAGCCACCCTAACACTTAGTGAGACAGAAAAACAACAAAAATATAAGAATCAGTCTAACTACACCCACAAAGACAGTCCAGCCCTGAAATGCTAAGGATGTAATCCCTGAATGAGAAACACAGCAAACCTCAGATCTCATATATATGTTTCACCCTTTAGTGGGCTTTGTCAATTTCCCCCTTTATTAATTAAAGAGCATATAACCTATGTGACATAGATTATATGCTCTTTAATTAATAAAGGGGGCAACTGTCGCCCCATACTAGGGGGGTATCATGAGGGGTCATGATACCCCTCTTGAGGTCTGAAGAAGTTTTGTAATAAAAATTACATATATAATTTATTAAAAGAAAATCATTGTTAAACATAAATAAAATATTTAATTACATTTACACACAAATTACATCTATAATAAAAACAAACACCTTTTTTTAATACATATACAGGTTGCCTATTAACCCTATGAGTACCAGAGGGGTGGCAAACACATTACATTACCTGTCTGGTACTCATAGGGTTAATCTTGCAATACAAAATACGAGGGCATGTCGAGTATAATAGGAGAAGAAAATTATCAAATGAAAATGGTGAAAGAAAGTCATGGGAGCACTGTAGTCGACTTCTCAAGGGGGAGGGGGGTTAAAATGTCAGATGTACAATATCCGTCGAATTAATATGGTGAAAGAAAGCACTGTAAGTTGACTTTGGAAGGGGAAGGGTTAATTGTCGACTATGAACAATATTTGTCGGATTAATGTGGTGGAAGAAAGCACTGTAAGTAGACTTTTAGAGGGGGGGTTAATATGTCGAGGAGGGGCACTCTGTCGGATTTGTTATGTGGAGAATACATCTAACACTGAACTTGATCTTTCTGTCGTCAAATGTACGCCTGTTTCCTTGGACTTTGACATTTTGCACGTTTTTTGTAGGCGGTAGGCGGAAAAAAGCAGACAGCGCCAGTTTTGTTACTACTCTGAAAAGTGCTGTCTACGCCAGTTTTGTTTTACCGTGGTTCTGCAATAGAATACCGACATAACACATGTTTGCAAAATTCGCTCTACTTGTTATACTTGTAACGCCGGTTTTAACGCGGATAATAGAATCGAGCCCCTAATGAGCATAGCAAGGCTGATGTACTAAGAAAGTGGTGCAATTTTGGGTCAAATCAACTGCAACATAGGGGGGCAAATAAAGAATCCCATAGAGAGGTCTCCAGAGCATTGAAAAGCACCACTTTTCTTATGTCAGTTGACACCTTCTTGACAAGTAAAACTGGTCTATGATATGAGTTAGTTCCTATTTTTATAAAAATACTAGCAATTGAATGATGTGTAGAAATTAGACTCATAGGGAGAGAGATTCATGGAAAGAAGGTGGCGAGTCCATATGTCACATAGCCTGAACTGCTTCCAGAAGACCCAGTGAACACATTATGCTTGACAGCTGAGGATGCCCTATGAATGAGTACCCTTAAAGGGATAGTAATACTTCGTTTTATCTTTTTGTAGGCCTGGTGTTCAGGCACACATTTTAGACCATTCCAATGAAGAGATTCCTTGGAAGTAAGGAGATCTCGGCACTTCTCAAGCGCCTCCATGTCGACCGACACGAATCTCCTGCTGACAGCTTTACAGCTGTCAGTAAGAAACAGCAAACATTAAACGCCCGTATCTCTTAAACCATGGCGGTTTGAGAGATATGTTTTTTTGCATTTAGATCAGCTTTTTAAGCTCTTCTAAATGCAAAAAACTTTTTAGACATTACTAACACTTTAAAAAAACATGAAGAACGATATAAGTCTTATCTCTCAAACCTTTATGGTTTGAGAGATATTCACAAGCAAAGTTTCCCCTCCCGCCCCTGTTTACCTAGTGTAAGCCATCTCTTCTCAGATGTGGAATGCAGTCCATAGACCAGACAGATAACAGAAGGGGACAACCTTCTTCCTATGAGAACAATGAAGGTCCTGCCCCCCCTTGACAAGTTTTTCAGGTTTTTCCCTTATCTTAATTGAAGATTGTCCCTCTCTGCAGTCTACATGGGTACCTCCCTTCTTATCTGGCTGAACAGTGTGACATCAGTAAAAGGGGCGGGAGGGGGATATTTTGTCATTGAATTACTCTTGAACTACAACTTTGACAGAATTGAAATAACACTCTCCAAAGTCCAAATACTATGATGATTAATTAGAGCTGCTTTTATTATGAAACATTACCATCCCTTTAAAAAAGAGAACCTGGAGAGGAAGAAGGGAACACAGTACTGGGAAAGCGAGGGCTTGGGATCAGTGTGAGAATTGGCACCATTGGTATCAGTCTGTGCGTGAGTTAGATGGGCAGGGAGTGAACATGAAAACGGATGGTTTCAAAACTGGAATTGGGGGCAGACTGTATATATCTATAAGTATGAAGGGTTAGCAGATTTGTATCACTTCCAGATACATCCTCAGTAGTGAGGAGTTATGTAAACTCCCTATTTCCAGACTCCTTTCCCAGCCTGTCTCACTACTGACATTGCTGGGTGACAGTGGTTTGAGCAGGGGTGTAGAGTCCCTCTATCCAAATCACTGCAGGACTCTCATAGTTTCTGCTCTTCTCATTTGTCAGTCCCTCTGTCCTGTTTTGAGGCTCACATAGTTAATAATGCACCACCCACCCCTTACTGGCACTCGTATAGGTAATGATGCATCCTGTCCTGTTCTGGAACTTACAAAGTTAATGGTGTACTCTCCCCCCCACTCTGGCACTCACAGTGTTAATGTTGCACCCCTGTCTAGTCAATCATATAGTTAATGGTGCACCACCCGGTCCTGGTACTTATATAATTAATGGTGCTCCCCTTCCCATACTGGCACTCACACAGTTAGAGATGCAATACCCATCCCCATTCTGGCACTCTCAGAGTTAATGGTGCATCTGTCCCCTGTGCTAGTATTCACAATTTTAAAGAGGACGTATCACCTTCCAAAATCCTCTCCTCAGTGGAAGCTTATATCATGGAAGGATCTTCATAATTATTCCTCCCCATTCATTTATTCCACCCCTCTGATGGAATCTGGTAGACTCCAGCTGTGTAAGGAGGAGGAGGAAAGAGGCATACCTCCCAAGTGTCCCTCTTTTAAACCCAAATCCCTCTGTCCCTCTTTCCCACCCTGATGTCCCTCTTTTTAGGCGATCAGATTTTGTGGTGTGTGTATAAGTGTATCATACTGCTCTGTAGCAATAAAGCTCACATTATTGTTTGCTTAATTGTCAGTATATCTGTGTATACATTAGTATGTATAAATAAAATACTTTGGTCTTGTTATGAATCATTTATTAGGTTACACAAGGAGATGTCAATAGGTAATGAAATAGCATAAAAATTATTGGTAATGCCCCACCCACCAGCCACGTACCCAGCAACACCCCCTAAAACATGTGTCCCTCTTTGGCAATTTGAACTTTTGTGAGGTATGGAGAGGTGATACTCTAGACAAGTGAATAATTAATTATGCAGCTTTATCTGACCAAGTCAGTGTGCAGAGCTCTGCTGAGATTAGATTCTCTGACTACTAAATCAAATATCTCTAAAACTAGTAACCTGTTTGCAAGACAAAAAAGCCGAAATTACAGGCAGTTTAATAATTAGATATATGTGAGTTCCAGAAGGAAGTGGTGGAGGGGTTGCAAGGTATTTGATGAGGGGGCTAAAGCCCTGGTTCTCTTGTGGTATGTAATAATACCAGTCTCCTTACTGGTAATTGTACCACTGGGGATGGTGCATTAATATTCATTAGGCTGGCAAACGCCCCTGGACTTTGGCTACCATGTTGGGGATAAGAAAGCATACAGTGACAATGATGTACTTAAAAAAGTGGGAGCAATGCTAAGGCAAATCACTTGCACCATAGGGAACAAGTAAAAATCCCTATTGATTTAAATTGTTTTTTTAACCCTTTGAGTGCCAGAGGGGTACAGAATGCATTGATCTGCAATGTGTTCCATACCCCTCTGGCACTCAAAGTGTTAGCCCCTTGAATGTTAGAGTAGTCTCCAAACCATTATGAAGCATTCTCTGGCATTAAAAGAGTTAGAATTTTCATTTAAATAAAGTTATTTTTATCCCTTCCCTATAGTGCACTTGGTTTACACAAGAATTGCACCACTTTACTTAAAGGCATAGTAATGTCAGAATAAAAAGTATTAACTATATGATATATACAATTAAAGTAGAGTACTTGCATTTATTTGTATCTCTCAAATAGTTATGGTTTGAGATATATAGGAAAACAAACTTCTCCAATCCCTGCCCTTTCTGCTTGACGAGCTGTAAAGCTGTCAGAAGCTGATTCTGGTTCCTGGATCATACGGCGGCTCTTCAGCAGCATCGACATAGCAACACCTAAAAATAAATACTTAATCGGAACGGTCTACAACATGTGCCTGGTTTGCAAGCACACGTGTAGACCATTCTGATTAAGTATTAATCTTTATCATTATAATAGCGCTGCTGAAGAACCGTGTCTTGTCAAGTGACCAGAATCTGCTTCTGACAGCTTTACAGCTAGTCAAGCTGAAAGGGGAGGGAGCGGAGAACTTTATTTTCCTATATCTCTCAAACCATAACTGTTTGAGAGATATGAATAAGTGCAAGTACTCTCTTTTAATGGTATCTACCATATAGATAATACATTTTTTTCTGACATTACTATCCCTTTAATACATCCGCCTCAGTAGATTCCTCTCACAGTTATTCTGAAGTCAGGAGCATTTTAACCAATGGACGTACCTGGTGATTGCTGGGAGCCTCACCTTGAGTTCCCAAATTTTCAGTAAGCAAGGAGAAACGTGTTCCACCTGGCAGGTATTTTCTTCCAGCAAAAGTGGAAACACTTAAGGCCACAACATTCGGTTAACTTGGGGTCTAAACAAATGAAATCAGTGCCAGGAGCAGGGGTCAATCCAAAATATGAACAATCCAGTGGGATAATTAGGGAAGTAATGGTCTTATATGTTTATAAGTCAACTGGAGACATTCTGGGGAAAACCATATGCTCCATGGAGGGGCAATGAAAAATTCCCATTTATCTTAATGGGCCCTTTTACCCTTTGAACGCAATCAAGGGGTTAAACCTTCGTATAAATCCAGGTGAATTTTGGAATGTTAATTTCTTCCCCCATGGGCCTTATTTATAAAAAATATGGAGCAACTACAAATAAATGGCACCAAAGGGGGAGAAATAAACATTCTCCATATTCCCATAGATTTAATGTTGTTATCCCCTTGAATGCTAGGGAGGTCTCCAGCACTGAAGGGGAGAAGACTCTCGTTTAGATCAATGTGACTTTTTCGTTGTCCTGTATGGTTTGCCCCACATTTGTTCTAGTTGACTTTTATACATAATGCCCTATATTCTCCTCAAAGGCCATTCAGGGTTACGTAACGAGGTAACCTCGTGCTGCTGCCAGATTACAACTCTTTAATCTACGGGAAGTAACAACACAACGGCAGCTAGAGAGCCTTAGGTTGGCCAACTGTAAAACAAGCCCTAAGGTAAGCTTGACGTATTCGAGCTCCACCTATTATTTTATGTGTACTGTTGCTAGGTAACCGAGGTTAAGCAGTACGCATGCGCGTTTCAGTCTCCTTGGCAACTGCTTCAGTAACAATCAGCAGCTGGAGAGTTCCGGGATCTCTGTGTGTGAGGTGAGAGCTTCTTATCTGTTCCAAGAAAGTTAAATTAATAAGGCTCATGGTGCAATTCTGGAGCAAAACACCAAATAGTTACAATTAACCCTCTGAATGTCAGAGGGATGTTCAACTCATTGCCACACCGTGGCTATTTAACCTCTTGAATGCTTTACCCTATCGAATTCTGCTCAGTGGCGCTTTAACTTCTCTTGGCTGCTGAATGAATGCGTCGGAGATCTCTCTGGCTCTCAGTGGGTTAAGAATAGGATAAGCTGGTAACTTTGAAACAGGGGGTGTGTATGTGTGATGCACAGATATGAGGATATTTTTAATGGTTGCCAGTAGTTTGCAGTAAATTTGGGGCCAAAAATAATTTTGTAATGGGGTTCTCGTTCAATATACCCACGCTGGATTATTACAGAAGCAGAACGCTACTGAAAATTAGTGTGTATCAAGAGGCTCTGCAGCAGTTATGGTCTTACGTTCTACAGATCAGGACAACTTGTAGAACTGGATAAGGCATCACTTGATGCAGTGTCTCTGTAAGCACACAGATTTTAATAGGAGTTCTGCTTCAGGCTGGGAGGGTGAGGGACTAATTAACACCTTGAGTGCTGGAGGGGAACCCAAACAGTTAAGTAAGTGAAGATGCTGCAAACTAAGAGTTTCTGCAGCAACTGCAGGATTTACTATCCTGGTTTCAGTTGTGGACAAATCACAAGTTACTGTCCATGGTGGTTATATCATTCTATTTATTTATTTATTAATACATTGGATGTCGTTTTATGTTTTACTTTGATGCAGTCATCTTTCACTGTTATTTTGTAATGCTTGTTTCTGAAGTCTGATACACCTATCTTCCACTATTACATTGCAATATTTTTTTTTCTGAAGTGTGATGCACTTATCCCAATTGCTATTTTGTAATGTTTGCATTGAAGCTTTCTTGTTCCCTTCATGTATTAGAAATGTAAGGACAAGAGTTCATAATCTAAAACTAGAGGGACATAGGTTTAGATGTAATGTAAGTTTTATTCCACTGAGATAGTGGAATTTAAGCTTGCATGTGATAGGTATAAAGTATCCTGAACATAAGACAAGATCAAGGTTTGAGGTTTTCACAGTAGGAAAAATTAACAGACTAGATGGGTCAAATGGTTCTTAGCTGCCATCAAATTCTATGTTTCTATTACTAGCAAATGAAGCAGGTTATCTATGCCGGAAGGGGGAAGGAAATATATTCCAGTATCCACTGGTTGTCACAGACACACACAGACATATATACTGTATGACACCTAAGCCATGTTCTGCTTTCCCACTGGTAGTTACAGAAACATACATACACTGTGTGATACTCAAGTGTTGTTCCACTGTCCCACTGGTAGTTACAGAACCACACATATAGTGTTTCACACCCAAATCCTGTTCCACTCTCTCTCTGGTAGACACAGACCCACATATGCACTCACCCCTGCCTTAGTCCACTGTCTGTCACCTTATATTTGTTCAGCTGTCTCACTGGTAGTCACAGAATCACATACACTGTCTGAGACACAATTCTTTTTCCATTGTCTTCTGGAAGTCACATAATTACACATAATGGGTTAGACATCCCTACCTTGTTCCAGTGTCTGACACCCCAGCCTTGTTCCACTGGTAGTCACAGACCCATACATACACTGTATGACATCCAAGCCTTGTCTCACTTGTCCACTGGTAATTACAGACCACACAAACACTGTATAACACCCAAGTCTTTTTCCACTCTTCCGCCAGGCGTCACATAACTGCTGTCTGCCAACTACAGCCTTATTCCACTCTCCCAATGGCAGTCACAGACAACTCAGCCTTGTTTCACTATGCCACTGGTAGTCACAGATCCATTCATATTGTTCAGTGTTTGACACGTCAGCTCTGTTCCACTGGTAACTGAACTTCATATATACTGTGAGGCACCCAAATCTTGTTTGACCATCTAGTTGGGAGTCACAGACACCTAACACAATCCAGGATACCCAGGTCTTGTTCTGCTTTCTCGCTGGTAGTCACAGACCCACACATACCCTGTCTGACACTCCCAGCCTTTTTCCACTGTCCACTTTGTGCCATCTGAGCCTTGTTCAACTGAGCCATTGTTGGTCACAGACCCACACATACACTGTTTGCCACCCAAGCCTTGTCACAGTGGTAGTAACAGAACCACATGTACACCATGAAACACCCAAGCCTTGTTCCACTGACTCACTAGTAGCCAGATAACTACATATACTGGTGATATAGCTCAGTTTTGTTAATGCACCAGCTACCGAATCTGTTCAAACCTCAGCATCGCAGGTTTTAGTCCCAGTAAGGTGAACTCAGCCTTTCATCCTTCTAAGGAAGATAAAATGAGTAACTTGGACATATTTGAAAACAAGAGACAAAATTAAAGGGGATGTATCACCTTAAAAAAAAAAAATTGACCATATGTTTTGTTACTTAAAGAGATAGTAATACTTAAGTATTACTAATCCCTATATTAAAGTCCTATTAAAAATAAATGTATTGCCCCCAGTGTCATCTCTCAAACCTTTATGGTTTGAGAGATGATCGCTCCTAAAGTTGCCCTCTCTCTCCCGCTTCCCCATAGTCAGCGTTCTAGCTGATTGCAGGGAAGCCAGTCGTATGACTTTCAGGCAGCTCTCCAGCACAGCCATGATCGTTTTAGTGAAAGATTTTTTTTTTATTAACCCCTTAACGACCGGGGAATCCGGAAGCGTAAGTGACTCAACGACCACGGAGCAATTTTTTTTATTGCTCCGTTCTGTTCTGGACTCCCCGAACGGCGTGCAGCCGCGGGGGAGCCCGGAACTCGATGACGGTCATAGTACGTCATCGGTCGTTAAGTCAAATCGACCCTTGACGTACTATGACCGTCAAGGGTCGTTAAGGGGTTAACACGATCGCGTCTCTGCTGCAGAGCCACCTGATGATCTATGACTGGATTTCCCTTCAGTCAGCTACAACGCTGACTTTGGGGAAGGGGGAGGGAGAGGGCAACTTTAGGAGCGATAATCTCTTAAACCATAAAGGTTTGAGAGATGACACTGGGGGCAATACATTTAGTTTTAATAGGTCTTTACTATAGGGATTAGTAATACTTAAGTATTACTATCCCTTTAAGTATTATTAGGGAAGCTGTTTGGTTTTCTTGTGATGTAACTACTTTTGAAGATATTCTATTTTAAAGTCAGATAGAACTGTGCTGAAGAATCAGCATATTGCATTGACCGACACAACTCTATCTGACTGCCTATTTTTCCTAACACCTCCCTCCCAGCTGCCTCAGGGGGAGCGTTCACGCTTCCCTTCGGTGTGCTGTGAATGTCTTCTATTGTTATAGCAAGCCCCAGTAAGCATTATACTGAGGTTACAACCTCAGTATAATGCGAACCGGAGCTTGATATAGTGATAGAAGCCATTCACAACACACCTAAGGGAAGCGTGAACACGCTTTATGGGGCAGCTTGGAGGGAGGTGGAAGGAGAAGAGAAACTGTGCTGTGCACATTGTGTGGAAGTGCACAGCACAGAACATTACATGTTTTCAAAATTAGTTATATTACAAAAAACAAACAAACAGCTTTACTAATAATACTTTAATAACAAAATCTATGGTAAATAAATGTTTTATGGAGATACATCCACTTTAATGTATCCTTCATAAAAGAAATACACTGTGAGGCACCCAACCCGTGTTCCACAGTCCAATTGGTAGTCATAGACACATACACTGTCTGCCACACCAGCCTTATTCCACTTTCCCACTGGTAACCACCGATACATATATAATATGTGACGCCCAAGTCTTGTCCCACTGGTAGTCACAGACCCACATATACACCATCTGACATCCAAGCCATGTTCTACTGTCTCACTGATTGTCACAGACCCACATAAACACTAATTTCGCACCCAAAGCTGTTCCCAGTGGTGGTCACAGAACAACATAGAAAATGCCTAACACCGTTGCTTTATTTCCCTGTCCCACCAGTAGCCATAGAATCACGTATACACTGTCTGTCACCTCAGTACATTGTCCACTGGTAGTCACAAAAATTCACTTGTGCTCAACTCAGAAAGTTCTCCTCTCCTCAATGATGTGAATGATGTAACAATTTCACTGGTAGGGCAGGAAACTGGGGAGCAGAAAACTTTTGGAGGTAGCATTGGTGACTGGGAGTCACTGAAACACAGAGGGGAGCTGGGAGGAATGTATGGTGGCAGGAGGTGACCTGAGGCATGGGAACACACTGGAGGGGAGCTGGGATTAGACTGGAGTGCTCATGTCCCTTGTTTTCAGAGAATGGGTTAACTAAATGCATGCAGGGCTTTGCCTTGCATGCATTTAACATCCCGTTTGCTGCTTTGTGTGACTTTTGGCAACCAATGGGTCCCTCTGGCAATGGGCATAGTAAAGAATATGGGGGCCCTTCCCACGCATGCTTTACTACGCTCATTGCCAGATAAGGGGTGTGTCAGGCACAGAATAAGAAACCCTGCAAACTGGAGATCATGTGACTTTCATCTTTGTGGTAACGTTTGTTGATTTGTCTATTATGAAACGCGTTTTATAAAAAGAAGTTTGTAAAAAGAAGCTTTTTATGACCACTACTCCCATTTACACCAAGTCCCACATGAAGAAAAAATTACAAGTGTTAAATCCATGAAATATCTTAGTTGGATGCTATGGGGTTCTTATAACTGGATTAATTCGATAAAACTTGGGTAAATATATATTTATTTAGTACATTTATCCTAGAAATACATAGTAAGATCAAGATATTCAATGTTTTGTAAGGCTGTTTTGTGTCCGTGTGTTTTCATAGCGACTTGGCGCACATAGTCAGTCATGTAGTACTTGGTTCACAATGGAATGTGATCCTATAATTAATTGTACGTAGAATAAAGAAATCACAAACCTTTGCTACTAATCTGGGCTGTGGTAAATAATAAAGTCAAATGGATCCAAAGAAAATAGGTTATAAACATAAACAGTCCAGGATACAGTTTAATATCTTTATCGTTCAAAATCTTATAGTTTCCAGAGTATTATACGTACTTATGGTTTGTGGTTAATCTGAGAGCACAGTACTGTCAGTGGTCCCAATTGCCTTCATCAAGGGTCATAACAGAGCAGTGGTCTTAGTGGAGAAGGGCTACATAGTCTGATCGTGTGAGAGATGAAAGGCTCAGCAAAACAGGAGTTTATGTCCACTGGATAAATTGTTTTGAAGAAGATATTCATGCACACCCCTTAGATTCTTGAAGAGATGGTATTTGGTAGAGCCGGCTGTCAGAATAACATACTTAGATATGAATCCTGTAGTGTATTCGCTCCATGTGCCTGACTTCCAGGGTGAGATGACTGTATATTAGATCCATTCAGTCATTTTGAGATAGAAGTAGATGTTCATTGTATAGCCATAGTTTCCTAGTTCCCCTGAGGTTGACTAAAAGATGTGTAGTGGAGCAGGACCCCAAGTCCTATTATGCACCAGCCTGTGGTTGAAAAGCTCAAGTAGGTTAGATGACCATTATATTCGAGATCATATAGTGTAGACAAGCAGTATAGTGGTGCTGGATTACGCACCAGTACCTGCATCTAGAGTCTAACCATAATGTCGTTCTGAACTGAGCAGGGAATAATCTTCCATAGTATTAGTGGTAGATGGATAATGGCGTGGGTGCCAGATACAATCTCCACAGCTTTCTTTTAATAAAATGGCACAAAGCTTAACATTTCTTTGAGACCTTTGGGTGCCAAAGTGTCCAACGTGTAGATCCAAAAGACCTATCTTTTTAAAAGTATGATACCTCTGTTACGTCCTCTTGGCAAAGTGGGCACATGATCGATAAGAATTGTTCTCAGTGATGAGACTGGATGTTTCATATCTCTAAAGTGTTTAGCCACTGGTTTATCCGTTGCTCATGTTGATATTCCCTGACGTACGGTTGAACAATGGTTCACCATGCCTTCCCTAATTTGGTCTTACATATATATATATATATATATATATATATATATACATATACATACAGGGCTCAAGATTTCCATTCGCCACTAGCTAATGGCGAGTGAAAATTTAGCCCTGGCAAGTAGAAATTCAGCCCTGGTGGGTATCTTATGGCATGCAGTGGCGAATTACTTTTCAGGTCTGTCTAGTAGCAAAGGACTTAAAATTATAAGCCCTGATGTATATATTCAAGTCTTTAGTGTGAACGCAGACTTTGTACAGGCTTCGACCCAGGAAATGACCAGTGTAAAGGAAAATTGTGATAGGCAAACCACCCCCCCCAAAAAAAAAATTACAATTATTTTAATCAAATATTGCCATTATATAGCATGAGAAAAACATAAACGACTTGGAATCAGAAGGTAATGTGACAGTAAAATAACCGATTTCTGTCCACTTCACAGTCTACAATAATGGGCATAATTCACTACTTTGTTTTCCAGTGGTTGGAAAATTATAGACAGTTACATGTGCTTGTTTTTTATTTATCTTAGCAGACTGTAAAAGTCACAGGGCCAACAATTCTGCATAACAGTGATCAAATAAAACATTCCTGTTGATCTGAATCAGGCTATTAACCTCTTGAATATTATAAATGTCACCAGCATTCAAGGACTTAACCCCTTGAGTGCCAGAGGGGTATGCAACACTTTGCAAAGTAATGCGTTGCGTACCCCTCTGGCACTCAAA
Organism: Rhinophrynus dorsalis; assembly: GCA_037306005.1. NCBI lineage: Eukaryota > Metazoa > Chordata > Amphibia > Anura > Rhinophrynidae > Rhinophrynus > Rhinophrynus dorsalis. The sequence continues at coordinate 436,095,694 of CM074723.1, read as the reverse complement.
GGGTTGAAAATGTTTTGTTGCAATGCAGTGGATACCTCTCTGGCACTCAAAGGGTTAAGTCAATTCTGGGAATTTGTATTTGTTACTTATGATGCAGTTAGTTTGCATCAGAATCTACCATTTCTTTTTCTAAACTGAGCAGGGAATAATCTTCCATAGTATTAGTGGTAGATGGATAATGGCTTGGGAGCCAGATACAATCTCCACAGCTTTCTTTTAATAAAATGGCGCAAAGCTTAACATTTCTTTGAGACCTTTGGGTGCCAAAGTGTCCAACGTGTAGATCCAAAAGACAACATCATCATAATGTTATGGCACATATCCACCTGTTGGAAAAATGATAGACAATTAGATTTGTTTATGTTTTTTCTATATGTTTTGACAGATCTTCTCATGTTGTCTTTACTCTTGTTTTAAAAGGGGGACATTTGTGTAAAACAATGGGAGTGGCACTATCCAGAGCAGCTCAATGGACAACGGCGGGTTCTGGAACTGGCAAGTTAGAAATCACACCTCTGAATGAGGCTCTGCTAAACGACATCATAAAGTATGTGGAAGCTTTCAGCTCCAGGCATCCAGAAGAGGCAGAATTCGTCTTCAGAGAACCTCTGCAATGGAAAACCAATTTGGAGCCTTCTGCATTTGAATCTGGTTATGATATTAGGTGAGAACAGACCAACAAAAAAGTAGTGATACTTAAAGTGCCCACTAATGAGAGCAAATTATACCACTTTCATTTTTACAAGAGAAAAAGGGCCTGTGGTATTCTGTTTAACCCCTTGGATGATAGTGAAGTCTACAATGCATTGTGAAATAATGTGGAGACTATTCCTGCATTTAAGGGGTTAACCCTTTGAGTGCCAGAAAGGTAGCCAATGCATTGTGGTGCAGTGTAATAGATACCTCTCGTGCATTCAAAGAGTTAAAAGACTCATTAAAATCAAAGAGAATTTGGAGAATTTGTATTTGTTCCTTATGGTGTAGTGGGTTTGCTGCAATAATCCAGGGTGAAACACTTATATACACACCACACAGTCTAATCTCCTAAACACAGGGACACCAGAGTGATACACTTATATACACACCACACAGTCTGATCTCCTAAACACAGGGACACCAGAGTGATACACTTATATACACACCACACAATCTGATCTCCTAAACACAGGGACACCAGGGTGATACACTTATATACACACCACACAGTCTGATCTCCTAAACACAGGGACACCAGAGTGATACACTTATATACACACCACACAGTCTGATCTCCTAAACACAGGGACACCAGAGTGATACACTTATATACACACCACACAGTCTGATCTCCTAAACACAGGGACACCAGAGTGATACACTTATATACACACCGCACAATCTGATCTTCTAAACACAGGGACACCAGGGTGATACACTTATATACACACCACACAGTCTGATCTCCTAAACACAGGGACACCAGAGTGATACACTTATATACACACCACACAATCTGATCTCCTAAACACAGGGACACCAGGGTGATACACTGATATATACACCGCACAGTCTGATCTCCTAAACACAGGGACACCAAGGTGATACACTGATATATACACCACACAGTCTGATCTCCTAAACACAGGGACATCAGGGTGAAACACTTATATACACACCACACAGTCTGATCTCCTAAACACAGGGACACCAGAGTGATACACTTATATACACACCACACAATCTGATCTCCTAAACACAGGGACACCAGGGTGATACACTTATATACACACCACACAGTCTAATTTCCTAAACACAGGGACACCAGGGTGATACACTGATATATACATCGCACAGTCTGATCTCCTAAACACAGGTACACCAGGGTGATGCACTTATATACACACCACACAGTCTAATCTCCTAAACACAGGGACACCAGGGTGATACACTGATATATACATCGCACAGTCTGATCTCCTAAACACAGGTACACCAGGGTGATACACTTATATACACACCACACAGTCTAATCTCCTAAACACAGGGACACCAGGGTGATACACTGATATATACACCGCACAGTCTGATCTCCTAAACACAGGTACACAAGGGTGATGCACTTATATACACACCACACAGTCTGATCTCCTAAACACAGGGACACCAGGGTTGGAAAAAGGAACAGATGGATTTAGGTCTCAAAGTGGGACTCTCCCTCCTAAAAAGGGACACTTGGGCAGTATGTATGACTCCCAGCTAGTCAACTAGCTAATGTCTAGATGGAGATGCTGTGAGTAATGGACCATGACAGTTAGAGATCCCACAATTGAATTCACTCTGTATTGGGCTCTTAGAACATGTGATCTATTCCAGAATAAGGGTGAGTTCAGCCTTGGGCTATCCAGGTGTTATGGCCTAGGTTTTCCTACATACCCAGCTATCCTAGTAGATTAATGCAGGGAGCTGTAAGCTCCAACAGCCAGGGATCCCAAGGCTAAAAAAAAACCCTAATTCAGGAACAGGCCATATGTACCAATGGCTCAAATCAGGATATGTTCAACCGTGAGCTCTCCAGCTGTTGGAAGAAATTACTTCCCGCTAGCCAATGCCTGTCACAGCAGCAGCGGGGCTCAAGGTTAATACACCCTGACTCAGAGACAGGCCATATGTACAATGGGTCCAATTTAAGGTGGAGGCATACCTGGGCTTTCTAATAGGTGCATAACATACAGCTACCTGTATCCACTATTAGCCAATTGCAAGCAAGAAGTTGTTTGCCACAACAGATGGAAAGCCCATGACTGACTCTACCTTTTATTGGAATCCTAGTAAATATGGCCTCTCTCTCTGTATCAGTGTGCATTCAGATGTGCATCCTCTGCTATGCGCCCCTGGGTAAGTGAGTTGTATCTCCCAACAGCTGGAGAACCCACAGATGAATGAATCCTAACTTGCACCTTGATACATACGGTATATTACTGAGTCAGGGTTTTTTAGCCTTGGACTACTCAGATAATGGGGCCTAGAGTAACTCCACATGTATGCCTTCTTCTGATTTACATTAATCTAATACCAGTGTAAATGGTTGTAATGTGTTGGACATCCCCTCATTCTTAAGTAATGAATTCTACAAGCTAAAACCCTTAAAATCCCATTCCCCTAATGGAGTTTTCCCCCACTTATATCCCCACTATTTGGGATGCGTAGCTCCCTTTTAATCGCATCCGCTCTTAAGAGACCTTTTTACTTGCATAAATAAACAGTTTGGTCAGTCGTTCATCTTTTATATCTTGAATTCTCTTTACCTGTCTGTTGCTCTTTTCTGTTCCCTTCTGCATACCAACCCTGCCCAGAAGCCTCTTTGACTGCTCAGCTGTGCTGCTCAGCGCTGGTAGTAGTTACTGGTGGCGAGTGACGAGTCAGGCTGGCTGATATTGCACTGATGAAGATATCAGCCCGGCTAAGCTTAGCTATCCTCATCCTGATTCCTGGAGGTGTCATTGGAGGCCAGGCAAGGAAGACAGCACTGACTGAATGAGGCAGCATGAGCACAGCAGAAGTCAGTGTGCTCATGTGTCCCACTCCGTGGCGATTCCAGTACCGCCGTCGTGGCCAGCTTCAAGTCAGCCTCTCACAGCCAGTGACCACTCACACTCTGCGACGATTCAAGCAACGCCACTGTGGCCAAACAAGTATCAAGACAACTGACAGCCTCCCCCCCCCCCCCCGCTGCGCAGTGAAATGAACTTGTCAGCTGAGGCTACCGACACTGCTATTTATTACAATATCAAACAGTCAGATGAAATTATTGTGTACCTAGAGACACCAAGCAGGACAAGAGACCCATTTGACCAGGATTAGGAGCACCAGTCTTCTCAGGCTTGGTTCCGGCGGGTTTGCACTTGCTTGGATTCAGCAAGGCTCAGCCTCGCACTCACTTCTCGGGGTATGGCGCGATGCGTGTGTGCTCATATTATACAAGTGTGGCATGTGCAGTCAGTGAATAGGAGTGATGACACCGCTTAGCTGACCGTGCGTGCGTATTTAGGCTGCTGGAACAGTAGTGTGTATGGGCAAAACAGGGAACAGGCCAGCAAAATGGGACAAATTTCTATGCGGGCAGGACAGTGGGTTTGGGTCCAAAATTCAGACTGTCCCGCATAAATCGGGACAGTTGGCTGGTATGAATACAGCACTGCCAGCAAAAGGCTTAACTTAGTTTATCCCTTCACACCCTCTGGCCATTAAAGAGTTAATTCAAAGATTCTTGTTCTGGCTCAGGAGAGTTAAACCTGACTTCCCATTCTCCCTCTAATTCCCTGCTTTCAGATCTCCCTTACAGTTCATAACATCACAGCCATGACTAAAATACAATATGAGGAGACAAACCACAGCAGCCCTATGCAGCACAGATAACGTTACAGAACAAGGAAAATGGAAGAGTTGGGAGTTACACAGTACGAAACAGATCCTCTCTCCCTGATGAATGTTGTCTTATACTTCCAGTCTAACAAGTCTCCAACTATGTGTCACACAGGAAATACATGCTTCGGCTCCCCCTATCTGTGGGAGGGATGAACTGCCAGACGTTTCATATTTCACACGGTAGACTTCTGACTGGGCAAATGTCTGTGTGATTCTGTGTACAACGTAGTGGCTAAGGCAAGATGAGGATGCGTGCCGCGTGACCCAGGATGCGTTTGTAAACTGTTTGTAGACCGTAGATAAGCGCACACAGGGCAGGCGGTTCATCTCTTGGAAAGTGGACTGCACTGGTGCCTGTGTAAAATAAGCATGTTAACCCTCCCCTGTCTGGATGCACACAAATACCGGCTTTTCAATTGCCGGTATAGTACTTATACCGGCACCGGCTCCAGTACATTAATTACTGGCTGTGCTGGTAAAATACCGGCTCGGTGGCAACTCTATCCTCATCCAAGGCTGGCGGGGAATGATGTGAGCTGTAGTGTGCCATCAGCTGGAGCCTTGCGTTACCCACCGTAGCACTGAACGGTAATGTGAACCATAATGACGCCCTCTCACAAAACTACGTATTGCAAAAGTGCACAGAAGCATTTTCAAGCATGGAACTTGTAACCCTTTGAGTGTCGGAGAGGTATCCAATGCATTGCAATGCAGTGCATCCTATCCCTCGTTGGCATTCAAAGAGTTAACAGCAAGCATTGATCGACATCGAAAGGGAAGCAGGCTGAACCTTGTGACGGCGTCTTTATGACTGGTGTTCCTGTGGAGTGGAACTTACACATTGTGAGGCGCCTATTGGCTGTCAGTGCAGACACCGGTATATAGATACTTACTGTGTATGGACTCAATGCATTAATCCAATGTATCTGATGATGTTGGACCATAAAGTAACAGTAAGAGTCAGTGTGTATGCCTCCTCCCTTTTACCTCCGCTTTCTTATCAACCGTATTAACCATTTCAGTCCCACTCTGCAATGTGTTCTCAACCCCCTGGCACTGAAAGGGTTAAGAGTGTAACCACTGCTCATGTGCATGGATTACCTTGGTGCCCAGTGCTGATATATCACTCACACTCCCTTCTGCTGCCTTCACTGCTTCTCCCCCGGAGCCTCTCAGTCTGTACCTGACAGCACTCGGCTCCTTTCCAGGCACGGACTGAGATAACACGTGCAGATGTAGAGCACGGAGGTCACCATGATTCATGACTACTACCCACCAATGTAATGTATGTAGTGCACCAGCATTCACACACTTATGTCTGACTAAACACGCCACATTGACATGCTCACATTCCCAACACTTTCCATGGTAAGAACTGGGGCTGATGGACTCACTGTGTACAGCAGTGGTGGGAAACCTGTGGCCCTCCATATGCCCAGAGTTATAGTTCCCACTGTAGCCCTGAATGGCTGGGGTATCCCATCACTGTTCAACAAGTTGCTGTACCGAATCTTCTGCACACATGGGTGACACTGGGGAGTGCGTTTGTAGTTCAGTGTAGATGTGTGATTTAGGGGGACCACACATCCCGAAATGCCCAGGACTGTCCCTTATTGGGGGTCTGTGTCCTGCGTCCCGGGTCACCCCCCACCGGGACAACAAAGAGTCCCGGAATGGAGCAACACGCACCAATCCAGCCAGCCAATGAAATGTATTTGCCTTATGATTCTCATTGGCTGTGTGAGCCAGCCAATGAGGACCATATAGCAAATACATTTCATTGGCTGGCTGGACTGGTGTGTGCGAGACAGCTGGGATGGTGCAGGTATGCTGGCGCTGCAAGTGATACCCGCGGCTGAGGCTCCTGCCGGCGCTGACCTTCTTTCTGAGGCTGTTCCTACCGGTTACTCTTACTCTGTGTCAGCCTCAGAAAGATGGTCAGTGTCGGCGGGAGAATCAGCCGCAGGACTAGGGTGACCACATGTCCCGGAATGGCAAAATGAAAATGTGGTCACCCTAGTGTGATTCCAAATCTGTGTTTCTGTCAGGGCTGTTATAAGGACCATGAAGTGTCCTGGATGAACTGGGATGGTGATCCCTAAATATAGGGTTACATTTAAGATACCCGGTCGCACCTTGATTTTAAGTGGAGCTGACACTTTGTAACACGTAGGTGATTTTGAAAGCTTTCAGAAACACTTCTGTTTGTTATCCATTTTTATTTAAAACTATAGTGTATGAAACGTTTAGATTGATCAGTTTGTCAGTTAAAGCAAATCTGGGAGGCATGCATTTCCCACTGCTGATGATCCCAGCTGTCATTTCCTGCCACCCAGTACTAGGTCATATCCATAAACTGGCAAAACTAAGTATCAAAACTATTGTGTGAAATAAATAACTATAAGTATGGATGATTTTGAAAGCTCTTACAAAAATAAATAGTAGTTACAAAGTGACAGTTTAAATTTAACCCTTTGAGTGCTGTTGCAATGCCTTGGGTACCTCTCTGGCACTCAGAGAGTTAAGACCGTTAACCCCTGAAGTACCAGAGATGATGTGCAGCACATTGCTCTGCATATCTCTCTGTAACTCAAAGGGTTAATATCTGCTTGGAAAGCTTCCACATTTGGGTATTGTGCAGCCCACTCCTTCCTCACAAGCTACCCACAGGATTAAACTGATTTCTTTGAACATTTCCATTGATTTCAATGAGGCTATTAACCACATGAATGCTAATGAGAATGCAAACACATTGCCAAAGCAATGTTTTGGGGACCTTTGTAGCATTCAAGGGGTTGAAGCCCCATTTATGTCAACACAAATTTCCTGAATTTTCAATTCAACCCTATGGTGTCAATGTTTTTTCAGAGTTGCACCCATTTATCTTGATACATAAGGCCCATACAGTTATACTCTTACCCCATTAATCTAAACCCATTTATTCTTGTGGCTGTTGCAGCAGCTGACTGTGCACTGTGATCTGTGAGGCTGATGTACTAACACAAAGAGGAGCAATTCATCTGTACCATCAGAGGCGTAACTAGAAGCCCCCGACCACATTGGCCCCCTTCATCTCCACAATGCCCCCTTCATCTCCACAATGCCCCTTCCAGAATGCCCCCCTTCATCTCCACAATGCTCCCCTTCATCTCTACAATGCCCCCCTTCATCTCCACAATGCCCCCATTTTCACATTGCCCCTACCTCCAGTCCTGGTGGTCTAGCGGCGTGGCTTTAGGCTTAACAGATCTGTGCCTCCTTCGGCACAGATCTCAAAAGCTGAAGCTCCCGCATGCCGCTCTAGTAATGCAGAGGCTGGGAGATGATGTCATCTCCCAGCGCTCTGTACTACTAGAGCGGTGCGCCGAATGGGAGATCTGCTGATGCAAGCGAGGGGGTCGCAGAGGGGCGGCCGGGCCCCTGGAGTGACGGGCCCGGTTGCAGGTGCGACCCCTATTGTTACGCCACTGTGTACCATACAGAACAAATAAAATGCTTTGCTGACCTCTCTAGCATTGAAGATGTTAACACGCCCTTTTAAATAAATGGGTATTGTTACCTGTGCTGCTGTTACTTTTCCACAAAATTCTACCACTCTACTGTTTTGAAGCCTATTAGCTGTTAGGGGTCCCCCTATTGATTCCTACGGTCCATGGACATATAATCCGACTCTGTCCCAGCCAACCACCATGGCCTGCTAATGCAAGGAGCGCCCAACACGTGTCACTTAACCCTTTCATTGCCAGAGGCCTATACAATACATTACACAGCAAAGCATTGCGCACCTCTCTCGCACTCAGAGTTAAAGTGCTTCAGTCCAACCAACTGCTACACTAGGTTTGTATAATGCAGTAACCCTACAGCCCTGTAATTCATGTCTACTTCACTGTCTATGTATAGTCATTCCTCCCCCTCACCCATTACTTTACTTTAACACTTCACTGTCCATCTTTTCCTCAATCTCTCATCTCCCCCTCCCTTGTCACCCCCACTCATCTATCCCCTTGCCATTCATCCATAGTCCTAATCTCGCCATTTTACTCCCATATCACTATTACATTATCTATCACTGCATCTGTCACTTAACCATCTGTCTGCCAACCTATTTCTACACATGTACAACAGTATCCACTGCTGTAATCTAAATTATTCCTTTACTCACAAACATCTTCTCCCTGTGACCTTCACCAAGTAACAAAGCACACTCACTTCAACTGTAAGGATACAGGGCCTTATTCATCAAGCTGAAGAGCTGCAATTAAAACCTTTTTACAACTCTTATCAGCATATCTACATCCCCACTGTGCCTGTCACATACTGTCTACATATGTGACAACATATGTCCACGTGTATGTGTGTATGTCTCTCCGTATGTATGCATTTCACAGTGTGTGACATGCTCTGTCTCTTTAAGTGCGTGTCTGTAACACTGCATATGTCTGTTTCACACAATGTCTCTCTGTGTAAGTAATACGAAGGGCAAAGCCGTCCCACATTGCTAGTAAGGATTTAAGAAGTAATTTAGAAAACCCGTCCTGGTTTTCTAAAAAATGTAACTATTCACTTTCCATTCATGGACCATCCATGTCATTCTGACCTTACAAAATTATGTTTCAAACGAGCCAAATGTATCACAGTTGATGTTGATATTTATTTCTGTGATGTGAGCATTTTATATCCATGGTTCTTTAATGGATGATGGCTGGTGTTCTTCATAAGAAACGTTGTTTGTTCCTTTAAATATCATCAGGGGGGATCTGAACGAAGATGCTGTCTCCTGAGACGCTTTTGGAGCATAGTCACAGATTTCGTATGATAGCGTAAGTCATTCTGTAACTTCATACAATCCTTACAATAAACGTTCAGGCATGGAGGTCTGCTGAGAAGCCTTTGGAGCATAGTCACATATTCCTTGTGATAGTCTATGTCATTGTGGATCTTGATACAACCCTTACAATGAACGCTCAGGCATGGAGGGCGGCGCTGTTTTACTCGAGCCTTCGGAAGGGCAAGCACTATATTACCTTTTTTAGGTTCCTGCTCATTCTTACGCCTTTTTTTACAATATAATTTAAGCAGAAGGAATGCTATACTTGCAAATATGAAAAGTATTGTGAACAACAAACGCAATATCGGACTGTAACCGTCATCAGACATCATATAAGCTGAGAGATTTGCCAGGCTGTAGTCGTCCACTTTCCATTTCTTTAGGGTCTTGCCGTATCTAAGTGTTGGTTGTGACACGAACAATAGAAAAATCAATATTACTGTCGCTACTGACTGTATTGAAGGAGCCATTGCAATTCGCTAGTAGGTCTACTCAGAAATAGTTGTAACTGATGCTTGTCACTGCCTTATAGTCAGGATTCTGTGGAACTGCATCACACACCCACTGTGATGTCATAATCCCACTTCAGCAGGATTCCACAGAGACAGATCACAAACCCACGGTGATGTCATAATCCCACATCAGCAGGATTCCACAGAGACAGATCACAAACCCATTGCAATGTTCCTGTCCCCTTTAACCCTTTGAGTGCCAGATGGGTGCACAACACATTGATTTGCAATGCGTTGCATACCCCTTTGGCATTCAAGGGGTTAATACAAACGTAATACAAGGAGATGTATAGCCTATGTCTGCTTATTAAATAAGCGAAGCATGTGGATAGAAAACAATGTATGCTTAGTATAATGAAGATACGAGAATCAAAGTATAGATAAAATTATGATAATCAGCCACATATATATATGTTTAAGCCCTAGAGTGCCAGGTGGATAGACTGTATGAGCTTGGACAGCAATTCCTGCTGTGCCACGCTTGTTTATTGTAAAAGTGAAATGCGGTCACTGTAAAAGACGGTATAACAGGCATACAGTGGCCATATTTATTTAAAAAAAAAAAAAATCTGTGTGTATGTGTGTAGGGGAGATCAGTATGTACAAAGGAGAAGAGCAGCTTCTACCCAAACTTCTGAGTAGGAGTGGTCGGGATAGGGGGGAAGCCGCCTAACGCCATCTGTGACATTGTCATCGGTGACGTTATAAGGCTTTGGCTGACACAGCCCAGTCCCACCGGTGGTAGGAGAGAAGGGCAGGAAAGCTTCTTGCTCTCCTGTGTTGCCATATTGTTCTCCGAGCACGATCGTCTGGGAGATCAATAAAGGGGGGAGCATCAGAGGGGTGCTGATGTCCCCCCCAACAAGGTCTGAAGTGATAATTTTTTTTTTTTTTTTTACATTAACCCTGCGAGTGCCACAGGGACCTCCAGAACATTGCTTTGCAATGTCCTTTAGACCCCTGTGGCACTCGCAGGATCTATTCTTTTGGGGGCCATCTTGGTTATTCAGATCTCATTTGAGGGCATCAAGAGGGGTCCTGGTGCCCCCCAATGAGGTCTGTAATAAAAAGAACTGAAGAAAAAAAGTAACTCCCCATTTGTGTACATCTGGCCTGGGGTAAGAAAGCAAATGACCCCTATTTGATGAACTAGGTTGTCTTCTTTCCAAAATGGTATGGTTTGTATCCCTTTCTTCACATCTGTAGGTGTTATAACCATTTTCTCTTTCGTCCAATATAGCTTACAGGTACCCTGGAAGGCGAAGCCTCTTTAAGTAGGTAGGAACAATTCCTGGAAAAAATGCAGGGGTGCAGCCTTCCTCCCTCCTTAGCTGGATCCAGCTACCCTCCTCACCAGTTAGATTTGTTCCTTGATCAGTTCAGGCAACAGAAAACCGTTCTGCTTATTTTTAGCTTCTTTTATTATTTCCTTGTAGATAGATATGGGGTGTAGAAATCCCCCATTAGGCAGATTACCATTACGGACTTCCCAATGCTAGATTGCTCAGTTTTCAGGACTGCTTGTGGACCCTTTCAGTCTTGGGGGAAAATCTTGCTTGCTATGTTTTATCACTAAAGATTTCCCACTGAGGTTCTCTCTTTTTTAAATGGTAATCTGAAGGCTAAAGACCGGAAGAAAAAGGTGAGCAACCCTTTGAGTGCCATGGTCCACAGGTTCCTCCGACTCCCCTCCACACAGAGGCTCACTGCTATGGAGTTCCCTCATAACTCCGGTACTCATGGGGTATATATGTGTACCTGTATATGTATATAGTCTTACCTGTTAAATCCTCTTAGTCCATACAGGTAACTCTGGGAGGCGATCCGCCCCTTTAAGTAGGCAGGAACATTTCTCCAAATGTATGCAGGGGGTGGAGCCTCCCCTCCCTCCTCAACTGCATCCCAGTCAGCTAACTCCAGAATGATTTGAGACACTACTAACTGACCAGAAATAGGAGAGAAGACGACTCCTTTGAGCATGCCCCGAAGGACTCCCACGTATTGCCACAGGAGAGCCAAGCATGGTCTCTTGACAGGGTGGGAGACCAGTAACCTGTATGGACTAAGTGAAAAGGATTTAACAGGTAAGACTAAAATCCTATTTTCACTGTCGTCCAATACAGGTTACTGGTAACTCTGGGATGTCCAACCATTGAGTTTCCCAGAGGCAGGAAGAAGGCAAGGACCAGGCGCATTGCCCCCAAAGTCACCAGGACCTCTATGAACCTACCGGTCAGAGATTCCAACAAAACAGAAGTGTCAACAGACACCAACTAGGGGTAAAACAGACCCCAGGAACTGTAACACAGCACACTGAACGAGAGCCAACAGGGCTCAACAGTAAGGAAGCACTGAGAACCTCAGAAGAAGAAGATCCTAGACAGGCAAAACTTCCTCCCGGACCTTCCTCCCGAAGCTGGCATCAGCCGAGGCCAGCACATTCACATGGCAGTGCTTCGAAGAGGTGTGCACAGAAGACCATGTGGCCGCACTGCACAACTGATCAGCAGACGCTTGATTCTTGTAGGCCTTCAGGCCGTCAAATTGAGCCGATGAACATCTTCCTTCCAGAGATAACCCTGCAGAAGAAGATCAGGGCGAGAGGGGAGCTGAAAGGGCTCCGCCACGAATAGGGACAGAAGGTCCGGATACCAGGACTGGCGAGGCCAATTCGTAGCGATCGAGGATTACTGGACAACGTTCCACCTTCAACTTCTGAATCGCGCTTATTAATATTGGAAGGGGAGGAAAGATGTAAGCCAGGGAGAATGCCCAGGGAATGGACATTGAGTCGACAGCCAGGGCTAAAGAGTCTCTCCACCGGGAGCAGAACGTCAGAACCTTCCTGTTGTGCCTGGATGCCATCAGGTCCACAAGGGGCACTCCCCACTTCTGAGTTAGGAGCTGAAACACCTCCGGATGGAGTTCCCACTCTCCGCTGTCGACTGTGTGACGACTGAGGAAGTCTGCCATGACGTTGTCTATGCCTGGAATATGCACCGCGGAAATGACAGGAACATGAACCTCCGCCCAGGACAAAATATCCTTGACCTCTAACCAAGCGGCGAGACTTCTTGTTCCGCCCTGCCTGTTGATGTAAGCCACAGCGGTGGCGTTGTCGGATTCTACTCTGACCTGACAGCCCTCCAGTTGAGATTCCCAATGACGTTGGGCATGAAATATCGCTCAATGTTCCAGAATGTTGATGGGAAGAAGAGACTCCTCCAAGGACCACTTCCCCTGAGCGCTGATGCGACCCAGGACAGCACCCCAACCCGAGAGGCTGGCGTCCGTCGTGACCTTGGACCAGTAGGGAATCCAGAAGGATCTCCCCTTTAGGAGATTGGAAAGGTTTAACCACCACTCCAAACTAATCTCGACATGAGGAGGAAGAGAGATCGACAGCTTCTGATGATCCGGCTGATCCCTGCATGTTTGTATCACAAATCTTTGAAGTTCCCTGGTGTGTGCCATGACAAATGGAACCGCCTCTATCGTAGATATGAACTTCCCCACCAGGGAAGACAACTTCGGAAATGGAATCCGATCGTGGGCAAGGATCTTGGAGACCCTTTGAGCAATCTGATGAGCTACCTCCTCCAGTAGAAACACCATGCACCTCTGAGTGTCGAACAGAAGACCCAGGAAAATGAGCCGCTGGGACGGAACCAAGTCTGACTTGTCCAAGTTCACAATTCAACCGTGACGTGTGAGGACTTGAATGCAGGTCTGGACCTGCTGATGAAGAAGGTCCGCAGACACAGCTTTCAAAAGCAAGTCGTCCATGTATGGAGTCACTCTGATGCCATCCCGATGGAGGACAGATATCAAGGCCCCCAGAACCCGTTGGAAAACCTGGGGAGCCGTTGTCAGACCAAACGGAAGAGCTGAAAACTGAAACTGACCTCTGGCGCAGGCAAACCTCAGACACTGCCTGCTCTCTGTTGTAAATACGCATCCTGAAGATCCAGAGAAGCAAGAAACTCCCCCAGAGACATAGCAGCGATCACTGTGCGCAGAGGCTGTTGACGAGAGTGAGTCTTCACTACAAAAGAGTTGAGATCCTTGAGGTCCAAAATAGGATGACCTCCACCGTCCTTCTTGGTCACCATAAAAAGGTTGGAATAAAATCCTGAACCTTTGTCCAAAGGAGGCACCTGCTCCAGGACATCTTTGTCCAAAAGAGCCTGAATAGCGTCTTCGAACAGACAGCTTCTCACGACATCCTGAGGAGAGAGAGTGAGATGAAAGCGAAAGGGAGGAAGGGAAAAGAAAGGGATCTTGTATCCTTCTGACACCACCTGTAAAACCCATGGGTCCACCACTGAATCCTCCCGAAAGAAGTGGAGGCGACCACCCACAGCGGGATGCGGTCCCGGGTTCGGTGAGTCAAGACAAAGCAGTCTTGGTAGTCTTGGGCTTGGATGCGGTCTTAGGCTTCCAGGACTGCTTGGGCTTGGAAGAGGAGCGCGGAGTAGATGGAACCGTCTGGTTCGTCGAACGTGTCTCAGTTTGAAAGGAACGAAAGGACCGGTTGCGCTTAGCCGGTAACTTTTTCTTAAAGACCAAGGGCAGAAGAGTACTCTTACCCCCTGTGGCCTCGCTAATTAGTTCCTTAAGCTCAGACCCAAACAAGGAAGTACCCTGAAAAGGCAAAGAAAGCAAAACTTTCTTGGAAGCAGTGTCAGGAGACCACATCTTAAGCCAAAACGCATGCCTGGCCACCACAGAAGAAGTGGAGGCCCTTGCCATCATGCGGACGGCATCAAAAGGAGCATCAGAAACATAGTTCTGTGTCACATGAACCACTGGAGCCTTTGTCTGGGCCTGGAACTGTTATCCCAAGAACCCCAAAGACTGTGGACATTTCTGGGCTCAAAGAGACTGACAAACGTGGACTGTTGGCTTGCTTACAAGGCAATGGACATTAAGGGTTAATTATTTGAGTTTACCTAAAGTTACTTGCAATGTGTGTTGTAGCCACTCAAGCTAGTGTATTGTGAACTGTACCGAGACCCCCTGCCGTGTGTTAATTCATTCAAGCCCTCAAGTCTTTGTGTCCATTGTCTGAGTTCAGCAACCCCTTTTTGTGTGAAATGTAATCACGTCTAAGTCATTGTATTTGTTAGACCATCTGCTGTTGGCCTTTTGTTTACTGTATGGTGATTGGATTATGTCCCTATTTTATCTGCTTTGTCCAGGTATTTGAATGTAAGGTTTGAATATAAATATGTGTGGTTTGTTTCAATAAAGTGAGTTCTTGTCTTACCTCACTGGTGTTGTCTGGTGGGGTAAGCTTGCTGTATGCAGATTGTGTGCTGGTTACCCTGATACTAGTTTTGCCTAGTTTTGGGGTATATTGTGGTATGCTGTTGTATGTCCATCTGGCTCATAACGGAAGAAGTGACCATTGACGGGGACACAAACGCTGGGTGTCTGCTGGTACCGTCACATTCTGAGCTTCAGAAATATTAGCAAGGAGACGCAATTTCTCCGAAATAGGCGCATCCTGGCGGACCGCCTGTCACGGTTTGTTAAGACTCTCAGACGTAAGGTTTAGGTAAAAACATAACTTTATTGAAAAGTTAAAGGCAATCCCATAGGGTTTTCATACACATACAAACAATACATAGCAGTTAACGACAATAGCAAATAGGTTCTACCGGCCTTGCCAATATACCGGGCAAAGCAACCCAGGCGAGTCTGGAACAAGAGGCTCTACCGGCCCAGCCAATATACCGGGCTGGGCAGCCTAACGGGATACCAGTGTAGTAAGCTCTACCGGCCTTGCCAATACCGGGTAAGGCAACCTTAAGATGGAATAGTATGCGGTTCTACCGGCCTTACCAATATACCGGGCAAGGCAGCCTGACGGAATACCAACAAGTAGGCTCTACCGGCCTTGCCAATACCGGGTAAGGCAACCATAAGGGGGCAACATAAAAGGTTCTACCGGCCTTACCAATATACCGGGCAAGGCAGCCCAAAGGAAGGTGACAACCACAGTGACCTAATGACTGTCAAATGATAATGACAGTAAGATGGAATATAGAGGTTACCAGGTCAAGTGGTTTCACAGTAATCAGAAACTCTTGTGCCCATATACTATAGGAATCAATGCTGTTAGGACTGGACAGCGCACTCGGAACCATCAAGAACCTGACTGCAAGTCAGGGAGTAAACCAGCGCCCTACGTTAGGAACATACAGGCAGAATGAGAGCCGCAAGGCTTATTGGAGCAAACCAGCGTCTGCATGCTGGGACCAACAGACTGAATGTGAGCAGCAAGGCTAATGGAGCAAACCAGCGTCCGCACGCTGGGACCAACAGACTATAATGTGAGCCGCAAGGCTAATGGAGCGAACCAGCGTCCGCACGCTGGGACCAACAGACTGTAATGTGAGCTGCAAGGCTAATGGAGCAAACCAGCATCCGCACGCTGGAACCAACAGACTGTAATGTGAGCCGCAAGGCAAATGGAGCAAACCAGTGTCCGCACGCTGGGACCAACAGACTGTAATGAGAGCCGCAAGGCTAATGGAGCGAACCAGCGTCCGCACGCTGGGACCAACAGACTGTAATGTGAGCCGCAAAGCAAATGGAGCTAACCAGCGTCCGCACGCTGGAACCAACAGGCTGAATGTGAGCCGCAAGGCTTAGTGAAGCAAACCAGCGTCCACACGCTGGGAACCAACAGGAGGAAATGTCGCCGAAGCGAATGAAGAACAATGTCGCCACAGATGCAGGAACTGGAAGCAGGAAACAACAGGAACCAGCAGAGAAGATCAACCGGATCAAGCGCGGCCAAGCAGACTGGCAACAGGAGCATCATCTACTGATGAGAACAACCGGAACCGGACTGGAACTGACAAAGCAGGCAGGAACTCAGGAACAGGTTGACTCAGGAACTCCGCAACAGGCCCAATCAGCTACGGCAGTAAGGAGGAAGTGGATGCTGTCAAAGACACCACGAAAGGGCAACCAAAGGGTGCCCAGACTGAGTTTAAAAAGGCAATGTGAAGCGGGCTGAAGGCAGACAGCCAATGGGAGCCCCCTACAGGTGATAGACACTGAATTGCAGCAATCACGGGCACCGTGATACCGCCGTAGTGAGTTGCTCAGTCCAGACCGCAATGGACCGGTTAACCCACTCCACAGCAAAGGCCGGACGCATAGCAGTGCCAATAGAGGCAAAAATAGACTTGAGGCAAACCTCTAGCTTTTTATCAGTCCAATCTTGTAACGCAGAAGCATCAGACACAGGTAAAGCAGTAGATTTAGACAGTCTATATACGGGTGCGTCCACCTTAGGGGATGAACCCATTTAGCCAGTTCAGCCTCAGAAAAGGGATAAAGTTTAGCAAACTTTTTTGAAACTGAAGAGGATTTATCTGGATTTTTCCAAGCATCAGAAACCAAACGGTCAAGAGTAGGGTTAGGAGGAAAACAAGTAATGGGTTTTGCCGGTTTCTGAAACACATCAGAGGGATCAGAGGGAACCTCCTGACCCAAAGGAAGGTTGAGAGTGGTCAGTAAAGCTCTAATTAAGCCCTCAGCAGAGGGTTCATGATCACATTCAAAAGGGTCCCCAGCAAACCTGTAAGACTCTATCACTGTACCATCCTCAACATCTGAATCCTGCAACAATTCTCCCTCAGAAGAATCAGACACATCAGGTGCCCCCTGTGGTTTAGGCAGGGAGGTCCTGATAGTAGAGGGGGTCTGCCACAACTGCAAAGCCCCCTGTACCTGGGAGGGAAAGAAATGAAGAGTGGACTTGAGGTCCCTAGTCGCAGCCTTAAACTCTTGTACCCAAGCTGGCTCCATAGCATGGCTGGAAGGCCCTGGGTTGCTGTGAGGACCTTCTGAGCATGCTGGGCATAAATGACCAGAGAATTCCCTAGGCATCCCTGAGTGACAGGAGGAGCAATACGCAATGGGGGAAACTGAGACCCCAGCCTCCTTAGTCTTAGGTCTAGCCCCTAGCTCCAGCGGTATAGACATACAGTGTCAAAATAACCCACTGATAATAAATCACCCAATTAAAGTGTGAGAGATTAAAGATTCACCCCAGAAACGTTAAAACTAAACTTATCTGGCAAGCAAAGGGTTAATCAACGGAGGAGAGAGGGAGAGTCCGGTCCCTGCGTAGGATACTCACTGAGAAAAGCTCACAAAATGGCTGCCTCGACAGGAGCCAATCAGAAATGAGGCACAAAAAGAGCGCTCATGGGAAATGTAGTTTTTCTCAAAAAGTACCCCAAAGCAGTGCCCGAAGCCCCCCAACACACTTGATCTAGAAACCGGATAATAGAGCAAGGGTAGACAATAAAAATGAGCCCACTCTGAAGTCGCTGTGTGAAGCGGTTCCAGAGATACGTCCCAAACAGTGTAAGCCCATAGACAGTAAAGGAGCAATGGCGTCTATGCGGTAAAAGGTACTCAAATTAAAGAATTTTAACTCAAAAGGTAAACAGAT
This sequence comes from Rhinophrynus dorsalis, assembly GCA_037306005.1. Classification (NCBI taxonomy): domain Eukaryota; kingdom Metazoa; phylum Chordata; class Amphibia; order Anura; family Rhinophrynidae; genus Rhinophrynus; species Rhinophrynus dorsalis. The sequence continues at coordinate 436,077,471 of CM074723.1, read as the reverse complement.
TAAAAAACATATAGGGAACACATATACACCATAAGAGAACACAAACCCAGTAAAGGAAGTGTTACAAAACCCCCATTAGTCAAACCAGCAGACAGAGGGTTAAAGTGCCACATAGACTGCTCCAAAAACATATAGACATATATATATATATATATATATATATATATATATATATATATATATGTATATATATATATATATATATATATATATATATATATATATATAAACACTCAATGAGTGCCGGAGTGCGCAATGAGAACTCCCAAATACAAGCCCAGTTAAGGGACACTGTGGGACCTTCAGCACTCAAAGGGTGGCTCACCTTTCCTGCAGATCTTCTGTCTTCAGGTCACCATATAAAGAAGATTACCTCAGTGGGTAATCTCAGGGGAAGCACTTGTAACCAAGATATTCCCCCTTCAGGGCTTAAGGTCCACCAAAAGGCCCTGGACACTGAGCTAGCCACTTTGAAGAGGGCATTTGTCAGTCATGGTAACCCGCCTAATGGTGGTATTCCATATCTAACAGAAAAACAAAAAAGAAACTGAAACTAACGAGAGATATTCTCCACCTGGTATGTTCACACCCAGGAACAAATCATTCTGAAGTTAGCTGACTGGGATGCAGCTGAGGAGGGAGGGGAGGCTCCACCCCCTGCATACATTTGGAGAAATGTTCCTGCCTATTTAAAGGGGTGGATCGCCTCCCAGAGTTACCAGTAACCTGTATTGGACGACAGAGATATATATATATATATATATATATATATATATATATATATATATATATATATATATATATATATATATATATATATATATATATATATACTAGCAATGTGGGGCGGTGTTGGCCGTCATATTATTTACACAGACAGACATTGTGAACAGACATATGCAGTGTTACAGACACGCACTTAAAGAGACAGAGCGTGTCAGACACTGGGAAACGGATACGTACAGAGAGACACACACATACATGGACGTACGTCACATATGTAGACAGTGTGTGACAGACGCAGTGGTGATGTAGACATGCTGATAAGAGTTGTAAAAAAGGTTTTAAAAGCAGCTCTCCAGCTTGATGAATAAGGCCCTGAATGTGCTGCATATCATCTCTGGTACGCCAAGGGTTAATGGGCTTAACCCTCTTAGTGCCAGAGAGCTATCCAAGGTATTGCAAGAACACTCAAAGGGTTAAATTCAAACAAAGTGAGTCCATCAGCCCCAGTTCTTAGCATGGAAAGTGATCTGTGTGTTCTAACCTATTTCCCAGCTGACTCCACTCACCTGATTCCAATCTGCCTGTGAGTGTCCCAATGCATTATGGGACAGTGAAAGAAGTGATCAATGTATGGCTCCCCAGCAAAATGGGTGCTGCTGGTTGGTGGGTTATATTATTGTGCCAGGAGTTGTTTACTGTAGGAACTGTAAGTCGAGAGAAGTGATGTAGAGGAGTTAGGTGAGTTGTGGAGGAGAGGGTTAACCCTTTGAGTGCCAGAGATGAATGCAATTCATTGCTTTGCAATGTATGCATACCCCTCTGGCACTCAAAGGGTTAAGACTGATGTTGGGGGGCGAGCTAACTCTTCCTTACAGACGCCCCGATTAAGTGTGGCAGGGGAAGCAGGTTCTCTCATATATATATATATATATATATATATATATATATATATATAGATATATATAGCCCCACATCATGTTATGACTGTTGGGCGCACGCGTGTGAAATGTAGACACACTGATGAACAGAGACATATGCAACACACAGGCAGACACGTACACACAGTGAGCGGCAGAAACATGCAAAAGACATGCACACATGGACACACATATGCATACCTCCCAACATTTCAAATTGCCAAAAAGGGACATTTGTGTTTTAGGGGGTATTGCTGCGGGCGTGGCTGGTGGGCTGGGCATTACTGAGAATTTTTAGGCTATTTTATGACCTATTGAGACCTCTTTGTGTAACCTAAAAAATGACTTATAACAAGACCAAATGATTTTATTTACACAGACTAATTTATAAACACATATACAGATGTTTACACAAAAAATAATGCGAGTTTTAATGCTGTGGAGCAATGTGATACACTTATATACACACTGCACAGCCTGATCTCCTAAACACAGGGACACCAGGGTGATACACTTATATACACACCACACAATCTGGTTTCCTAAACACAGGGACACCAGGGTGATACACTTATATACACACCACACAGTCTGATCTCCTAAACACAGGGACACCAGGGTGATACACATATACACACTGCACAGTCTGATCTCCTAAACACAGGGACACCAGTGTGATACACTTATATACACACCACACAGTCTGATCTCCTAAACACAGGGACACCAGGGTGATACATTTATATACACACCACACAGTCTGATCTCCTAAACACAGGGACACCAGGGTGATACATTTATATACACACCACACAGTCTGATCTCCTAAACACAGGGACAACAGGGTGATACATTTATATACACACCACACAATCTGATCTCCTAAACACAGGGACACCAGGGTGATACACTGATATAAAGACCACACAGTCTAATCTCCTAAAATGAGGGACATCAGGGTAGGAAAGAGGGACAGAGGGATTTTGGTCTCAAAGAGGGACTGTCCCTCCTAAAGAGGGACACATGGGAGGTGTGCATATGTAACAGAGATGTACACACACACATTCAACATATATGCGCAGAAACACATGCGCCCATGAGTTGTGCACCCCTCTGGTGCTCAAAGGGTTAAGGTATAGAGAGGCATGTCAGAGTTAAATAGCAGTGGGAAGTGTATTCATACCTGGGAATTTTGACTTGTGGCGTCCCTGGAGGGCACTTCAGTGGTGCTGATGTGGAGAGAGCAATGGGGCAATTTGGGTTAAAAGTGGGTGGGGCTTAATTGCGAGTAGGGGGCGGGGCTTAAGAGAAATGTGGAAAAGTGTTAGTAATAGGCTGGGGAAGGAGGAGAAGTGGGAGGGAAATGCAAGTTTACAGCGTGAGGGGTTTGAACACACTCCCTGAGGGGTAAAACTTGATTCACAACCCTGTGGCAGTCAGTGGGTTAAGTGTGAACCTGATGGCTGTCTGTCCTGTGTCTTGCATAGGAAATGATGACAGTCAAGAAATAATTCAGCAATGAGGGCCTACCTTAACCCTTTAAGTGCCATTTTGTTCCCCTGGTGCTGCACTACAGGTCCTGCTGAGGCCACTAGGAGACAGGGTGAGTGACTGTGTATGCATAACTCCCAAGTGTCCCTCTTTAGGAGGTACAGTCCCTCTTTTTGACCCAAATCCCTCTGTCCCTCTTTCCCACCCTGATGTCCCTCTTTTTAGGAAACCAGATAGTGTGGTGTGTATATAAGGGTATCACATTGCTCCACAGCAATAAAACACACATTATTGTTTGTTTAAACATCACTATATGTGTTTATAAATTAGTCTGTGTAAATAAAATACTTTGGTCTTGTTATAAGTCATTTATTAGGTTACACAGGGAGGTGTTAATAGGTCATGAAATAGCCTAAAAAGTCTCGCTAATGCCCCGCCCACCAGCCACACCTCCAGCCACTCCCCCTAAAACACAAGTGTCCCTCTTTGGAAATTTGAAATGTTGGGAGGTATGGTGTGTGTGTGTCAGCTATATTTCTTTCTGGCTTTGTGTGTGTGTTTTGTGCTCTGTGTGTGAGTGGGGCATGTGTGTGTTTGGTGATCTGTGTGTGAGTGGGGCATGTGTGTTTGTCTGTGGTATAGGATCCAGTGGCATCCATTTTGTTTTTTTCTGATTTTGATAGTGGTGGGCGGGCTGCATAGAGGGGGCAGGCCATCTCCCTGCATGATTGAATCACCCAATGGGAGCAGTAACTTCTCCTTTCTGCCTCCCCTGGGTGTGTTTTGGAAGGCACACAGTCTTCATATATATATATATATATATATATATATATATATATAGCAAACGGGTGGGTTGAAAAGCACACACAGGAGTCTTCTTATTCAGTGAATAGGTGGTTTATTCAGATCGACGTTTCGGCCTGCACTGAGGCCTTCCTCAAGATAATACCACAACCGTGCTACATAGTTTAAATACCTTAAAACACCCATCTTAATTGAGATTGGCGCCAAAACCACGTTCCTGACGCTGTTCCAGAGCTACCAATCACAACCAAGTGTCGAAATGTGAATACATGACATCATATATGTGAAAAAACAGTGATATGAGAAAATAGGAATAAAACCTGTTAAAAACAAATCACATTTGACTAGTTAGAAACCAGCCCGAGGAAGATAGCAATTAACCACTTGCCTGTTGAAACGCTAATATGTTATGCAGGAATATGCAGCGTTGATATTTACATTAGTCATGTCTCACAACTATAGTCGACAATACTAAGAGTCTAGTCATAATAAGCCACTATCCAATATAATGTGCACATAATGGGTTAATTTATACAATTATAGGTGGAATGGTATTGTATGTACCACAATGTGTCCACAAACAATTCACTGATACTTATAAGCAAAGATAAGGATACAATATAGCGTACTAACTAGACAAGCCAGACAAAATGATACAAGTATTAAGGCACACTCGTGAGTCATAATTGAATCACGTATGTCCCACGTGTGTGCAAACTTAAGCAAAAGGAAAGAACTGAGCTGTGTGGGGTTACTGAACATGCAGAAACATTGTTATCACACTTGTTGTTAGAAACTACTGTATCCAACATAATGAGTCGGGATCGTTCAACAAATCAATATTACGCATATATTGATAGATAGATGTAATCACGTCGTACTGTTAATCTGAATCATCAAAAGTACTAGGATATCTAAACATCAATATAAGGTATATATAAATCATATATGGGTGAATTGTGCAAGGTCATCATACAACGGATTTGTGAAGATTTTCATCATTCAAGTTCACAATAGTAATATCCATTTCCACCATGTGACAAGTTACTATAGTCCACAGTAATAATTATAAATAGCACAATAGCAAGATGATCCAGAGTATAAGATCAAATGACCATTACATACCAAAGTCTCTGTATCCATTTCATGTAGGCACATTTGTCATTTGTTACCTGTATATCTGGTATTTAAATCGCTCATATAGCGAGAGAAATAGTCTATCGCTGTAGACTGTTTGTGGAGACACGTAGTAGAGCACTTGTATTTCGTTAAAGATCCATACTGTATTAGACTGATCAGGTCATACTATACTCCTATATTCATATTATGGGACGCAGGATTATGGTCATATAGAATCCAAAGATGTGTATAAATAGTCCGTCTTTTTCAATGATTGACTATACAACTGGTATTATACCTATATTATCATTCCACAAAGGATAGATCCTTCTTGCCCTGCCCATTAATTATGGAAACCAGAAATAGGGTATATATATTACACTATGTATCCCACATACCGGTATTTTAAACCAAGTCTTCAGATGTCGGGCCGGATCATTATATCTCACAGGTCCTTTGAATGTAGAGAACCAATGGAATTGTGTGTGTAGTCCATATCAATCTTGTTCCAACAAAGTATTATTAGTGATTGGCAAGGGTCGGACTTCTATAGATTAGGACTATATTACACTTAAGTTCCATAGGAGAATGATCCATCATCAACGACTAAATCTTAATGGAAACCGGTAGTGGGACATTGTGTGGCGCCATACCCCTATCCTTCTGGTGTTTTAAACCAAGCTTTTATTGTCGGGCCGAATCTTTCTTTATCACAAGTACTATTCGGTAAATACCAGAAGTATGTTATTTGTAATCCAGACAGGTATATCCATCATTATCCAATGAGATGGTACTGGCAATATAGAGGGTTCTCCAGCTCCTCAGACTGCCAAAAGACAGTGTTGGTCGGAGCATCTATAATGTCTTAGAGCAAATAGATGCTAAGAGTGCCCTTGGCTGTCACATCATGTGTCCCGCTGGTGGCAGAGTGAAGACGGGTGTGTAAAGATTAACCAAATATAGAGTAAGTAAAGTTTCAATAGAAGCATGCATATGAAAGCATTTCATTAAGACCCATTGGATGTTGGGTACGTAGTCTCCTGATCCATTTAAATTCCCTTTGGTGAAGAATCTTAATGCGATCACCCCCCCGTGGTAGTGGGGGTACATGGTCAAATGCCATGCATTTTAAAGTAGAAGGTGGATGTTTAAATGTTAACCAATGTTTAGCCACTGGTTTATCACTTTTGTTATCAGCCAGGGCTTTAGTGATTGATGCTCTATGGTTAGCAATTCTTTCTTTCAACATGGTAGTTGTTAATCCAATGTATAATTTCTCGCAGGGACATTTGATATAATATATTACAAAGGTACTGGTACACGTAAGCCTATGTTTGATTGATATTTGTTTTCCATCAATTGGGTTGACAAAGCTGGATCCTGTTATTAAGCTCCTGCAAGTAATACAGTCAGGGCATCTATAGCATCCGAGTTTAGGAGTACTCAACCAGGTACTTTTAGTTGAATTATAACAGGGTTGCGGGTCAGTTTTTACCAAAATGTCTCTTAGATTGGAGCCCTTCTTATAGCTTATTAAAGGTTTATTTTTAAAGATATCCGGTAGGGAAGTGTCCGTAGATAGTATGTCCCAAAAGGAATAGATAGATTTAGTAATTTCCTTAGTACCTGTAGTATAAGTCATAGGGAAAACTAATCTATCCATAGGAGTTTTTTCTTTCTGTTTATATAGTAGATCTTGTTGTGTATGTTGTAATGCTCTACTGAGTTGTAAATCAAGCTCTTTTTCCTGATATCCCCGTTGTAGCAATCTATTCCGTAGTTCAGATAGTTGTATATATGCCATATCTGGTTCACTATTATTTCTGATGATCCGGATCATCTGCGAGTATGGTATACTCTTAATTGTGTGTCTAGGATGAAAGCTCTGTTTGTGTAACAGAGTATTTCTATCTGTTGCTTTCCTGTAGTTAGATGTTTGTATACTGTTAGACACTCTACGTAACGTGACATCCAAGAATTCAATCGACTGAGAGTCAATCTTGTATGTAAATCTAATTGGTGTGTGAAGGTTGTTCAAATCAGTCACAAAATTTGTAAAGTCCTCTTCAGTGCTAGTCCATATAAGTAGAATGTCATCGATGAAACGAAAGTATCTATATATCTTACTCTTATATGTGGTCAGTATATGTTGCTGTTCATAATAATGCATATAGCAGTTGGCATATGCTGGTGCGACGTTGCTACCCATGGCTGTCCCTGACACTTGTCTGTAGTATGTGTTTTCAAACTTAAAAAAATTTAAAGTCAGACACAACCTGAGTAAATTTGTAAGAAATATGTCAGGGGGGCGAGAAGGGTTGGGATATAAATATATATATATATATATATATATATATATATAGATACCTCCCCCTTACCTTACTATGACCAGAAAATCTTCTTCAAGAGATAACATGGAGGAGGACATGACAGTTGCTGGCAATTTTTTAAACGGAAGCAGGCAGAGTGTATGAGTTTACTTAACACTTTAAGTACAACAGGGGCGAGAAATGCATTGCACGCCCTTATGGTCCTTAAAGGGTTAGGATTCTCATGTTTAGTGAGTGGCGTTTGTGTTCTTATAGCAACTGTCCTGTCCACCTCCATGGACTTGACATTGAGATGTGATTAAAGATGATATATCCTGATGAAGGGCTCAAGGGAAAAAATATGTCGCATTAGGATTTTCGGATAATTTTAACCCTTTGAGTGCCAGAGAGGTATCCATCGCATTGCCTTGCAATGCATTGGATACCTCTTTGGCAATCAAAGGGTTAAGGTAAGTGGGGGGTTACTATTAGTAGGTGTTAGGACTCCTTTAAGTTTCTGTGGTTGTGCGGATTACAGAACTGATGAGTTTGCTTATTTGTTCCCTGTAACATGCTTTTTTTTTTTTCCCCCCAGTGGCACAACTGTGAAGTCTCAGGATACAGACACAAATGGGAATCCCTTGCTTCTCCTCTCCTCAACTACAGTAAAAATTTGCAACTTTACTCACTTAGCACATTTACTCCAGATTGCTAGAGATAAGAAGATAAAGGAAGCACAGGCTTGCTTGGAAGGTCAGTGATTTTACCTCCTGTTGTAGATACAGTGTACTGTACACAAATCTGTGGGTGCAGTTTTGGGGCATTCCAACTGCACCATACGGGCAAATAAAAATTCACAAACTTCCCATTGATTTATGTTCTCTGGAGGCCCAACATTCAAGAGATTAAATGACATCTCTTGTCCCCTATTAATCTGCCACCCTAATCCAAAACCTGCTTAACCCTTTGAGTGCCAAAGTGGTACGGAATGTATTGCAAAGCAATGCATTCCGTACCACTCTGGTACTCAAAGGGTTAACCTAGGGCTAAATTATAGTGGAATTGGTTTGCTCCAGATATGACTGGAAAACTGTCAGTGCAGCTCACGAGTCACAGAAAAAAGTTACTAGTCAGGAGGAGAAAACTTTCTTGTTTACCAATCTTAATTCTAGTGAGCAGCATCATTTCTTACTTGTCTGCTGGATATAAATAAATAAAACAAACATGTGTTTATGTATCGCATCTTGGAAAAATGCCTTGGTTGCTTAAGTGTGTGCATATTACAACCATTTCACATAGATGAAAGTAATTTCTCACAATAGAACATACGAGCCTGTATACATTTTTCAAGAAGACACATTCAATCTCCCAAAACCATGTTTGAAAATGTCTTATGGTCTATTGAGACCTTTTGGCCTTAAACGGATAGTAATACTTAAAATGTAAAAAAAAATATGTTTTTGGGTTTATCACCCTGAGTAACACAAGGGTACTCCCACTGCTGAAAGGTGTTTTATTCAAAAGTTATTACAGCTTTAGGTGGAATATCACAGTGGCCTGAAATTGTACAGTGGCGCTGTTGCTACACCATCCTATGCAGGTTTATGGTCCTGGGACCAGAGCTGTCCATAAGATGGTGTAGCAACAGCACCACTGTACAATTTTAGGCCACTGTGATATTGCACCTAAAAAATCAACTTTGAGCTGTAATATCTTTTGAATAAAACATCTTTCAGCAGTGGGAGTACCCTTGTTTTACTCAGGCGGATAAACCCTACAACATATTTTTTTTACATTTTAAGTATTACTATCCCTTTAAGAATACAGTAGCTACTGTCAAGCATGGTGGTGGCAGCATCATGTTACGGGGCTGTTTGTTTTCAGTGGGGACAGGGTCTCTAAACAGATGTTTTTGGAGGAAAACCTGCTGTCCTCTCCCAGAAAACTGAAATGAAAGAAGAATTTCACCTTTCAACACAACAACAGTGTGAAGCACGCTTCCAAATCGACCAAGGAGTGGATTAGAAAAAGGAAGATCAATGTCCTGGAATGGCAAAGTCAGAGCCTGGACCTCAAACCTATAGAAAATCTGTGGGCTGACCTAAAGAGGGCTGTGCACAGGAGATCCCTGCAGAGTTTGACCAAACATGAACTGTTCTGTGAAGAATAGGTAAAAATGCAAATTCCAGGTGTGCTGGTTGATAGAGACCTATCCAGAGTTACTGCTGTAATCAAAGCAAAGGGTGCTTCGGCAAAGTCTAACTTAAAAGGTTTACATACCCAAGCAGCCAAGGCATTTATATTATTTTTATTATTTTTCCAACACATGATCCATTTGTTTTTCACTTAAATATTATTGTTTACAAGATATTAAAGGTGAAAAAAGCCTGACATGATTTCAGCCTTTACATCAACAAAAGCTACGTTCAATAAGAGTGGGTAGACTTTTGATAAACACTGTGTATCTGTATTTATATATATATATATATATATAATATAAATAAACACAACTGGGTCTGAGCGCAGCTGCCACTACCCTCTGGAATCCCACTAGATGCATTTAATGCAGTATGATGCATCATAATAACATGTTGTAACAGGTCACCTTCCCTGTCAGTTCTGCTACCCTAGGCCTACTTGTCTTAGGCCTAAATATGCCTGTGACATTGCATCACATTTAGCCTGTACATCTGTATGCTGTGTTGCTTGTTGTTTTCAGCAAATCGAGATCCTATAGCAAGTATCCTTGGTCCGGGATTTGCTACGGTTGAAGGAGAAGATATGTCTATGTTACGCTTGTTAGATAAAATGCGTCAAGATGATGACGGCAATGCAGAAATGAAAATGAAGATATTTCTCCTTCTCCAGCAACTCGATATGCAGCTGCTTAACAGCTCTTTAAAATACATGTCACAGTAAGTACATTTAGAAACTACAAAATTTCCAGTATATAATTTCAAAACTTTTGTTTTTTTTAATGAGCTACAACATCTGCTTTTTATGTGCTAGGAAAAATAATGAAAGAAAGGTGAAATATATGAAAGTCATTATATTTATTGATTTAAAAACATGGAACCAGGCAAATTGAAGTGGAAAATGTTGTTTTCCATCTCTTCTGTGGGATGCTGCCTGTATACATATGTTTTATATTTCTGGTTATGATTTGAAATATTTTCGTTGTCATACAGTCATACAGTCATTTGCCAGTTGCTTAAAAAATAATCTATTTCTAGTTGTTAAATCAACACTACCAACTTCACTCACTAAGCATATGCCACACGTGCCCTAATGTGGAACGGATTGAGGTTAGTAATAGTGCATTTAGACATCTAAGATGACGCAATCTAAACCCTAGTACTTATCAATGGCTGAAGATCACACGTCTTGTGTCATTCCCACATTGGTTTGGCCTGAACACCAGTCAAAAAACAGTTTAGTTCCAGCTGGGCCAAAAAGGGGATATGATATTCTACATTAGGTCCAGAGCTCCTTTCTTCATCATTTTAGGCTTAACCCATTTAATGAGATAATGCTATTTGTATCTTTGTGGCTTTATTTGAAGTTATATTTTAAAGCTATGGAGAAATGTTAAAGGGGAAGAAAACGTATAGGATAAATTACATGCAATTCAGTAAGCATTGATTTCATTCTTTAGCAAACTAACTGTTCCATAGTGTTGAAATACAAGGTCCACAAATTCCAGTGGATTTAAATGGGGATTTTCTCCTCTTGAATTTTAGAGAGGTTTCCAGGGCACTGCCAAGCATTCAAGGGGTTAAAAGCCACGAATGAAATCAATGTTTTTTTCATTCACCATGTGATCCAGTTTGTTTGCTCCAGAATTGCACCTATAGTTCAATAACAGTTTCAGCAGTGTAAATAATTATATATAACTCCAGGAAATTATTTGCAAATACTTAACCACTTAAGTACTGGAGCAATTTTGACCTTGCACTTAAGGACTGGAGCAATTCTGACCTTTTTGACTATGTCTTTGTTCAACATTGTTTTCCCTTGAAGTCTTTTATTCCATCCACATAAATTATATACTGTTTTTTAACACACAAGTAGGGCTTTCTTTTGATACCACACGTATATTTATATCCCACCATTTATTTGATTAAAATTAAAGAAAACAGTTAAAAGAATTGTAAAAAAAAAAACAAAACACATTTTTTATCTTTTATTTTTCTGTTGTGATCATTTGGGGGTAATGGGTTACATTTTTATGGAGACTGCATGAAAGGTATGACAGGTCATTCATACCTACAAAATGGGCAGTTTTAAATGGGCACTGTCCCTCTGTGCTGAAAATCCACATGTCCCTCTTTCCATCACAGAATTTCCATTTTTTTTATACATTACTGTTTGGTGTGTATATAAGTGTATTGCTCTGCTCCACATAAATAAACTCACATTAAACTTTAATTTTACTTCATTATTTGTTTTTTTAAAATAAAATATTGTAAATTAAATGCTTTAATCTTTCTCCACGTAATTTAAATAATTATAGTGGTTTCAGTAGGTCATAAAGAGACCTACGTTTAGCCTGCCCCCAGCACCAGCATTGAAGGGGTTAATAACTCCAAACTTTGGCCTCTTTTGTTTGATTTTATATCTGCTCTCTGATTCTCTCTTGCTTACTGCCATAGGCACAGAGCAGTCACAAAGGCAATGTGGAAACCCATTGCCTTTGTAAATGAAAATGCCGGTACATGTGATCGCTTCTGGGGTGATCACATGTGCCGGCAGAAGAGAGAAGTACTCAAACTGAGTGCTCTGGTCCTGAAGCTCTCAGTTTCAACATCTGCAGAATGATAGCAGCGTGCACCGAGGCAAGCTGCTATCATTTAACCCATGACTTGTCAGGATCGTCATGGGTTCTTATGGGAAGTTTACCCATGATGGTCCTGGCACATCATGGGTCGTTAAGGGGTTAACCCTTTGAGTGCCAGATGGTGTACACAACTCATTGCTTTGCTTACGTCTCTGTCACTCAAAGGGTTAACACAATCCTTTCTATGCTAGAGACGTTTTCAATATTCTGTGTAGCAATGTATTGGAGACATCTCTAGCATTCAAAGAGTTAAAATAACATTTATTGTGTAACCTAGAGGATGCTAAAAAGGTGTCCAATACATTGTAATTGTCTAGTACCCAAGGGGGTTAAGGTTTAGGAACGTTACTATTTTTACAGTGCTGGGTTGCTCACCTTGGGCAGTAGTTCCGTTTTCAAGCTTCACCCATAAATGTACATCCCCATACAAACTGCTTTAGTAAGTACACTGTGTGATTTAATACTATACTTGTTTGACAGGTAGCAGGTTTTTCATTCTTTATATTCACAAACATGTCAGATCTTTTTGGAGATGGGGAAGTTGAACTTCCCCACCTCTGACATAGGGCAGAGCCTTTGTTTGATGTGAGAGACAGCCTCTGTAACTTCACTGGTGTCTGTTTCAAGGGTGGCTCCATCCCCACCATGACATCATTTACCTCTGCTACCAAGTAGTAGTGCATATCATCTAGTCCATTCCACTGTACTTCTGGTAGCTCTGGAACTAACCATACACTGCCCCCAGTTCCAGTCTTGACCCACTGGTAGCCACAGAATCACCCTTACACTATCAATTCAGCTTTGTTCCACAGTCCCACTGATAGCCATAGAACTACCCATACACTTTCACTGTAGTTCTAGCCTGGTTCCGCTGTCCCATATGTATCCACAGAACAACCTATACGCAATAACCTTAGCCCCAGCCCTATCCCACTGTCACACTGGTAATTCAGAACTACCCATAAAATGATACCCCAGCCCTAGCTTTGTTCCACTTATAGCCACATAACTACTCATACATTGTTCCACTCTCCCACTGGTAGTCACAAAACTAACCATGCACTATCACCCCAGCCTTGACCCATTGTCCCAGTGGTAGCCAAAGAACTACCAATACATTATCACTCCGCTTGTCCCACTGGTAGCCACAGAACCACCCATACATTGTCACCCCAGCCTTGTCCCACTGCCCCATTTGTAGCCATAGAGCTATCCATACACTGTCATCCTAGCCTTGTTCCCCTTTACCATGGATAGCCATAGAACTACCTATACACATATTGTTATCCAGCCCCAGCCTTTTGGCAGTGGTAGCCACCCATACACTGTTACCCCATCCTTAGGTTTGTTCCACTATCTCACTGGTAGACATAGAACTACCCATACACTGTCATTCCAGCCCCAGCCTCCCCCCCCACACTGTTCTACTGGTAGCAAGACACTACATATACACTGCCTGACACCTCCCCTGGTGAGTGCATGCTGACTGTGGTGTGGCTCTTCTCCAGGGTTGGGCAGAGTGAGGCCCTCCAGAGCAATTCACTACTGCATGGAACAGAAAGCAACAATTTGGTAATACTGTGGGGAGCTCCCTGCATCTTAATACAGGTAAGGGAAGTCACCAGGAGTTTCTTGACTGGCTGGAGGCTGTGAGTAATGTCATCATCATCAGCCACCAGCCCAGATTTAAAGGGGAAGGAAAACTACTGCACCACAATTAGTTACACCTCTAACATATGCTTTGCTTAACCCCTTGAATACTAGAGAGGTCTCCAGCACAGAAACAATGAATTGGAAACTTCTCTAGCATTCCAGGGGGATTCACTAAGCAGTGATAAAGAGGTGATAAAGTGGAGATCACTTCTCCAGTTTATCACTTCTCCAATTCCTATGTTATTCTATGGAGCCTACACACTAATATTTAATCAACACTGGAGATCTCAGTGAATGGACTCCATAGCATAACATAGGAACTGGAGAAGTGATAAACTGGAGAAGTAATCTCCACTTTATCATGTCTGTATCACCTCTTTATCACCTCATAATGAATCTCACCCCATGAAGCCTGCTGTCCTACTTTACAGCTGGATTTAATTTGGTGGCGGGGGATTTCCCCAGTTCCTGAATTTATAATTCAAAGGCTTAAATGATCCAATTATAATCAATGGAAATGTTTATTTCACCCATAAGTTACAGATAGCCCCTGAATTGATCCAGTTTTGTGTTTGTGCATATGGCATAAGAACCCCTAACTCAGGTACCTGGGTACTTTTGCAAATTAGTACATTAGGGCTTTTGAACTAGCTTTCACCAGCCAATGCAAAAAAGGCTTGCTTTTATGGCTCCATGCAGTTTGGCTTTTCAAATTCTAGTTGTAGCAGCCCATTTTACAGTGACAGCTGGTTTTGAGGTCAAGGTAACAAGTGCTTTTTGTTTGTAATTTCAGAGAAGTACGTGCAACTCCCACTGCAGTTAACAATGAAGTTGATCTTCTACAGCGCTTCTGCAGCGACAAGGAAAAATCAGTTCTAAAATCAATTGAATACACATCAGGTTTGTTATTTTTAATTTACTGTACATCTATAAAATACTGTTCATTCAAAATAATGTTTAGTAAAATTACCTAAACTGAGTACAGATAACCCTTTGCATTGCAGACTCTATGGGCAACACATTTCTTAGTGTGTGTATGTGCATGTGTGTATATGTTTGTTATTACTTTAGCTTCATAAAAATGACTGCTGCAATAAATTTCAAGATATCTGGTCCTCCTGGTTAAACAGTAGTTTGGCTAAAAGACCAAAGGGTATCTCTCAGGCTGTAATGAACTAAAATAGTTCTCTTCCCTTCCTTTGTGTTAGAACTTCTTCTTCTTTTTCTTCTTCTTCTTCTTCTTCACACATTGAACCCCTCATTTACCTTATTGTGTTATCCATAGTACACTTCCTTGCAGCTTCTATATTTTACTGTAATGACCTGTTTCTATAAGAACACTTGAAGATTATCTAAGATCAATTACTTCATTTTCTTTACAATTTACAAGAGGCTGTATAAAACCAAAAAATCTTTGTTATTCTTAATTTTGTCAAGACTTTAATTTATAAAAAAATTATTTTCAAAAATAATATGTGTGTATATGTGTTTGTGTATATGAGTTTATGAAAAACTGTTACTAGACAGGAGATGAGTAAGGTTTCAATATTCAACATTCATCTTCTGATCTTTGTTTACTAGTCTCAGACTAATTTGCAGCTCTGTATATTTATATAGCTATCTGTCCGTCTGTCTGTCTGTCTGTTTCTCTATCTATCTATCTATCTATCTATCTATCTATCTATCTATCTGTCTAGTTATCCTATATAATAATTCGCTAGTATGTTTGTCAGAAGCCATCATGTGCAGTAGACACTGCCTGCACGCACGGAATGCTGGGAGTTCTGTTCTGGGAGTATTCTGCGCAGAATGCTGGGAGTTCTGTGCTGGGAGCATTCTGCGCAGAATGCTGGGAGTTCTGTGCTGGGAGCATTCTGTGCTTTTGGCCAGTCTCTATAATGCATGACTGCGTCGGCGGCAGGACGCAGAGCAGGACTGGCCTCTCAACCTCAATGTGTTGCGTACCCCTCTGGCCCTCAAAGAGTTAACATCACTCGGACCTTGGCCCGTGTACACGGGCTTTAACACTAGTTTAATGTATATTGCTTTAATAAATAAAGTTAAAATAAAATCGTAATATTTGTATAAGGCCTTCATATTCTTTAAACTTATTTTAAATGGTATCATTATGAAGGAATAATAAAAGCACTGTAAATTCATTGCAGATTATGAGTTTTCGAATGGCTGCCGTGCTCCACCCTGGAGACAAGTTCATGGAGAAATTTGTTATCTGATAGTTTCACCTCATGACACCGATCCTTTCTGTGTAACCTGCTGCACAGCAGGTGCCTTTGTCAATGCAGTAAGTACTTTTCCCTCTGCTCACAGAGTGCACTAAGGGAGGACGACTGGCATCTTTCCAACGGCTGGTGTGACAACAACAGCTGGAGGAATGATTGTTGCCCACTGATGGTGTAAACAGCCTACACACCTTTTGTGATTTTATGCACTCATGCCCATGTATTGCTTTTAGGGTAAAGTAAAGGATAAGGATGAAATTAACTATGAAAGAAAAAGTGAAATCTATAAAGATCTCATCACTCTACTGAAGGAAAAATCACACACGTTTGCAGAAAATATCACCAAGCAGGTATGATTTAATTCAGATACAGTATGTTACTTCTACTAGCACATTCAGGAACTCTAGAAAGGTGCATATATTAATACAATGGATTATTAAAGGAGAGACGACACCTCATATTAATAATCCACCATTTAATAAGAAAATCCTGTTGGCCTCTTTGAATTTTGGTCTTGTGCCTTTGCTCAAGAGATGTCATGTCCTTGAATATGGGTAGACAGTTCCTAACAAGACCACAGGACCTAAAACTTTGCTCATTGCACATGGTAATATTAACCCTTTAAGGAACAAATGGTGCATAACAGATTGCTCTGCAATACATCATACACCCTTTTGGTAATTAAAAGGATAGTAATGTCTAAAATAAAGTAGATCTCAGAGTCTTCTGTATTATAAACATAACACTTTGCGCTGTTTAATAACTTACTTTTCTGTAGTTTTATATATATTCATTGTAAAAGGATCCCAGACCCACCCCTTCTGGCTGCCTCCCCTTGGAGCTGCAATCTGGTCGTGGGACTGGACGGATGCAGCGAGGGACAAACTTCAGTCAGTAAGTATAAGGAAAACCCTGTCCCCCTTGATGAATTCGGGCAGGATTTTCCTTTGCTTACTGAAGTTTGTCCCTTACCGCGCTCCATCTGGACCACGCTTAGCTGCAGCGTAATGTGGCCAGAAAGGGCAGGAGAGGGATCCTTTTACAATGAATATCTTTAAAACTACAGAAAAGTAAGTTATTAAACATAGCACAAAGTGTTATGTTTATAATAGAGAAGACTCTGAGATCTAGTTTATTTTAGACATTACTATCCCTTTAATGGGTTGTGTAGACTTATGCATGCTACCTGCTTCAGTCTGAAAGAACACCATCAGCTGTCATGTCTGGCTCCATGGACATAATATTCCGGATTGACTGAAAATGTTATCTCTTGAACAAATACAAGAGACCCACAAATATGTTGATAGTGCTGGATTGCCTCTTTCTTTCTCTTCCTGCCCCATACCCTTTTTCCCCTATACTTACCCCAAACTTACACGTGCAATCAAAACACAAAGGATTTCCATCTTGTAACATAGCAACCCATTCTTCTTTTTTTTTTGTTGAGAATGTTGCATTTGTGTGCATTTGCTTCCTGATCCAAGAAAGGAGTTCTCAAAACTTGCGTTAATCTGCTACTGCTCCATGTTGTGAATGTTTTTGCTACAACATTCAGTGAGAACCTATGGATGACTTTGAACAGAAATGCAGTTGTGTGATTGCTATAAGAAGTGCTTTGTAGCTATGACACTTCTTCAATTAAAGCAATAATCAAGCCATGTAGAAACCTCAAAAAAGAAAAAGAAGCCAAAAACGCTGTAATCTTAACCCTTTGAGAATCTCCTCTGGTCCTCAAGATGTTAACCCTTTGAGTGCCAGAGGGGTACGCAGTGCATTGCTTTGCAATGCATTGCGTATCCCTCTGGCACTCAAAGGGTTAAGATAGTTTATGTTTTGCAGTTGTGTGCCCATGTTGTAGTATAAAGCAGAAAGCATTTATTGTAACAAAATTAAAACATGGTTGGACAAAAAAAAATGCCTGTCTCCTAACTTGTTTCATGCTTCGTCTGTTTTGCACTAATGAAGCTCTGATGCAGTGTGATACATTTGAACAGGGCTGTCCAAGTCCAGTCCTCAAGGGCCACCAACAGGGCAGAATGTAAGTATTCCCTTCATTAACCCCTTAACGACCCTTGATGGTCATAGTACGTCATGGGTAAATCTGACTGAATGACCCTTGACGTACTATGACCGTCATGGAATTCCGGGCTCCCCCCGCGGCTGCACGCCGTTCGGGGAGTCTGGAATCGGATTGTTAAAAAAAAATAAAATAAAAAAAATGCTCTGTGGTCCTTTAGTGACCGCCACGTGCCTGCGTGGCCAGTCGTTAAGGGGTTAAGAACAGGTGAGTCAGTCACAATGAATGATCCACTGATTAACTCACCTGTGCTTAATCAGAGAAATCCTTACATCCTGGTCTGTTGGTGGTCCTTGAGGACTGAACTTGGACAGCCCTGTTCTAGAAGACAAAGTGAATGTTTTTCTTTATTAAATAGTATATTTAATAGTGATTATTTTGTGCTTCAGTCTCCTGTAGGGATTATATGCATATACATGAATATATGAACAGGGGTGCCTGGGCCCACCCTTTTTTACAAAACCATGTCATTAGCCAGGAAAGTAATGTCACAGTTCTGCTTGCTGAAATGATAATGTACATTCTATGATTTTTGAGAAGAGGATAAATAAAATACACATATCGGTTTATAAAGATGGAATGGAGGCCCCAGCATTAATGGAGACAGTAAGGGATTATGTGGTTGCAGATACTGTAACTGCTTTCAAAAATGTAATGAATGACTGTCTAGCACAGAACAATATTGAGAATTATAATAGTTGACTTCAATGCAGATAGGATGTTGATCCAGGGAACTATTTGACTGCCATTTGGTGTCAGGAGCGATTTTTTACCCACTTGGGGCTTCGTTGAAAATGGTTTCAGTTTTTTTTTTTTGCCTTCCACTGGATCAACAGGGGTGTTTTTGCATGAGCTGGACTTGATGGACAGGTCACTATGAAGTCTTAATAAGAAATGGTGAGATTCATGGGGAAAACAATTGCCCTTAGTATCTAAATAAAAATTCCCCAAATTCCCATGGGTCGTTTATGTAGTTGAATGCTAGAGAGGTCTCCAGTACATTGCCTTGCAAATCACCAGAGACCACGCTAGCATTCAAATGGTTAACCCTTTGAGTCCCAGAGTGGGTACTGAATGCATTGCTTTGCAATGCATTCTGTTCCCTTCTGGCACTCAAAGGGTTAATGAATCAGCATTGCTATAGTTGTAATTTTATAATTCTTATCATTCTTACAGATGGGAAAAGCAAACATTACTGTTAATACTACGATGTGCAACTTTCCATGCACATATGAGCTTAATGAACTGCACTGGAAGAGTCACATGACAAATGTATCCATATCCTATATTTCAAAATTACTGGACCTCGGGATATCATCAGTATCTTCAGGAATTTACCAATTAACCCTTTGAGTGCCAGAGGGGTACGCAACGCATTGCTTTGCAATGCGTTGCGTACCCCTCTGGCACTCAAATGGTTAATGAATTTCTGTTAAAGCAAACTACAAAATACAAATTCCTGATGATTTAAATGGAGCTTTTAACCCTTTGAATTCTAGAGAAGCCCCTTAAGTCCTAAATCCCTTTTACTCAATCTGGTATTTAGGTATTATTTATTTGTCCCCTGCGGTGCAGTTGCAGCGCTCCAGAATGGCTCATCATTTTCTTTTTGCATACGTTCTCTCATCTTTATTCTGCTTGTACAGTAAAGGGCCAAATATTCAAATGAAAAAGTAGAATTCCAGGGCAAACCAACTGCACTACATGGGAGGACTAAAACTTCTAGTTCATTGAAATGGAGGTTTTAACCCTTTGAATACTAGAGTGGGCTCCAAATTCAATCCTCGTCAATGCGTTGGATACCTTTCTGCCAGTCAAGGAATTAAAATCCATATTTAATTCAATGGACATTTTTGGAATTGTTATTTTCCCCCTGTAACTCATTTGCATACGTGGGAACTTTCAAAAAGAGCTGACCCTGAGATCTCTGAAATATTAATCCATAAAGTTCCCCAAAACATATATTCTGGGTGATAGACCCCTGCTTCCTCTAAACTAAGAGGTGCACCAATCTCTGCTCAAGGGACACTTAACATGATACAGTTTGTAGATTTCACTGCCTTAACACGTACAACCCAAAAAGTAATGCAAAGTAAACATGGTTTACTGTAAGCAGAACATATATATATATATATATATATATATATATATATATATATATATATATGTGTGTGTGTTTATTTTATGATTTTATCAGTGGATCTTAATAAGAGGGCTGTGATACTTTGGTGTGCCACGGTCATCCATTCACCTAAAAATAAATGTATATCTATGCATTTATAACCTTCAATACTCCTTGACAATTGATCTGTCAGATGGTAGGAATGCCCTGAAAATTGTACAGGGGTGCCCTGGCAATAAAGAACCACTGGTCTATATTAAATTATTACACCCCAGACTCGCCTCTAAGGGAATGTACAGGTGAAATGGCCTTGGGAAACAGAGGGGAAAATGTTAAAATACGTCAGCACAGATAATTTTTTTGTGGTTGCACCTTAATCTCAAAGCATGCAACTGCTCTTCCTGATATGTATTAAAGCATATGATCACTTTAGTACATACTACCGCCCGTAGTCTTCCAGCGTTAAGGCTTTAATGCACGCAAACCCAGAACATCTCCCCTTTCACTTTCACAAGAAAATGGAATAGTGTGACTTCAATTTCACCTGTGTCTTGTTATTACATGGCGTTAAACAAGGCTCAGAAGAACAGAATACCTTAAAAAGGCCATGCACAGCCACATTTACCTCCCCTTGGTACAGACAGAGTTAAAGGAGCAGTAAACAGTTTATTTTTATGAAATGCGCTATGTTATATGGCATGTCCTGCTGAGTAAAACAAGGGAACTCCCGCTGCAGTCATTTCTTTTATTCAAATTATCTAACAGTTTAAATTACCAGGACGTGAGTGACAATGTTATTTCCCGAAAGAAGGTGACTCAGCAGTTTTGTATCCAATCTATGAAGAACTGTTTATCAGTGACTCACCTCTCCAATAGAATGTAATAGAATAACCAATTGAAATCTGGCCTCTAGAGGGCACTCTTAATGTAAAAAACAAGTGTTTAGTCTGCAGTCCCTCTGGAAAATAATGCATCTCTCAGCAGTGGAAGTACCCTTGCTTTCCTGCGTAGATAAATTCACACAATTTGTGATTTATTTTCATTAAACAGTTTACTTTTACGTTAAATGGGATCTATCACCCCTATACATGTTGGTCTAAAAAGTTAGTTTATGTAGCGACTAGATGTTATACCATTTAATTAAAAAAAAAAAAAAAAAAAATTGTTATTTTACAGAAAATAAAAGAGTAAAGATTACCCTGTGCCCTACTTCCGGACAGACTGTGGTTACCAGCTATTTACCGCAGTCTGTCACTCTTCTTCTGCTCCCCTCCCTCTATCCAGCTTCTTCCGATGACGGAGGATTTCTGCATGTAACCTAGAGCACTCTCATTGGCCAGAGACCATTCCAGCTTACATGCAGAAAGCCTCCATCATCGGAGGAGGCTGTATAGAGGCAGGGGAGCAGAGGAAGAATGACAGACTGTGGGACAGATCTGGTAACCGCAGTTTGTCTGGAAGTAGGGCAAGGGTAATCTTTACTCTTTTAATTTCAGCAAAATAAAGATTTCTTTTTAAAAAAATGAAAAAAGTATAACATCTAGTCGCTACATAAACTAACTTTTTAGACCAACATGTACAGGGGTGATAGATCCCCTTTAAGGGGAGAATATCTGACATAAATAGATTGGCTTTCGCCAGGCATAGAAAAAATCTGTTCCAGGTCCTATTTTAGCACTGAATGAAAATAGTACTTCCACCCCTAGAGAGGTGTCCAAGAAAGAGTCTGGAAAGAAATAGAAAAATGAACATCCAGTTCAAAGGAAAAACAGAAGTACTAAACAGGGCTGAGTCTAAATGTCAGGAGTGCCTAGGCCAGTGTTTCTCAATCTTTTTGGCTAACGCCAATCATAACACACAGTCTGGAATTCTCAGGGCACACCTACATCTTATAGGTCGCTTGTCAAGGGCATTATGAAGAGAGACGTATAAAAATATGTAGTTATTCTTAGAGCTCACAGTCAGAATGACAAAAACTAGCTTATTGTGCATAACAATTTCCATAAATATACATTTGAAAGTCAAGATTCCCACTTTTATCAAAGTCTTCTTAGGAAAACTGTAGCACCCTGTGCTAGTGCCCCGGGGGTACCAAAGTGCTATGGCACCACTGGTCTAGGCATTGCACCTCCCCACCTTGGGCCACAGCTACACTGGTCACTGGCTCTGAGCCTCATCCACAGAAAGTTACCATTAGCCTATGCATACTAACACTGACAAGTTTGCACACCCCTTACCCCTCTGGTCTTTAACCCCTTAAGGACCCATGGTGGTTCTGGCATGTCATGGGTTGAATGACCGATAACGACCCATGACATGCCAGGGCCATTATGTATTTCAGGGCTCCCCGCTCAGCTGCACGCTGTTCGGGGAGCCCTGCATCAGATCCACACACACACAAAAAAAAGCTCCCGGTGCTTAAGGGGTTAAAGGGTTAAATAAGATGACCAGCACAAGAGTATATAAACTACCATTTAAAGTAGACAAATTAGTATATAAATTGATAAATATTAATTTTGTAGACTCAATCCAGTAATAATATTTTACAAGTTACAGAATCCAGTCCAATATGTAATATCTATTTCATCACTGATGTTTCCATATTTATGAATTGTTCAAAATTATATGTGCAGTCGTGCTGTTGCTACACCATCCAATGGATAGCTCTGGTCAGTGGACCATAAATCTCCCTAGGATGGTGTAGCAACAGCGCCAATGTACAATTTCAGGCCACTGTGATACTGCACCTAAAAACTAAAGTTTGAACTGTAATAGCTTTTGAATAAAACATCTCTCAGCAGTGGGAGTACCCTTGTTTTACTCAGGGGGATAAACACAACATATTTTCTTTTACATTTTAAGTATTACTATGCCTTTAAGTAGGAGTGCTTCATACATCAGCCCAAGTAGATTTGTTTGCATAGTACCTGCAGTTGTGTGTATTTGCTGATCCCCATTTTAGGTCTGTATTTGGTTATCACCTCCTCACAACAGACCTTATCAGTCTGGGAGTAGAGGAGTTCCAGTCTCATGTGTTTGGTGGCTTTTTCATAATGACTTTGTAGTGTGACTTTCTTCTAGCATGTCTTTTTTTAGCAGCTCAAAATGTTGCATTTTTAGTGCTACATTATAGCAAGGTTTTACCAGCATCATATTCCCTTAAAGGGGAACTTTCACCCCACAATAACTTCATGTCCACTTACTGCTCGCCTGGCGACTAGCTGCTTAGTAGCGCTAGTCGCCAGAAATCTTACCCGGTTCTTCAGATATCGGCGTTTTACAGGAGCAGGAAGCACGGACGTCTCTTCGCAGTGACGTCTGTGCGCCTGCGCTGTCAGTCCCTTGTGCACCGTACGGTGCACAAGGGACTGACAAGGGACTGACAGCGCAGGCGCACCGACGTCACTGTGAAGAGACGTCCGTGCTTCCTGCTCCTGTAAAACACCGATATCTGAAGAACCGGGTAAGATTTCTGGCGACTAGCGCTACTAAGCAGCTAGTCGCCAGGTGAGCAGTAAGTGGACATGAAGTTATTGCGGGGTGAAAGTTCCCCTTTAACAGAAACAGAAGTGATAACATTTCAGGGAGAATGCTGCCACATGCAACAGTTGTGAGATTTCAGTGCAGTTCCATTGAAACCTATATTATACATTTTTAGCTGCATTATTGCACTGTCTGAAGAAAGGTTGTATGTAGCATGCTATGTCTCTCTGTGATAATTTCGGCGCATGTAGCCTGAGTGAAACGTCCCCTAGGACACGATTCACAAGTCATGCATTTTTTTTTACAATTTTCTGTAGCTACAACAATAAAGGTTCTTAGAATCATGGAACAGTTCTTAACCCCTTAACGAGCAGCAGTCAGGGGAGTGGATCCTCTTTGATCCCATTCAGCAAGCCGGCACACATGGCTTATCAAGTGTTCCTGTTCACCGAACGGGGTTCTGATTGTAACTTCTCTGGTGTTGGAGTGGTCAGTTTCTGACCCCGGTAGTGCTCACACCGCTCCCGCAGGAGCTCTGTGAGCAAAAAAATATGTGACGTGCTAGGACCGTCATTGGTCCTTTAAGGATGGAAGTTTTTCAGTGATGGTCCTAGCACGTCACCGGTCCCTAAGGGGTTAACATCATATAATATCATTGTCCAGTTACAGGCTATGTCAGATTTCAAAGGGAAAAACAGTGTATGGGTATACCTGACCACCGTATGACTGATTTTACTATGACAAATTCTTCTTTTAACCCAGAGGGGTACGCAATGCATTGTACACTTCTCTGGCATCAAAGGGTTACATAATTTAAATAGACAGCACCCTGAATGTTTTTTTATATTTTCTCCTTTGTTTGTTAGGGGCCTATAAATCTGGCTACTGTCCCTTTCTTTCTGCCCCTTTTTCTTCTAAACTTCATATTGATGACTGAAAGCCAAATGAGGGCAAAAGAGATGAGAGGGTTGGTTGATATTTAAACAGCTGACTACCAAAATAGAAGAAACTGAGAGCAAAGGCGCCCCCTATTGCCACAGGAACACAAAAAGAGTGTGATACTGTTTTATAATCATTTTACATGAATAAGGAATATGAGGACAAAATTAAAAATACATGAATTATTTTCTTTCCTTTAGATGCTACTATTTAAATATCAGTTTTGGCCTAGGAGGTACTGCAGCTTTAAGGGCCACTTATTTCAAGGTTACATTTGTTCTTGAATAACTGTGTGTATTTCATTAAAGTGGAAATTTTGCTTACAATAAAGTCCCCCTCCAATAATTAAACATATGGTGACTAACTTCATAATATTCTATTACCTCTCAGAAGTGCTAGATTCTAAAATAATAATTAATCTTCGCAGACTGACGGCCAGTGCCATCTACGTGACTGTGCCGTCAGTCCCTTCCGTTTACCTTAAGGTAACATGCAGTGCCTCCTAGAGGAGACCGGGACTGACAGCGTAGTCACGCAGACAAGATGTCTCCGCTGATGCCTGGCTTCCAGTCTCCGAAGATTAAGGATTTCTTTAGAAGCTGGCACTTCTGAGAGGTAATAGAAATATTATGAAGCTTTTCGCCATACGTTTAATTATTGGGGGTGCGACTTTATACTAAGTGAAAGTTCCACTTTAACTACTGTGGTGCAAGCCAATGTAATAGTCAGAAGAACCATCTTAAAGTATGCTTTCAGCAATCCACTCTGTCTACATACATATACTGTGCCTGATGTACCATCCTCTGTGGCTACATACATATACTGTGCCTGATGTACAGTCCACTCTGGCTACATACATATGCTGTGCCTGATGTACAGTCCACTCTGTCTACATACATATACTGTGCCTGATGTACCATCCTCTGTGGCTACATACATATACTGTGGCTGATGTTCAATGCACTCTGGCTGCATACATATACTGTGCCTGATGTACAGTCCACTCTGTCTACATACATATACTGTGACTGATGTACAGTCCACTCTGTCTACATACATATACTGTGACTGATGTACAGTCCACTCTGGCTACATACATATGCTGTGCCTGATGTACAGTCCACTCTGTCTACATACATATACTGTGACTGATGTACAGTCCACTCTGTCTACATACATATACTGTGCCTGATGTACAGTCCACTCTGTCTACATACATATACTGTGACTGATGTACAGTCCACTCTGGCTACATACATATGCTGTGCCTGATGTACAGTCCACTCTGTCTACATACATATACTGTGACTGATGTACAGTCCACTCTGGCTACATACATATGCTGTGCCTGATGTACAATCCACTCTGTCTACATACATATACTGTGCCTTATGTACCATCCTCTGTGGCTACATACATATACTGTGGCTGATGTTCAATGCACTCTGGTTGCATACATATACTGTGCCTGATGTACAGTCCACTCTGGCTACATACATATACTGTACCTGATGTACAGTCCACTCTGGCTACATACATATACTGTGCCTGATGTACAGTCCACTCTGGCTACATACATATGCTGTGCCTGATGTACAGTCCACTCTGGCTACATACATATGCTGTGCCTGATGTACAGTCCACTCTGTCGACATACATATACTGTGCCTGATGTACCATCCTCTGTGGTTGCATACATATACTGCGGCTGATGTTCAATGCACTCTGGCTGCATACATATACTGTGCCTGATGTACAATCCACTCTGTCTACATACATATACTGTGCCTGATGTACAATCCACTCTGGCTACATACATATACTGTGCCTGATGTACAATCCACTCTGGCTACATACATACATATGCTGTGCCTGATGTACAATCCACTCTGGCTACATACATATACTGTGCCTGATGTACCATCCTCTGTGGCTGCATACATATACTGTGCCTGATGTACAGTCCACTCTGGCTACATACATATACTGTGCCTGATGTACAATCCACTGTGGCTACATACATATACTGTGCCTGATGTACAATCCACTGTGGCTACATACATATACTGTGCCTGATGTACAATCCACTGTGGCTACATACATATGCTGTGCCTGATGTACAGTCCACTCTGGCTACATACATATACTGTGCCTGATGTACAGTCCACTCTGGCTACATACATATGCTGTGGCTGATGTACTATAGGAACTGATGCAGTTCAAGGGCAAACCGTTGGAACCTTAGGGGACAAATTAAAATTCCCTTTGATTTAAATTGGGTTTTAACCCCTTGAATGCTATAGAGGTCTCCAGTATATTTCTAAGCTGTATGCTGTAGACATCTTTAGCATTCATAGGGTTAGCAGTCCCATTTAAATCAAAGGCAGCGTTGGGAATTTTTTCTCTTCTGGTGCAGTTTGCATGTACCAGAATTGTTCCACCTTCGTTTAGTTCCCCAGCATAACTGAACACATTTATGCTTATGTCCCTGACTTTGATTAACGTCTTTTAGACAAACAGAAACAGAATATTTCTTTGTCATAGGCTTGTGCTTATTCACTGATAAATGTGTTATTAGAAAAAAAACCCTCATACCCCACTCATCAACTAACTGGCAACTGTTTTATAAATGTGCATGTCTTTGTCTTTTAAGCTGTTTTGTCTGTTAATAAATAGACCCTTATGCTTTATTTTGTTTCCTTTTTTTAACTTATCCAAATCACAATAAGGGGAAATGTGTATAAAGGCAAACATAGAGACATACAACTGCACAGTATATTTAATGAATCCTGTGGATCCTAGAGAGGTGTCCAACACATTGCTTGTGAATTGCACTGTTATGTCTTCAAACATATGCTCCTCTGATTCATTTAACTAAATTGTCTGTTCCTAGAATTTTACATTTTGTGAGCAGCCACCAGTGGTTCATAATATTCAGCATGTGGATGTGGTTGACTCTGACGAGTTGAGCCAAAGCCATCGTTCTAATGAGTATCCAGAAAAAAAAGCGCATGAGAAGACAAGACATCCCCTTGTAAAGAACAAGACTAACAAGCAGAAATTAGAACCGTCTCTGAAATGGAAGAATCTTAACATTAATGGTCACCATGAGTATGTTGTCTTTTAAATGTTCATGTATTACCACTTTGTTTATAGACAGTCTAAATTAGCTAGGAATATACAGAGAACCTAAATTATTTCAGCTAGACTGGCAATTTTTTTCAAATGGAAACATTTTGTGGAGACCTTAGTTAAAATGAATGTTGTTTATCATCGTGCAGACAAGTAGTTTAGCACTTTATTGAAAGACTTCAGTGGGGAATGTACAAATATGATTCTGTGCAAAAACAAGTACTGAAATCAGCTTTTTTTTGCCTTGGAAATGGTGTGATTGTACGTAGTTTTCCTGCACGTGGTATCGGACAGAGTAATACTGATGACAGATTGTGTCTGTCAGTATGCACTATAGAGTTCATACATTATGGTGCATATTCTTGAGTGCAGCTGCTGGCATTGGAGGCTAACTCCCGTGGAGCTGTGTTCGTGGATTAGTACATTCTCCCCGGTACTCATAAAAGTTAGGAAAATGTAAAATCTGTGTATATGTCATGCTAAAGATTTTTCTGTAAAATAAAGTTTTTGAGAAACTATCCTTTATGCATTGGAGGCAATGTGGCACTTAATTCTAATTCTCAGTATAGTATGCTAAATAATTTTCTTTGTGGACATGCTTATCTCTAGCTGTGCTATTAGAAATCCCCCAGTGTGTGGGCCCAACACAGAATCTAATGTGTATAAAGTGTTACAATGTGCCATCAACAAATAAAAGTTAATTTCTCTTTCCTTGTGTCCTGTGGGGGGGGGCACAAGAACCATTGGGTTAAGTCCTTCTTTTAGGAGGTAGGGAACTTTAAAAATAACTTGCTTTGGCGTGGGAGTGCTCCTGCTTAAGAGGTAGTGTTGGGTCCATAAAAGATCCTTTTTCTGTGCGCCAAGAGCTATGGGAACTGAGTTCTCATAGCTCAAAACGACTCCATTTTCCTGTGGTTTACCTTGCAAAACACAGAAACCAGCAGTTCTGGATGACGTCAGCACCTTAATCAGAGGAGATTGTTCTCCTCTCCATTGAACTCTATAGAAGCAATGTATAACTGAATCCACCATCAGTGGGTTTCCATGGGGAATGGAGGAATCTCCCATGAGTGGCGAGTGAGGGTCTGCCATCACCCAGAAAACTGGAGGGAAATGGATAAACGTTGAGCTGTGGGAATTCAGTTCCCATAGCTTTTATGGCACAGCCAAGCATTTAAAAGGTTTGTTTATGGAACCTATACTTCCTTTTTAACCCTTCATGGCTCCACCCACCACTCGTCAGGTATTTGTGTCCTAAGTCAAAGGAATCAGGGCCTGTATCTCTGAGAGACTTTTTCATTTATTTTATTTCATTTATTTTCATTTAATTTCTCTGCTGATGAGAATTTTTTGTGAGTAAGCAGACTTCAGTAGTTAGCCAGATCACTCCCTACGCAGGAGCCCTCACTTGCCACAGACTCTTGAGGACTTTCTGCCATATATCAGTCCAACTCTACAGTAGCAGACCTGGGGAGAGTAGTGAGGAAGTATTGTTATTACAAGTAGAACAAATAATTCAGCTACACTAATTTGTGCACATTATATAATGAATAGTATTATGTAGACGTAAGATTCACCGCCCAGCATCTTCTCCTTTATAGTGCCAGTCATCAATCTTTCCAATTCCCACTTGAAACACACAAGGATATAGGACTACATTCAATTTATGGAGAGAAAATCAGATGTACTTAAAGGCAATATTTCTTGGAGGCAAATACAATAGACACTGAGCACTAATAATGAAAGGATTTAAGTGTTTCTCACATAAAGTGTTTAACCGTGGATCAAAACCATCTATTGATGCTTTCTCTCTCTTCTTGTCTATGTATTGGGGCCAGGGCTTAACATTTTCAGTCCTTTGCTACTAGCCAGACCTGAAAAGTTACTCGCCACTGCAAGCCATAGCATACCCACCAGGGCTGAATTTCTACTCGCCAGGGCTAAATTTTCACTCGCCATTGGCTAGTGGAGAGTGGAAATTTTGAGCCCTGATTGGGGTATTGTAAGTCTACTGGATGTCCTTCAATAGATTGCTTTTAACTACATAGGATTTTGTCTCCATGAATGAGTGCAGTCCTATATAAAATGTAGAAAACTGAAACTCCACAAAAAAATAATTATTTGCCTAAGTGTTTAATTTTAAAAATGGTTTGATTTTCCAGGCTTATAATTAAATCTAAGGAAAGCAAAGAAGAAAAGTCTTTGGACAAAAAATATCCACCCAAAGGGAAACCTCCCAGCTCAGAAAGTAAACAGAGGTCAAACGCCATCATCTCTGTTTTAAGAAGACATTCAGCTTTAAAAAGGTAGGATTATTCTGTCCTTTCTAACCTTGAAAATGGATTCCAGTTCATGCGCAGAAGATTTTCCTCATTCAGTTAGTGTTCTTGTTTGCGGATGCAAAACTTGCGTAGGCTGATGCACTAACAATGACTGGAATAATTCTGGGACACAAACTATAACATACTAGTTGAAGAGCCCATTACACGGGCCACAGTGCCACTGCCAGCCGGTCACAGGGCAGTCATGCACAGTAGAGACTGGCCAGTCCGCGGCTGATACAGAGCTGGACGATCCAAATTAGCCTCTACTGCGCATGACTGTGTTGTTACACACGCTTTAGCAAATTATTATATAGGATGGGACAAACACAAACTCACAGAATCCCATTGATTTAAGTTGGCCTCTTAACCTCTTGAATGCTAGAGGAGTGCTTCCACAATGCTTTGGAGACCTCTCTAGCAGTCAAGAATTTAAAATCAATGTGAATTTTTATTTTTCACCTACAGTGCAGTTTGCTCCAGAATTCCCCCAGTTCTACCTACGCACCAGACCAAGACTGCTCATTATACTCAAAACAGCTGATGAAGTTCAGAAAATTGACTTCAGAGGCTGGCAGCAGGGCCTCAGACCTTACCTGCTGCACTGTTGTATCGCATGGGCCACAAGTATCAAGTCTGAAAGACTAGAGTCCTGCTTTTTATTAGGACTGCCCACTCCGTCCCTGAAAACTGAACTATGACAGTTCAAAGTCTTGCAGTTTAGTTTTATCATGGCATGAGCCAGATAGTTGAGGGGATCAGTTTTCTGATTCCCAATTAGTTCTCAGGCTCATCAGCTGGGGAGTTCAGTGCAGCTAGCTAGGTATCATGTTCCCACACAAAGTTCCCGGTTCCTTCACTAAGTGACAGCATGTACTGCATTTCCAACATTCCCACTACACATTCATGACACATGCATGCATTCGTCAATATACATGCATTTGCCCACGGTGCAAATAATTAAAAGAACATTATCACCAAAAAAGAGAGACTCATATTCATTATAGTATTATATATGCCTATATAACTTTTGTCATTATTATGATTATTTCTTTGGTGAGAAAGTTAGTCTTTCAAAATAAAAAGTTCATTTGACCATATCAGGCTTGTTAAAAAACGGATAAATACATAATAATTGTTCACTGAAACTCTTATCTCTTTTTATTACCTGAATCATGCCATACATTGCCCTTATCACTTGTATGAAAAACACTGTTTTTTTCCTGAAATGGAATCAGAGGTCCCTGAACGGCGTGTAGCCACGCGGGGACCCCTCGTCATGGGTCCTCGACTCAAGTTTTCCCATGACGTATATGTATGGCATGGGTCCTTAAGAGGTTAATTGCCTTTCACTAAATTACACTGCATTAAGTCCCAAAAGAAGATTTTTTTTACCTAAAATATATAGGAAGCAACCATCCAGGGGCTCCGTTCTATTGGTACCAGTAAAACACGCATTATCAGCAAAATGAGTTTTGACCAGGACACACATTTTTTCACAGGAATTCGATCACCTGGCTACAATCCTCCATAATGAGCATAGATCATACAAACCCAACTTACTGCCCAATGCTCATAGCAGCTTTCTGGGGACATGAAAGAAGACTAGCTAAAGCTCAATGTTTGACACAATGTCGAACGCCAAACGTGAGCTACTTTCACAGTCACTCTCCAAACACTAACTCTAAAAGCACCCCTCCACACCCCCAATATACTTAATACCAGTGCAATAACCCCCATCAGACCTAACATTAATCTATTTCTCATGCCCCTTTTCCCACATGTTTAACAAGTATGCTACTTACCTTCAAGTCGGAGGACCAAAGGTATCCTCAATGCCCTGATCCTCCAGCATCTTTCTCAAAACCAAAATAAGAAAATAAAAAACCTTATTACCCTGTCACCACTGTTGCTGCCACCACAACTTCTACTAGACAAGAAAATAAATCCCCCCACTTAGTCCAGCTCAGGCCGTTTCCCAAGACAGAGTGAACAAAAAATGAACCGTTATATGGTCAATCCCTGTTCAACTTATTTACCACGTTCTCATTGGCTGGGAGGTGGTGTTACGCAGGGATGCCTATTTGTGTATGTGTTTGTGGTTTCACTCCTGCTCTATTGTTCATCTCTGGTCTTTAGCATGCGTTGGGAACTCTACATCTATGTTTTGTAGGCACAGAATTAATGGCAGAAAATGCATCCCCTTCACATGGTTTAATTGCCGCTGCATACAGCAGAATTACAAACGGATGTGCTGTTCCATTGATTTCTATAGGTGATAATCTAGTGGCCTTCGTGCATTTTTAACTTGCGGCAGTTTGTCACAGCCCAGGTAATAGAATACCAAACTGTAACTTGCAACTGCTGCCACAATAGTTATTTTTCTAACGACCCAAATAGAATGTAGCCCATGGTTTGATATTTTATAAGGCAGTTAAACAGGTATTTATTTGTAATGTTCTGATTAACTGTAATAAGTCTAGCACTCAGGAGCTAGACAGAAAATTGATTGGTATCATCATTGCTAAAAAAAAAAATTAACTTTGATTGATGTCAAGCTGAAACAGATGCTCGTATATTTAACAGATAATGAGCTACAGTCTTGATTTGCTTAATTTTTACAGGAGTACTTTCGTTCTCTTGACGTTTTTATGATGAAGATTTTACAAAAAATAAACTTATTCTGTTTTGTTAGACTTGTTACATAGATTAATGCTCATTTATAGGTAACCTAAAACAGATGGGACATTCATAATGGTATGTGTGCCCTAATAGTTACGCACATCATTATTTTTCTGTCTAATTTGTCTTGTAAACATTTGAGTCTTTCAATCAGATATTGGCAGAAACCTCCAGAACAAGAGCAACAATTCACAGAATTAATTCAAAAGAGAAGTGATACAAAGTATATACTGTATTTACCAACCAACCAGCCCCAGAAAGATGTGTTCCTTGGTGAAGGTAACACAGGCAAGAGAACAGTTCTGCTATAGCTTTAGAAGTTTTTTTATTTTTCTGTTAGAAATGGAATACCACCATTAGGCAGATTACCATAACTGACAATGCCCTTAGATGTGGCTAGCTCAGTGACCAGGTGCTTTTTGTGGACCTTAAGCCCTGGGGGAAATCTTGGCTACAAGTTCTTTCCTCAGGAGTTGCCCACAGAGGCTTCTTCTTTAAACATGGTAATCTGAAGACAGAAGATCTGCAGGAAAGGTGAGCAACCCTTTGAGTGCTGCAGGTCCACATTTCCCCTCTGCACAGGGTTTTTTTTCGTTTGGAGTTCCTATTGCACACTCCTGCACTCACTGGGTCTATCTGTATATCTGTTGGGTGTTTGGAGCAGGTTTATGTGGTATTTAACCCTATAGCTTCTGGTTTGGCATTCCTTTGGGGGGGGGGTTTCTGACACTTTTCCTACTGGTTCAGTGTTTTTTGGGTATCCTAACATGTTTTAGTGATGTTTCATGTCTTTTAATATTACACCTTCAATTTTGTAAAAATAAAGGCGTGCTTTACCACATAGGTGCCATTGCTCCATTCACTCCTATGGGACTGTACAGTTTGGGACATATCTCTGCAACCGTTTAACCTAGCAACTTCAGAGGTGGCTCATTTTACTTGTCTGCCCTTGCTCTATCAGCCGGTTCATGTTTCTAGTGTGTTGAGGGGCTCAGGGGGCTTCAGGCACTGTTTGGGGTTCTTTTCTGGGAAAACTACATTTCCCACGAGTTCTTTCTTCTCCCGCTCGTTTCTGATTGGCTCCTGCCGTGGCAGCCATTTTTTGATCTTTCCAGAACAATGTATCCTACGCAGGGCTTGGACTCTCCTTCTATCCTCTGCTGATTAACCCTTCGCCTGCCAGATAAGTCTATTTTAGCGATTTCTGGTGTGAAACCTACACACTGTAATTGGGTGATTTCTTATACAGTAAGGTTATTGACACTGTGAGAATGTCTATACCATTGGAGCTTGGGGCTAGACCTAAGACTAAGGATGCTGGGGTCTCTGTATCCTGTATTGCACATTGCTCTTCCTGTCATTCAGGGTTACCTAGAGAATTATCAGGTCCTTTATGCCCAGCATGTTGTGATGTCCCTGAGAGTCTCCCAGGGACCTCCAGCCATGCATTAGAGCCAGTTTGGGTGCAAGAGTTCAAGGCTGCTACTAGGGACCTTAGGTCCACATTGCAACTCTTTCCATCCCAGTTACAGGGGTCTTTCATTCTTGGCAGACCCCCTCCTTCATCAAGTCTCCTCTGCCAAAGCCTCGGGGTGTACCTGACATGTCAGATGCCTCTGAGGAGGAACTCCTGGTGGATTCAGATGTTGAGGAATGTTCTGCGGTAGGCTCCTCTCAGTTTTTTGGGGACCCTTTTGAGGCTGATCGTGAGCCCTCGGGCCTCCTCTTTGATACCCAGAAGAAAATGGTGTTTCTTATGGCCGAGGTGGCTCACCAGATCGCCCACAGGGTTTCTGTGATCCTGGCTCAAGATCCAGTTCTAGCCAAGAAGCTGTCATCTCTAGTGGGGAAATTCATTTTTACCGTAGAGGCGGTACAGTTTGCCATAGCGCACACCAGGGAACTACAGCAGTTTGTGATCCAGATGTGCAGGGGTCAGACAGACCTTCTGAAGATGTCGGTGTCACTCTCTTCATGTGAAACTGAGTTTGTCCTGGTGGCTCGACCTCTCCAATCTGCTGAACGGCAAGTCCTTCCTAGTTTACTTCTAGACCACGGTGACGACGGATGCCAGCCTTTCCGGATGGGGAGCGGTCCTGGGTCGCCTGAGTGCACAAGGTCAGTGGTCTCCGGAAGAATCTCTCCTTTTCATCAACGTGTTGGAGCTTCGGGCGATATTCCATGCCCTTCGTCATTGGACTCCCCTGCTGAAAGAATGCCCAGTCTGCGTAGAGTCCGACAAAGCCACGGCTGTGGCTTACATCAACAAGCAGGACGGAACAAGAAGTCTTGCAGCTTGGTTAGAGGTGAAGGTTTTTTTGTCCTGGGCAGAAGAACACGTTCCTGCCGTATGCGCAGTACACATTCCTGGCGTAGACAACATCATGGCGGACTTTCTCAGTCGACACACAGTGTACAGTGGAGAGTGGGAGCTGCACCCAGAGATGTTCACCGTCATTGTTCAGAAATGGGGTCTTTCTTACATTGACCTGATGGCGACAAGACACAACAGGAAGGTTCCGAGGTTCTGCTCTCGATGGAGGGACCCCCTAGCTCTGGCAGTGAATGCAATGTTCATTCCTTGGTTATTACCTCTGGTCTACATCTTTCCTCCCCTTCCAATGTTGCACAGGGTGTTATGGAAATTACGACTGGAGCGTTGTCCATTCATTTTGATTGCTCCGTACTGGCCTAGCCAAGCTTGGTTTCTGGAGCTTCTGGATCTGTCAGTGGCGGAGCCATTCCAGCTCACTTGCCACCTGGATCTATTTCTACAGGGTTACCTGTGGAAGGAGTATGTTCATCGTCTAGCCTTGACGGCTTGGAAATTGAAGGCTCATGAGCTGAAGAAGAAGCCTGTCCCTTTCAGGTTCACGGCTCATTGTACTCAATCTACTGGGGCCTCTTGGGCTTACAAGAATCAGGCCTCTGCTGATCAGTTGTGCAAGGCTGCCACCTGGTCATCTGTGCACACCTTTTCGAAGCATTACCGTGTTGATGTGCTGGCATCGGTTGATGCCAGCTTTGGGAGGAAAATCCTGGAGGCAGTTTTGCTTGTCTAGGATTTTCTTGGTTCTTGGTGCTTCCTTCACTTTTGAGCCCTGTTGGCTCTAGTTCAGTGTGCTGTGTAACAGTTGGGGTGTTGTTACCCCTGTTCAGTGTCCGTTGACACTTCATTGTTTGTTGGGCTAACTGTGATCTGATGGTTCATATCTGCTCTGGTGACTTTGGGGGCCTTGCGCCTGGTCCTTGCCTTACTTCCCGCCTCTGGGAAACTCAATGGTTGGACATCCCAGAGATACCAGTAACCTGTATTGGATGACAGAGAAAAGATGATTTTAGTCTTACCTGTTAAATCTTTTTCTCTTAGTCCATACAGGTTACTGGTCTCCCACCCTGTCAAGGGACCATGCTTGGCTCTCCTGTGGCAGACCGTGGGGGTCCTTCGGGGTCATGCTCACATGTGTCTTCTTTTCCTTCCACTATCTAGTCAATAGTTAGTGCCTCAAATCTTTCTGGAGCTGGTTGGCTAGCTGCAGCCAAGGAGGAAGGTAGGCTCCACCCCCTGCATACAATTGTAGAATTGTTCCTGCCTACAATTAAAGGGACGGATCACCTACCCAGAGTTACCAGCAACTTGTATGGACTAAGAGAAAAGGATTTAACAGGTAAGACTAAAATCCTCTTTTTTATATAAATTGACTGAAGTTAACCTCTTGGATGCTAGAGGCATCTCACTTTGGAGATGTTTCTAACATCCAAGAGTTTGATCAAATTGTATAGTAAATCTGTTTGATTATAAGACCAGGGGCTCCATTCTATTAGGGCCATTAGGAAAATGAGACTGGTGACGGTAATTTCCAGTTACAGGTATTCATTACCTGGGCTGTGAGAAACTACCGCTAGTTAAAAAAGAATGACAGTTGCTAGATTAGAACTCATTGAAATCAATGGAACAGCAAATCCATGTACGATTCTGTTATATAACATGGCTGTTAAGAGGATGCATTTTCTGCCAGTAGTTCTTCTCAACCAAACATAAGCACTGAGTCTCTAACGCAAGCTAACCACCACCACCACCACCACAGACTAGGCATCCCTATACTAGTAACCCACAGATGATTGAATTAATT
This sequence comes from Rhinophrynus dorsalis, assembly GCA_037306005.1. Classification (NCBI taxonomy): domain Eukaryota; kingdom Metazoa; phylum Chordata; class Amphibia; order Anura; family Rhinophrynidae; genus Rhinophrynus; species Rhinophrynus dorsalis. The sequence continues at coordinate 436,040,486 of CM074723.1, read as the reverse complement.
GATATGGGGGCCTCGGCAGATGCTGTTTCTGACTGTGATAGGTACTGACAGCATTAGATGTGCCCCTCAGTCCACTGCCTTCCTAGCGTGTTGGATGATACTGCACTGCAGCCAATGAGAGTGGAGTGCTTTGGCAGGATACTCCTTTCTCATTGGCTGCCTGTGGGTGGGATGCGGTGCAGCGCTTTTGCACAACGCATGGTCTGAAGATGGGAGTAGAGCGGTGACCCCTCAGGAAGTTGACAGCAGGAGGAGTCAATCAAAGAGGGAGCGCACTGAGCAACTAGCAAGTGAACTGGAGTATGCAGTGCACAACACAAAGTGGAGAGGCTGGAGCACGAATCCTAAACAAGGCTCTGAAGGCTAATAGTACTGACATAAGTTTGCTTCAGACAGGATGTGCTGAGAGACCCCCCAATGTTTTGGTTATGAGCCATTAGTCAAAGTGCCTCACATGTTCTACGCAGTATACATTTTGTGTTACATCTTGCATGTGATGTATTTTATAACATGAAGAGATATAAGTTCCACTTTTCTTTGTGCTTAAATACCTAAGGTTTATACTCAGAAAACAATACATTAGCAAATTTATAGAAAGCGAACTGCAACATTGGGAAAATGCAACTTCCAATTCCAATTGAATTAACCCTTTGAGTGCCAGAGGGGTGCGCAACGCATTGCAAAGGGTTAGACTGAACTATTATCAACACTAGATGCCAGTAATGTCTCCAACACATTGCTTCATAGTGTGGTGGGACCTCCCTAACATTCAAGAGGATAAAAGATCAACTTTAGTTCAAAGGGAATTTTCATTTGTCCCCTATGATGCAGTTGGTTTACCCCATAATTGCTGTTCTTTTGCTATGCGTATTGTGCTTTGCTAAACTGACTCTTGTGCATAATAGCATTCTGTTGTTTGCCAGTGATTATCATCTGCCCACTTTCATGACTTTTATCTCTGTCTGTGAATTTATGTAATACAGTGTTGTCCGTATTCTTCACTTCCTGGTCTAGAAAATTAGCATGTGCTGCTCTGTTTGTTTAGTGCCAGAGTCAACAAAGTCATCACACTGGTTAAAGGGGTAGTAATACTTAAAATGTAAAAAAAATATGTTGTAGGGTTTATCCCCCTGAGTAAAACAAGAGTACTCCCACTGCTGAAAGGTGTTTCATTCAAAAGTTATTAATTTTCAAAGTTGAATTTTTTAGGTGCAATATCACAGTGGCCTGAAATTGTACAGTGGCGCTGTTGCTACACCATCCTATGGAGATTTATGGTCCCGGGACCAGAGCTGTCCGTAGTATCGTGTAGCAACAGCGCCACTGTACAATTTCAGGCCACTGTGATATTGCACCTAAAAAATTCAACTTTGAAAATTAATAACTTTTGAATGAAACATCTTTCAGCAATGGGAGTACTCTTGTTTTATTCAGGGGGATAAACCCTACAACATATTTTTTTTACATTTTAAGTATTACTATCCCTTTAATAGTTGTAATATAAAAGTGATACTTATCCCCCCCCACACACACACATGCAGAGCAGAGTTGCACGCACCTTGGCGGCCACAAACACCTCGGCGGCTGCTGTTGTGGAAAGAGAGAGGGGCCACCAAGGGGGCGGCAAAATGAGGTTTTGCCTAGGGTGGCAAAAATCCTTGCACCGGTCCTGCCCCCATATCATGGTATCCATATCTCAAAAATAAACAAATGTCCCCTAGTAAAAAGAAAAACAAAGAAGAGAGGAAAGTATGGCGCTAAGTGTTCTAAACTGGGAATATGTATATTAGAAAAGTGCTGCAATGTCCTGCAGGCCCAATACTGTAAAATCCCCAAGACAACAAAGAAACCAAAGGAAAAAAGATAAGGAGAGCACTGCTATTCTTTACTCCTCAAGGACCCATGGCATGCCAGGACCGTCATGGGTGAACTTGTCATAAGGACCCATGATGATCCTGGCACGACATGAATTTCAGGGCTCCCAGTGCAGCTTCATGCCATTTGGGGAGCCCTGAACACAATCACAAAAAAAAAGCTTGGTGTTCCTTAAGTGACAGCCACATGCCGGTCCTTAAGAGGTTAATATAGTTTAGTAAATAACATTGATTGTATACAGCACAATCAAATTTGTTAAAATATCATGTGAATAACAAGAATAAATGCAGAGTAGAGTAATAAATATGCTGATATTGCCAAAAAGTGTGTATAAAAAATATATGTCCCATAGATAAAAATATATCTAATGAAGAAAAACAAGACTTGCTCACGGTTGTAGATTCCAGCAGCGGGCAGGGTTAATTCCTATTGATCCTCTCCCGTCTGATAGCACCTATATCTGCAATAATAGTGAGATGGGGCCTCTTTATTGCGTGCTCTGGGGTATAGCGGGCAGAGATAGGTAATCAATTTCATGTAGTCTCTCCTGGCCTATTTAGAAATACAACGGTCTCCAGCAAGATGATCCCACAAACTGGGGTAGACCATGCAGGTAGCAATTAGCAGGTCTAGTTTGACAGCCTCCGTCAAAGCAAACTATCCTGTTCTGATTTATAATATGTCCTCTCCAGTAAACTCACCAAGCGGGCAGAGGGAAATAGTGCAGGTGATCTCTTTCCAAGTCCCTCTCCTCTCTTTTCTGAACAATAAACAGTGGAGCAGTCTCTAAATACACTTAGTGAAGATATATGCACAATAAATGCTAACACTCTACTGGTATTTCCTTAGGGAATAAAAAAAAAAGTCCCTTAACACCACACCCACCAAAACACTACCAGCACAAAAATAACCCTTAAAGTGACAGAGGGGTATGCAGGGTATTGCAAAGCATCCAAAGGGTTAATTCTCTCTCTCCAGAGCTAACACTAACATGTGTCCCAAGGCCCCACCCCACATGTGTGGCACATAAATCACCTTGATGTCAGAACTCCAGCGGTGTCCTTGACGCCCTGGTTCACGAGAAACTTCTTCAAAAATAAAATCAGAATTAAAAATCCCTAATACGCCGTCACCACTACTGCCACCTCTGATAAATGAATAAATAAATAAATAAACAAACCTCCCCTGACTGATACTGGCCCCCTTAAAAATGAGACAGTAGAATTAATTAGTGGGGATAAGGCAATGGTTGACATCTTAAAGGGATAGTAATACTTGAAAATAAGTTTATTTTATATTGTTGCCCTTAAAAAAACATGAAAAATGATATAAGTCTTATCTCCCAAATCTTTATGGTTTGGGAGATATTCACATGTAACATATAGTAAAATTCTCTTTTCCTGGCTGTTTCAGCCATGTCTGCCATCTAGTGGACAGATTTGGAATTCGGTCCACAGAGCAACAGGCAGCTCTTTAGCAGTGCCGAGATCACGATCTTTGAAAAGAACTACTTAATTGGAACTATCTACAAAGTGTGCCTGGTTTGAAAACACACTTTGTAGACCATTCCAATTAAATTCTTTTTAAAGATCGTGATCTCAGCACTTCTGGAGAGGCACAGCCGGTCCCTGGACGGATTCCAAATCTGAAGGGTGAAGCAATGACGTCACTCCGGGGGAAACTTTACTTCTGAATATCTCCCAAACCATAAAGGTTTGGGAGATAAGACTTATATCATTTTTCATGTTTTTTAAGGGTTACAATATACAATAAACTTATTTTCAAGTATTACTATCCCTTTAAACAAATTATTTTCTTCTGTAAACACAAACAAAGCAACCATGATAGGCTTCAGGCAAACATAGAATCATATAATCCCCTCTATCATTTATATGGGTTAGTGTGGATTAAGTACACACTGTACCAGAAGGGGGTTATAGTGTAAAAAGCACCTGCACCTGATGGCATACACTCAAGAGTACTTAAGGAGCTTAGTTTGATAATAGCAAGACCATTATTCTTAACTAGTGTAAAAGCCCATGTACACGGGCCAAGATCCGGGTGATGTTAAACCTTTGAGTGCCAGAGGGGTACACAACGCATTGCTTTGCAATGCGTTGTGTACCCCTCTGACACTCAAAGGGATAAGAAGCCGGTCCTGCTCTGCATCCTGCAGCCGACGCAGTCATGCACTGTAGAGACTGCCCAAAAGCACAGAATGCTCCCAGCACAGAACTCCCAGCATTCCATGCATTTGGGCAGTCTCTACTGCACATGACGGCTTCTGACAAACATCCTTGCAAATTATTATATAGGATAATAAGTGTCAGTGCCTATCCTGTGATTGGAGGAAAGCAGATATATCACCATTATTCAAAAAGGGGGCTAAATCGGGACAATATAATCCTGCGAGTTTCACATCTGTAGTAGGCAAGATATTAGAAGGATTACTAACTGATAGTATTCAGGACTATATGATGACCAACGACATTACTAGCATGGTTTTATGAACAATAGATAATGTGAAGCGAAGTTATTTGCATTCTATGAAATGATAAGCGGCAACTTGGACAGAGGTATCGCTGTTGATGTACCCAAATGCTTTCGATACTGTGACCCACTATAGATGACTGTGTAAATTAAATTATTTTAACTGATGAAGTGCAGTGTGTGCATGGATAGAAAGTTGGTTAACTGATAGAATCCATTTACAAGTTGGTATAAAGTTTAAGTGCAGTACCTAGGGGTTCAGTCCTGGTCCTAATTATTTTTACTTTGTTTATTATGTCCTTGATGTGGATTTTGAAATTATTGTCTCATTGATTGCAATGATACTAAACTGTGTAAGGAAATATATACAGAGCAGGATATTTTTTGCCCTGCAGAAAGATTTGCATAAACTGAGGGAATGGGCAGAAAAGTGGCAAACTATGTTTAGTATAAATAAATGTAAAATTATACATTCGGGTTGCAGAAACAAGTATACAACATATCCACTAAATAGGAAAGTAATTGGGATATCTTTGATAGGGAAAGATGTAGGAGCACTGATAGACAATACACTTTACAGCAGTGTGCAGAGTCACTCAGTCTCTGCAAGTGTCAGTAGGATACTGTCATGTGTAGAAAGGGGTAGAAAGCACATGATGGGAATATAATTCTACATCTATAAATCCTTTGTAAGACCTCACCTATAATATGCAACAAAACTGATAAAGGGATTGGGAGATTTTATTTATAGAGACTAACCAAACTGGGTTTGTTTATATTAGATTATTGATGTCTAAGGGGTGCTATGATTACCATTTACCAATATACTAGTGTAAAAGTCTGTGTACACGAGCCAAGGTCCGGGTAATGCTAACCCTTTGAGTGCTGGGGGGTACGCAACACATTGCTTACCCCTCTGTCACTCAAAGGGTTAAGAGGCCGCTAACTACCTCACTGCTCCACACGATTACTTCACTCACGTGATACAATCTTGCACAACAGAGACTGCCCGAACGCAGCCAGTCTCTACTGCGCATGACGCATTGTGACAAACATCCTAGCAAATTATTATATAGGATTTGTGGCCAATACAAGTAACTCTCTGAGAAACTATTTACTTAAAGAGTTGAGCAAAAAACAAGAGGTCATCAAGACTAGAGGAAAGGTGCTTTTAACTAAAATAAAGACAGGGATTTTTTACAGCAAGGCTCTAGACCTCAATCCAATCAACTACAGTACACTTCTCATATACTCTCATCCCACCCTATCAAAAGCCTTCTCGGCATCCATATACTAAACTAGATCGTTTTGAGGACACAGCATGATGTAAGAAGGCCAGAAATCAGCGTATTATCTTTAATTTCCCTCCCAGGGACAAATACCGCTTGATGTCTGTGAACCATAGCAGGAAGAAATTTCTGAAACCTATTGACTAGCAATTTGCAAAAAGTTTGAGATCTATATTGAGAAGAGATATAGGTGTATAACTACTGCAGAGCAGGCTGTCCTTCCCTTTCTTATGCATCACCTTTATAAGGGATTCCAGAGACTGGGCTGGCCAGGAGGCACCGGTGTGAGTTGTGTTAAACACCTCTCCTGTTCTCCTCTGTGCACTCCTTTTCTGGACCTGGACATAGCAAGTAAGTGATGCCTGCCAAAGAGTAAGGATAGGATAGTGGGTTCTTTGGGAACAGGAATTCCACTTTCCAGCCATGGATTGGTACAGCAAGGAATGGGTCATCCAATAGCTGTATCAGTATGGGTGCAACTATGAATAATTGAAGACAAAGTAGGTTTGGTGCTCACTAGCTATTTCAACATGCTGCTAACTAAGAGGACTGCCCGGTCTGCTCCCATATAATGTTATATTTTTATTCAGCAACAAGAAGGGATTCAATGCGTTGCAAAGCAACGAGCTGAAGACCACTAAGTATCCGGGGGTTAAAGTAGGACTGGCACCTTCTATTAATAACCTCCCAATTATCATAATCTAATCAGAAACCTTAACTATTTGAGTGCCAAAGGAGGACACCCCTCTGGCAATCAAAGGGTTAATGACCACTATGAATACGTCTTGCATGGATTGGTTCTCCAAAATTAGTCTTCAGTTAGTACTTTATTTCATATTCACTGAGGGAGACGTGATTTATTCAGGACTCCGGGACCCAAAACTCTACCACTGAAGTTTCCTGAGGAAACCTCTGGGACATTTTGGGTCATGTAGTCTACCATCAGATATATGTCTTCCCCATGGGCATGAAATCATGTAGAAATGAAACACTATTTATAGAGAACCAATCTATTCAGGACTGATTCATAGTGATCATTATGATCTCCTCCCCAGATTAACCCATTAAGGACCAGAAGGGTGCTTGGTGCATTGGTTTGCAAAACGTTGTGCACTCCTCTGGTACTTAAAGAGAGAAGTGAGGGTATAATTTTAGGAGGTGTTTGTGTTCTTTTAAAGAAACATGCATAACGTTTAAGGCAATCTTATTCTATTTATCCCTAGAAAAACTCCTGGTGGTAAATCTGATGAATTTAGTGAAAGTTCTACAGAAAGTGAGGAAGATGAGGAGCAACCGGAGCGACGTCAAGAGGGCAACACAGATCTCCCTTCAGAATATTGGCAGATTCAAAAACTAGTGAAATATTTAAAGGTAAAAAAGTACTGCATTTTTGGTGTTCAAATTCATATTCGATAATAGGATTACGGAAATCATACATTTCATATAATTACTGGGAAATAATTAGCAATTACTGGCTTAAAAAGTAAGATTAGCAAGTGATAACTGACATATCCTGACTCTGCCCCTTTAGGGATATGCAGAGGCCAGTGTGAGTGGATGTTAATGTGCATGTTGTGGGGCAGGGGTGAAACAAACTCACTATTGCTAAGTACTTTGAGGGCAGGAAGAAAAATGTGTGAGAGTCTTCTGAGATGTGCTTCATTTCAGACTCTTACCATGCTATCCTGATCATTAATGTTTGGAATACATTTTGGTATTTTGCAAATTGGACATTATTTTCATATGTAATTTTATCCAATGGTATCGAGGAAAAATGATCACATGATGTCATCTGTCTCCCTCACTCTTCCCTTATGGCCCTTATGGGTGTGTTTGTGCATATTTTTTTGTTCCATAACATACAGAGAGACACACAAACACACTCACTCTCCCACTAACACATACACTTACACAGTCACAAATAGACACACGCTCATGCACACATACACTCACACACACACACACACATATACACAGACACACACGTATTCATACATTCACACCTACTCCAACACACACATACATTTACACACACGTGCTTACACACACACACACACATATACACAGACACACACATATTCATACACTCACACCTATGCAAAATCAGAGACACACACACACATTCACTCACACACACATATACACAGACACAGGCACTATGTGTACTCTCATTTTACTCAACAGAAAAGCCCTAATATATCATTTTTTTTGTTAAAAAAAATAAATAAATAAAAACAATACTATTTTTTAACCCCTTGAATGAATGAGTGGTCGCAAACAGATTGCTTTTCAGTGCTTTGGATATCTCTGCAGACATCAATAGACAAGAGACTTGACAATAGACATTGATGATAATAAAAACTGATCTAGTATAGTGAACTGGGCAGTTGAATCCGGTTTGGTAGTATCTGGAACCAATTATTAACAGCAATGTTTGCCATTTGTAATTATATTGAATATGTAGGAATATGTCAAACAGTCAGTATTTTTCTGAGAGTGAAAGGCTTTCCTGAAATAGTGTATTATGTAAAAAGGAAACAAATTATTTGTATCAAAGACTTTCTTTTGAACTTCTATCTAATGCAGATTATTTTTACCCAGCAGACATAATGTTTGAAAACACATTAGGCCATTTTCATAAAAGGACAAGGGTAGGAAATCTGTGGCACACAAATTCCACCATCATGGAGGAAAAATTCTCATTTATTTAGATTAGGATTTTAACCTCTTAAATGCTAGAGAGGTCTTCAGCACATTGCTTATTAGTTCCAATGTTTCCGGGTGTTTGCCCCAGAATTGCACCAGTTTGTGTATATGGCCTAATGTATTTCTATCTCATACTGCTATAAATCAAGAATAGTTGAAGACTGCTTTCTGTCTCAGCATATAAGCATGCGGCCCTCAGAAGTGTCTCCTACGGCCACCAGTCTGTTCTGTCATACACTGGGATGAGGACAAAGTTCTTAACTCATCACTAAGCATATTTATTTAAAGAGGCACTTTCAGTTACTAATAAGTCGCCCGTCAATTATTAAACAAATGGAGACTAGCATCCTAATACATGTATTACCTCTGTAAAGTGCCACATTCTAAATTAATCTTTCATTTTAGGAGACAGTAAGCCAGGCATCGGCACAGACCTCTTGTCTGTATGCCTCGCTGTCAGTATCCTGTACGAAGCATTGCAGCGTACCACATGGTAACCGGAAGGACTGACAGTGCAGGGACACAGACAGCATTAACCTGCCCATCAGTCTCCTGAGATGAAAGATTTCTTTACAATGTGGCACGTTACAGAGGTAATACATGTATTAGGATGCTAGTAGCCATATGTTTAATAATTGAAGGGCGACTTATTAGTAACTGAAAGTTCCGCTTTAACCTCAGATCATACCTTTCTTTACACTTACACAGTTTCATCTTAACCCAGTGGCGCCAAGCTTTTTTAATCATGGGCTACATGACCAGAAAGCCATAAGTATGAGGGCCGCAATATTGTTTTTATTGATAACAATGGTGAACTATAGCATGTCAGCTATTCAAAAATATGGATCGATTGATTTATTGGTCATGTCAGTGACAATACTGATATGTACTGTACTGGCAGGTGGGGCACTAGGTCTTATTGGCCTACTGGTTCATGTGTGCTAGTTAATTATGTGAAAAATTAAAAGAAAAAAAAAAGAAAAATGTAAGGTGGGGCCTCACTTGGCCCATAGGCTGCATGTTGGACACCCACGCCTTAACCAGTGATGTATTAAGGTTCCATAGGGCCCTAGGCAAGGTACCGATTTGTGGCCCGGTGCTTCTGACACAAAGGTCTGCTAGCAGGTATTGGCAATGTGGCTCTAATTTAAGTGAAAGCAACTGGATGATGTTGGTCTTTTTCAACAAAAAAGGCAACTGGCACAAGATGTTAGCAGCAGCACCAGCATGGCCTTAGTCTGTTGGATACCTATTTGGCACTCAAAGGGTTAACCCTTTGAATGCGAAGCAATATGTTGGAGACCTCTCTAGCATTCAAGGAGTTAAAAACCCCTATTTATATTCATTGAATGTTTAATTTGGCCCCAGTGCTGCAGCTAGTATTCCCATGGATCACCCTAGATCTACTAAGTATCCCTGCCTCTGTGTTTCAATGTACAATGTAAATACTTGGTTTTGTTGGTGTGTACTGTAACTGACTCAGTACAACCCCTAATGTCTGCTAAACATAAAAATCATCATATATAACATATAACAAAATCCCATTCGTCACTGCCAGAAAAAAATATCATGTGCGTGGTGTTTAACCCCTTGGGGCATCAGCAATGCATTTAGCCATATTAAATGTATTAGGCTTTAATGTATTTGAGTCTGTTTCCATACAGCTGTGATAACCTGCTTTAAATAACAACTAGCAAATTTGTCAGAGCTAAGGCATAACTTAAGCATCTGGTGATTTTTGAACATGGAAGTTAAGTAGCTAAAAAGTGTTGTGTAGTTGGAAAGAGATAGTGCCATACCACAGGCAAACCCTATTGATGAACTGTTATATCAGCGTGCATATGGATTTCATTATTTGTTGAAGAGTCAGTAATACACATTTGCCCAAGCTAACAAAAGGATTTGGCTTGCTTGTTACCGGAAAAACATTGCTCATGATATATGAAGTTAAAAATATATTTTGAGAAAAAGCTACTCTAAGTTAACTATGTGGTTTGCAGATCCCAGTGGTCAAGGTCTGTAAATTACCGACTGTAGCCCATTGGCTCATGGTTGGATTTGAACACGGGACAAATGCGCAGATGTAGCCTCTGTTTATGTACAGTCTTATGCGGTTCAGACAGGTAAACACTATGGCAGGATTAACATCTCAGGCTCTCTTGGCCAAGGCACCCAAGCCCCAGCTGTGGCCACGCCCACCACTTCTCAAATGACCCCTACCTCAGATTACCCTATGACATGTGCACGCTATTGTACTCCTAATGATTTGCAATATTTTAAAGACTTCTCTAACAACAATGGGTTAAAAATGTTGGCCAGAAAATGTATAAGTAAACTGGTGTATAAATTGTCCGAATTTGAATAAAAATTGGACAAAAACTGAAGGAGACTCTGGAAGAATTCCAGACTAATCCAACTGCAGCATAGGGGAGAAATAAAAATTCAGATTCATGAGTGGGGCTTCGTAATGCATTAGAAACCTCTCTAGCATTCAAGGGGTTAAAAACCCCATATTCATTATTGGGAAGTGCAGAAAATTTTTGACAGTAAGGTTCACCTCGGAATTGCTCCTCTTTTCTTTTGATTATAGGCCTCCTGCGTGCTAGCGTTGAATCAGAGATATTAACTTATGTCTATAGGAGAATTGTCTCCATCACCTAAAAACCCTCATATTCTCATGACATTTCCAGCATATTGGTATGAATGCAAAATTCACCAGTGCAGCCCCACTGGGGGTAGCCTCAAAAAAGCCACAAAAAAGAAGAAAAGAGAACAGAACTGGAGTCAAGCAAACTTGGAAACAGCAAACACTTGATAACTTTGGCAAACAGTAATCTGCAGGTAGTCCTATAAGGTTTAAATAACTATGAGGAGGCCTAGGGGAGGAACTGACCAAAAGGGAAGGAGAGAGAACAGGGTCAAAATGAACATAGAGTAGGATGGTGACATAGAGTGACACAAGTCAAATGAGGAGGAATGAGGCGTTTCTGTATGGGTGAGTTATTAATTTTATAATTTGTGGCACACAGATTAGAGAACTCAGTTCTGCTGAAGTTAAAGAGTCCATAACTACAGAACTAAGAATCTCTAAAACCATTAGGGCTCTTTCACACTGGTGAATTTTGTGTGCAGCTTTTTAAAACAATTGAAAATGTTGGTCATTTTCATTGCTACAGTGTAGCAAGGTTTTCCCAGCATCCCATTCTTTCAGTATAAACAGAAATAACACAATTGCAGCAAAAATGCAATTTCAATGCAATTCCATTGAAATCCATGCACTTCAGGAGGAGAGTTGCCCCATGCGACAATCATAGCACGTGTTGCCTGTGTGAAATGCCTCATGCAGCTCAATGATTCACATCTTCTGTTGTTTTTTTTCATTCCTTACTGTCTCTGTGACAAAGGGGCCTAATACTAGTTAAAAAACAAAAAACACAAGTTATAGGCAGTTTAAAAATATACTTTTAATGAGATTAAAAGCTGTGTGGTGACAGATCCACTTAATAACAACATTTATTTTCAGCAGATCACATTTCATAGGACACATGTTTATATTGTGTGAATTTAGCAGTGAGCTAGGCATTTCCTTGTGTTATAGCTGTGCCCTGAGTAACTGGCAGAGGTAGCTTTGTCCTAAGAGAAATAGCAGTTTTAGCCCTTTATGCCTTTGCGTGCCAGAGGGGTATGGACCGCATGCAAAGCAATGCGTTCCATACCCCTCTGGCACTCAAAGGGTTAAGGACTAGAGGGGTGAGCAATGCATTTCAAAGCAATGCTTTGCACACCCCTCTGTTCTTTAAATGGTTACGCATATGGAGTAGACAGAGAGAACCTGATGCTCTGAGAACTGATTCAGTTTTGGAGCAAACCTACTGCTCCATATGGAACAATTTGCAAAATACTGATTGACTTAGCTGGAGCTTTTAACCCTTTGAATGATAGAAAGGTTAAAGTAAAGAAATGCGTTGGATTCCTCTCACAATCAGTGAGAGGGTGAAATGTACCATTTAAATCAGCAGTAATATTGATAGTCTTGATTTGCTCACTGTAGTGCACTTGAAAACAGCCCTAAGAAATAGTGCAATTCTGGAGCAAACCAAATACACCATAGGGGACATATAAAAATTACCCACATTCTCACTAATTGAAATAGGGATTTTAAAGGGACAGAACACTTAATATGTAACACATATATACTGTAGGATTTATCTTGCTGAGTAAAACAAAGGTTCCCCCACTGCTGAGAGGTATTTTATTCAAAAATGATTGCAGCTCAAACTTGAATATATTAGGTGCAGTATCCCAATGACTTGAAATTGTACAGTGGCGCTGTTGCTACACCATCCTATGAAGAGCACTGTCCAGTGGATCATAAACCTCCATTGGATGGTGTAACAAGAGCACCACTTTACAATTTCAGGCCATTGGGATACTGCACCTAAAAAAACTCAAGTTTTTTCTTATTAAAGGGATAGTAATACTCAACCCTTTGAGTGCCAGAAGGGTATAGAAAGCATTGCTTTTCAATGGGTTCCGTACCCCTCTGGCACTAAGCGGGTTAAAATGTAAAAAAAAATATGTTGTAGGGTTTATCTTCCTGAGTAAAACAAGGGTACTCCCACTGCTGAAAGGTGTTTTATTCAAAAGTTATCACAGCTCAAACTTGATTTTTTTAGGTGCAGTATCACAGTGGCCTGAAATTGTACAGTGGCGCTGTTGCTACACCATCCTCTGGATATTTATGGTCAATTGACCAGAACTGTCCATAGGATGGTGTAGAACTCCACTGTGATATTGCACCTAAACATTTCAAGTTTCATCTGTAATAACCTTTGAATAAAACACCTCTCAGCAATGGGAGTACCCTTGTTTTACTTAGGGGGATAAATCCAACAACATATTGTTTTTAACATTTTAAGTATTTCTATCCCTTTAAAGCACCTTTCAGCAGTGGGAGTACCATTGTTTTACTCAGGGGGATAAACTGTACAATATACGGTATATTTTTTATGTATTAACACTTTGAGTGCCAAGTTGAGTGCACCTCTGGCACTCAAAGGGTTAAGCGTTACTTTCCCTTTAACCCCTTGAATGCAATGCATTAGATACCTCTCTAGCATTCAATGGGTTAAACACCATATTTCAGTCAGTGGCAGATTTGTACTAGTCTCCTGTGGTGCTGTTGGTTTGCCCTTTTTAGTTCACAGCATTGTGTCATTGCTGTAGACCTCTTGTTAAGGACACATGCATCTATTTTACTGCGGTCTGCTACAAAATAGAATATTAAGCTGTGTAAGCAATTTGCAGCAGAAGAAAAGTATATTTACCATTTTATATCTATGATTTGAATGTTTAAAGCTGGGATGCACAAAAGCGTTTTTGTGTTCAATTTGCTTCAAGCTTTTTAATGTTACAAGACAGGCATTAGCATTTAATCGATAGAGAGAAACATGCGACCGCAGCTGAAAATAGTTTCCTCCTTTGGAATAGGCTTCTTGGACTTTGCACAATGAAAATAGAAGACAGACACCTGGTTTAGATATATTATGGTAAGGGTGGGCAATATGCAGGGTTGATGTACAACCCGGGCGCCACTAGGCAAGGCACTCTAGGTGCCCTTAGTTACACCCATAATCATACCCCCACTCCTGACATGACCCCACCTACATTCCCTTCCGCTGTTTCCTGTCATAGAAAATACCTTTTTGGCCTATAACAAGCAAGAATGAAAAACGTTTTAACTACTTGGTTGTTAGAGAGATCTCCAATGCATTGCTCTGCAGTGCACTGGAGTTATATCTAGGATCCAGTGATTTAAGTAATAGCCTGTAAAGGGTCTAACATTGGTGCAGAGACACTTCTATGGCCACACCCACAAATCAGAACATGGGTGTGGCCAGTACAGCTGAGATGCCCATCAAAATTTAGGACTAAAGGCAGTTGCCTACTCTACCTACTGGGAAATCTGGCCCTTGCAATGTGACTTTCCAGCTGTTTTTGGAGTATAGTTCCCTTAATGTACAGCCAGATAGCTTTATTTTAGTATTTAGTTTCATAGGAAAAGCATCCCCACATAGTAAAGAGCCATGGACCATGTACACAATAAATTGTACAAATTCCGGAGCAAACCAACTACACTGTGGAGAACATATGATAATTCCCAGTGATTTAAATGGGGCTTCTAAGCCACTGAATGTTAGTGAGGTCTCCAGCGCATTAAGAAGCAATGGTGTTGTAATGGTGTCAGTAATCCTCCATTACAGGGATATTTATCATCCAGTCACGGGTGATTTGATAAATACCATGAAAGAAAATAATCAGGTGCTAATGTACTAAGAAAAGTGGTACAATTCTGGTGAAAAACAGATGCGTCGTAGTGAGCAAATAGCAATGACATTTGTTTTAAAATTAGGTTAAACTTCTCGAATGCTAGTGGTCCCCAACAGAGTGCTGTGCAATGCAGGGTAGCGCTTTCTAGCATTCAAGGCACTAACTCTTTCAGTGCTAAAGGGGTGTGTGGCGCGTTCTTCTGCAATGCGTTTTATACCCCTCTGACATCCAAGGTGCAGATGGTTGGCTCCAGAATTGTACACGTTCCCTTACTACACCAGCCTCGCTATTTTGGAGGCTGTACATTTCAAATAGTTTTGTAGTTGTCTTTCCTGAGTAGTACATGACTCTTTTTCCTTCTCACCATGATCTTTATGTAACAATTTGATTTCCTACCACTCCTATCTATTCATCACTCCTGTTCACAGGAGTCTCCATATTTCTACTTGCACTTCACACCCTTTTTGGCCATTTACTCTTAACTAAACCATCTCCATAGTTCTCATTTACAGAAATCTACAATTTGTTCAACATTATCATTCGCTAGATAGTCTCTTTGACCATTTCATGCTCTTTTGATGAAAAAAAAGAGTACATTTTCAGAAAGGTACTATTGGGCGTCCTGCTACTTGTCTAATTGTTTTGCTTTCTTCCCGTGTGTATTCAGCTGTGGGTGTATCTAAGGGTTTTTTTGGCCTTTTTCCTAATACAGACACACAGGCACGCACACATATATACACACACACACACACACACACACACACACACACTCGCACACACACACAAACATACACAGAACCAGGCAGTCACATAAAACACACCCAAACAGATAAACAGTCACAGAAACACACACATATACATAAGCACACATACACACACACACACACATACACATACAATCAGGCAGACACACACACAAACACTCAGACACAAATACAAACACACACACACACTCACACACATATTGTGAAGAACTGAGGCAGTCCACCACTAATGTTCCAGAGGGAATAGTACCTTATTGCCTCAGATCCCTCCAAAGCATGCCTTTTTTCTCCTTTTTTTCTCCAAAGATGCATGTTTTTTGTTACCCCTGCCAGTATGGGGAGCCTCGGGTTCAACCCCCTCAGGCTTTCCAAGTGTGCACTAACAAAAAAGCTGAAATAGGCTTGGGCAGGCAAGTAGATTATTCACAAACCTAAGGTGAACATACCCACTTCTAGTCCGTCTCTGCCTGTTGGGGGTTGCCCCCCATATTTTTTGAGATGCGTGGGAGACTTCAGTGATAGATCAGTGGGTTTTGCAGGTAATTTTGGAAGGTTACCATATAGACTTCAGATCCCATCCTCCTCACCCTTTCATTTTGTTGAGAGTTCCTTGTAATCTGACTCAGGGAAGTCTGGACATCCAGGAAGCCTACCTACCCACTTCAGTTTATTCTGATCATCTGGGTGTTAGCCATAGACATTTTTACTCTACTAGTCTTCTGCATTCTGATCATCAACATTTTTTGCACTTTACTTTTCAGGGCTGTCACTTTTTTTTCAGGTTTCCACCCTCCCTTTTGGTCTGGCATCTGCCCTGAGGATCTTCACAAATGTTATGTTTCTTTAGAAACTCACATCTGCACTGAAGGGATCTCCTTTACCTCTTATCTAGATGACCTTTTACTCCTTTAGAGGTGTCTCTGAGTTCACAGATCCAGGAGTGTGTCTGCATACTGGAGCAGCACAGTTGGGTACTCAAGTTTCAAGAAATACTCTCTCGTTCCTTCCCAGGTCCTTCATTTACTAGGCATGAAGCTTGATACTCTTCAAGTGAGCGTGTATCTTCCAGAAGACAAGATCCAATCTTTGTCTGTTCATTGACTGTGTGGGAATACATGAGGGTTCTTGGCTACCTGGTCTCTGCCCTGGAGGCAGTTACTTTTGCTCAGTTTCACTAGGGTATTACAATTGGACATTTTTAGGAACTGGTCCAGATACCAATTTCATGTCATGTCTCTGTCTCAACAGATGAAGGAAGACCTTCACTGTTGACTTCAACAATCCCATATGATGCTGGGACATCCATTTGTCATCTGAGAATGGGATGTAGTCACCATGGATGCCAGTGTATTGGACTGGGGTGCTATCCTGGGTCTCTTTGCAGCCCAGGGCTTCTGCACCAGAGAGGATAATATTCTAGCAATCAATGTTCTGGAGTTACGGATGATCCGCCTAGTGTTGCACAACTGGTCTCATCCCTTGTCAGGGTCCCTGGTGAGGATCTAGTCAGACAATACACGTCAGCCATCAAGGAGGAGCCAGAAGCACATCAGTTTGGATAGAGGTTTGGGATATTCTCCAGTCGGCCAAGGCTCATGGGCCATCTCTCTCTGTGGTCCACATTCCATACACAGAAAACATGCAGACTTTGAACATCTGGATCATGACCTCCAGCCTGATTCGCAAAGTTCCGCTGTTCTGTGCCAGATCGAGGGACCTTCTGGCATTTGTGGTGGATGCAATTCCCTTACCATGGGATTTTCATCTAGTGTATGTGTTTGTGCATGGACTATTTGTTAATAATTACCCTGTTTTGTTTCTGTGATTATAACACTTAATATAACCCTGATTATATGATTTATTCTAACACATTTTTTATTAATTTATGTATATTCTCCTTCTGTAAAATATTGTGTACATTTTTGGTACCAAATAAATGATATATACATACATACCTTCCTACATACATACTGTATTGGATTACCTGAATGGTGGTGGGGTGGTGGTAGAGGTGTGACTTTGTGCATACTTTGTTAGCCTCATTATTGGCTGATGGCCACTTTAATTGGCTATTTAGTGTATATTTTTGGGTGCATTGTAACATCTAAGTCCCTGGTGTATACAATCTGCCTGGGAGCCCCATAATAGGCTGCAGGGCACATTGGTTTTTCTCCTCTTCCCTACACTCAGATCATGAATACAGGTAAGGTGCAGTGAGTTGAGTCTGGCTGTGTCACTTGTGATAAAAAACAATGTAAATAGCCACATTGTGGGGCAGCTGTTCTGTTTTCTGACTTTTAGCATAGAGTTAAACATGATGAGCTAATATACCCATTGTGAATAGAGCCAAACAGTCAAACCCTTTTTCAGGTTCTGTGGTTGTATGCTTCAGTGATCCCCAAACTGGCTGCATGCCACCCTTGGTGGGGGGAGTTTAAGGTGATTTTTTGTGGAGTGGTGGGGTGAGATGAGGCTTTTTTTCAGCGCAAAACTTCAACATTGCTATGAAGCATAACTATATCCATATTTTTTAAAGGTCATCATAGTGAAAGGTTTGGGAAACACATTCAGAGGATTGCTGTGATGAATACAGGTTGCCATTTTTGTATTAGTATTAAAATTCCAGTTTCATGTGGTCGGATCGATTTTTCACCATTTTGGATCTTACCAAATCTCTCATTGAAATCACCCATTATAAATTTGTAGTGGTGATTGTTCTTTTTGTAGAGGTGTAATAAATCATCAAAAAAATCTTCAATTTCATCATCACTGTGGCTACTTGTAGGGAATTAATCTTGAATGGTTTGAAGAACGTAGTGACTAGTTTGATAGCACAGGAAGCAATTCTTTCAGAAATACTTTCTACTTTTACGACTGTCAGTTAGTCTTTTGTTAATCAAGAATCTGATTCCTCCAAATTGTCCATTATTGGTTCCTTTATAGTATAGCCAGTGTCCATCTCCTAATTTGGCTAAATCTTCATTTTCTCTTATAAACAGAAAATGTCCCGAATTATGTTATTCAGTTCTTGTACTAGTTCCTCTAAGCATGAAACTGTACTCATAGATCAAATGTTAATCATTCCAATGTCTAAAGACCAAAAGCAGTCTGATAGAACCAGTGATTCTTACCACCCTCTGCCATTGAGCTGGTCTTCCCATTTCCTTAGGTAGTAGCTCGGAAGTCTCTGGGGAATGAGGGCCATTTTGTGGGTGTGAAGCCATGCTAAGAAAATGCGCTAAAATCTGCTAAACTGGACAAGTACAGGTTGGCAGATTTTGGATCAGTTTAGTGTGGTATCTTAGCTTTGATTTGTCCACCTTGGGTGACGCTGCCAGGTATATATGCCCCCACACAAACACTCCTACGTCAGGGGGCGTGGCACTCAATGCTGATTGGCTGAGTAGGAAGCAGAAATCTGTCTGTCTGTCTGTCTGTCTATCTATCTATCTATTCATACTCCATTAATAATTATGTTCTGTTTTTAGGGTGGGAACCAAACAGCCACTGTTATTGCACTGTGCTCAATGAGAGATTTCAACCTAGCACAAGAGACATGTCAGTTGGCTATAAGAGATGTTGGGGGACTTGAAGTTCTAATTAACTTGCTTGACACAGAGGAAATCAAGTGTAAGGTAAGGAAAGTTGGTAAAATTCATTATTTTGAATTGTTACGCAGTACTCAACATGAGTGTTTCAACAGATGCTTCTGCATGTCATAATAATGAATGCGTGTCCTCTAGGGATGTGTGGTTGTAGACACTGGTATGCTATTAATTTATCCTTTTGGGCTAAGTATTGTTTGTGGTAGAATTTTTTCACTGACCCTAAGTACATTTACAATATTGGGTGGATTGAAGTAGATAATTGTTACATGAATATTTTATTTCAAGATAAACTAGTCCAGTTTATCTCTTTAAAATCATTTTTGCATAATACCAGAACCTACCTATTTCTATTGATGTCCATCTGGTTCAGAATTCTTCAAAACACACGAAAGGACTCAGCAGAGTGAATGAGAAATCATGTAGCGAACCCAGCCCCCATGATTCTGCAGACATATATTACCTTTATCAAACTGTGAGGGGCCTTCCAGCTGTATAATTGTGGT
Organism: Rhinophrynus dorsalis; assembly: GCA_037306005.1. Taxonomy (NCBI): domain Eukaryota; kingdom Metazoa; phylum Chordata; class Amphibia; order Anura; family Rhinophrynidae; genus Rhinophrynus; species Rhinophrynus dorsalis. Next base: position 436,020,921 of record CM074723.1, on the reverse strand, counting down.
ACATGCCCATCATCCACAGCCTGCCAGTGTTTGGCAGAGGATGATTTCAGCTGTAGTCCAACAATAACTGGAAAGCCAAATGTTTCCAAGTCATGCCCTAGAGCAGAAGTAGTCAATTACTGGCCCACCAGTTACTGGAGACTGCCACTCCCATCTTCCCCAGCAATCAGCAATTCCTAAGAGCTGGTAGTCCAGCAATTGGATACCCCTGCCGTACAGGCTTAAATGAACAACACTGGAGTGAATGTACAACTTTGCCAGTGCAGCTAACCTGGCGTTTGTCTCTAATGCTTTTTGCTGTACTGAAGTATATGCACTACAGCTTGCGATCTCTGCAGTGTACCTGTGGACAGTCTCCTCCATTGTTAGAACCTTACTGCCAGAAGGTCCCTTATGACAGCCTTCATAGTATGCACAGGCAAATGACGTACACTAATACCATTTACTCTACTCATAGTAAACTGGCTTAAGCAAGATGTAGTGGAAAGGACCACCCTAAAGTGACCCCAGACTGCTCCTTTGTCCTTCCTTTGGCACAAGCTGCATTATAGGGAGGATTCTGTGCTTAGTACATTAACGCCGGGCAGGTGTAGGCACACAGAATCTATTCCTGTGGCTGATTTATTGCAGTATCGGTTTTGTACCCCATTTACTCTTTGAATGCCACAGAGGCGAATGTCACACTTCAAAGCTCTGCTCTGTATACCCCTGTGTTACTTATAGTGTTAACCTTTGGCTGATAGAGAATCCTCCAGTGAATTGTGAAACAATGCGCTGGAGGTACCTCTAGCAGCCGAGGGGTTAAACAGTTGATGTAGAAGACTAAAGAAAAAATTGTTTTATGTATTAAATCATTTTCCTCGTACTTCTGTCACCTGAGATGCACAGTTATTTGTATACGAGAGATGACTCCAGTCACGTTGCATAGCAGTACATTTGAGATGTTCCCCAACATGCGAGAGGTTAACCCTTTAAGGACCAGAGGTGTGCTTAATGCATTGCTTTGCAATGCATGCTCACTCTACTGGTCTCTAAAGGGCTACTAGCTTTTTGCAAGGTAAAAAGTACTTTCTGACTTGGATGGAAGTTCAGAGTGCCATGAAACATACACCAGAACAAATACTGAATTCACAGCTTGAAATGTCTGAAAAATTAAGCAGATGCAGAAGGTACATAATATATCATAAAATAGGAACCTCAGTTCATTGACTTCCAAGGATTAAAGGCAGACCTTAAATTTCTTCTTTCTTCCCTTAATGACAGACATATTTGTTGTTCACGTTTTTCTTGACAAAGAACTTTACCCAAGTGATCTTTGCATTTGGAGTCACATTACAAAAGTAGTTTCTTTCCTCTTCATTGAAGGCAATGATCACGATTTTACTAATAAGTAAATAGAAAGAATAAAATAGTGAATAACCGGCGTACAATGGCGCCAGACTGACCTACTGGTAAGTACATAAATGTACCATAATCTCTAAAGGCAATAGGCAGGGACAAAACGTATAATACAATAAAGGAAATATGTGTTCTAATAGCAGATATGGATAAGATACTGTAGAGATAGTATAATAAAAACTGTATTATCTGCACCATATCTTATCTTATCTATATCTGCTGTTAGACCACAGTAGCCATTTTATTTATTTTATTTCATTTTATTGTATTATATGTTTTGTCCATTTGTCATGTTTTTATATATTCTTCAGTAAAATGATCTATTTTGTCATACTTTTTGGTCCATTGTATTCCCAGCCCATTGTCTTTAAGAGATTATAGTACCGTAATGCACTTATCAGGAGTTCTTTCTGATGTTCATTCTCACTATTTTATTATTTCTATGTTTATTAGTCATTATTATTTTGCGCGCTTCTCCTTGTTTCTTCTTTTTTTGCTTTATTATTCTAGGGCCTCGATTCAGTTAGGCTAAACCCCCCCCCCCAGCCGACTGCATTTTTATACGCACGGCAAGCTATTCAATTATCTGTGCTATAAAAAATGTTGGCAAAAAAAACCTGTTGGACGATAAACTTAGTATCATTTTCAACCATAGAAAATATAAAAAAACGCAACAAGATGCAATTCAATTGCATGTATTAGCCCTAACATCTGGTAAGGGACCCAAGTTTTTTTGGATGCAGAGTTCCTTATAGATCTAAAAAGTGCCGACGCATGAATTGAAAGTTAAAAAAAAAAGTCCCCAATGGATTTATTGATATGGGGCTTTAAGCCTCATATCCATACATTCAAAGCACTCCAAATCGGTGTCCAGTTTTAGGAGAATTAACCCTATGAGTGCCAGTGGGGTTAATCCGGCTAAGGTACAAAGCAACAGCCCTTGAAAAAAAAAAACACTTCCCATTAATCCTGATGTTCCACAGGTTCATCAGCACTACTGCCAGCTACTGCCATCTTTGTCTTCTATCTTCTTTGCAGCATGCCTGTGAAAAAAATTAAAGAAGTAAAATTAAATGTGTGTACAAATATAACCCTGTCATCTGTGCATATTTTAACCCCTTGAGTGCCAGAGGTGTACGCAGTGCATTGCAGAGCAATGCTTTGCATACCCCCTGGCACTCAAAGTGTTAAACAATACACAAATGACAGGTTTAGGTAGATAGAGAATTCATAAATAGTCCCATAAATCCTGTGTAATTCCAAATGTGCTCCGAAAAACATAAGGTTAAATTATGTGCCCAAATAAATATTAAACTGTATAAAGCTCCAGTGCCTTCTCCGCTGATGGTGGCGGTGGTGAATGGGTAAATCAGCAGAAACCTCCCTTTGTACCTTATGGGCCGATTCCTGTTCGAGGGAATGAGGGAATTTTGAACAGAGACTGCTTTATATATGTACAGTCTCTGTTCACAAGTACTCACAGCCATTGCATGGAATGTGTGCTTACACAGCTCCCAGCCAATCAGCTTTGAGTGGGGGACGTGTCTTGGGCCAACAAGAATCAAGCCTCTGCTGATCAGTTGTGTAAGGTGGTGACATTGTCCTCCCAAACACACTTTCGTCAAACATAATTGAATGAGTGTCCTGGCCTCGGCAGAAGCCAGCTTTGGAAGGAAGCTCCTTCAGGCTGTGGTGCCTGTATAAGGACCCTTCTAATTCCTTTTTTCTTTGTAGAGATCAGAACCCTGTTGGTTTCTTGCTCGTTTACAGTTGGTTAGTGGACAAGTTTGGTGTCCGTTGACACCTGAGGTTTTTGTTGTACCAGGAAACTGGTCTCCAGTGGATTTTGTTTAGCTCTTTCCATCACAGAAATCCTGGTGGATAGCTTTGGTCCCCATGGTTCCTGTGTTCCACATGGGACAACAGAGAAAAGAGAATGTTAGTGAACTTACCATTAAATCCTTTTCTCTTAGTCCATGTGGAACACAAGATTCCCACCTGGAGAAAAAACAGTATTTTGAGTCCCCATGGGCTCTCTGTGCAGGAGATTTCCTTCTTTCTTCTCGCTTCTGATTTATTTTGGCTTTGCTATATGTTGGACCTGGAAACAGGAGTTGGCTAACCTGCAAACAGGAGTTGGCGGTAAATTGCCCTGCCCCCCAGGAGGGAACTTTACCCCATGGTTCCTGTGTTCCATGTGGACTACAGAAGAAAAATGGATGCAGCCGCATTTGAAACTTTGAGGCTGATAAAGTAACGCATCACAATATCGCATGGAGCCACATCTGTATAAACCCTTGTATTCCAGTCATGTTGGAGTTAGTTTCTTGCATATATACAGGCTGGGTGAAAAATGGTTACCAGTAGTGGTCCTTCCCTTGGCCACAAACCTTCAACCCCCTTGCAACAAACTGTCTAGTTTGTCATCCATGCAAAAAATGGACAGATTCCTCTTAATAATGTTACAAATCTGTTTATACTGAGACTTAAAAGTGATGATGAACCTTACTTTATCACCCAAAGATTTAGACCTCCTATTGCATCCGGAATCCCTCTGAAGATCATTCCTGGGCCTGGCTTTGGCGTGGCCGCATCCTTGGAACGACAGGTCCTCATCATAGCCTCTAGCAACATGTCTGCGGACAAGGTCTTGTGAAGCTTTATCAAATTCACCCTCCGAGGAACAATCCCTGAGCAAGTGCAAGAACTGACTTTCATTATTAATTTGATGCAGCTGATGTGCAGAATGTGCATGAAGAAAACTGTTCCCTGATGTGGGCTTCCTACATATTCTAGTTGCAACTGAACCAGTGAGAACCAGGTCCAAGAAAGGAATAGAGGGATACTGGTAGAAGAAGGTAAACTGCAGATTACATCGGTTACTATTAAGAAACTCGATGAAAGCATTTGTCTCCTTATTAGTACCCCTCCAGACGAACAGGAGGTCATCTATGTACGTCCTGTAAAACATGATCCTGTCCCAGTGGGGGTTCCCGATCCCAATGGGGCTTCCCACCAACTCATGTATAGGTTGGTGAGAGAGGGGGGCAAAATTTGCCCCCATTGCCACACCACATCTTTGGAGGTAGAACACCCCATCGAACTCAATGAAATTGTGGCACAGGAGTTAATCAGTGGCTCAAAGCAAAAAAGCAATCAGGTTCTCACCATAATTGGAGAATCATTCCAGTTGTGCATGGAGGGCCTTAAGCATGGGGGATACATGAATACAAAGATGTGACATCAGTTGCTAATCATGAATAGCCTCGTTGCCACTTAATCAGAGACATCTGTTCAAAAACTTGCAGCCAAAGGTAACAGTCAGCTAGGTCCGACAGTGGCTCCTTGAGTGAGCCAACGCTGGATACTATTGGCTGACCAGGAAAATAGACCAACTACTTGTTAACCTTCAGCAGGTGGTGGAAAATGGGCACCACCTGGCTCTCCGGGACCAAAGCTGATGCTTCCTGTTTGGTTAGAACCCCCAAAGCCAGACCACCAAGCTTTATCTTATATGACAATATAGGGTCATGTTTCAAGACCTCATAAGTTTCTACATGGAGTTGTTGCAATGTCTCATGTCTATAGGAATCTTCACTGAGCGCTACAACTGAGCTGCCCATGTCAGACATCTTGATTACTATAGAAGTATCATTTTTAAGCTAAGAGCCTCATTGTCAGACAAGGACATATTATGAACATGGCCCAGTCTGGTTCCTCAATGCAGTTCCACTAGGTCATGCTCTGTCATCCTCTGGAACAAATCCATCTGATTTCCCTTGCAATGCAAGGGGAAGGAACAGGATAGAGGTTGAAGACCCTTATCAATAGGGTTGACTCGGTCTGTGGCTTTTGCACCAGTGGGTTCCTCGTGTAAAGACTGCAAATCATAAAAAAACATTGTACATTGCTTTTTGAAGCCGTATATGTTTGTTGTGACTTTAGAAAAGGCTACTAGATACTCTTACAGGAATCTGAGTTAAATTGATTGGTGGATAAGGGGAATGGTGATACAATGTTTCCTACCTGTGGTTTTTAGCCAATCAGTGGTATATCAAACTTTATTTAGCACAGTGTTTGTCTTCTGTGTGAGTGTATGATTAAGCGCTACCAAGAGCGAAAAGCATAACACGGTCCTTGGGACTCTGTTCCTCCTATCCTTCACCCTTGCCTTTCCTATGTTTTTTAGGTGCTGTACTTTACCAATAAAGAGGATTTTTTAACAATATCGTGAAGGTGTACTTCTATCAGCTTCAAAGTTTCGGAGGGTGGCTGCATCCCTTTTCCTTCCTTATTTAAATTAGCTCTTTGGGGATCAGAGCAAATGAATGCTTTGAGTACGGAGCAATGTGTTGCGTACCCCTCTGGCACGCAAAGGGTTAATGAGAATTTATATATACATGTCTGCTGTGGTACAGTTGGTTTTGGCATAATGCTGTTTCCCCCCATTTCCTGCGTGTAAACAAGCAGTTTAGTGATTGTTGTAAATTAGGTCACAGTGTCCTATTAAAGGGATAGTAATGTTTCATAATAAAAGCAGCTCTAACTAATCATCATATTATTTCGACCTTGGAGAGTGTTATTTCAATTCTGTCAGAGTTGTAGTTCAAGAGTAATTCAATGACAAAGTATCCCCCTCCCGCCCCTTTTACTGATGTAACACTGTTCAGCCAGATCAGAATGGAGGTGCCCAGGAAGACTGCAGAGAGGGACAATCTTCAATTAAGATAAGGGAAAAACCTGAAAAACTTGTCAAGGGGGGCAGGGTTTTCATTGTTTTCATAGGAAGAAGATTGTCCCGTTCTGTTATCTGTCTGGTCTATGAATTGCATTCCACATCTGAGAAGAGATGGCTTACACTAGGTAAAAGGGGAGGGAGGGGAACTTTGCTTGTGAATATCTCCCAAACCATAAAGGTTTGAGAGATAAGACTTATATTGTTCTTCATGTTTTTTTAATGCCTACAAAATAAAATAAAGATAAAATGAAGTATTACTATCCCTTTAATCACATAAAAACCTCTGACAATGTGGTAGGAATTTTGCATAAAGCCAGCAAGTACATATAAGATCCCTCACTATTGTCTCAGCACATCACTGAAAAAGTCAGGTACGTTTTGTTCAACCTGGAAGTGGCTAAATCCCATCTAAACCCCTCTTTGGCTGCTACATCCCCATAATTTATGCAGTTTCATGCTTTAATAGAGATTACCATAGTTTTCGCCTATTCTGACTAATTTATTTATTTTTTGAATGTGCAGTAAACTTGAATGAATGAAAAAAGGTATATCTTGTAGCACAAGTCCTGTTCTGTTAAACAAGGGTACTCCCATTGCTGGGGGATTTTTCTTTAAAAAAGTTATTATAGATCAAACATATTATTTTTAAATCAAACTGTTAGCAACAGCTCCAATTTTTGTCCAAAGGCAATTTTATGTTTTTATAATGTCCGCTATGGGAGAGCTTCAAGGGAACCTGTCTTATATAGTAAACTTTATAGTATTAGAAAGAGCATTACATTTTGCATATACTCATTTGTTTTTCTCAGCAGCGCGTGTATATCAAGTGATATATAAGTATTTTTATAATGATCCAACTCTTAAAGTGGAACTTTCACATATTAATAAGTCGCCCTTCAGTCATTAAACATATGGCGACTAGCTTGATAAGACGTGTTTTGCCTATCGAAAGTGGCAGATTCTAAAGAAACCTTTAATCTTCAGAGACATCTTGTCTGCACCCCTGGGCTCTCGTTCACAGTTTCTGTAAGAAGTATTGCAGTGTGCCACACGGTAACCGGAAGGGACTGACAGCGCAGACGTGCAGACTGCACTAACCTGGCCGTCAGTCTCGGAAAATTAAAGATTTCGTTAGAATCTGCCACTTTTGATAGGTAATACATGTATTATCAAGCTAGTCGCTATATATTTAATGATTGAAGGGCGACTTATTAATATGTTTTATGCCTTGGACATAGCATTTAAATATTCCTTGCTGATATGAACTGCAGGACTTTAAACCCACCTATTCCTCTTCCATACCGTGACCTGGACACACCCATCTGGAAGTCAGCACACTTTTTGGTTTTTATTTTTGAATGCACTTAAATGTGCTTTTTGTAAGGAGAGAGACTCGGACAAAATGGTGTATAAAGTAACAAAAGGGGTATTAGGGAAAAAAAACTCTTTCTGCAAGTCAGTGGTGATCTCACTCATGGCAGTGAAGATACAGGATATAATATGAGCTGCCCAATTCTGAGCTGCCTGAGAGAGATAACAAAACTCCTGGATAGAAAGGGAGGACTCCCAGTACAACATGTCATCTTCCATACATATATAAAAAGCAAAGAAGATGTTTACCTGCTCTCATTTTTTTTATTACAGAAACAATAGCACAGTTCATGTTTGCTATGCTTCCTATAACATCCCCTGTAAAATGATCACATTGTATTAGGCATTACGCATTGACTTTCAGTTCTGGATCAATTTTTGGACATCCAGCTGTTATGGACTACAACTCCCATCATATTCAGCCTGTCATGGCAGATATGATTGGGATGTGATTGGGGCTACACTTCTCAACAGCTGCAAGTCAAATAATATATGAGATGGGAACAACACTAGCAGGGGATCACAAGAAAACTGCAGTTTAATGTGAAAAATAAAACCAAAAAATTGAAGCTATCTGTAATAAATTTTCAATGAAAAATCTCATAGCAGTGGGAGTATGCTTATTAAATCAGGAGGAAATGCCCATAAGATTAATATTTCCATTTAAAATGTTTACTGCTCCTTTAACTCTTTGTGTTCCAAGGACATACGTACTAGAGTCAATTTTTACCTCATCCCAAACCTTTATACCAAAAAAGATCAGATCTCTTTGGAGGCATCAGTACCCCCCTAGTGCCCCCTTGGTATTGATCTCTTATCTGATCATGATAGGTAATCAACACGGCGACCCAGAAGGCACCAACTGCTTTCCTTCATTCCCTCTTCAAACTTCAAGTTTCAGTGGGAGGACCTGAAGGACCACTCGCATAATTTCAGTGACACAGGTGGGCCTTCAGAGTCCTCCAACTTAAAGGGGAACTATCACCCCAACTAAAGTCCACCCCTCCTAATTAGGCATTGAGCCATAAGCTTAACAATCAAACTGTTATGCAGAAATAAGACCGCGTTAGTCAGAAATCCTACCTCAGCTGACACTGATGGCCAGGCAACAGTGCTCTAGAGACATCTGCACGCCTGCACTGTCAGTCCCTTCCAGTACTTTAAGTTACCATGGAACGCCATCTAGAGGAGACCGGGACTGATGGAGTAGATGCTCAGACATTTGTAAGCAAAGATGTCTGCTCTGTTGCCTGGCCGTCAGTGTTGGCTGAGGTAGGATTTTTGACTAACACTGTCTTTATTCTACATATCAGTTTGATTGTTAAGCTTATCGCTAGATGCCTAATTAGGTGGGGTGGACTTTAGTTGGGATGATAGTTCCCCTTTAAACCTTTCAGTGCCAGAGGGGTACGGAACACATTGCTTTGCAATGTGTTGCGTACCCCTCTGACACTCAAAGGGTTAAGAAGAAACTTTCACCATATTCTGATTTTTAAGTTAATCTTTCAAGAAATATATGCTTTTCCCTTTTTTTTGTATTTATGAGGTATCCATTGGAAATATCACCCACTACTTAGCGAGCATCAAAATGGCGAGATCAGAATGTCGTCTGCATGAAAAGGGTATATTCTCATGTCGCTGTTTTGATTGCCGCACCCTGCTGACTACTACTGCCATACATCTCCAAGGACTGCATGTAGAGATAGACGCCCCACAAAGGGATAAATAAGGGGTTACATTAGCAAGCAGTATTTGAGACCTGTGTCCCACGCCGTGGACCAACCTGTTTTAGAGACAGAAGAAGCAGCATCATACCCGCCGGCCCCGCCTTCTTCTCCATAACAGAATCCATAACACTTACACACAGTCTGCCTTCCAGCGGGTATGATGCTGCTTCTTCAGTCTCTAAAATAGTTTGGGCCATGGCATGGGACACAGGTCCCAAATACTGCTTGCTAATGTAAACCCTTATTTATCCCTGTGTGGGGTGTCTATCGCTACATGCAGTCCCTGGAGATGTATGGCAGTAATAGTCAGGAGGGTGAGACAGTCAAAACGGTGACATGAGAATATCGCCCTTTTCACGCAGGCGATATTCTGATCTCGGCCGCATGGTGCTGGCGACTTTCTGATCTCAGCGTTTTGATGCTCGCCAAGTAGAGGCCAATGTTTCTAAAGTAAACATATATATGATATCAAAATTGAGTTCATGTGAGGCACCATAAAAAATCCAAAGTTTTTCTTAGAAACAAAATTATGAAAATGCATCCAGCCACCAGGATAGAAGAAATTCCCCAAGCCTCTGGCACTGAAGAGGTTAATTGGTTAGTTGCTTCGCAATGCATTGGATATGTCTCAAGCATCCAAGTGATTAAGTCAGGGGTAGTCATTTGTCAAACCTTCAGCTTTTAGGTACTACAACTCCCGTCGTTCCCAACTAGCCGCTGGTAAAATGTATCACTATTTTTCTGAGGCGAAAGCCAGAAGTGATCTTTCTCTGTTCAGCTGTACAGCTGTAAATGTCGTGTGTTTAGATGCACAAAACAACCAATCAAAACAGAGGGCTTGACCATATAATTCAGAGAGACAGCTCTGACCCTCTAGCTGTATTTACCCATGTCTGCTCTTGGGGAAAAGATAAACTACAATAACTCTTTGGTTAAAAAAATCAACATTTAGTATTTCTACATGTAAATATACCTTTTATTATATTTGTAAGAATTTCAAGAAGTTCTACTGTATGTTTTTAACTGTTCTATAACTTCACTTTTAAGCAGTCTTCTTTAACTCCTTGAATGCTGGAGACATCTTTGCTATGTGTAGGAGATGTGTCTGACATTGAAGGGGTTAATCCTATTTCTTTTATTTATATTTGTAGCAGTCATATTTCCAATTTTTTCTCTAACCTAGATTGGTGCACTAAAGATTTTAAAGGAAATCAGCCACAATCCGCAAATTAGATCTGCTATTGCTGACCTTGGGGGCCTACAGACCATGGTTCGCATCCTTGACTCTCAAGACAAAGATCTGAAATGCCTGGCAGCAGAAACAATTGCAAATGTTGCAAAGTTTAGGCGAGCTCGCCGAACAGTTAGACAGCATGGCGGCATCAAGAGACTGGCAAGTACACTATATCCATTTTTCTTTACCTGGTTCTCTTTGGTCAGTGTAAATTCAGTAAAAGGCTAACGCTGACATTGGGTCTTATTTATCAAGCTAAAGAGTTGCAGTTCTGAAGCAAATCAACTGCACCTGAGGCTTAAAATATAAAAACAAAAATTGGTTCTTTTAACTCATTGAATGCTAAAGAGGTCTCCAAAGTATTTCAAAGCAATTTAAATCAATGAGAGTTTTAATTTCCCTCCTGTGGTACAGTTTATGTGGTCCAGAATGTAGCCTCTTTTTTGGTACCAGAGGGGTTTGCAACGCATTTTGGCTCAATGGGTCACTTACCCCTCAGACTCTCAAAGGGTTAATGAATGCAGCCCTTTAGCTAGTAAATATGACATGAGTGGGAGATTTCCCCTGAATGGAACATAGCATTATCCCATACAGCGTGCATTGCTCAATTTGTCACTGATTTCTTTAATTGCCAGTTTACTGGAATAGTAAGTTCTAAATTACAATACAAAATAAACAGACACAGCCCTGCTATCTAGTTACTGTTTAACCCCTTAAGGATCAGCGGTCCCGGGGGGTGTTGGTCCTTTAAGGACCAGATAGGGAAGGTCGACGTGCCGCCCTACGTGACTGATCACATGTGCCGGCACGCCGAACAAGAGACTGAAAGAGATCGCTCCAGTCTTGGAGCGATCAACTGCAGTCCCCGGTATTACCGCAGTGACTAAAAGTACGTGACGTGCCAGTTTTTTTAGCATCTGTTTCAAAAAGTGGATGTGGTTAAGATGTATGCCATTTTGCACCTAATTTATCAAAGCAGTTAGTACTCAGTTTCATGTGACAGGCTAAATTTGGTGTTCATTTAACCCCTTAAAGACCAGAGGGTTGTGCAATGCATTACTCCACAATTCGATGCATACCTCTGGTCCTCAAAGGATTAACCCTTTGCGTGCCAGAGAGGGTACGCAACACATTGCTTTGCAATGCGTTGCGTGCCCCTCTGGCACGCAAAGGGTTAAGGAATGTGTTATTCACCATCAAGGTAATAGTATGTTTGTTGCATGAAAACACTTATAATTTATAATAGAGCATACATTTATTTTTTAAAACAAAAATATGAATGCTCAACTCTTTTGTCTTATGGGTAATATGTAACCATGAGGTTAAGGTTCCTGGACATTTTGGAAAATATCTGTCTCTGGATATAGGCAATTTCTAGATGTGCATGTTCTCAACCCCCATGTACCTCCACCAAGTTTACTGTGTCCTACAAGAAGGAAACAGGGCTGGACTCTCTAAGAGACCATTTATTATCTTTCTTACATTCATTTTCTATCCTCTCTGTTGATGAGAATTTTTATTCAGTTCACTGGCATGATGAAGTAGAATTTGGTCATTAGGCATTCCATCCATCCTGTACTTGGGACCCCTCACTTGGACGATAGAGTAATGGGGAACTTGTACATTATGCCATAATGTCTCCCCAGGAGCTAAATTAGGCAAATTGTTGAATATGAACATTACACCAGTCTCTCTACAAGAAACAGAACTGGAAGAGGTCAGGTAGAGCTGGTCCACAGGTACTCTTTGATGCCCTGTGTATGACTCCCACCCCCTTTCCTACCTCTGCTTTAAACAAAAATTCATAGGGATATCCTGGTGACATATGATTCATATATCAGCTCTTTGTGTCAATTTTTGGGTCAACTGTAAAAGGCACAGTTGTTTGGGACTTCCCAAAATGTTCATCTTAACTTCCTAGCCTGGCAGAGTGGAAATTGTTTCGATCTTAATTTATGATACGATAAGGGTTACATTCTTATCTTGTAATTTTTGTCCCAAAGAATGATTCTGGATTCAAGAGGAGTTTCCTGCGCATATCATATTTCAGAGAAAAAGGAAACAAGGTCTGGACATTTTACATTCAGGGTATTTTATTGTTCTTCCTTTCGTTGGGAAAATAATTTTTAGCTCCAAACTGGAATCAAGGTTTTTGGAGACAGGTCTAAAATGTACCTTGTTACTGTTTTCTAGTTCTAGATATGCCAATATTTCATCTCTTGCTACTGTCTAGATCCTTTGAGTTCTTTGATTTGCTAACCCTTACTTCCAGACCAAACCAAATCATTATGGCATACCAAGGAGCCTGCCAATGAGAGGAAAACCGCACTTTCAGAAGAAAGGGACTCTGTTACTTTTGAAACCGATGGGTTCTCAGACTCCCTGTTGGAATACATGCTCTACTTCATGGACATTTTCCCTTCTATGTTTTCTGCATGTCTAGAGTAAAGAGAGACTTTGCAAAAGCTAGAGCGTAGAAGTATAGTAGTGAGTGACTCCTAGATGCACATTGGGGCATCGATGTTGTCTCTGGTATCTCAGAACCAGAAATATATGCGATTATATTCCAACCCTTTGTTATATAGTAAGGACAGTAAGACTGTGGGTGATCAACAACTTTTCCTGCTTATAGCTCAGTTTATTTGGTGCTTTGGCACCAGAATCAATTCATTTCTATGACTGTGGCTCTCTTAGTTTCTTTACACCATGACCATGAACATTCACGATTGATATGACACTTTATTGAAGTGCCATTTTCCTGTGGTTCTGCATTCACATCTACTCTTCTGCAGAAACATCCAAATTTGTTTCTTTTTTCATTCTTTGTCTAAACATGACATTTTCTCACGCTATAACTCAAATTTTCTTTCCAGATGACAGAATCTGACTCTTTTCTAAAGGCCAGATTTTTACCAGCAAGATTTCTTAGGTCTTTTTTCACAGACAGTCATCCATAATGGACTGTTTGAAGATTTATTTGATGATGCCAAAGCCATGCTGTTTACTGAGTTCCATGCAAGGCTTCTTCAGCTGTAGACTCTGTAGACTTTGATGATATGGTCCGTGTGGGCAATCCATCTGTGATGGATTGGTGACCAAATGTGAATATGTTTCCGGGGAGATAAATTCCCTTCCAATCACTGCCTGACAAGTTCCTACTCCAGAGTATTTTGTTTCAGATCAAGGTACTGGAAGGACAGTCTGGATGATGCTGACTCTTTCAGCTCTGTTAGTGATCGTGGTTGACTATCAAGTTGTACACCACTTCAGCAGTGTAGTTTCATAGGAACTTTCAGCTGATACTTCTGTACATAGTGTCACATGTTCTAGCAATCTCTGTGTTTTACATTCTGGGAGTAGACAGCAACTCTTCTACCCTATGACAGCCAAAAAGGGTTTTCCAGAGGTGAACTTGAGGAAATCTCAAAGAAGTTGTAAGATTTGTATTCAGACTAGCTCTATATAGTAATCAATGTTCCTTGGCCACTGCCTGTTTTTCAGGATCTATATCACAAGTCCCACTTTATTCTATTTTATAATTTATCACTTTATCTTCTTAAGTCATGCAAACAGGCATCACAATCTTTTTTCTTTGGTTTATGAGAGGATCATCAGTGCTCTGTGGTCTTTTCTCATACCTAAGGGGTATAGTTTTTATTTTTCAGGATACACTATAGTTTTTTCAAGGTGTAAATGTTGACTTGATCTGGCGTACAGTCACAGTAGCCAGAAGGCAGAGCTAAGGAGGAATATTCTTTGATTCCAACCAACACCACAACTCTGTAATCTTGAGTATGGCACTAGAGATTGTAGGAAGAGAGCTTTGACACCTCAAGCCCAGCCTTGCTGCACTTAAGCTGAACTAAAGGTGCTAACCACAAAGTCAGATATCCCTCCTCCTATTTAGCCAGGGGAAGGACAGGATGACAGGACCAGGGAAGTGTAGAAGGAGAAGGAAGGAGAAAACCAAACAGGGGGCGCCCCTGTGCAGATCAACAAAGATATGCTGTATTCACCACCAACAACACCCTTCAGATGTCTACTCTCTGGGATATAGTATATGGCAGTACCAGTTTTAAACTCTTCTGGATAATAACTGTCCCAGGTACAGTTTCAAAATTGTGTGGATCACAATATATGGCTGCTCTCTGAGGACTCCCCAGAGTCACAAACATAAGGCAAAAAACAACCAGAAAGTGCCCAATGCTGTAACACGATTGATATAATAAAGTCAGAAATGTAGTAATGTAAATATACTCACAATATTTTATGGGCAGACTGAACAAGCGTAGCAGTTAAGTGCTTATATGGAAAATTATCATAAGGGGAACACAAGGTAAGCTCTTAGAGCTTATAATCTAAGCATAGGATTGGTGACATACAGATACAAGCAGATAGAGGAGGAAGTGCAATTTTTGACAGTACATGAGATAGGGTTTATATATGTACGGTAGTGCTATATTTAAAGGTGCACTTTTAGCTTGCATTTTAAGTTGTTGAGGGTTGAGCCTTGGCGAATGCTGGATGTTAGGGAGTTCCAGAGATAGGGATAAGTCACTATACAGCAATAGACATTGAAGAAGCAGAGAGCTGTCCACCAATGTGTGCTGTGTAGAGTACATCAATAATGAAGTATAGGATTTGGACGAGTGTTGAAGGGTCTTGAAGATAATGAGGAGGATTTTGAATGTAATACTTTGCTTTATGGGAAGCCATGACAATGATTTTAATAGTGTGGGGTTAAATACTGGTCTGGAGAAGAAGAAGAATATTCTGGTGGTTGAGTAAAGCCATAGCATGTAAATTTACAAATAGAATGACTGAGAAATAGGAAGGAGGCAAAATAAAACTGACTGAGCACTGAGCTATTAGACCACCTACATACTAAAAATATTGTTTCTGAAGATCACTTAAGCAAGGCATAGCAAAAGAAACAATATGCTGGCCAGCAACCTCCACGCTCAGACGAAGGTAATATCAGCTGATAATCTCAATGGTGATGCCGACCAGCACAAAGAAAATACCCACAAACTGAATAAAACTGAATACAAAAGAAATTAACTTGAGGTCAGACCTGGGTGGAGTAGTTTTACTAGCCCGTACATGTGAAACCAGATAGGACAGGAACAGATTGGCTACACAGCTGGCACACTCACGGGTATCTGTAACCAAGAGATACAGAGACAGATATACTTGCAGTTGCCAAGGAAAATTACAGACATCAGGGGTGAACAATCTGGATAAGCTGGATGCAAAGTTCAGTGCCGAGGTGTAATTGACTGTAACAGGAACCAAAAAGTGGCTGGAAGTTTAGCTGTAGACAGAAAGGAGCCTTGGACAAAGAACAGCAACACTGGAGCAACCGCTCACAGGATGCACTTGGATACAGGTAACTTTACATTGAACACGTGCCAAGGAGGAGGAATATTTAAAGGGCCAAGATAAGAAAACAAAAACATGTAAAAAAAACAGAATCTGACCCCTACTCCAGTGATAATATCATTTCTAATAAACATAATGTCTTTTCAAGAGATTCTTGTGATTTTCTGAACCTTTACTTGCAACTTTGGGAGGAACCTTTTGAACTTCTCCCAGCAGTGGCCATCTGATAACTTATCTTGACAACTCTCTCTTGATGGTAGTATTCTATGTATGTATATTAGAATAATTGCATGCTTTGTCAAGAACTTCATGATACTGATTTTTTTACTTCATCTAGGCTCTTTCTCTTAGTACAAATTGTGTTTGATTTCTCAAATTGACCAGCTCATTGTCATCTCTTCGACTTGCATCTGTGGAGGAAGAGGAACTTCACACATTGGCTGTTGGTCGATGTCACAGACAATTTGTACAGCAGACTTTGTTCTACCTTACTCAAGATCCTTTCATTTTGCTATTACCCAGGATTCATGAGATGGTCAGATGACTTCTAGCTACCTTGGCTTCTTCGTTAGAGCGTAACTTTCACCCCCAATTAATTTTATCAGAGTAGATCTCTCTACTAAAACTACCTCTAAGTTGTTTAATAATTAAAAAAAAAAATCGCACTAGTTTTTCACAAAAAAGGCTAATGAAAATTTACCTGGTGACACTGTACTGCACTCCTCTATGGAACTGCCCTCTGTGTTCTAATTTCCAAACATATCACCCTTCCTGGCTATCCTTGTTGTCTATGCGCCTAAGGCGTGTAATTCACCTTCCTCAGACTTTGGCAGCTATTCATGAGGGAGAGTGGTGTCAATGATTGGAAATGTCATGAAAATGGTACCGTTCTTCCTTTCACTATCAGACAACAGATAGGTAATGTTTTATTTTAATGAAATTCATTTTAAAGAACGAATATGCTTTTTTGAAGATGTTTTGACATGAACAACAAATGGGACAGGGGAGGTTAAAGCATGAAAGGTCCACTTTAAAGTAGTTCTCCATTTTTCTAGTTCATGTTCTATGTGAGGAGCTGGTCCTCTTCATTCTGGCTATTTCTTTCTCTTACAGACTTAGGTAGTCATGGGCATTCAAGGACCAAGCTTCAGCAGTGCAACTGCTCAAGGCTGCCTTGTGCATGTCTTTCCACTCTTTTTCTTGGCTCTATAGAGTTTATATTTTTATCTCTGCAGAGTCGAGTGTGGGGTAAAAATGCTACTAGCTGTGTTGGCTGAGTTGCTCATCGTCCTAATTTCAAATCTTTTTTCTTAAATTTGTTTTTAAAAATTAAAAATATACAGTACATGTTCCAGGATATAAACAAAGCAATTTTACATATATTCAGCTTGAAAGGTTTAGCACAGCATTTGATATAGACAGGCAGTATACAATTTATTAAAATTCTGCTCTTACTCTGTGGCCACAGATAAATAAAATAAAATTAAAAACAAATTAACAACAAATCATGAAATAAATACAATTTTTTTTCTATAATCATGGTCAATACAAAAGAAAATACAATCTTGGGAACAATTCATATTCAATTTTATTCTCTGTGAGAGCCAATAACATTAACGTTAATATATTAAAAGTGCAGTTCCATCCTTATATGTGCAGACATAACATTGACAATATCTGTCCATGTCCAATAATAAAATCGTGTTTTGCCAATTTTTAAATTGCTGGGATTTTCATTATACTAGGATTTATTGCAGGTAGATTTATAACTTGTAAAGTTTATGAGCAGAATTAATTAATCATTTACAGCAGGGCACAAAGCAGCATTTGCAATAACTCCTCCTTTTCTGGCTAGTTATTTTGTGTTTTTATTAAATCATTTTCCAGGTCCAAAATTCAGTTAATTTGAAACCCTGGGTAGGAATAATGATAAAAATATTTCCAGTTGAGATCTTAGAAAAAAAAAAAAACAAGACTGGAAAAGATTTGATTATGAGTTTGAATGGGAGGTGGTAGTATTTATAATTACAAACATAAAAGACGAAGGAGCGCGCTAATCTTGTTGTATACATTAACACAATATATATAGAGACCCCCTTCCTATATCTAAAAACACACGATGGCACAATATATAAAGTACAAATGATTAATTTATATAATACAATATGTACGGCTTATACACATAAAATAATATATATTCATGAGTATAAATAGGTTGTATGTTAAAGTGGTACCACTCGCGTATAGTTAAAAATATATAAGCATTAATGCATAAACGCCCGGGCTGTATATTACAGAAATCCGTAATGCTGTCCTGTTGTTACTTCTCCCATTGAATGGTAGCTGTATCCTCCAGCAAACCGCTCCCCCGTCTTCAGCAACTGATCTTTTGCACCAATGGAGCTCTGATTGTATATTCCTCTATTTCGGGGTGCCCCTCCGGTGGAGGCAGCTAGATGAATAAATTGGAGGCTATCAGAATCTCACCAGGTATTCCAGGGCTACCCCGTCGTGAGCATCCAAACGTGTACCGCTATATGCGGGCAGAGCGTGGGAAGATTTTAATCAGATGTTATTGACGACACTCAGCAAATCAATTCTTATGTTGCGGTCTGAGGATTTGCCTACCGCTCACAAGCTCTGTGAGCTCTAGGATTTAAACAGTGATCACAGGTACATGGGAACTCAGTTAAATTAACTGTAATAAGGGCCATCCAACACGTTTCCTGCTTCCTGGGCACTTCTACAGTTAATTTAACTGAGTTCCTGTGTACCTGTGATCGCTGTCTAAATCCTAGAGCTCACGGAGCTTGTGAGCGGTAGGCAAATCCTCAGACCGCAACATAAGAATTGGTTTGCTGAGTGTCATCAATAACATCTGACTGAAATCTTCCCATGCTCTCCCTGCATATAGCTGCACACGTTTGGATGCTCGGGATGGGGTAGTCCTGGAATACATATACCCGGTGAGATTTAGATAACATCCAATTTATTTATCTAGCGGCCGCCGCTGGAGGGGCACCCCGAAATAGAGAACTATACAATCAGAGCTCCATCGGTGCAAAAGATCAGCTGATAAAGATGGGGGAGTGGTTTGCTGGAGGATACAGCTGCCATTCAATGGGAGAGGTAATAACAGGACAGCCTTATGGATTTCTGTAATACACAGCCTGGGCGTTTATGCATTAATGCTTATATATTTTTAACTATACGCGAGTGGTACCACTTTAAGATACAACCTATTTATATTCATGAATATATATTATTTTATGTGTATATGCCATAGATATTGTATTGTATAAATTAAACATTTGTACTTTATATATTGTGCCATCATATGTCTATAGATGTAGGAAGGGGGTCTCTTTATATATTCTGTTAGTGTATACAACAAGATTAGCGCTCTCCTTCGTTTTTTTATGTCTGTTGTTAGTTTAGACTGTTTCAACACCAATCTGGGTATTGTAGCAGCTTTTTAAAGGTAAGTACCTCCTACTTTTTCCTTTTTTCTATAATTTGTTGTTTGCATTATCCATTTGAGCGCCCATTTAGTCACCACATATATATTTAGTATTTATAATTATAATGTAAATACAATTGACAGTACTTAACAGCTGGAAATATTTTATAATATATTTTTTAATAAGAGTGGTAATACAAAAAAAAAAACTGTGGTGGGGATGCATTAAGCTGAGACAAATATGAGATAAAGAGGAAATAACTAGACTGGAGAAGTTAATTCCTTTTTTTCACACCTTAGTGCATCTCCCCCTCAGATGTTTGATAAGAAAACTCGGAACCTCCCTGCGTACTAGAGAGATCTCAGACACATTGCTTCACAATACAAGGGGTCAAAATGTGCTTCAGAAATAAATAAACACAATTTACTCTTCTAGGTTACATTTTTTCATCTTGAATTATACATTTGTTATCTGTAGTTGCAGATGAATTTGTTTTTCACTGTCGTCCAATACAGGTCACTGGTACTCTGGGAGGCGTAAGTCCCCTTTAATAGGCAGGAACAACTATGCAAATGATTTGCAAGGGGCGGAGCCTCCCCTCTTACTTAAGCCACCTTCTGGCCAGAGCCACTTAGATTGATTTGTTCCTGGAGTGCTTTGCACACCAGTTAGTAGAACATCTATGCATCTTAGTGTTTTATTATTTTTATTCAAATATGGAATACCACCATTAGGAGGGTGACCATGGCTGTGAATTGCCCTCTTTAAAGTGGCTGGTGCAGCTTCCAGGGATTTCTGTGGACCTTATGCCCTGAAGAGGGAACAGCTTGTGTTGAGCAGCTTCCCTGCTGAGGAATTTACCTCTGGGTTATTCCTTATTCATCATGGTCACCTGAAGACAGAAGTCCTGCAAGAAAGGTGAGTCACCCATTGAGTGCTGAAGGTCCACTTGTCCCCACAGTGTCCCTTTGATGGGCTTGTATTTGGGAGTTTTCAATAGACTCCAGCACTCATAGGGTGTTTTTATTGCATTATTACTGTTTTATGCAATTTCTGTGGTATTCTCTGGGTTTTGGAGCTTGGGATATTCGTTTTCTTATGTTTCTTATGTGTTTTATTCTTGTTTGAGCACTTTTTAATGTTTTCTTAAACTTTATTAAAAATTGAGTTCCGCGCCTTTAAGCGCGGCTTTTCCCGCTCAGACGCAATGGCTCCTTTACTCTCTATGGGAATTCACAGTGTGGGACATATCTTTGGAACTGCTTGTCACAGCAACTCCAGAGAGGGCTCATTTTACTGCTTGGCTCCTGCTCTATCATCAGGATTGTGTTTTATTTATGTGGGGTGTTCAGGGGGGCTTCGGGCACTGTTTGGGGTACTTGTAGAGGGAAAACTACATTTCCCATGAGCGCCTGGTTCGCGCTCGTTTCTGATTGGCTGTCATGACGGCCGCCATTTTGTGGTACTTTTCCTATGTGAGTACACTACGCAGGGACCGAGCCTTCTCTCTCCTCTACAGATTAACCCTTCGCTGGCCAGATAAGTCCGAATTTAGACATTTCTGGGGTGAAACTTTAATCCTTTACACTTTTTCTGGGTGATAGTGTTATTAGTGGGGTATATTGACGCTGTGAGCATGTCTACTTCACTGGAGCTAGGGGCTAGACCCAAGTCTAGGGAGGATGGGGGGGTCTGCTACCCCCATGGCGTTTTGCTCCTCTTGCCACATTGGGCTGTCTAGCGATAATGTGGGGGATCTATGCCCTAATTGTACTGGTCAAGATAGCAACCCTGGGCCTCCCAGCCATGCTATTGAGCCATCTTGGGTGAGGGAGTTTAAAGCTGCCACTAGGGATCTCAGATCCACGCTTCAACTCTTTCCCTCTCAGATACAGGGGGCTCTCCAGGTCTGGCAGACCCCCTCTACTATCAGGACCTCCCTGCCTAAGCCACAGGGGGCTCCTGATGTAACTGATTCTTCTGAAGAAGAACTCTTGCAGGATTCTGATGCTGAGGAACGTACTGTTATTGAATCTAACAGATCCATTGGGGACCCCTATGAGTGTGACCCTGAAGTTTCGGCTGAGGGTCTGATCAGAGCGGTTCTGAATACGCTCAACCTTCCTCTGACTCAGGAATCCACTTATGATCCTACTGATGTTTTTCAGAAAAAGCAATCTAAGCCAGTTGTTTGTTTTCCAACTAATCCTACTCTTGCTCGTCTAGTCTCTGAGGCGTGGAGGAATCCTGATAGTTCTTCCTCTGTCTCCAAAAAGTTTGCTAAGCTGTACCCTTTTCCTGAGACTGAGCTGGCTAAATGGGTGCATCCTCCTAAGGTGGATGCACCTGTTTCCAGGCTATCCAAGTCTACCGCTTTGGCTGTCTCTGATGCCTCTGCCCTGCAGGATTGGACGGATAAGAAATTGGAACTTTCTCTTAAGTCCATTTTTGCCTCTATTGGCACTGCCATGCGTCCAACCTTTGCAGTGGCATGGTTTAACAGGGCTATCGCGGCCTGGACTGAGCGACTGACTGAAGCAGTTCGCCAGGATGCTCCAGTTTCTGAACAATTACAGCTTCTTGCTAACATTTCTGAAGCTCAGAACTATGTTGCTGACGCTGCCTTTGATGCTGTGCGCATAATGGCGAGGGCCTCCACTTCTTCTGTGGTGGCTAGACGCGCCCTTTGGCTGAAAATTTGGTCTGCTGATACAGCCTCCAAGAAAGCCTTGCTTTCCTTGCCCTTTCAGGGGAATTTGCTTTTTGGGTCTGAACTCAAAGAAATGATCAGTGAGGCTACTGGCGGTAAAAGTACTCTTCTACCCTCAGTTTTTAAGAAAAAGTTTCCAGCCAAACGCAATCGGTCCTTTCGTTCCTTTCAGACTGAGACACGCTCCTCGGCCCAAACGGGTCCTCCCACCACGCGCTCCTCCTCCAAGCCCAAACAGTCCTGGAAGCCCAAAGTTGCCCCCAAGGCCAAGACCTCCAAGACTGCTTCGGCATGACTCGCCGAACCCGGGTCCGCATCCGGCTGTAGGTGGTCGTATCCGCATCTTTCGCCGGACTTGGGAGGAGTCAGTGGCGGACCCATGGGTTCTTCAGGTGGTGTCAGAGGGATACAGGATCCCTTTCTCCTCCCTTCCTCCTTTTCGGTTCCATTTTACTCGTCCTTCTCAGGAACCCACAAAAAGGCATCTGTTCGACGACGCTATTCAGGATCTCTTGGACAAAGAGGTCCTGGAGGCGGTTCCTCAGGGGGACACAGGTTCAGGATTCTATTCCAACCTGTTTGTGGTAGCCAAAAAGGACGGAGGGGCTCGTCCCATTTTGGATCTCAAAGATCTCAATGCCTATGTGGTGACTTCCCACTTCCGCCAGGAGTCCCTGCGCTCTGTGATTGCTGCAATGTCTCCAGGGGAGTTTCTTGCCTCCCTGGACCTTCAGGATGCTTATCTTCACATCCCTATTCATCCAGAGAGCAGGCGGTATCTCAGGATTGCCTGCCACAGGGGACACTTTCAGTTTGCAGCGCTCCCCTTTGGGCTGACTTCAGCCCCTCAGGTCTTCCAGAGGGTGTTAGGCTCCTTGATAGCGGTGCTTCATCAGGATGGGATCAGAGTGACCCCCTACATGGACGATCTCCTACTGAAAGCCTCCTCAGCGGAGCTTCTCCATCAGCAATTACAGAAGTGTATGCACACTCTGAACCGTCATGGCTGGATCCTGAATCTGGACAAGTCGGACTTGGTTCCATCTCAGAGGCTTCTGTTCCTGGGTCTCCTGTTCGACACTCGCCAATGCATGGTGTTTCTTCCAGAGGATGTGGCTCACCAGATAGCCGTCCGAGTAGCTGGGATTCTGGACATGGACGAAATTCCGGTACCGAAGTTGTCGTCTTTAGTGGGGAAGTTCATTTCCACGATCGAAGCAGTACCATTTGCCATGGCCCACTCCAGGGAACTTCAGAGATTTGTGATCCAGACGTGCAGGTATCATCCAGTTCATCAACATCTGGCTGTCTCTCTACCTCCTCATGTCGAGTCGAGTCTGCACTGGTGGTTGGATCTTTCTCATCTCCTGAAAGGGAGATCCTTTCTAGTTCCTCGTTGGACCACAGTCACAACGGATGCCAGCCTTCGGGGCTGGGGTGCAGTCTGGGGTCGCTTCAGTGCTCAGGGGAAATGGGGTCTGGAGGAATCCCTTCTCTCCATCAATGTTCTGGAACTTCGAGCTGTCCGGCTTGCCCTGAGGCACTGGGAGTCTCAACTGACCGGTCTTCCGATCAGAGTGGAGTCCGACAACGCCACGGCGGTGGCTTACATCAACAGGCAAGGCGGCACAAGAAGCGGTTCCGCCTGGTGGGAGGTCAAGGATATTTTGTCTTGGGCAGAAGATCACGTGCCTGTCATCTCTGCAATTCATATTCCAGGCGTGGACAACGTCATGGCAGACTTCCTCAGTCGTCACACCGTCGACAGCGGAGAATGGGCTCTTCATCCAGAGGTGTTTCAAATGCTCGCCCAGCGGTGGGGGATGCCTGTGGTGGACCTGATGGCTACCAGACACAACAGGAAGGTTCCGGTGTTTTGCTCCCGGTGGAGGGACTCCCTTGCTCTAGCAGTGGATTCCTTGTCGATCCCTTGGGATTTCTCCCTGGCTTACATCTTCCCTCCTCTTCCTCTATTGATCAGAGTTATCCAGAAGTTGAAGCAGGAGCGTTGTCCTGTCATCCTGATCGCTCCAAACTGGCCTCGCCAGTCCTGGTATCCGGAGTTGATGACCATGTCAGTGTCGGATCCGATCCCGCTTCCTGCCCGTCCGGATCTACTTCTCCAGGGTTATCTGTGGAAGGAGGATGTTCACTCTCTCCATTTGATGGCATAGCGGTTGAATCCTCGATTTTAGCAAAGAAAGGATTTTCTCCTTCTGTGGTGTCGACTATGCTTAGTGCTCGTAAGCCTGTGTCCTCCAAGATCTATCATCGCATATGGTCAACCTTTGTTGCATGGTGCACTGATAAGCAATTGTCACTTGAATTTCATCTTCCCACTGTCCTGGCCTTCTTGCAGGACGGTGTTGATAAGGGGCTCAGTCTGAGTTCCCTCAAGGTTCAGACCTCTGCCTTGTCTGTGTTTTTCCAGGAAAGGATTGCTATCCTTCATGATGTCAGGGTTTTCTTCCAAGGTGTGACTCATGTTCGGCCTGCCTTCAAGAGTCCTACTCCCCAGTGGGACCTCAATTTGGTGCTGGGAGTACTCCAGCGACCACCGTTTGAATCCTTGGCTTCCATTCCCTTACGTCTCTTGACTTGGAAAATGGCCTTTCTCTTGGCTATTGTTTCAATTCGCCGGGTAGCAGAGTTACAAGCTCTGTCTTGTAAACCTCCTTACCTGGTGTTCCACAAGGATAAGGCTGTGCTTCGCACTACCAAGGAATTCTTACCCAAGGTTGTGTCTGAGTTTCACATCAATCAAGAAATTGTGGTTCCCTCTTTCTGTCCTAATCCTTCATCTGACAAGGAACGAGATCTCCATTTGTTGGATGTGGTGCGTTGCCTCAAGTTTTATGTTAATCGCACCGAGTCTATCAGGAAGTCTGACGCTCTATTCGTCATTCCTGAGGGGCCTAGGGCAGGGAGACCGGCTGCCAAGGTTACTATTGCATCTTGGATTAAAGCTACCATCCGTGAAGCTTATACGTTGCGGAATAAGCATGTTCCCTTCAGGGTGACTGCCCATTCCACCAGATCTATTGGGGCCTCTTGGGCCTACAAGAATCAGGCATCTGCTGATCAACTGTGCAGAGCGGCCACTTGGTCCTCTGTGCACACATTTTCTAAGCACTATCGAGTTGATGTACTGGCTTCGGCTGATGCCAGTTTTGGTAGGAAGGTCCTGGAGGCAGTTTTGCCTGTTTAGGTCTTCCGCTCTGTGATCCTTAGTGCTTCCTTGCTGTTGAGCCCGGTTGGCTCTGGTTCCGTGTGCTGTGTTAGTTCAGGGATTGTTTCCCTTGGTTGGTGTCCGTTGACACTTACAGTTTGGGCTATGTAATTAACTGGTTCATAGCAGTTCTAGCGACTTGGGCCTTGCGCCTGGTCCTTGCCTTACTTCCCGCCTCTGGGTCAGCTCAATGTTTGTACATCCCAGAGTACCAGTGACCTGTATTGGACGACAGTGAAAATAGGATTTTAGTCTTACCTGTTAAATCCTTTTCACTTAGTCCATACAGGTCACTGGTCTCCCACCCTGTCAAGGGACCAGACTTGGCTCTCCTGTGGCATTCAGTGGGAGATCGTTGGGGCATGCTCACAGGAGTCTTTCTTTTTGCTTACCTGAGGTCAGTTTTAGGGTCTCAAATCAATCTAAGTGGCTCTGGCCAGAAGGTGGCTTAAGTAAGAGGGGAGGCTCCGCCCCTTGCAAATCATTTGCATAGTTGTTCCTACCTATTAAAGGGGACTTACGCCTCCCAGAGTACCAGTGACCTGTATGGACTAAGTGAAAAGGATTTAACAGGTAAGACTAAAATCCTATTATACCGAGCTGTGGTTCACAAGAAAATAATGTATTATGTTTTATTTATTAAACCTAGATAACCCTTTCAGTGCCAGAGGGATACGGAACGCAATGCAAAGCATGCTTTAACCTCCCCTGTCCCATTTGTTGTTCATGTCAAAACATCTTATGTTCTGCAATGCATACCACTCTGGCACTGAAAGGGTTATTACTTAAATTCCAGCACACCCTGAGCTTCTAACCACTACTGCTTACAGGAAACTGAGTAAAGTTACACCATCTCCCCTGCACCTTGTTTATATATATATATATATATATATATATATATATATATATATATATATATATATATATATATATATATAGTAAACAAAGTGCATTGTATGAATTAATATGGGATGATTGTACTTCAAGTATTTCTTTTAATTCATTAAAGGGATAGTAATACTTTGTTTTATCTTTATTTTGTTTTGTAGGCATTAAAAAAATATGAAGAACGTTATAAGTCTTATCTCTCAAACCTTTATGGTTTGAGAGATATTCACAAGCAAAGTTCCCCTCACTGACCAAAACAGTGAAGTCTGCCATCTAGCTGTCAGATTTGGAATCTGGTCCGCAGATCAACTGGTGGCTCTTCAGCAGAGATCGCAAGATTTAAAAATAACTATTTCATTGGAAGGATCTAAAAAGTGTTCTTGCAAACCAGGCACACTTTGTAGACTATTCAAATTAAGTAGTTCACCCTTAAGTGTCGATCTGTACCTTAGCAGATTTGCAACACATATCCCTTTGAGTGCCAGACTGTGATGAGGCCGACATGCTGAAAATGGCTTGTGAGTGGAAGATGGCATCATAGCCCTTTGAGTGCCAGAGGGGTCCGCAATGCGGTCCGCAAAGAGTTAGGCATAGGGTGGGCATTAAGGAGGGAGGGTTTGAATCTTAACCCTTTGAGTTCACTTCATCTGGTGTGTCTATCCTTTTCTTCTTACTAGAGTCACTGTAATGCAGGTGAACTTAATTATTGGGGAGTTAAGGCACAGATTGCTGTGACACTTAATCCTGCGACATCAGGATGTCACCCCTTTTCATGCGCCTTTTTCATGCATGCAACAGTTTAAACACACCGTTTTGTTGGTCGCCAAATAGTGGGTGACATTTCAATAGGATACATTCATTATACATAATAGAAGTCTTCAATGCCATGGTCCTATTTTTATGTGCCTGTTATTCTGGCACAAATTGTTATGTGCTGTTTTGCCTGTATTGAATCCATTGCATTTCTCGTTTATTGGTATCTATCTATCAGTGGTGACTGAATTCATTAGAAGGGTTTTTTAACCCCTTTTGTTTCTATCTATATTTGTTACTTTTCTCATCCCTTCTCAGTAGATGTCTTTGTTTCCTTTTTTCTACTGTTTCATTTGATTCTTCTTCATGTGTCAGTTTTATTTTTATTTTCTTTAGCTAGTGTCCTAATTGAAGTTAGTGATAGGATAGTAAGTCCAGTACTGTTGTGGAATGAGAAACCTATGGTATGGGTGTCTTATTTAGTCTCTCGGTGAGCTCCTTTTGTGAAGGGGGACTTAAGACTATACCCTAATCCCTACATAATCACTGTGATTGACTGCAGAATTTCTAATAAAGCTGACAGTAATCTAGATACATCGGGAAATAGCTACTGGGTAGCATAAACAAGTGTTAAACACAATCACATAGCATTTATCGCTTTGTGAAATTACGCTCATCCACAAGCCACACTGCCTATCATGTTTACACGTTTACGTATACAGCCTTGAATATTTTGAGAACACTAGTGTTTCTGCTATCACATATGGAACAGAAACATTAAACACAGTGTAAATTACACTGGGTCTCTTTTGTCCTAGCAACTAGAACTAGGATCTGCCTTTTCATTTTGTTGCAGCTGTTATTTACTCACCAACTGCAACACATGTTGTAAATGATTTAGTCAGCAACAGTTTCCACATCCCCGTACTAATACCAAGTATTTCCATGAGCGAGAAAGCTCATTTTTAGTCTTCCTAATACATTTACTTTTTTTCACAATGAGGGAAATATGAGTAGATGTTTTTAAAGTATAATAATAAAGATTTATTTTTAATCAGTATATTATTTGCTGAACTCTAACTGGGCTATCATAGAGCTGAACTGATCTCTTTACTGCAGAATAAGGGCATCCCAATTCAACTCAAGGTGGACCCACATCTGCAGTCATTTTGCTCTTGTTTGTTCAAGTATTAACTTAGATCTGCAGCTCTAGTAACTCTGTTTCACCAACCTTTTTGCAAATTTGACTTTTTGTCACTCCTAAGTGCCTATGTGCAGGCCAGGCCGTATCTAAGGTTATAATTGCTTCCTGGATCAAGGGGGCTATCCATTAAGCATATGTCTTCAGTCAGAAACCTGTTCCTTTTTTGAGTCATGATGCACACCACCAGATCAGTGGGCATCTCTTGGGCCTACAAAAATCAGGCCGCTGCTGAGCATTTGTGTAAGGTAGTGACTTGGTTATCTTTAAACAATTTCATCAAACACTATTGTGTAAATGTCCAAGCCTTGGCTGAGGCCAGTTTCAGCAGAAGGTCCTGTATAAGGATTTTTCTAATAATGTTTTCCTGTCGGTTCTTTTTCTTGTTCAGTTGGTTGGTGTGTAAGTTAAGCATCCATTGACACCTCAAGCTCATGTTGTACCAGTTAGTTTGATGGAATACTGGCCTGCATTGGAGGGTTTTTTCTCTTTTTTTTCCCTCCCAGGAATCTTGGTGGATAGCACTGGTATACCCCCATGGTTCCTGTTTTCCACATTGGATGACAGAGAAAAGAGGATTTTAGTGTATTTACCTTTAAATGCATTTCCCTTAATCCTTGTATAACACAGGGCTTGCATCCAGAGAAAAAGCATGTGGTTTATGTCCCAGATAAAAGAGGGCATCTTTGAAGTCTCTTTTCAGGGGATTTCCTTCTTTCCCCTCACTTCTTTGTTTTCATTTTGTTATACATTTAAGCTGGATATAGGAGACGGGGTAATGTGAAGGGGAAAGGAGAGTCACTGCCTCAGAGGCCTTACCTTTTTTAAGTGCCCTGGGCTCCAGGAGTAGGGAACTTTTCCCCGTGGTTCCTGTGTTCCACATGGAGTAAAAGATAAGGATTTAACAGTACAGAAAAATCGTCTTTTTGACCCTTTTAAAATCCTTTCTTAAAAGAGAACTGTCATCTGATAATTCCCCTGTGGTAGGTTTGGTATTTTGAGAGCAGATCTGCCAAGCTAACATGGATTGCATTTCAGTTCATGGCTGTTCAGCTAGAATCGTCGTCGTAGAATAGAAAAGTGATCCCTGTGGCTGCTCAGCTGACGCCTCAGTGACCCTGAATTATGGGGCTTTGAAGTCTTGCAGTTCAGCTTCCAGTAACTGTTCTTCTACTGTCTTAATTACTATCACGATGCCTGTGGTATTGCTGGTGACATTATGACAGTGCTACTTCCTGATGCCTTTTATTGGCTAACGTGGTTTGGCTCCGCCTAGTGCTAGCCCTTAAATACCCTGTCACTTCTTCTGTGCCCTTTCGTGGTGTTCCCGTTGCTAAGCGCTTGTTGCAATATTCGTGTGATTCCTGTGTATGACCCAGACTGCCTGACTACTCTGCCTGTATACGTTCCTGCTCTGTGTACCGACCCGGCCTGGCTGATGTTCCTGTTCTGTGTACTGACCTGGATTGGCTGACGTTCCTGCTCTGTGTACCGACCCAGCCTCACTGACGTTCCTGCTCTGTGTACCGACCCGGATTGGCTGACGTTCCTGCTCTGTGTATCGACCCGCCCAGCTGATGTTCCTGCTCTGTATATCGATCCGGCCCGGCTCACTGCTCTATCCGGTATCCGGTTAGGGGCTGTCCTCCGGTGTCCTCTCTGTCCATGGACACATCCTCTGGTTGCCTCGATAGCTGCTCCGGCAGCCTTGTTACTGTGACCCGGTCACTGAATTGCGCCACGTGATCCGACAACCCGGTGTTGTAGATCCATCCAGTTGCACCACACTACGCTTGACCTGTTACTGCTACAAGCTGAGGTTGGTCTGTTCCTGGGCACCTCAGGCTGTTACCACTATCTGGCAGTCGACTTCAGGTCTGAGCGTTCGTTAACCCCTTGCAGGCTGGTGCCATTGCCCATTGGGTCACAGTCATTGCAGTCTCAGTGTTGCGTTACTCTGTGCTTACAGTTGCAGTCCTCCGTTACTGTTCGGCCAGTCTACCGCTTGTCCAGGGCCTTCGTTTACTCCTGTGGCCTCAGTCGCTATTGTGTCGCTCTCTGTGTAGTGAGTGTCCTGTGGGCCTTTGCGCTATTAGGGCCTGTCTGTCCTCCTGGCCTAATAGCAACCATTTCACCACTGTCTCGTTTGGATTCACACGAACTGTAACCTGACCTGTGTCAGTATTATATTTGTCTATATATATACTGGACCCGTGTGGGTATTGATTACTGTAACCTGACCTGTGTCAGTATTATATTGTCTATATATATATTGGACCCACGAGTGTTATTCTATTTCTGTGTTTTTTTCAATAAAACTGTGTTTTACCTAAACCTTCCGTGTCTGAGTGTCCATAAAACCAGTACAATCACACACTGATGTTAACACATTATCCAAGAAATCTTTTTGACTGTTACTTCCATTAAGTTAACATTAATAAGAAAATACAACTATATTTGTCATGTGCTTTATAGGATTAATAGTTGTTTGGGTACTGTTGTACTACATTTAGTACATGTTAAACACTGAGTTATCACTTATAATTTTTGCTTTAAAAATGATTAATGATTCCTTTTTTTTCCCCTGTTGCTACTGCTGTTTCTTTTGTTCCCTTGTAACTATAGGTTGGATTGTTGGACTGTGTTCCAATGACGTCTTCTAACCTTACCCCAGACCAAGAGAAGGACATTGAAGTGGCACGATGTGGTGCTTTGGCTCTCTGGAGCTGTAGTAAAAGTACTCGGAATAAAGAAGCAATACGCAAAGCTGGAGGAATTCCATTATTGGCTCGACTGTTAAAATCTTCTCATTCAAATATGTTAATTCCGGTGGTGGGGACTCTGCAGGAATGTGCTTCAGAAGTAAGTATTTCAGACTTGTGCTTTGTTTATAGTTCAGTATACATCATAGGATCCAAATATAGAGACACACAAATCTACTTATTAGAGATAGAATTAATGAATAATTTTGTCAATAAATTATGAACAGTATTTTTAACCCCTTAAGGACACATGATCCTGGATCGTCATGGGTTGTTATACCTGTCATGGAATTCCAGGCTCACCACGAGGCTGTACGCCATTCGGGGAGTCTGGAATCGGATGTGCAAAAAAAAAAAAAAAAAAAGGTCCGTGGTCCTTAACCCCTTAGTGATGGCCGCGTGCAGACGCGGCCGTCACTTAACGCCCGTCTAACATTTTTTTTTTTTTCTTCATTAGAATCCGGAGTCCCTGAACGGCGTGCAGCCGCGCGGGGATCCGGATTTCCTGGACCTACATGTACGTCCTCTGTCACTAAGTGACACCCACAGAGGACGTACATGTACGTCAATTGTCGCGAAGGGGTTAAGTGACCGCAACATCCGTGCACGGCCGGTCCTTAAGGGGTTAAACTGAATCCTTGATATGTTTTTCTCATTAATATCTTATTGTAAAGATGTGGGCATTCATGGCGCTGGATTACAAAACTCCACTCTAAAGTGTGAGGAAATGTGTTATTTGTATCCTTATCTTGGCCCATCTTTCAATTAATATAAAATAATCTTTTTGAAAGTTATTCTCCTATGTTTAGAAAATATTTTGTACAACTTTGACTCATTCAGTTACGTGAAGTATAACTCATTTTTTTAAACACTATTTTATTTGCTCTTTATTATTTTATTTGTATTTATTTATTTTGTTACAATTTTTATCAATATATAACATTAATTGAATACATTTTGTAAGCTTTATAGTAAAAATGTTAGCTCAGCATAACTATATTTTATATTAAATACAACAGGAATATGGAAATTAGCTGTACTGTGGGATACTTGTAATATAGAAATATTACATCTAGGTATTTTATTTGTGATATGGAAATTCACTGATGATAGCCAAAATCCTACATGCATAAACTATAGATAGTCAGATATCAAAGTGAAAAAGCAATATCTAATGATAGCTTAAACTTTCATCTTCCTGCTGGCAAAAATATAAAATGGAAGTTTAATTAACAATATAATCAAACTATATAATATTTATAGATCATATTTTGACACATTATATTAAACAGTTTCTCATTATTTAAGTGCAGAAACGATTAGTCTTGATAAACAGGGTCTAGCATGAGAAATTAGCAAGATCATAGCTGCTGTTACCATTTACTATACTGTATAATGTGAGTACTAATTTTTCAGAAAAAAATTACTTGCGTGTTATTTATTATAGAGACAGATAAACCTTTTGCTGAGGGTAATCTGTGATATGATATCTTAACCCTTTGATTATAAGTGGGGGTATGCAACGCATTTAATATAGAAACAGCTGTTATTTTTAAGGCAAAAACATTATATATATATATATATATATATATATATATATATATATATATATATATATATATATAATATTTTAGCAACATTTAAATTTTTTATTAATTTTCACATAATTAACACCTTAATTAATCTTATGTTAACAGTTATGAATTACTATTTTGTATGTGTACATGACAATTAAAAACATTACATGTAAATAGAAATGTAAACATTTTAGAAGGCTATCATTATATTTATATGAACATGAAAAAAATATTTAATTACATTATTTATTTTATACATTTTATAATATGTGTTATACTTTTTGTGCTGTTTATTTTATTCATTGATGCCCTAGGATAATATTAAATGGAAATAATTCCAGATTTCATTACTTTTCTGCTTATTGCACAATTCTCGAACGTTTTGTGTCTGAGGATTAATTTCCCATGATATGTTAGGCTTAAACATATGTACACAGTTCAATTTAAACTTCTTCTTCTGCTAAAATCCCCAGTAATGTATTTTTTATAGGATAGCTGGCTATACGATTACCTTTTAAATTGTATGATCTTAATATTAACCTTTTGATTTTTACTTAAGTGATTAAAAGAGTGTTATGATTTAAAAGCTAGAGTGGTCTCTAAAGGATGGGACATTTCCAGTATTTTAAGTACTGTATAGTTTAACAGACACTAAGCTTGCAGCGAATGTTTTTTTCTCGTTAAGCTAATACTAAACTCTGTTTAATAAGTTAAGATTAAATGGACGCTATGGGGCTTTTTCTTTGAAAAATATAGATCAATTGCTTAACTCAAAATTTATTAAACCTTTCCTACAAATATATGCCCCAGTGTATGAATGATATTAATATGTGTTGTGATAATTTTGTTTACAGTATCCACACCCATACATTCCCCTTGCCGTGTTTATCTGGACTATGTATTTCTGTCACTCACAAATCCTTCCACTCTTTGCATCAAGTTTGTCCACATGATGCTTCCTCATACCACTCTCCACCACTTTTCAAAGCTAAAGGACAATTATTATGTTTTACTAAGTCTACTCCTATGGGAGCAGACTTAGGCCTTGATTCCATTTAATTTGATAACTTTTCATTGGTTTTAGCTACAAATAGACTTAATTGGGAATCTGTTAGAAAAATCCCGTTATCTTACCAACTGCAATGGAATATAGGCCTTTGTAAGTACAGCCCTGTGAGCCTGAAGGCACCAAAACCCATCTGAACTTGGAAGTGCAGCAGGCTATGACCTGGTCAGTACTCGGATGGGAAACCTCCTGGGAATGCAAGGGACTGTAAGTTAAATGCAAGGGACTGTAAGTTAAATATCTGCCAACTTGCACTGTACACACATGGCAGATTGTGGTCCATATCCTCAGCTTGGCTTGCTGTGGAGGTCTTTATCCTGCATTAGATTGACAATGGCTGAAGCCTAGCTTATATATATATTTCTCTTTCATCCTATGAGAAACACAGGAACTATGGGAGAGATGTCCCCTCTGCAGGAAGGCAGGGCACTTGTAAAAAGAGCTCTCAAGTGTGGAGACTCGCAGCCTGTACCACATCACCCCGCTCACTTTGAAAAACGCTCTCCCAGTGAAATGATGCAATGCAAAGCTAGCTCTCTCAGCTACATTTTCTTTTTATCTTCCTATTGTAGGATTTGGGGCTGTGTAATTCCCCATTAGGCAGATTTATATCTGGCTTCCTTTTTAAGGATTAACCAGTTTACAGAACACAACCACAACCTAGTTTCTGTGAAGCTTATCTATTTCTAAATAGGAGTCTGAAAAAAAAAACTGAAGGAAGGGCTTACGGAGTTCACAGGCTCTGTAAGCACATCCCCTCTTCTGGCAGCCACCTTGTATGTGGATTTAATTGCCTACGATGTACCCCAGGGCTCATTTGGTTGCAAGCAGCATTCTCTTTATTCCTGTAGCACGTCTATGCTAATTTTGAATTTAGTAGGGTTGTTAACACTTGCATTGCATATCTGTTGGCTTTATGGCTTTGTGGACTTCTTGCCTTTCCTTGGGGTGCAGTCTTTTGATGACATGGATCATTTTACACTCTTTCAATTTTATTTACTTAAAGGGATAGTACTACTTCATTTTATCTTTATTTTGTTTTTTAGGCATTAAAAAAACATGAAGAATGATATAAGTCTTATCTCTCAAACCTTTATGGTTTGAGAGCTATTCACAAGCAAAGTTTCCCCTACCACCCCTTTTACCTAGTGTAAGCCATCTCTTCTCAGATGTGGAATGCAGTCCATAGACCAGACAGATAACAGCAGGGGACAATCTTCTTCCTATGAGAACAATGAAAACCCTGCCCCCCTTGACAAGTTTTTCAGGTTTTTCCCTTATCTTAATTGAAGATTGTCCCTCTCTGCAGTCTACCTGGGCACCTCCCTTCTAATCTGGCTGAACAGTGTTACATCAGTAAAAGGGGCAGGAGGGGGATACTTTGTCATTGACTTACTCTTGAACTACAAGTCTGACAGTATTGATATAACACTCTCCAAATTCCAAATACTATGATGATTAATTAGAGCCGCTTTTATTATGAAACATTACTATCTCTTTAAAGTTTCACTTTTTTGTGCCTTGGGGCTTTTAAGAATGGGCACGCTTGGTGTCCTTATTGTTTAAAGCATTAGAATGCTAATGGGGGAGTTCTCTTGAATCTCCGCATTTTTCAGTTAATTCAATTGACTGTGTTAGAGGTAAGATGCACTAAGGGACTCACTTTACCATGGGAAAATCTGCACCCAGTGTTTTTGGGCGCAAAATCCCTTAACGCATCAACTGAATATGTAAAAAACCTAATTTCCCAGTGGATGTACTGATATGGGGCCCTAAGCCAAAGCACCCCCAAACTGTGTCTAATGTTAGCAGAATTAACCCTGTGAGTGCCAGTGGGGTCTTCAGTACCATGGTCAGCTACTGCCATTGTCTTTCTCCATTTTCTTTCTTCTTGTGGTATGTGTTCATTCTTCTGTCTTCTTTTCCTTTACCTTAAAAAAAAAGAAAGAGAGAAATAGATAAATATGCCATGAATAGAACCTGCAGATCTATACAAGCGCTGTGTACATAAATGGCGCTATATAAATATGCATACATAGTTTAACCCATTGAGGCATGTATATTTAGCACTTCATCTGCAAGTATGAAACGATTTGGAGCGATACCTATACTTACTAACTTGCACAGAATGGAGAGGTACATATACCATACCAATAGTAAAATCTATATGCACACTGCAAATAGGTGTTCAGAATTACCGGCCTGACATCTATTTACTCTCTGGAACTGCTCTATATACTTTAAGGGGCAAACAATAAAAGTAACTGTCGTTAATAGATGGGAGATTTGCAGTGTATCGGTGTACTATACTGTGCATGTTTCTAATGT
The DNA here is from genome assembly GCA_037306005.1 of Rhinophrynus dorsalis. Taxonomy (NCBI): domain Eukaryota; kingdom Metazoa; phylum Chordata; class Amphibia; order Anura; family Rhinophrynidae; genus Rhinophrynus; species Rhinophrynus dorsalis. The sequence continues at coordinate 435,985,096 of CM074723.1, read as the reverse complement.
TTTAATGTGTTGTATTTATAATTGTTGTTTTATAAATAAATAGCAGGGTCTACAATGAACACCTATACACATCACACACGCAATATATACACACACAACACACAATATATATATACACACACACACAATAAATACACATACACAACACACCCAATATACACACACAATATATATACACACACACACACACACCCCACACGCAATATATATATATATATATATATATATATATATATATATATATATATATATATATATATATATATAATTAAAAGGAATTGGGCAGCACCCGTGGGTCTTTTTCAAATTATTTATTCCAAATGCAACTATTGCAACATTAAATGGTCAACGTTTTGGTCCACAACGGACCTTTCTGAAGACAAACTAAAAGTGACTAACCTCCATATTTAAAGCTCCAGATCATCCACAGGCACGCTCACCAAGAAGGTGACGTCAGAATCCCCTCATCCTCATTGGATAGCTGCTGGGGTAGACGTCATCCCATTGGTGACCAGTGCCTGCTTGAATGAATAGTAATGAATGAATAGTAATGAGCTTCGTGTTAATTTCAATCGGAAAGCACATGTATCTAATGTAATGTTTCAAGTGTGTGTTAAATTGGCTAAAAATGTTTTAAAGAGAATGGCACTGTATGAGCAACATCAAGAGGCTACACTGGAATCAACCACGCTGTCTCGGTGTGCCGGCACTACCGTGATTTGCTCGCGGGCTGCGGGCACGGAGGCGGCACACTGTTAGGTAGGGCGTGTTGTCACTGTGTAACAGGATGTCTCCGGCTCATTGCGAGCCAACTGCAAGAAAAGTGAATCACATCGTCCTTACTGGACTCTTATAGGGGGCATAATATGCATTGTATACAGGTTGGAAGCAATAAATATATCAATAAACCTATCAATGACTCTACCAAAAATAGTGTGTTCCATATAGTAAATGATGTCCGAATAATAGTGGCATCAGGCTGATAATGATGTGTATGTTGATATAAAGCACTGACAGAACTGACATACGACACCCAGGATGTAGGATGTCACAAGTTCATGATAACGTTGTCAATATGCCGACTAACAAATACAGGATACATTTATATGTGAAATCTGCTCCGCTGTACTGAGTCAGTCATCATCACTCTCGGTGGAATGCATAAGTTCCGATAGAGTTCATGTATAAAGAGCCATCAAGGAGTACAGAGAGACCAATCAACTGGTGTCAGCACAAGGGACATGAAGGTTTTAAGATGCAAAAAAAAGTAATGACCACACATAAGAGCAGTAATCACACCCTCTGTTGCAGGAACTAACTTCTGATTGATGGTCCTAACAAAATCATCAAAATGAGGCAGCAAGTGTCACATATCATCAGAGGTATATAATCCTGAGGTCCTTCATTAGCAACACACTGCCAAGTCCTATTATGAGTAGGCGTTTAGGATGACTACGCCCCTGACTATCAGGGGTTCTAAGTCCGCCATACCCTGGAGAGGCTGTGGTTGTGACAAAAAGCTAGAAGATGGGAGGACAAACTTTTCAACACACTCCTGTGAACTCATCAGGAGGGTTTACTATCCTCCCTAAAGAAAGCTTGTGAAGGATAATCTCTCATTTAAACCTCTGGGTACCACCGTGTCAAGTCTGTGTATCCATCTTGCCTCTTTCTGAAGTAGCAATTTACCCCTGTCACCGCCCCGGGGGTGTTCCAGTTGTAGGTCAATCGACATATACCGTAGATCCGCCAGAGTGTGTTTATGTTCCGCAAAGTGTCTGGCAACAGGTTTGTCCGTGGGTTTAGCCTGTATGGCTTCCCTTATGCTGGACCTATGATTGGCCATTCTGTCCCGAAGGCTAGTGATTGTTTTACCTATATACATCAAACTGCACGGACAAATAATGAAGTAAATCAAAAAATTACCGGTACAAGTAATCCTGTGTTTAATAGGTATGGGTCGACCTGTATGAGGATGTTTAAATGTTGAGCCCGTCAGTAAATATCTGCACGTAGTGCAGCCAGTACATTTGTAACATCCTTTCTTTTGTGAGGGGAGCCAAGTACTGTAGTGGTCTTGATAACAGTGTCTAGGGTCTGTATGTACTAGGATGTCTCTGAGGTTTTGTCCTCTCTTGTGGCATGCACGAGGAGTAGTCCTATAGGATTTTGGTAGGGACTTATCCGATGCCAGAATAGGCCAATAATCTCTAATCTGTTTGAAAGTTTGTGTACTTGAAGTAGTATATGTAGAGATAAAAGTAAGTCTGTCATCAGTTTTCTTCTGAATGGGATCATTCAGTAGCTCCATCTGTGTATGTGTTTGGGCTCTTTGTAAGGCAATGTCCAGAATATCCTTCTTGTATCCTCTCTGTAGGAACCGCATGTACAAATCTTTAAGCTGTGTAGTCGCTAGTGTTGAATCAGTGTTGTTTCTCACAATATGTAGGAATTGAGCATAAGGCACCCCTTTTTTTAAATGTCTAGGATGAAAGCTATTGTAATGTAATAGTATATTCCTATCAGTTGGTTTCCGGAAATTGGTGGTACCCAAGCCATCTGATTGTCGGAATACCGTAAGATCCAAAAAGTCCACTCTATTTGAGTCAACATTGTGAGAAAACTTAATCGGTGTATCTAATGAATTTAGTCCGTCTACAAATTGGATGAATGAACTTAAATCACCTTTCCAAATCAAAAACAGGTCATCAATATAGCGGCGATAGAAAATGACCTGATTTGATAATAAAGGATCAATATGGCGTGTCTCAAATTGTGCCATGAACAGATTGGAAATGTGGGTGCCACACTGGACACCATTGAAGTGCCCGAAGTTTGCAAATAATAAGTATGTTCGAATTTGAAATAGTTCAATGACAGGCAATACTCCAACAGTTCCAAGAGGAAACCCACAGGTGGTTGTGAGGGTTGTTTGGGGCCCGTGATAAGTGCCGTGGCTACCGCTCTGAGTCCTTCTGAGATGGGAATAACTGTGTATAGTGATTTCACATCCATGGTGGCAAGAAGTGTGTCAGCACCCAGATTTCTCACCTGCAGTATATGAGAGATAAAATCCCCTGTGTCCTTAATGTGTGAAGGTAGTCTCTGTACCAGGGGTTGCAACCAAAAGTCCAAAAATTAGGCTAATGGTTGCAATAAGGAGTCTCTAGCGGATACTATAGGACGTCCAGGGGGAGTGGTACTGTTTTTGTGAATTTTTGGTAAGGTGTAAAAAATTGGACAAATAGGATGTTCAACAGTGAGAAATCGGAATGTGGACTCATCAAACCAACCATGGGCTTAAGCATTCGTTAGTGAGTGATCAATTTTGCGTTTGAAGCGTGGCAAAGGGTCCGTCAAAAGTTTGGTATAGACCGTGAAGTCTTCAAGTTGAGAGAGGATCTCAGCTCTATAATAAGTGTAGTCAAGAACTACTACGGCGCCCCCTTTGTCTGCTGGTCTAATCACAATGGTGGGATTTAGTGATAAGTTTTTTAATGCTGACCTATACACATCACACACGCAATATATACACACACAACACACAATATATACACACACACACACACACACACACAATAAATACACATACACAACACACCCAATATACACACACAATATATACACACACACACACACCCCACACGCAATATATATATATATATATATATATATATATATATATATATATATATATATATATATATATATATAACACACACACACCACATGGACAATATACACTCTACACGTAAAATGCACAACGCTATACTATATGACAATGGTATACATACAATGCCAAACACAAAATGCAATCTGCCAAATGCTATAATCCATATTCTATACGCTATACTCCAAACACTATACACAAAGCTGTATACTCCAAACGCTATACTCCATATGCCAACTGCAAAACTCCAAACGCTAAATACTATACGCAAAGCGCTATATGCCAAATGCTGTACGCTATATGCAATTCGCCAAACACTATGCAACAAAATCTATAAGACAAACTTACTTATTACAAACACTATACACAATATGGCAAGCGCTATATGCAATTTGGCAAATGCTACACGCCAGACACTATTCTCAAAACACTATATGCAATTCGCCAAACGGTGCCAAACTTTATATACCAAACACAATGTGCCAAACGCTATATGGCATTCTCAAAATGCTATACTCCGAACACCAAACTCAATGCTCCAAACTCTGAATGTCACATGCAATTCATTAAACGTTATACGCAATTCATGAAATGGCATGCACCAAACGCAATATGCAATTTACCACACGCCATCTGCAATATGCCACACTCTATATGCCAAATGCTATACTCCAAATACCATACACAATTTGCCAAACACTATAGACCAAACTTAATACACCATACTCTATACTGCAATTGCTATACGCAATATGCCAAATGCTATACGCAATACACCAAAGACTATATGCAGTTTGCCAAACACAATACACCAAGCACTATACACAGTCCACCAAAGGCTATATGCCAAATGCTATACGCAGTTCGCCAAACGCTATACGCCAAATGCTATACTCAAATGCTATACACAGTCTGCCAAATGCTATACGCCAAATACTGTACGCCAAACATTATACACAGTACAGCAAACTCTATACTCAGTACTCCAAACGTTATATGCAGTTCATCAAATGGTATACTCCAAACTCTATACACCAAGCACAATATGCCATATACTATACTCCAAATGCTATATGCAATCTGCCAAATGCAATTTGTCAAACGCTATATGCCAAAGCAATATACTAAGCACTATACAGAATAAGCCAAACGCTATACGCAATTTGCCAAACATATATACTACAAGCAATACACAAAACGCTATATGCACAGTGCTATTCACTGTACGTCAAACGCAATACACTGTACACCAAACGCTATAACAATCCGCCAAACCCTATAAACAATACGCTATAAACCAAAAGTTATTCTTTATATGCCAAACACTATAACAAAACACAAATACGCCAAACGCTATATGCAAGACGTGTAGCCAAACGCTATATGCAATAGGAAACTCGCTATACTCTATAGGGATAATGCAGTATGCTATATGCTAAATGCGTTAGGCAAAATGGTAAACTCAGAAAGCAATACGCACAATGTAATTAGGCACTGTGTTATACGCAATGTACTATACGTAAAGCACTATACGCAATACACACAAGCTCACTCTCTCTCACTCACACGTATTCACATACTCTATCACACACATATGTGCGCTTGCTCTCGCACATGCATATAAACACACATACACTGATGGAGAGTTGTGTAACGCAGTGCTTTGCAATGCATTGCACACCTTTTTGGAACTGGAAGGGCCAAGTACTGACAATTAAACACTAATTAAAGCAGTAATTATTAACCACACGGGCAACACCGTGCCAGTATTGCTAGAATTTAATAAATAGAGAGCCTCATATTCCTAGGGGATAGTTCCCCTTTAAAAAGTTAAACCCCCATTTAAATAAATGGGAATTTTTATTGGATCCCTAGGGTGTAGTTGGTCTGCTCCAGAGTGGAACCACTTTGTAAGTGCTTATGACCCAGTGTGTGGTCCTTTAAATACATCAGTTTGTCTTTCTCTGCTCTACTTGTCAGTTATTCTGACCATCATTAATTTAGTTCTTCCTTTTTTTTATTTCTAGCCAAGTTACAGGCTTGCGATCAAAACAGAAAAGATGATTGAAGATTTAGTGAAAAACCTCAATTGTGAAAACCCAGAGCTACAGATGCATTGTGCCAGCGCTATTTTTAAGGTAAGAAAACTGTTCTGTGAGCCAGTAGCAATGTGTTTTGCATTGAAAATTATTCTGCAGTAGTAAACCCCCTCCTCCCCCAAAACAATAGAAATTACTGTAGCTAATGATAATGGGACTTGCCCAGCAGCAGCAGGAGGGTTATGCACTAAGGTGTGATATAGAGCTGATATAGCTGAGATGACTTCTCAATTGTTACAAACTCTCCAAATCCCATGTTACCCTATAGGACTCAATCTCTAACATCTCTCAAGGTAGAGAAATCCTAGTGGATTGGCCTCACGGAATAACATATGAACTGGAGTTTATCACAATTTAGGAGTCATGTCGCATTTATCACCTCTTTTTCACTCCTTGAATGCTAGAGACGTGTCCATCACACTAGTTCTTAAGGTGTTAAACCCTCAACTTTAAATCAAGGGAAATTAGGGGAATTTTACATGTTTTATGGTGCAGTTGCTTTGCCGCACAATTTCTCCACATTTTCTTTATGGGCGCAGTCCTACGTTTTTTCCTTAATGAAACATGGATGCTGCACTGTGCTCACTTTTTATTTTGCGTAACGAGAGAGTCAACCTATTTTTTTACTTTACATGTTCTACAAGGCCATATAATATACCAAGTCAAATGTCTATACTATTTATCTATCTATTTATTTATTTATTTCATTTTCACTTTTTTTATACATGTATGTCAGTGGCAGAGAGTCATGTTAAGAAAGCTTTTTTGTCTGGGACTGTGAAAATAGAGCGAGTGCAATAATATAAAAGATATCATGTAAAAGACAGTGAAACAATGTAGAACAGCCTGATACTATAGCATACAGAGCACCGAGAGCTGCAGGGTAACTGCAGTATTGTATAAATATCACTGCTTTCAGTGTCCCGACTGAATGTTTGCTGGAAATAGAGATTCAAGGAGCTCAGTGCTATGGACAGACAAGTATAAAATATAGGTGAGGATGAAAAAAAGTATAGTCTCTGTGACTTTACATGTAAAGAATCTGTGAAGTCAAGCAGAGGTTGACTTGCTGGGAAGTCTGACGCGCTTACGGTACTCACAGTCAACTGCAGGCCATGTTCCTACTCGCAGAGGTCTGGATCTACTATATACCCCCATTTCCCCTTTTCATTCCTCCCCTCCTTCTCTTCAGTTCCCTTTCCACCTGCGACCCATGGCCCATCTCTTCTCCATTGTTCATGTCAGGAGCTATCCAGTCTTCATTTTGGACCACCCTTCAGTTTATCCCTTAAGGGAGATATCATTGCAAATTTCTCCCCCGTAATACTACAGTATTGTACCCAACATTTTAGATAAAAATGAGTAGCTTTGTATAATATGTACTCCCTTTCCCCTCCCTCTACCCAAAAAAATGAAATGCTCCACTTCATCTCTCTCCTCCACCTCCTCCCACCTCAATACTGCACCCTTTCCCTCCCTCTGCCAACAAACAAATTAAAGACCCCCACATAAATCTCTCTCCTCCTTCCTTTCCCCACCTCAATACGGTTGTATATACAACCCCTTCCTCTTCCTCTCTCCACCTCCATTTCCAGGACCAGGACTTCCCCTCTAGAGGCAGCCAGTGAAATGCTTACATTTGCCACCCGCCTCCATAGAGAATACTTTAGTGCCTAGTGAGTACCTTCAAGTCCTGATAGGCCACTACCATAGTTTCAGTGGGCAGAGGTCTGCAAATTCAAGCATGCCGCCCGCTGCACAGATTTCTTCGGTGCCTCCTGAAGGGAATCCTGGTCCTATTCATGGAGGTAGTAGATGGAGGGAGAGGGGGGGAGAGTACATAACTGTATTGAGGTGGGGAGGGAGGGAAGAGGAGAGAGATGAGGGGTTCATTTTAATTTAATTTTCGTGTATAATACGCACTCCCCACTTCATATATGGTGAAAAGGAGTAATAAAGTGTGTATTATACCTGGGATTTGTCTATTTTGTTACTGACAAAAAATACACAACTGCCCCAGAAGTGTACTAAAGCTATCCAGTAATACTTATCTAAAGCTGACATTCTGGTTTTTCTGAAGACCCACCTCTCTGGGTCCTATTGGCCCTTATTTTTAAGCCATTATTACCATCATGTCTAGCTTGTGTGCTTATCAAACAGGGATGTTGCTATTTATATGAGAAAACTGATAGATTTCCAACTTAAAAAATAAATAGCTGACGAGGAGGGAAAATTTTTGATTCTTCAGGACACAGTTCTGGATGCCGAGGTGATCCGTGTCTGTTATTACATGAAAATCAGTTGTTGCACATCGATTCTTCTCTATATTATCTCTTAAAGGGGCATTAACATCTCCCTAACCCCCGAACAATGTATATGCTAAGTCTGTACAGTATTTACTTTTAAATTAAATTACCTTTTGTTAGAGGGTTAGGCTGCGTCACTATCCATTAGTGAGAGCATGCTGCATTGTAGTTGGGAGAAAGCACAAAGGAGCTCTGTATCTGGCCCTGCCCCGGATTACATCACTCACTGAACTCATACCGAGTGATAGTGTATAAGAAATCAGCAGTTCTTGGCTGCAAGTTCTTTCCCCAGGAGCTGCCCACTGAGGCTTCTTCTTGATATATGGTAATCTGAAGACAGAATATCTACTGATAAAGGTGAGCACCCTTTGAGTGCTGAGGTCCACATGTCTCATTTGGAGTTCCTGTTACATACTCATGCACTCATTGGGTTTATCTGTATGTCTGTCGGGTGTTTGGAGAAAGTTTCTGTGGTAACATAACCCTTTTGCTGCTGGTTAGCATCTTTTAGGGGCATTGTGGACACTTTCTCTACTGGGACCAGTGTTTATTGGGTCTGCTGAATTGTTCTAGTGGGCTTTTGAGTGGTTTTACATTTTTAGTATTCACCTTGTTAACTTTGAGTTCTGCGGCCTTTAAGGCGAATGTTTACCCCATAGACGCCATTGCTCCATTCAGTTCTATGGGACTTTACAGTTTGGGACATATCTCTGCAACAACTCCATGTAGCAAGGTGAGAGATGGCTCATTTGGTTGGTCTGCCCTTGCTCTGTTATCCGGTCAACGTTCTGGGCATGTTGGGGGGCTTAAGGGGCTTCGGGCACTGTTGGGGTACTTTTTTCAGTGAAACTACAATTCCCATGAGCGCTTGCTTTGCGTGCTCGTTTCTGATTGGCTCCCGCCACGGCAGCCATTTTGTGCCTTCGCTGACTGAGTATCCTACACAGGGCTTGGACTCTCCTTCTCTCCTCAACAGTTTAACCCTTTGCCAACCAAATAAGTCTAATTTAGAGTTTCTGGGGGGATTTTATTTATCATACACACTATTTTGTGGGTGCTTCTGATACTTTGACTGTTTGACTCTGTGAGAATGTCTATTCCATTAGACCTTGGAGCCAGGCCTAAGACTAAGGATACTGGGGCATCTGTGTCCCCCATTGCTCATTGCTCCTCATGTCACCTCCGGTCCAACTTACATCTCCTTCCATCCACCTTGCAGGGGGTCTTCCACTCGTGGCAGGCCCCCACCCCTATCAGATCTTCCCTGCCTAAACTGCTGGGTGTACCTGATGTATCTGATTCCTCTTAAGAGGAATTATTGGTGGACTCTGATAATGAAGACTGCTCTGCTGTCCCTTCCTTTCAGTTTTTTTGGGATCCCTTTGAGGCTGATCCTGTACCCTCGGCTGAGGGCCTGATCAGGGCTGTGTTGAACACCCTGAACATTCCCTTGGTGCAGGAGGCTTTTTCTGATCCCTCCGATGTGTTCCAGAAGCCTGTTAGGCCCCATACTTGTTTTTCACCTAACCCCACCCTTGACCTCTTGGTGTCTGAGAAGTGGAAGTTTCCACACAAGAAACTATCTGTCCCTAGGAAATTTGCTAAGCTTTATCTGTTCTCTGAAGCGGCCCTAGCTCAGTGGGTTCATCCTCCCAAAGTGGATGCACCTGTCGCCAGGCTTTCTAATCCTCTGCCTTGCCTGTGGCTGATGCATCTGCTCTGAAAGACTGGACTGACAAGAAGCTTGAGATTGCTGTCAAGGCTATTTTTGCGACGGCTGGTTCTGCCCTGCACCCCGCTTTTGCTGCGGCGTGGGTGAATAGAGCTTTGGCTGTTTGTACTGAACAGCTCACTTCAGCTGTCCGTCAGGGAGCTCCTACTGCTGACATGTTGTGGCTTCTTGCCAAAATCTCTGAGGCTCAGAATTATGTTTCTGCTGCCCTGTTTGATGCTGTGCGTATAGTAGCGAGGGCATCAACTATGTCTGTGGTAGCCAGACATGCTCTTTTGCTCAAGATCTGGTCTGCTGCCATGGCCTACAAGAGGGCTCTCCTGTCCTTGCCCTTTCAGGGCACCTCACTTTTCGGGCCTGATCTCAAGGATCTGATTAGCGAAGCCACTGGATGGAAGAGTACTCACCTGCCAGTGGTCCAGAGGAACAAGGCGTCTGTCAAAAGGAATCGGCTTTTTCGTCCCTTTCATGCTGACTCGCGCCAGACGACCCAGGAGATGCCTCAGGCTCCGCGTTCCTCATCCAAGCCTAAGCAGCAATGGAGGTCCAAGTCCTCCGCTAAGCCCAAGGCTTCCAAACCTTCTTCTGCATGACTCGCCGAATCCGGGTCCCCACCTGCAGGTAGGTGGCCGCTTACCCCACTACCTTTCGGCTTGGGAGGCCTCTGTGGCGGACCCGTGGGTTTTGCAGGTGGTGGCTACGGAGTGCAGGATCCCCTTCACCTCTCTTCCTCCTTCTTGGACCTTCTCTTCTCTGGATAAGGCGGTCTTGGAACCTGCTCCTCCTCAGGAATGGGGGTTGGGGTTCTACTCCAACCTCTTTGTGGTTTCCAAGAAGGATGGCAGCTGCTATCCCATTTTGGATTTGAAGTATCTCAACTCCTTTGTGGTCAGGTCCCAGTATCGCCAGTCACTACGCACGGTGATCGTTGCTATGTCCCCTGGGGATTTTCTGGCCTCGCTGGATCTTCAGGATTCTTATTTGCACATCAACATTCATTCATTGAGTCGGCAATATCTCGCTTTGCCAGTGACTGGGGGCATTTCCAGTTTTCAGCCGTCCCCTTTGGCCTGACCACGGCTCCTCAAGTCTTCAACAGTATCCTGGGAGCATTGATTTCCGTCCTCGATCGGGTCGCCATCAGAGTTACCCCATACATGGACGACCTCCTTCTGAAGGCATCTTCTCCAGAACTCCTTCATCAGCATGTGCAGGATTGCATTCATGCTCTGTCCCGTCACGGGTGGATCATCAATCTGGACAAGTCGGACCTTGTTCCTTCACAGAGGATGGTGTTTCTGGGCCTCCTTTTCGACACCGAGAGAGGGATGGAAGTGGCTCATCCAAGCTGTCCTGTCTCAGGATCCGGTTCCAGCCAAGATGTTATCATCCCTGGTGGGGAAGTTCATTTCCACCATAGAAGCGGTTCTGTATGCCATGGCTCATACCAGTGAACTTCAGAGGTTTCTAATCCTGGCATGCAGGGGTCGACCGGATCTCCTGGAGAGGTCCCTATCTCTGCCTCTTCATGTGGAGCTGAGCCTCTCGTGGTGGCACAACCTGAACAATCTCCTGAAAGGCAGGCCCTTCCTGGTGCCATTCTGGACAACAGTGATGACAGATTCCAGCCTTTCCGGATGGGGAGCGGTCCTGGGGCACTTGAATGCTCAGGGCCGGTGCTCCCAGGAAGAATCTATCCTTCCCATCAATGTCCTGGAGCTTTGGGCGATATTTGATGCCCTGCGATACTGGACACAGCTGGAGGATTGCCCGGTCAGGGTACAGTTGGACAACGCCACAGCGGTAGCCTACATCAACAAGTAAGGCGGCACAAGAAGTCTCGCAGCTTGGCTAGAGGTCAAGGCTATTTTGTCCTGGGCAGAGAAGCATGTCCCTGCCATTTCCGCAGTTCATATTCTTGGCATAGACAACGTTCTGGCAGACTTCCTCTCATGGTGCCTGTGCTATTCGGCGACATTCTATACTCCTGCTTTACACCTATTGGCTGAACTGTGATTGTCCCGCCCAGTATTGTCCTTAAATACTGGATTCTGGCACATCTCTGGTGCCCTTTCGTGGTGTTCCAGTACCAGCGCTTGTTCCTGATTATTGTGTGCTCTCAGTGTATCGACCCAGCCTGCCTGACTACTCTCCATCTCGTTTCCTGCCTGTGCACCGACCCGGACCGCCTGACCATTCTGCTTCTCATCTCCTGTGTACCGACCTGGCTTGGCTGGTGTTCCTGCTCTGTGTACCGACCCGGCTTGGCTAACGTTCCTACTCTGTGTACCGACTTGGATTGGCTGACGTTCCTGCTCCATGTACCAACTTGGATTGGCTGGGGTTACTGCTCCATTTACCGACTTGGATTGTTCTACGTTCCTGTTCTGTATGACTCCGCCCGGTTGGTCTGCTGCCTCCTTTGCACGCCATGACCGGTCTCCGGTTAAGGGTAGTGCTTCACTCTCACTGCCTGTGGACAGCTGTGAAGTTGGTCTCGGTTGCCTCCGTGTCGCCCAGGCGAGATTCCTATTGGTCTGCCTTACGAACCGTTCTAGGTTGGGTGCCTCTCAGGGCGAGTTGCTCAGATTCCGTTACTGCTACGGCAGTGCTCAGGCTACTCAAATCTCGGTTTATGCTATGGCAGTATCCAGTTGCCTAGTCTCCGTTATTGCCACGGCAGTGTCCAGTTGCCTAATCTATGTTACTGCTACGGCAGTGCTCAAGTTGCTCAGTCTCCGCTACTGCTACGGCAGTGCCCCTGTTGCTCAGTCTCCATTACTGCCACGGCAGCTCCTCAGTTGCTCTGTCTCTGTTAATGCTACGGCAGTATCCTGTTGCCTAGTCTCCGTAAATTCTACGGCAGTATCCAGTTGCCTAGTCTCCGCTACTGCTACAGCAGTGCTCACGTGGCTCAGTCTCCGTTACTGCTACGGCAGTGCTCAAGTTGCTTGGTCTCCGTTACTGTTATGGCAGTGTCTTTGTCACTCAGTCTCCGTTACTGCTATGGCAGTGTTCACGTTGTCTAGTCTCCGTTACTGCTACGGCAGTACTCAAGTTGCTCAGCCTCCGTTACTGCTAAGGCAGTCCACAATTGTGTGGTATACACATTCTTGGGCGTTACTCGTACTAAAGCTCTCACTTCTATTTGAGCGCCTTAATAGGCCTTACCACACATGGGCCTGTCAACATTCTCTGTCTGCTATTAACCCATACAGTACCGATATACTGGGACTCACTCAAGATCTGCCTGACCTGTGTCAGTATAATTTTCTACGGACTCTTTACTTATACTGAACCTGTGTGGGCTTACCTCTGTCTAGTGGCTGTACTATATTAAGTATCTATTACAGGACCTGTGAGGGTTATTGTGATCTTAATTGTTTAATAAAACTGTGTTTTATCCAAACCTACTGTGTCTGTGTGTCGAACAAACCGTTACACTTCCTTAGTTGATACTCAGTGGACAGCGTAGAGTGGGAACTGCATCAAGAGGTGTTCAGCCTCATTGTCCAGTTGTGGGGTCTTCTGTGCATCAAACTGATGGCAACAATATACAACAGGAAGGTTCCAACGTTTTGCTCTCGCTGGGTGGATCCCCTGGCTCTAGCAGTGGATGCCTTGTCGATCCCGTAGAATTTCCCTCTGGCATACATCTTTCCTCCCATTCCCCTGTTGCACAGAGTGATACAGAAACTGCGACTGGAGCGCTACCCAGTCATTCTGATTGCTCCGTACTGGCCTCGGCAAGCTTGGTTTCCGGAGCTTCTGGATCACTCAGTGGCTGAACCTCTTCAGCTTCCATCCCATCCGGACCTTCTTCTACAGGGTTACATGTGGAAGGAGATGTTCATCGTCTGACTTTGACAGCATGGAGATTGAATCTTCAATTTTGAAGAAGAAGGGATTTTATTCTGGTGTGGTGGCTACTATGCTTAGTGCCCGTAAGCCGGTTTCCTCTAAGGCCTACCATCAAGTTTGGTCTACCTTTCTATCTTGGTGTGCTGATAGAGACCTGTCTCAGGGTTTTGATCTTCCTACGGTCCTTTCCTTCCTCCAGGATGGTGTGGATAAGGGTCTCAGTCTGAGTTCTCTTAAGGTTCAGACTTCTGCTGTCTCTCTTTTATTTCCGAGGCGCCTTGCTATTCTTCCTGATGTCAAGGTTTTCTTCCAAGGCGTTGCTCATACCCGTCCTGTGTTTAAGTCTCCTGCTCCTCAGTAGGACCTTAACTTGGTTTTGGGCGTCCTTCAGCACCCTCCCTTTGAGTCATTGGCCACTATTCCTCTCCATCTGCTGATGTGAAAGATGGCTTTCCTCCTGGCGATTGTATCTGTTCGCCATGTTGCAGAGCTGCATGCCCTGTCTTGTAGGCCACCCTTTTTGGTGTTTCACAAGGACAAGGCGGTGCTTCGCACTTTGCAGGAGTTTCTCCCAAAGGTGGTGGCTGAGTTCCACATTAATCAGGAGATTGTGGTTCTTTCTTTCTGCCCTAACCCTACTTCTGACAAGGAGATGGATCTTCACCTGTTGGATGTTGTGGGTTGTCTCAAGTTCTATGTGCATTGCACTGAGCCATTGAGGCAGTCTGACACTCTTTTTGTCATTCCTGAGGGTCCCAGGACAGGGAAGCCTGCTTCCAAGGTAACCATTACTTCTTGGATCAAGTCCACTATTCGTAAGGCTTACGAATTTAGGAAGAAGCCTGTTCCCTTTCGGGTCACGGCTCATTATACGAGGTCTATTGGGGCATCTTGGGCCTACAAAAATCAGGCCTCTGCTGATCAGTTGTGCAAGGCGGCCATTTGGTCGTCTGTGCATACCTTTTCCAAACACTATCGTGTGGATGTGCTGGCATCGGCTGATGCCAGTTTTGGGAGGAAGATCCTGGAGGCAGCCTTGCCTGTCTAGGATCTCCTTCATCTCTTCAGTACTCTTTCACTTTTGATCCCTGTTGGCTCTAGTTCAGTGTGCTGTGTAACAGTTCCTGTGGTCTGTTTTACCCCTGTTCTGTGTCTGTTGACACTTTGTGGTTATTGTTGAGCTATTCATGATCTGTTGATTCATTGGTACTCTGGTGACTTTGGGAGCCTGCACCTGGTCTTGCCTTTCTTCCCGCCCTGGGAAACTTAATGGTTGGACATCCCAAAGTTACCAGTAACCTGTGTTGGACGACAGAGAAAAGAGGATTTTAGTCTTACCTGTTAATCCTTTTCTCTTAGTCCATACAGGTTACTGGTCTCCCACCCTGTCAAGGGACCATGCTTGGCTCTCCTGTGGCAGAACGTGGGGGTCCTTTCGGGTTCATGCTCACAGGAGTCTTCCTTTACCTTCTTACTACCTAGTCAATAGTTAGTTTTCAGATCTTACTGGAAGGGGATTGGCTAGCTGTCACGGATCCCCAGAGATGTTCAGGAGTCAGTACAGTATAGTAAAATGCAGTTTATTAAATAACAATAAAGATAGCATACAATGGTAATAAAGCAGGAACAAGCAGATGATCACAGCCAGCAAGCGCTACTATCAGGAATAGTAGACTGCAAAAAATTGACCACACTGCTGGAGACTATGCCGAAGCCACTGGTAGTCTCAGCTGGAACCAGGAGCTGGAGCAGGAACGGAAAAGGAGCAGGAACCGGAACACTAAGTCTTGATCCGATGAGCAACGAATACTCCTGACTCACGCCGGCAGTCAGTATAGCGAAAGCGGATACCAGACTCACGCCTGCAGTCAGTATAGCGAATATGGATCCTTGACTCACGCCTGCAGTCAGAATGGGAAGTGGATATCTGACTCTCATCTGCAGTCAGAATAAGCTAGTCTACCAGAGCCCCAGGTCTGCCCCAGACTGGGCATCTGCTATGCACAGGGGACAGAGTCGCAGGTCAGCACCAGAGAGGGGACAGTCACAGGTCAGCATCAGAGAGCAGCATTCCGTAGAAGGTGATGAAATGGGCCTTTTATATTACAATTGTTTTATTTTGCCTCATTTAGCACGACACTGTAATGTTCCTTTCTCTCACAAGTCACATAATGATGTCCTCACATTATGTTTCTTATTTGATTTTGCAACTTACATATGTTGTGGTTTAAGTGACAATAGTTTCACTATCCATTTCTGTTCCAAGTTGACAATAGAGTTTTCAGCATGTGTCAGTGTTTGTCTTTCTGTCTGTCTTAGCTTATAGTGCTTGTTTTTTTCTGTTATTTTATAACCTCGCTTCTTAGTAATCATCTTTAATTTTTCATTCTGCTTGGGCATTGTTTAAGGTGATACTATCACCTAAAAACAGCTTTGGCAAATACATAAGATTTCATAATCACCTACATTTTTTTCATTATCCATCTTTTATTTAAAAAGCTATTTATTATTTATTTAGATTTATATATTATGGTAATTAAGCCATGCCATGCAGACACTTTCTGTCTTGTAAAAAAAAAAAGATGACAAACCTGCACTACATCATATAGAATTCTTAACTCTTTGAGTTCTAGAGGTGTACGCAACGCACTCAAAGGGTTAAATGTGAATGTGCGTAAAGAGTACATTACTATCCATGACACCCCCATTTTTAAGTTGAGGTTTCGGTTGCATAGTTCGGCCAAAATAAATGTTCAGGCTTCCCTACCATGACACGACACCCCAATATAGGCTAGTCCTAACTAATACATTTTATCATATCTTATGGCATACAAACTACACCATATTAGAAGCTGTAGCTGTTACTCTACTAGGATTACAATAACCTGCCACTAGGGGAAAACCTAATGATTGAGCGGGGACCTCAAAGCCAGAGGTGTGTCCACCTTCTTGGAGCACAATCCATACCTGTAGAGGTTTACCCTACCCATTCATATTTACTGTATAAAGCATAAATACATCATGTTGTTTTAGTGCTGCAAGTTTTGTCTTTTCCTCCTGTCTTAGCCCTACATTACTTCTCCTATTCATTAAGACTTTGTTACATAAAGACACAAGTCCATCAGTTCATTGCCTTCCTCCCCTAGCACTGAAAGCATCAAGTGTCAAGGAGTGGGGGAGGTAATGTAGGGCAAAAACAATAAGTTCCTGCATGGCATGCCTTAATTAGCGTAATATATACATCTAAATAACTAGATTTTTTTAATTAAAAAAAAAAAAGGCTAATGAAATGTATAGATGATTTTGAAAAAGCTTTCAATATCATAAAAGTTGTCTTTAGGCGATAGGTCTCTTTAAGGACCAGAGAGGTTTATGCAATGCATTGCATACCCTTCTAGTTCTTAAAGGGTTATGACATCAGGTTTTATGATTAACTCTGCTGCCAGCATTCCTTTCTGTTTAAATCATCCACTTTGTCTCTGTAACTAGACAAAAATAATTCAAGTGGCAGCAACGTAGTTTGTAATTGATGTCATATTGAATGTCCAAGCTTTATGAAATGGATAACATGCACTGGGATATGTTGGCAGTACTACAACAGCCACAAGCAAGCCATAATCACCAATCTGCAGCTCATAAGGCAATTCATATTACCCAAGCCTGCGAATCTTATTACATACACAGTTTATTCACAAACAGATGATGATGTTCTTTTGAACCTGTGGAAAATGTATGTTGTGTGTGTGATGTGGAATGTTTCTCAAATTGCTCTTTATTTGTGATATATAGTGTGCAGAGGATGAAGAAACCCGTGAGTTAGTCAGGCAACATGGAGGCCTTCAGCCACTTGCTATGCTCCTTAGCCAGTTCGACAATAAGGAGCTATTAGCCGCAGTGACAGGAGCCATCTGGAAATGCTCCATCTGCCGGGATAATGTGACAAAGTATGAGTAACATTTTGATTTTGTCTATTTTTTAATGTCATTGCTGTGTGTTTTACATGATCTAAATACCAGAGAGTGATAATGCTCAATCTAAAAGACATTTTTGGCTGTTAACAGACAGCTGGTAAAGTTGAAAGGAGGTCAGTTGAAGGGTGAGGGATTTCTTTCAAATGGAGCGGATAGGATCAATGAGTAATGAATGTAGCAGGGAAACTAAATGAGTTCTCTGGATTAGACAACAAGGGCCTGGACTGAAAATATCAGGTAGATTGACACAATAAGCATCCTTTCAGGAGCAGTTATATACATCAACATGTCTCCAAGGGCATAATTTAAAGATCTGTCACAGTGGTAAGCAGCTGTTGGCTTAAATTCGAGGACAACAAGTATATCCATATATCATCACATTTTAGCATAACGTATTGCTATTCTACAAATCAATTGCAAAAATGTACATTTAGTTTCACATAATAACTTTTACAAAATGGCAATCTGTTGTTCCATGCTACCTGCATTGTATAATTTTGTTTGCATCCTTGTTGAATTGTATTAGTGCTGTAATTTATTGTGTTATTATGGTGTGCAAGATAAAAAGAAGTAATCATTCAGTTTACAACATACATATATTACTTAAAGCAACATTTCTTCTTGCCTTATTTTATAACAAGCACTTTATCTTCTTAATAGTACATGCCATTGAATGTTCACAGAAATTATATAAAATTGCATGCTTTGAAAGCTTGTTGACCTGACCTGGAGCCCACTGTAAGTAATTGTATTGTATTGTATATTTTTATTTATATAGCGCCAACCGGTATACTTGGCACTTTACAGATTACATTTAATATAGCAGGGGTACAATAAGTGCGGTGATTAAGTGCTTATATAGGCAGTCATAAGGGGAACGACAGGTGAGTATACATTAGGATAAGAGGTCCCTGCCCCGTAGAGCTTACAATCTAAGTATAGGATGGGTGACATACAGATACAAGCTGGTAGAGGAGGAAGTGCAGTGTTTGGTTTATGATTATAATGATAATGTTTCTATATTATGCTGTTGCTAGAGATAAAAGATGCTCTTTTAGTTTAGATTTAAAATTGTTGAGAAACATTACGATCCCTTTAACGGGAAACTAACATGAAAAATATATATATAGTCATGCCCATTCTTTTTGTAGTCAGTTGCTGCCACCTCTGCCTTGGGTGCTTTGAACTCTAGAGAGGCTGATGGTTCATATTAGCTTATTCAACCTCACAACCACCTAAGACTGAGACATGGGCAGCCACAGCTCTTACATTAATTTGATCAAGAAGCCTAGTAAAAACCTATACAATAAGAGCTGCTGGCAGAGGTGGGAGTAGTGGCGCTTACCTAGTAGTTTACTGAGAGTTAATATTTAGACCTGATAAGCCACATAATTTATGTATGTAATAATCAGGTTTAGATCAAAGAAAAATGTGTACATATCGTTACATTTAATATAATATTAAGAAATACAGATTTTATCCTAGGAAACGGAAATAAAATAAAATAACAAAACGTTCACGTTCATTTTACTATACTGTGTTGTTTCTCATTCCCTTTTTTCCTTAGATTCCAGGAATATAAAGTCATAGAAACGCTAGTTACATTGCTGACAGACCAGCCTGAGGAAGTCCTTGTCAATGTTGTTGGAGCTTTGGGAGAGTGTGGACAAGAGCCAGCCAATCGGGCAATTATCAGAAAATGTGGGGGTATTAATCCTCTGGTTAACTTACTCACTGGTACTAATCAAGCATTGCTAGTGAATGTAACAAAAGCTGTAGGAGCCTGTGCATCCGAACCAGAGAATATGGCGTAAGTTTCAGATTAATTACATTTCCTTAACCCTGTGAGTGCCAGATGGGTGTAAAGTGTTTTACATAGAAAATGGTTAAACCAGAACGGGATGGAAAAGGTAGTTATTATTCCAAATAACGATGAACAAAACAATTCTGTAATTTTGGCTTTCATATAAGACAAAAGGGTTTTTTTCCTGCATTTTGTTTACTTACAAATGTAACCCATTGTGCAGAATTTCCCACATGACCTGTAACATTCTGTATTAAACAAAGATCCCCATTTAATCAGTGGAAATTACTTATCAGATCGAGATGGCTTAACTCAGTAAATGTGAAGTTAGGGACAGCTACATCTGTTTTTAGCCAATCAAAAGAATGGAAAAGCATTTGCACATTGTAAAAATAAAATAAAAAAAACAACACTGGTCTTCACAAGTTTGGAAACTCCTTCAAGGAGGTCACCCTCTTTCCCTTTCTCGCTATCTCTCCTGCTTCTCCACTGTCTCTTCTACCTTGTTACTTGGCCCCATGCCATCATCAGCATAATTAGGACCATATGCACAAAGACACCAATGGGGGGGCAACCTCCCCATAAAGTCCAAATACAATTTAAAAAAAAAAAAAAAAAAAAAAAAAAAAAAAATATATATATATATATATATATATATATATATATATATATATATATATATATATATACACACACACACATACATACCGTATAAACATACCAAAGTCGGTGCACTCAATAAATAATATTGTTAACGGCCTAAGTGTTAGTTATAAAGTACATTTATACATACTAATGAAGGTGAAGGGCCACACTCACAGGACTTTCCAGTGATGAATCAGGTTAAAATTTATAAAATCAGTGTTTTGATAAAGGCCCAATGAAGGGCCAAAACATTCACTTAATAAATGCGCACCTGATTCATCATTGGAAGTTCCTGTGAGTGTGGTTCTTCAAAATGGATTTATGCATAAAATCAATATTTGGTGTGACCAACCTTTGCCTTCAAAGCAGCATCAATTCTTCTAGTTACACTTGCACAAAGTTCAGGGATTTTGTAGGCATAGAGTAAGGTGTATGAATAAACAGTTATACCAAACAGGTGCCAATGATCATCAATTTAATATGTAGGTTGAAACACAATCATTAACTGAAACAGAAAAAGCTGTGTAGGAGGAATAAAACTGGGTGACAAACAGCCAAACTCAGCTAACAAGGTGAGGTTGGTGAAGACAGTTTAATGTCAAAACTCAGTGTTTTTCTCATGGTTTGTTGTGTAGATCATGGAGATATGCCCAGCTGGGTGACATCAGTGCCTTATTCATGGCAACTCCTCCCCTGCACATAGAATCTCTGTGTCAGTGAATCCACAGCCAATGGCCTTCTGTGGGTGGAGAGAAGATGCCATGACATGCTGACATCACCCAGATGTGCAGATCTCTGTGACCTGCACTGCAAACCGGGAGAGAGGTAGTGAGTTATGAGCTAAGAGAATTCTTTTCCTTTATCTCTGAGGACACATACAGGGGTTTAAAATGGTCTTTTATTGACCCTTTAAAGGGGGAATTCCATGATCTTTTAAAGGGGGAATTCCATGATCCTTTGCATGCCCCATATTGAGGGGTTACTTTGTTGGTGACAGCCTGTACCCTTCAAAAAGTAGTCTTTACCCCCATAACAGCCAAAATACATAGAAAATATACACATATAGAGTATTTCTGTGAACAAAAATAGCCTAACTTTTTTTTAGGAATTTTACAACTGCACTGATTGTCTGCATACAGTCAGTGGAAGAATCATGTTATATATAAAATATTTAACCAATGTAAAACTTGATGGAAGTTGTATTCTCCAGCAACCAACTCTCCATAGACTGACAACCTTAGCGTTATATGGTTACATTTGTATTTCTGCACTGTGCTCTGATATAGTATGTTATATTCCATAACAGTAGTGGGCAAGAGTCTCCTTTGTGTCCTCAGTCTAGTGCACCGGGAACAGGATAAAATTACTCTCTTCCACACCTTACATCAGTTTACATTCATCCCACCGGACACATTCCCTCAGTTTTGGCCACAAAACTATTCCTCTCCCATCTCCCTCAGCCTACACTGTGAAATATAATATTTTTGCTGTTGAAGTCTACAGTACATGGGTTACGCATAATATGGCCCTTTTAGATTATCACTACACAACAGTCATGGTCTTTTGCGTTATTCTTGCTGTTGCTTTCATTTGCTAATTTGGCCTGTTTTATTAACCCCGTGGTTGCTAGAGAGGTCTCCACTCATTGCTTTGCATCCCAAGTTTTACACTGGTCAGTTAATGAGTAGAAGTGAACTGCTATTATCAAAGATTTTATTTTGGCTGCATAATCTTATTTAATTTTATAGTTGTGTAAAATGATGTGAAACTGACTTTGTTTGTCATATATTTTGGAATTTTTATACAAAAAATAGTAGGTTTGTAATGAATATGTTTAATCTTGTCCATGGGTAGGCAGGCTTTGGTTCTACAACTGTTGGGGACTGCTGCTCCCATGAACTCCAACCTGCCAATGACTGGTTAACCCCTTAATGACAAAGGACTTACCAGGTACGTCCCGCAAAAACTGTCACTTAGTGACAGAGGACATACTTGGTAAGTCCCGGAATTAGTACCCGGAAGTCCAGGTCCCCATGCGGCTGCACGCCGTTCGGGGACTCCGGAATCATATAGTAAAAAAATGTTTTTCTCTTAGATGGGCGTTAAGGTGACAGACACATGCGCACGCGGTTGTTACTAAGGGGTTAAGCATGATGGGAGTTACAGTCCCCCAACAGCTGGAGAGCAAAAGGTTACCTACCCTTGGTCTGGTCTTTTGTTCAAATTAACAGTTTAAATAGGGAAAAGAGAAAAAACCTAGGATAGAAACCCACTAATGAGGCACTGAATCTAGAATTAGAAAAATAGCAAAAAAATGTATATATTTTATTGTGTTCAAAGAAACATATGAAGACTCACATTTAAAACATAAGTAAAAACAAATATATAAATATAGGGGGGACACTCACCTTATAATATAAAGCGCTAGCCTGCGAAGCTCCCTGTGTGCGTAACCACACATGCACAGTACAGACTGCCGGAACGATGCAGTCATGCGCAGTAGAGACTGGCCGAACGCACTGTTCAGGAGTGGGGCGCTCTGAACGGCTCACCGCCTGTCTCTGCTCCCGGCTCCAGGGCAGCAGTCAGGGCCACTGGGTGGCACTTTAGCCTGTGTACACGGGCTTTCATACTAGTATACAATACATCAATTATTGATATAATCACATCATCAAGTGACAGAAGAGTACTGAGAAATAACAATCCGTAATGTCATATAGCAAGACTCCCTATGATCACATCATTAAGTGACAACAATGTACTGAGAAATGGCAATGAGTAATATCATATAGTAAGACTCTCTATTGTGTCCTCAATAAAGTGCCAAAAACCTATCTGTAAAGCTGTCAGCAGGAGATCCGTGTCGGTCGACACGCTGGCGCTTGAGAAGTGCCGGGATCTCGTTACTTACACAGAATCCCTTCATTGTAATGGTCTAAAACGTGTGCCTAGTCTTCAGGCACATGTTTTAGACCATTCGAATGAAGGGATTCCATAGAGGTTTGAGAGATATGTTTTTTTGCATTTGGATCAGCTTTTTAAGCTCTTCTAAATGCAAAAAAGTTTTTTTCAGACATTACTAACACTTTAAGGCAAAAGTTAAATACTTAACCCTTTGAGTGCCAGAGGGGTACACAACGCATTGCAAAGCAATGCGTTGTGTACCCCTCTGGCACTCAAAGGGTTAACACACAGAAGTCACTACCAAGGTCAAAGAGAGTCAATGTCATCAGAACTGCGAGTTGCAATCCTATCAGCACCCCTCTAAAAGAGCCACATATGTAAGCTGTCACAAGCAGGGCCCTCTGATCCTTCTGTTCTCCACATTTGATTTGTACTATTTAATATCTCTAAATGTCCATTCCCTATTGTACAGTGCTGCAGAATTAGTTGGCACTATATAAACAAAGAATAATAATCCCAGCGCATATTGCTGCAAGGCTTCGTCAGAGGATGTTCGATTTAAACCTTTGAGTGAAATAGAGTGTACATCATGCAATGCACATCTCTGTGGCACTCTAACGGTTAGAAATCCACACAAGTTTTAGTCTCCATAACCAGGAAAGTCAAATTCTGCCTACTATTGCTCTGGCCTTTTGCAGGACATAAACATTTGAATGCTAGGGGGTGTGCAACATGCACTGCATACCCTTCAGACACACAAGAGGTTAAAAAACCCACCCCGGTCAATTTATGATCCCCCAGTCTGACTGATATATAAACACAAGACAGATGGTGTAACGATGAATCTGATGATAATTCATTTTTCAGCCAGTCATAAAGATAGTTTGATTACAGTGTGTTTAAGTAATTAGAACACAGAATTGAATGTTAGACTTGTTGGTAGGAAGCACATGGAAAACAAGTTAGACATTTGATGTTCCCAACAAAGGATGCTCTGTGGTATAGAAGTATGATCCTCTATGTCTTTTACTAGTGAACAGAATTGCCACATACTTCTTTCTGTTCGGAGAATGCATTGTAGGTATCATCAACAGATGTAGAATAGAGGTACACTTAGAAAAAAGATCTTACACACATGTAATAATGTGAAAGAAATGAAAATAGTGGAAGCCATTTTCAAAGTTTTCACTCATGAAGAAAAACATGGAAATTCACTGAAACATTATTTTGGTGTCCGCTTTAGTTACATCTTCTGTTCTGTATGAACCCATAGACAAAGCACAAGGAGCAGAGTTTATATTTATATAACTTTGTTAATTTCTATGTTTTTATTTCTTTAATCAAATGCAACAAAAATTATTATATATTTTTTGTGACTCTTCATAACTCGCACAAAGCAAAAATGAGAATGCATATGAATTTGAGCAATTCTGGCGAAAACCATCTGCATTATAGAGGACAAATAAAAATGACCATTGATTTATATGGTTCTTGTAACACTTTGGGGTTATGCACTAAGGCGTGATAAACAGGTGATAAAGTGGAGATACATACCTCACAACATTTCAAATGGCCAAAGAGGGACACTTTTCTTTTAGGGGGTGTTACTGGGGGTGTGGCTGGTGGGCAGGGCATTACCAAGAATTTATAGGTGATTCCATGACCTTTTGACACCTCTTTGTGTAACTTAATAAATGATCTAGAGCAACACCAAAGTATTTTATTTACACAGAATAATTTATAAACACGTATAGTGAAGTTTAAACAAACATTAATGTGAGTTTTATTACTGTGGAGCAATGTGACTTATACACACCACACAGTCTGTTCTCCAAAAATGAGTGACACTAGGGTGGGAAAGAGGGACGGAGGGATTTGGGTCTCAAGGAGGGACTGTCCCTCCTAAAGAGGGACACTTGGGAGGTATGGTGATATCACTTCTCCAATTCCTATTTTATTCTATGGAGCCTATGCACTAAGATCTCCAAAGTTAGAGAAATCTTAGTGCATAGGCTACATAGAAAACTTGGAGAAATAATATCGCTGGAGAAGTCATCTTAATTTTATCACCTCTTTTTATCACCTCTTAGTGCATAACTCCCCTTGAATGCTAGGAAAGTCTCCAGTGCGTTGAAAACCAATGTGATGCAGACCTCTCTAACATTCAAGGTGTTAAAAATCTAATTTAAATCAATAGGAAGTGTATTTGTCCCCTATAACATGGTTATTCTGTCCCAGAATCCTCTTGAATTCAGCATGCCTTTTTTGGTTTTCATTATATTCTGTCTGCTTGATTTGACCAGATTTACTACACTGTAACTTTAAACAAGATGTCCAACTTTCTCCTCAATTACATTGCAGTTGATATTGACTTATCCTAGTTTTATCCAGCATGTTCCCACTTAAGTTTATAGAGAAATTAGTAAATGAAAACCTTGATAAAATTATTAACTGCAGTGGAATCCAGACCTTTGTTTCAGCTTCTTCATATTAACCCTTACCATGGCTAAAAAGGGGCACGAACACATTGCAATGTATATGTCAGGCTCTGTGTCTGGGAAGTGATTACAATATATATTTTTTGTAAATGAAAGAGCACATTGATTGTTATAATGTAATCCATGTATACCTCTTTATAGATGTGTAAACACTGAACAGAATAAAGTGCAACAGACCACAACTCTGACATATGGTAGTGGAATTTCATAATGAAATCATCTTCTGTGAACGCCACAAAAATCATACAGAATTATTTTTTTTTCCCCTGACATTATTGAGTAAACAAAAATCTGTACAGTCGGGGGTCTTACATTTCTCCCATTGTAATTGATGTTTATTTCTTCACTGACTGGCTGTGCGACAGGATAATTGACCGATTAGATGGAGTTCGTTTGCTGTGGTCTCTGCTGAAAAATCCACATCCAGATGTTCAGGCAAGTGCAGCGTGGGCCATCTGTCCCTGCATCGAAAACGCAAAGGTGAGAGAGCAAGTGATCTAGCCGTATGATGAAATGGGGCTTGTCTCTAATCTCCCAGAATAATAATCAAATCATTTCTGATTCTTGTATATTAGAACTACTTTTGTGTTGTGTTGGACTACTGCTCCCATCATCCTCAGCCGGCTGACTGAAGATGATGTTAATTGAAGTCCAAGGATTATGTTAATTGCACTCTGAAAATTGTTATTTTACTCAAAGGGTTAATTACAGTTCAATAACAGCTCAAGAGACATTAGTTGTCTATTCCTGTGAAAGCAATATAAACATAAAAAGAAATAAAAGGTAATTACAAATCAAAATTAATTCTATAAACTAACATTCAATTTATATAACATTAATAAAAAATAGTTTGAGAGTACATTTTGATCTATAATTTAATACTAATTATTTTTATATATATTAGCTTACATCTGTCCCAATTTGCTCTCTTGTTTTTAGTTGAAGTATGACTCTTTAAAGAACACTAATATTTCAGCGTAATAGAACACATTTACCATAATGTCAACAGAAAATCTTAATGGTCACTATGAATTTGTTCTGCCTTGATTGGTTCCCAGTAGTTAAATGGATAGCAATGGCACACTATAAATCAATCTCCGATTATTCATCATACTTTTTAATAATGCCCTGTATCCTCCACGCTGTCCGTACCCATGTAGTTTTATTGTAATTGTATTTAAAGTTCCCCCCTCCCGCCCATTTTCCTGATGTCATTCGTCTTCCTTCAGATGTAAAAGCCATTTCGGATGGATCAAACGAGGGACAATATTGTGTCAGCATAGGGAAAACTCTGCGTCCCTTCATCAAGGTGGGCAAGGTTTTCCTTATACACAGACAAACAATTATGTCCCTCATTGCGATCTCTCTGGTCAAGCGACCGGCTTTCAGATCTGAGCAAACAAGACTGACATCGGGAAGAGGGGAGAAATGGGGAAGTTTAAAATATAATTACAATAAAACTACACAGCTATGGACAGCATGGAAGGTACCGAGCGTTATTAAAAAGTATGATGAATAATCGGAGATTCATGTATAGTGTAACATTACTTTATCTCTTTAATCTTTCGTTTGTACTGGAGATCATGTCCATCTAGCAGCCTCTGTTGTTTTTGAGGATTCCAAACTCCTCCCACTAAAATCTTGGAAATAAAGGAAGTCCTGCAGCAAAGAATCATCTCTTCTTCTGTGGACAGGATGTCTAGTACTAGTTAAAAAATTGTGGCTCTTTGGATTTTTCTGTACAGATGAAGAACATTTAGTATTGATTTCAAGGAAGCAGTATTGTTTCTTTAAATGTAAGAATTCCATATAAAACATGAACCCTATGAGTGCCATTGCAATGCATTGAATACCTCCCTGGCACTCAATGGGTTAGATTAGCTACATGACAAAATCAAATGTGTCCATATACTGATATGAGAGGCCTCAGGGCAGCTTTGGTAAATTGATCCTGTTGAAACATGGGGCCCAGTTGTATTGTATTACATTAACATGTAAATAGGAACTATGGTTTTGAATTTAATAGTTTTGTTTATGTCTAAAAATTGACAGCAGCTTATTAGAATGTTAAAAATAACACATGGAGAATATAAGGTTGATGCATTGTAGATGATTATGTAGTGGCTCTTAATGTCTTAATTCTGATTATTGTAATTGTTTTATTTAAAATGAAACACCATCACAGTGAACACTTAGAAAACTTAACCCTTTGGATGCCAGAGGGGTATGGAACGGATTGCTTTGCAATGCATTCTGTACTTCTCTGGCACTCAAAGGGTTAGAGTGATAGTACTGGTTGATAAAAGTGTATTTATCTTTCCTCCATTGTGGAACACAGGAACCATGGGCAAAGTATCCTCCTCCAGCAGGCAGGACACTTGCATAGAGTTCTCTAGAGGTGGAGACTCCCTCCCTCCTCCACTTTACCACTGCCTATCATGCTTAATTTCAAAAGAATATGGTAGGAGACAGTCCTGGAGTATGTTTTCTTAGCTTGCTTATATGGGGCTGTTTGATTCCCCATTTAGGTGGGATCCTATACCCTGTTCTTCGAGGATGGATATGGAACAGGGGGCAGACTTTTACAGGACTTGCTTTGTGCTTGCTAATGGCTTTCAGAGTTTTAGTTAGCCACTATCCCTCGTTTTTTCTGTGTTTCATAGGAGCCTGAAGACTATAGAGTTTCAGAGCAAGCAGGTCCTGCAACTGTCTTATCTGTTTGTCTGCTTGGCAGACACCATCTAAAGTCTGTGGTTTCATGCTATATTTGGAGCTCTGGCCCTGTAAACTCATTTCTACCATTACCCAATGGGCACTGCAGATATCCAAGGGGTGGATGGACATATTTTTTTACCTTTTTCTACTTATTCTATTTTTTTTTTAAAACATTATTAAGCCAAGGCAACTTTAAGAAACAGGCTGTTGTGTCCACCATCTCGGATGCAGCATTGGGTACTTCTCAGCCTCCTGCCGTGGTGCTGGGTGGGTTCTGGTCCACTGAAACTAACCGATGGGGCATCATAGGGACACGTGAGATAGAAGTGCCCCTGGAGGGGCTCCCTGAACCCCAATGATGGTGTGTGGCCATGAGTGGCTGGAGATCCACCATGCCACTTTGTATTTTTGGAACTTGTATTCTCTGTCCATGAGGCCTGTGTTTTCTTGGGCTTCAATGAAGGAAGAGGAGGAGTTACTGCTTCTCCTCTTCCTTTTTCTCACTGTGGAGCAACCCATGAGGCACCTGATATACATTTCTCTCTTAATCGCTCAGATATGTGTTTTATTCTTATTTTCTTGCTATGTCTGAGCACAAAGGGGATAAGGGAAAGACTAAGACCACCAGGATGTCAGGTGTTTCTTAATTATCCTATTGTTTCTCCTGTCAGACCAGTCTCCCCAGGGATTTTACTGGTGCATTGTAAGCTTCTTGTTCTGTTTTCCCTACACAGCTAACTCGATTCTCCTCTCCCGCAGAACACAAGCCTACATGAGGTAAACCCTTATGTCCAGTGTATCTACATCTATTAAGGGTGTCCATGAGACCTGGAACCAAGATCACCCTGTCTTCCCAATAGACAGAGGGAATTTTCTTCCTATAGAAGGGGAATACTTCTATAGAGGAAGGTGAAACCGAGGAGGAGTATATTGCTTCCTCCTTTACTCCAGGGGATTCATTTGAAGAAGACCCTGATTTGTATTCTGAGGGTCCTGTTTACTCATTTTTGGAGACCCCTAAGAATTCTGAGGTCTCAGAATCGAGTTCCACATTTCAGACTTCTTTAAAAGGCATATAAGGGATACAGTTATTTTCTCTCCCTATTATTATTCCCTTCACCAGGTTGTACTTGGGGAGTGAGGGTCACTGATAAAAAGTATTTTTATCCAGATGCTTCTCTCTTTTATACCACTTCTCTTCAGCTGTGGGCTACCCTGCCCCCCAGCAGTTGACCCTCATATTTCTTGCCTTTCAAAGCACACAGCATTACCAGTTGCAGATGCAGCTGCTTTCAAGGATTCTCTTCTTACAGAGAATTGTTGCAGCCTCAGGGGGCCACCTTATGCCCAGCCATTACAACGGCATGGGTAACTATATCCATGGTTGTTTGGGGGGAGCAGCTGTGAGATTAAGTCCATTTGAATGCTTCAAAAGGGGATATTGTTCTTGCTATTTCTAAGATTTTTGCGGCCAACACATATCTTGCTGAAGCTGCCTTCGACACTGCCAATTTCATTGGCAAGTCCTTGGTACTTTCTCTTGTAGTGTGCCATGATCTTTGGTTGAAGATTTGGTTTGAAGATCCATCTTCTACAAAATCTCTAGGTTCTCTTCGGTCCATTGGCAAGCAGCTATTTGGCCTAGAACTTGAGAAAGTCACCAGCCATGCTACTGTGGACAAGAGTACCCTGTTTCATCAGGTGAACAAGTGCACCCCCCCCCCCATTTCTGCAAAGGACACTTAGCTTTTGTTACTCCTGCCAGAATGGGTATGCGCCCAGGGTTTCTACCCCTCTGCGATCCTGGTGCTCCCTTCTCCAAAACCTAAGCAAGCATTCACTGGCAAAAAATCTACCCAAAAAACCCCTGTTGACAAGTCTACGTCTGCATTATTTGCTGAGGTCCTGTCTTCAGGTGATCAGAGGATGTCTCTGTCTTTGTCATAGTACATGGACTATCTCTGTGCTGGATCCATGGGTGTTAAAGGTGGTTTGGGAGTGTTATTATATAGATCTTAAATCTCTTCCTTCTCATCACGTCTTCATGTCCAGGGTCCCTCACGATCTGGTGTGGGCCCTTTTATTATTAGAATTGGTTTCATCGCTGGTGGATATGCATGTTTTGGTGCCTGTTCCCCCAGCAGTATAGATTCATGGCATTCTATTTCAACATTTTCATAGCCCTCAAAAAGGATGGCAGCTGTCATCCTATCCTGAAATTAAAGCTTCTCAATCGCTTTGTTCATATGCCCCAGTTCAAGATGGAGTCTTTGCACTCCATCATTGTGGTCATGTGTCCTGGTAAGTTTTTAGCTTCTCTGAACATAAAAGATACATATTTGCATATTCTTGTTCATGCTAATCATCAGCATTTCCTTAGTTTGCCTTTCCAGTTCTTTTGGCCTTTCTGTAGGATAGGCTTCAAAAAGGGCTGAGTCCTAGGTCTATCAATGTCCAGATTTCAGATCTATCTGTTCTTTTGCATAGGTGTTTTGCCTTGTTGCTAGATGTGCAAACTTTTCTGTAACAAGTTACTCATGCCTATCCTGTTTTTTAGGATCCCACTCCCTCGTGGGACTTAGTCCTGGAAATGCTTCAGAATGATCCTTTTGAGCCTTTGGCTTCTGTATCACTTTGTTTCTTGACTCTCAAGACAGCTTGTTATTGTGTCTGTCCACCACATGGCCGAACTACCGAACTACAGGCATGCTTAGTAGACTTCCTTCCTGTTCTTTCCATCTTTTTGTCCAGCTCCATAGAACAGACGGGAGCAGGAGCTTCACTTCCTCAACATAGTTCAAGAACATAGGTATTTTAAGTACTACTTTCATTGCACGGAACATTTTTGCAAATCAGACTTGTTATTCCTGATGGCCGTGTGCAGGCCAATCGATGTCTAAGGTGATGGTGGCTTCCTGAATCAAGACAAACATTAACCAGGCCTATGTCCTTAGGAAAAATCCTGTCCCCTTTAGGGTCATTGCTCGTTCCAACAGAACGGTGTTTACATGTCTCAATGAATATTTCTGTTCAGTTTTTACATTGGAAGGTGAAGGGAAGGGACCTCTGTTAGAAAAAAAGAAATAACAAGACATGGGAAACATGCATATTTACAGAGGAAGAAGTTCTACCAACTCTCTTAGGTAAAAACAGATAAATCGATGGGACCAGATGGGATACACCCAAAGTTATTAAAAGAGCTTTAGAGTATTCTGTAAAAACCTTTAACAAAATTATTCAATCAGTCACTATCAACATGAGTAGTTCCTAAACATTGTAAGGTAGCAAATGTATTACTGTTTCACAAAAAACGTAGCAAGAAAGAGCCTGGCAACTACAGACCTGTAAATCTTACATCAATAGTGGGAGAATTAATGGAAACAATGTTAAAGGAAATAATTGTTAAATATCTGAATATAAATGGCTTACAAGATACCAAACAGCTCGTTTTTACAGCATGGAGATCTTGCCAATCTAACCTCATAGATTTTTTGACTGGGTAACTAAAATAATAGACCAGGGGGAGCAGTATATATAGGTTATCTAGAATTCAGTAAAGCATTTGACACTGTCTCTCACAGAAGACTCCATTGCAGTGTTTGGGTCTGGATGGAAAAATAGTTGAATGGATAAGGCAATCACAGAGTGACAGGAGATAGAGGGCTGTAGTCAATGGAGAATATTCAGACGAAGGTTGTGTTACTAGTGGGTTACTTCAGGGATCTGTACTGGGGCCCATTCTTTTAAATATTTTTATTAGTGATATTGCAAAAGGTCTTCAAGGTAAGGTATGTCTTTTTGCAGATGATACAAATATCTGCAACAGGGTAGATATTCCTGGGGGAATGACAAATGATTTAGGTAAACTGGACTAATGGATAAGTCTGGCAGCTTCAGTTTAATGTTGATAAATATAAAATAATGCACTTGGGATGTAAAACTCCAAAGGCAGAATATAGTATTAAGAGTACTGTGCTGTCAGAGACAACAGAGGAAAGGGATTTGGGAGTAATTATTACTAGTAACTTAAAGGTAGGCAGGCAATGTAACAAAGCAATGGCGGATGCAAGCAGGGTGCTGGTTTGTATAACGAGGGGCATTAGTAGCAGAAAAGGGGAAGTGGTCCTGCCACTCTACAGATCCCTGGTTAGACCACACCTAGAGTATTATATACAGAAATGGAGACCCCATCTACAGGAGGATATAGATATCCTAGAGAGAGAATTCAGAAAATGGCTACTAAAATGGTGAATGGTTTACAGGAAAATAAATATCAAGATAGGATCTGAACGTATATAGCTTGGAGGAGACGAGAGAGAGGTGATGTGATAGAAACATTCAAATACTTGAAGGGATTCAACAAAGTGCGTGAGGGAAGTACATTTCAAAGGAGTAAAAATGTTAGGACAAGAGGTCATAATCTAAAACTAGAGGGCAAGAGGTTTAGATGTAATATAAGAAAGTTTTACTGTACTGAGAAGGTAGTAGAAGAGTGGAATTGCCTACCAGCAGTGGTAGAAGTTAATACAGTAATAGAATTTAAGCATGCATGGTATACGCATAAGGCTATCCTGAATATAAAACAAGACAAAGGACCAAATAAGGTATGAGGTTTTTAAAGTAGGACATGTGTTTCTACAATAACTAACCAGACCTCTGCGGAACAGTTTTGCAAGGCGGCAATGTGGTCAACACTTCACGTTTGCTAAATATTACCTAGTCAATATTTTGGCTTAGGCTGAAGCTAGTTTTGGACAGATGGTCCTACAGGCTGTAGTGCCTGTATAGGAGCCCTTCTTGCCTTCACTTCTTCTAACCTTTTTTGGTATTTCTTAGTTTGGTGTGTCAGTGTTTGTTGAGACCTGAGGTTCATAATTGTTTCTGTTCTTTCTCTGTTGAGACTAGTTTGTATTTTGTCGGGGATTTCTGTCCCTCCCAGCAATTTTGGTGGAATAACTTTGTTGTGGCCCCATGGTTCCTGTGTTCCACTATAGACGAAAGAGAAAAGGGGATTTTTGTGTACTTAGCGACAAATCTTTTTTTCTCTTAGTCCTTGTAAAACACAGGACATCCCACCATGAGAGAAACAGGTTGTTTGGGCACCAAGCAGTGGTGTTCTGTGGGTTCTCTGATAAGGTGACCATCTTCCTTCCCAATGTCTTTTTTACTTCTGTCTTGATATATTTTGAAAATAAGCATGATAGGCGAGGTTGCATACTTTACCCATGGTTACTGTGTTCCACAAGTACTAAGAAAAGGATTTATCGGTAAGTACACAGACATCCCCTTTTTAATTTGTAGGTTAGGTTTTAGAGAGTGGCAGATGTGTTACTTTCCCTAATACCTTAGCATTTTTAACATTTTACATTTTTATTTTCCACCATCCCACCATTTTTCTTATGACATCTTCTACTGAGAAGGAGCTGCCACTTTTGGTTGGCTGCAGTTCTGAAACAGAGCTTGATATTACCCTTTGTCTAAGACTTTTCTCCACATTTTGAAAAATTAAGTGTTGTGACAGGAACAGTCACTGCACAGTTTGTGTCTAATATGCTGACAAGGAAATGGCTTTGACGGAGGGTAAGATCCCCCTCGGTCTCCGCCGTGTAGTCAGCCAACAGTGTCCGTTCCTCCTATGGAGAATGAGCTAATGTGAGAAAAAGGGAGTTGATGGGTGACTGACATATCTCACTCTGTATAACCTTACCCTATTGTTTAAAATAAACTTTAAAAAAAACAACAACAATATATTTAAGGCAGTGTTTCGAAATCTTTTTATGCTTGAGGCACCCCTAACATGCAGTATGGAATTTTCACCGTACCCCTAACATCTTATAGATCAGTAGTCAGGGAGTAGTTGAGGGTACAAATACACATATTTATTCGAAAGACTGGTGAACTTACAACTGTGTACTACTCCTCTATTTGATCTGGTCCAATAACATAGATTCCCACAATAATACAGCGATTGACATCAATAGCAAGAAGTCAGCATTATTTAATTATTGACTCTTATTAGTATTTTAAAAGGTACACTTATCTGGCCAGATATTATAGCTCTTGGTATATTGTTTATATAGGTATTTTATTTTATATATATGATATGTCTTGGTAATAAATTGAAACGCTTTACAGTTATTTCCTGGTATTGTTTTAAAATATTTTCATTCATATTTAAAGGAGCACTGTCCTAATTTTTCCTTTTGTATTTTTGTTATAGTTGACCACTACACTTGAGGTCACAGAACAGTAGCTGTCTCCTTATTTTTATAGTACAGGATAGCGCCAAAATACTCTTTTGGCTCAGGCCCCTTTTCCTTTTACAAATACATAAATATATAGTTATTTTTAGGTCTCTCAGTCAGAATATCAAAAATAAACATTGTGCATAAAAATCTCCATAAATATATAATTTAAATTGAGCATTCACATTTTTGTCAGTCTTTATAGGAAAGAAGAGGCACCCAATGTGAATGTCTGTGGCACACCAAAATTCCATGGTACTTTGCTTAAGAATCGCTAGATTACTGCTGGTGTGTGTGTGTGTGTGTTTGTGTAGGTCCTTAAGCGCAGAAGAAAAGGGAAATATTTCTGGGGCAATCCAACTGTGTCATTGGGGTCAAAATGCTATTCCCCAAATTCACACTGATTGAAATGGGGTCTGTAAAGCATATCTATCATTAAAAAAACAGTTTTACCTATGAATTAAAAATGAAACTTTTACTTTACATGTTTTTCTCTAAGATGCACTCCCCCCCAGTGGGAGCCTCCATATTGAAATAATTTGCATGATTTTCCCCCATATCATTTAATTCCTCCCCTCTGGTGGAAACTGATAGGTTCCAGAAGCATAAAGAGGAGGAGAGAAGTGAATTTGTGGATATATGAGTAATTAATTATGCATCTTTAGAAGCAGGCAAGAGAATAAAGCTCTGCTGGGATTAGATTCCCCAACTACTAAACCAAAAATCTCTAAAACTGTTAATCTGTTGGGAAAAGAACAATGTTAACCAGTTTAAATGGACGCATTTAATTAGTTTAATGAGACTAAAACCTATATAGAGGCAAAATGCACCCAGTTCTAGGGTGCATCAACTGCACCATTGGGAGCAAATAAGATTTCCTCAAATTCCAATTGATTTAACCTCTTTGTGCCATTGGGATGGGCAATGGATTACTCTGCATTGCATTGCACACTGCTATGGCACTCAGTGGGTTAATAAGACTATTTTGCCCTTGAATGCTATGCGTTACTTCACAGTGCATGTGAGGAGATCCTAAAAACCTGCACTGTTAGGGGGGTCTGGGGACAGGTTTGAAGTCCCAGCTTTACACATAAGACCCTATGGTCCATATTTATAGAAGCTGGAGTTATTCTGGAGTAAACCAACTGCATCATAGGGGACAAATACAAATTCCTGTTAAATTAAATGAATGCTAGAAGGGTCTTCAGAGTATTGTGAAACAATGAACTGGAGACATCTCTAGCATTCAAGGGATTAAAAAGCTCTATTCAAGTGAATGGGAATATAAGAATTTGTATCTGTCCCCTATGATGCAGTGGGTTTATTCTAGAATAACTCCAGTTTGCTTCTATACATGTGGACTATAAGGACATTTATAATAAAAAAAACAAAAACGATATTACTACTTTTTAAAGAATTGTCCTTAAGTCATAGAAACTGGCAATAACGTCATGTCTGATTTATAAATGAGTGAGGGCATTTTTATAAATATGGCGCTATTATTCAGATGTTACCGCCTGGAATGCTTATTAACAGATTATACGTGTCGTTAAGATTCTGGCATCCTATATAATAATGCCATAAAACGTGTGTAACTACGCAGTAATGTGCAGTAAAGACTGTTGCACGTGCTGCAGTCATGCGCATTAGAGACTGCCCGCGCCGCGGCTGATACAGAGCTGGATGCTTTGAAGGATCGTCCAGCTCTGTATCAGCCACAGCGTGGGTAGTCTCTACTGTGCAGGATTACCACGCGACCGGCTGGCAGTGGCACTGTGGCCCGTGTAACGGGCTCTTCAATTAGTTTCTTTATAAATTGCTGCACCACTTTTTGCAAATGTCCCTATGCTATTTTTTAAAAAACATACCACACGGCTTAAAGTCCTCCTGTATTGGCATTATTAATTATATAACTATCAGGGACATTGTTCTAGCCATTTTAATGCTTTCTTTTGCTTAACTCCACTTTTATAAATCTTTCCTCTCTGCGCCTCTATGCAGAGTGCTATAGTGCTGTTATTAAATCACACATAATGTTCTTTAACCCCTTAAGGACCAGATGACGTGCTATGACCATCTCAGTACTTATACCCTGAAGGACCGGTGACAGTCATAGCACGTCACATACTTTTTACTTACAGCTGTCTACTGGGAGTGCTGTAAGTAGAAATGATGCCTAAAATTGCCCACCCCAAGACTGGAGCAGTGTCTCTTAGGCCCCAAATCGGCGCGCCGGTACGCATAACAGGTCACGTGTATCGGTGCATCGGCAAGGATCAAAGTGGTCCTTAAGGGAAGGTAGCTTCCCTGGACCTCTGGTCCTTAAGGGGTTAACCCTTTGGATACTGGATAAATCTCCAAAACATAGCTGTGGTTTGCAGTGCAGACATCTTTAGCATCCAAGGGGTTAATATAAATGAAAGTGTTGTACAGGTGTGAGTTACCCTTTATATCACTGTATATCAGCTGCATGTCTGGTAGTGTTAGTGTGAAATGCACAGCTTTTGTACTTCTCTCTTTCAGTTTTCTCTTTTCCCATTATATTGGATCCTTATAACTGGCTGGCACAGGAGTAGAAGGGTGTGAGGGGAAATATAATATTCTCTGGATTTAAAATACATTTCAACATGGAGAGGCAGCATACAGAAAGAAATTGGGCTTGATGACAGTGGGGAATATGAACAAAGAAAAATGTGGAGCAATTCTGAAGCACACCAACTGCACCATAGGGAACATATGGTGACTAGTTACACCACTGTACCTGTCCCATTATCACCTAACCGGAAGGGACTGACGTTGCAGGTGGGCAGACTGCACTAACCTGCCTGTCAGTCTCCTACAATAAAGGATTTCTTTATAATCAGCTATATAATATATAATATAAAAGGCCAGATGTATGTTTGTCCGTTGCAGTCATGTGCAGTAGAGACTGCCCGAACGCACAGAATGCTGGCCCGTATACGCTGGCTTTTACACTAGTATATGTTATAAAGCTAGTCGCTACCTGTTTTATTATTACAGGGTGACTTTATAGCAGGTGAAAGTTCTGCTTTACATAATATGTCACTGTACTGCATCTCTAGTAAGAATGATATCTGGCTTTACTGTTCTGTGTTAGCTACTGAGGTCCGTACTCAGGAAGGTTAATAGGTGCAGTTCTGGAGCAAACCAATTGCACCACAGTGGACAAAAAAATTCTCCTAAATCCCATTGATTTCAGTTGTGTTCACAACCCCTTGAATGCTAGAGAGGTTTCTAAAGCATTGTTCGCAATGCATTGGCAACTTCTTTAGCATTCATGATCTTAACCCTTTGAGTACCAGACAGGTATGCACTGCTTTGCAAAGCAATAAATTGCATACCCTTCTGGCATTCAAAGGGTTAAAAATCCCATGAACTCACTAGGAATTATTATTTTACTTTATTATGTTTTATACCATACAGCATGGTTAGTCTGCTCATTGCTCCTCTTGAGCTTTCTGAATATGGCCCTTAATTTAGATGATGATTATATTTTGTATACAGGGGAAATATATCGTTCTTTAACCCTTTAAGGATCAGCGGGTTGCACAGTGTATTGATTCTCAATTTGTTGAAGCACCAAAACGTATGTTTGCATCCTTAGAATGTGTAGTTTTATTGACAAATCTATTTTTATTGTTCTTCTTATTACTTAGCAGATGTACTAATATGATTCAGAGCTAAAATAGGTGCAGATTAAAATGTTAGCTCTGGCGCAGTGTGTGTGTATGTGTGCTCCATTATGCTGTAAAACACTCATATTTACCCGCATGTACAGATGAAAGTTTTAGCTCTGGTGGAGTGTGTGTTCCACTACGCACTAAAGCTATCATATTTACCCACAGGCGCAGATTAAGGGCTCATTCCAAATGTTGGAGACGGCTGGTTTTTCTGCCGACAGCATTTTTCCAGCACAGTAAGCTATTCAAATGCCTGTGCTGTAAAAAAATACCGGCAAAAACGAGCCGTTGATTGTTAAAGTTAAGAGGTGTTTTCATCCATAGAAAAAGATGAAAGCACTGTAAATATAAATTCAAATGTCCACGTTAGCCATGATAACAGTAGTGCTGGTGGAATGTGTGTGTGTCTATGCATTAAGCAGTCATATTTACCCATAGCTGCACTGTGTGTATAATTTTTTACACTAATGTATAAATACTGAAAATACACTGTGTGTGTATAATTTTTTTAAGCTAATGAATAAACATAGCAAATATTCCTTAAAATATGTGAATCCTTAATTCCTTTTCTAAGCATGAATTTCTGTTAGATTTGGTATTGAAATTTTTAGTTACTTAAAATTATTAATCTCTATCGGTGTAGACGTTTTTAAAAACTTTTTCAATGCCAAATGTACAGAAACTGCAATTTAAAAAACTGGTTTATTCATTTTTTTTAACATCATCACCTTTTCACCCCGTTATGTGTTTAAAAAAAAAATAACTCCTATAGGTTGTTCCAGCTCTTCTTTTCTTTTTCTCAAAATTTACAAAAAAGAAGAAACCTTCAGCCAACTACCGAAAAACTATCTAATTTAATGGTTCAAATGTTCGAAGAATTTACAAAACAGATTTAACATAAAACAGCTGGTAGACACATATCTAGACATAATAAATTTTATATACCAGCACTGTTCAGTGTACTCAGATTCCAGCGCTAGCAAGTGCTACTTCATTCTGCAATTTTTCTTTGAGAAAAACAAACTTTTCTGGAATGAAAATTCTCCACATTAACAATATAGTAAGTCTGTATTCAGTCATTTCCTCTGTGTTGACAGTGAGGTAGTCTCTTACAATCAAGATGCTATATTATTGTGCCAAGTTCAATTTATGCCTGAGAACAATTGTCCGCATATTAACTCTCACAATTTATTGCAAAAGCACTACACTGAACACCATTTCGACAGTCAGAATGTTAATATATTAGTTGTCAGCGGGATCAGCCATTTATCCTGGAAACCTCAGGCTTAAAGCGGAACTACCACAGCCAGGAAACAGCGCAGGCATCTTTCCATAGTGACGTCTGCGCACCTGCGATGTCAGTCCCAGTCTGCTCTAGGAGGCGTTGCTATGAGCCGCACAGCACCTGAAGGCACTGACAGCGCAGGCGCGCAGATATCACTATGCAAAGATGTCTGTGCTGTTTCCTGCCTGTCAGTCCCGGGAGCAGTAGGAATTCTCTAAAAGGATGTAATAATTCTGGTGACTAGTACTATTGAGCAGCTAGTCTCCAGATGAGTAATTCTTTAGGGGCAAGTTTAGGCGGGGTGGTAGTTCTGCTTTAAAAGGTTTACACCACATAATTCTTTACTATGGGTCTTGTTTACAAAACAATTCTGGAGCAAACCAACTCAGCTTTAGAGAACTAATGGACATTCCCATTGATTTAAATTGGGCTTTTAACCAATGAATGCTACAAAGGCCTCCAATGCATTCTGAATCAGTTGGAGACCTATGTAGCATTCAAGGGGTTAGATTCCCATTTAAATGAACTGGAGTTTTGGAGATAATTATTTGTACCCCATGGTGCAGTTGGTTTGCTCTAGAATTGCTCCACATTCTTTTGTAAATAAGACTATATATGCTGAACTGATTGTTTACAGTTAGATGAGTGTAGGAATCCTCAGCACAGTTCCCTGGTGTTAGTCTCTAATGCAATGGACTGTACTTTAAAGGGATAGTAATGTTTCACAAAAAAGCAGCTCTAATTAACCTTCATAGTATTTGGGTCGTGCAGAGATAATTTCAATACTGTCAGAGTTGTAGTTCAAGTAATCCTATATAATAATTCGCTAAATCGTGTGTAACGCCACGACATGCGCAGTAGAGTCGTGCTGCAGTCATGCACAGTAGAGACTGCCCGCGCCGCAGCTGATACAGAGCTGGGCGCTCCGAAGGATCATCAAGCTCTGTATCAGCTGCGGCGCAGACAGTCTCTACTGCGCGTGACTGCCCCGCGGCCGGGTGGCAGTGGCACTGTGGCCCGTGTAACAGGCTGTTCAACTAGTTGAATGATAAAGTATCCCCCTCCCGCCCGTTTTGCCTAGTGTAAGCCATCTCCCTCTTATTGTGTAACATTACTATCCCTTTAAGGCATACAAGAGAGCCTATGATGGTTTTAAGGTTAACATGTAAGATCAAAAAATTCCCCACATTGTTGGCTAATAATAGTAAAGTTTGTGACAGTTTGTTTGGATTGTTTGTGTACATATTTTGGGTTGTTGTCTGACTTTGCTCAGCTGTAACGGACTTAAAAATGATGAAATTGCTTCAGTGAATTTTACATTTCCTTAACAAATGCTGGTAGCCTGAAGATGATCCTTGTTGATAATTAAAGTTTATTTCTGCAATCATACCATCACATTTTTGGGCATATGTAATGTCTACTGACAAATTGTTTTTGACATCTTAAGCTTTCTAAGATGTCCAAAAAATACTGCCTATAGATGTATGTAAAAAACGTTTATCAGCACTGCATGTTGCTGTGTTTATTTAGTTGTAATCTATGAAATAAGAAAAATACTTGGGTTTTGGAAACAAATGAGAACCTGATTTAGCTTTGGGATTATTTTTTTCCTGGCTGAGTTCATTTTGCTACTTTTTTTTTAAGTTGATGAACTCGACATTCTCGGGAGAGCTAGAGAGTTTTGCTTTCTGGAAAATAGATCTCTCTAAATTTAATTTACTTTTTAATGCTGAATAAAGTCTCAGCGCTTATCCATATGCCACATACAGCCCATTTCAACCTGTTCCAGATGCCTAAGCATCTCGGAGTCAGGATATGCTAGAAACATAAAAGAATATAAGAATAAGTATGCAAATGAGCATATGATTGTATTAAATCTTAAGTTAATGCTTATAAATTGCTTTGGGTTTGACTATGTACCATTTACTGTAGAGTTCAAAAAACTGGAACAATAAGCCATATCTACACTGTATTTTTCGTTACTAGCATTTAATACAAGAATACTACATTGTTATTCATAGGGGTGAACCGAAATTTTGGTAGCCGAAACGTTTCGTCCGAAAATGGCATTTTCGGCAAAAAGCCGAAATAAAAAAAATGGCCGAAACGGGGAGCCGAAACAGGGGAAGCTCTCTCATTGCTCCCTGAACTGTCAGAGCCTTGTTATGTTAAGTCAGTGTCCTCACTTCTGCTCTATGCTACCAGAACGTGTTAGTTACATAGAGATGGTTTTGCTTGTTATGTTCAGTCAGTGCCCTCACTTCTGCAGCATGCTCTCCACTTTAAAAGTTGCTATCTTCGCTGTACTACAAGTCCCATCATCCTTACCTTGCCTGGTGCCGAACATAGCTTTGTTTGAGTGCTAAAGAGAGTTGTGAATGAGCGCTGCCTCACTCTCTCTCCCTGCCCTGTATTCTGCTTGCAAAGCAGGGTAGGAAGCGGGGCAGCGCTCATTCACAACTCTCTTTAGCACTTAAAGGGATAGTAATACTTTGTTTTAACTTTATTTTATTTTGTAGGCATTAAAAAAACATGAAGAATGATATAAGTCGTATCTCTCAATCCTTTATGGTTTATGAGATATTCACAAGCAAAGTTCCCCTCCCCGCCCCTTTTTCCTAGTGTAAGCCATCTCTTCTCAGATGTGAGTCTGGTTGTATGACCAGACAGATAACAGAAGGGGACAATTTTCTTTGTATGAAAACAATGAAAGCCCTTCCCCCCTTGACAAGTTTTTCATCTTTTTCCCTTATCTTAATAGAAGATTGTCCCTCTCTGCAGTCTACCTGGCACCTCCCTTCTGATCTGACTGAACAGGGGGGGGATATTTTGTTTGTGAATATCTCTTAAACCATAAAGGTTTGAGAGATAAGACTTATATCATTCTTCATGTTTTTTTAATGCCTACAAAATAAAATAAAGTTAAAACGAAGTATTACTATCCCTTTAAACAAAGCTATGTTCGGCACCAGGCAAGGTAAGGATGATGGGACTTGTAGTATAGTGAAGATAGCAACTTTTAAAGTGGAGAACTAACACGTTCTGAGAGCATGCTGCAGAAGTGAGGGCACTGACTGAACATAACGAGCAAAACCATCACTATGTAACTATAACGTTCTGGGAGCATAGCGCAGAAGTGAGGACACTGACTTAACATAACGAGACTCTGACAAAAGTTTGCCCAGAGAACTTTTCATAGATTGCAGGCCATTTATTTTACAGAACACTGCATATTTAGTTTGATATTTTAATCCATACAGTGTTATGCTATATTGTAAATTTTAGAGTAAAATTATATTAAAGCAATGCACCCTGGGACTTTTAGACCTGTTTAGTAAGCAGTATTGGTAACCTTCAGCTCATGGGACTTTCACTTTCACTGTGCCATTGTACTTGCTCTACTATATTTTTTGTTTCTTTTGTTTCTGTTTCGGTACAAAATTTTCATTTCGGTGCACCCCTAGTTATTCAAAATCTTTTTTGGTAAAGGGCATTTGATAATTGAATACAAAATTTAAATCTTGTTACATGTGAAGGAAAACTAATATGTTGTATATTATACACCTGTAAGAAGGAGCGCACTGACATCTATAGATAACATGACTGCACACCTACCCCAGTCTTCATTTTAAGTAATTCATTTCTGCAACCAGTGGAGAGGTTTTTCCTTATCCTGGGCTGGGTTTTGCAGTCAACTGAGCCTGCAGCACATTACCCCAAAAATTGTAAACAATCTTGTACAGAATCAGGTTGCATTAGGTGTTGGGTAGTTTAGGGGGATGAAGGAATGTGATAGGGTAGGAGATTAGAAGTAAAGTGATTGTCAGTCTTGGAATGTAATTAGTGTGTGTATATATATATATATATATATATATATATATATATATATATATATACTAGTTGAAGAGCCTGTTACACGGGCCACAGTGTCACTGCCAGCCGCTCGCGGCGCAGTCATGCGCAGTGGAGACTCTACTGCGCATGAGTGCAGCACGCGCAGCAGTCTCTACTGCGCATGACTGGGTCGTTACACACGTTTTAACAAATTATTATATAGGATTATATATATATACTAGGTTAAAGCCCATCATTCGACAGAGTCTAGGTCATGCAGAAACATTTCTGTTCCTCCGCATGGCGGCAGGGAGCGGTATTGCGGTGATCCCCGGAGCATGCCGCTCTACTGCTGCTTTCCCCTCTACCGCCGCTGCTTTCTCCTCCACTGGCTCTTCTGTTCCTCCGCATGGGGGAGGGGGACAGCGGCAGTATTGCGGTGATCCCAGGAGCGTTCCGTTCTACCTCTGCTTTTCCCTACACCTCCGCTGCTTTCCCCTCTACCGCCGCTTTCTCCTCCACTGGCTCTTCTGTTCCTCCACATGGGGGAGAGGACATCGGCAGTATTGCGATGATCCCCGGAGCGTTCCGTTCTACCTCTGCTTTTCCCTACACCTCCGCTGCTTTCCCCTCTACCGACACTTACGCACAATTTGCTAGGAGGCATTGCTCTTTGTGTCTGTGCATGTTTATATTTCTATTCACTCCTAAAATCTAACTTCTCTATTATTTGTAATTAAAAATATTGTGAGAAATAAACAAGACATGTCTGAGCAAAACAAGTGCATTGCAGAGAACAAATAAAAATTCAACACATTCCTATTGATTTTAATAAGTTTTTAACCCTTTTAACGCCTTTCACTCAAAAGGGTTATCCCTTTAAA
This sequence comes from Rhinophrynus dorsalis, assembly GCA_037306005.1. Lineage (NCBI taxonomy): Eukaryota > Metazoa > Chordata > Amphibia > Anura > Rhinophrynidae > Rhinophrynus > Rhinophrynus dorsalis. The sequence continues at coordinate 435,940,942 of CM074723.1, read as the reverse complement.
TTGATATTTTATCCCCATTGGCAGCATAAAGCTGTTGAAGCAGCTTTTTTTACTGATCACTGATAATGAGCCAAAGTAGCAGTGTATGTCTATTACAGGTTCATGACACACACCCGTTGTGCTCATCTAAAGGGTAATTTAACCATTTGAGTGCCAGCGCAGTACCGAACGCATTGCAAAGCACTCAAAGGGTTAAAGGCCATAGGCACAACTGAAAACTGGCAAAATGTTTGCCACTGAATTAAATGGGGCTGTTAATCTCTTGAATACGTGTACCGTGACATTAAGCTTAAAGGGATAGTAATGTTTCAAGATAAAAGCAGCTCCAATTATTCTTCATAGTATTTGAACCATGGAGAGTGTTATTTCAATACTGTCAGAGTTGTAGTTCAAGAGTAATTGAATGATAAAGTATCCCCCTCCTGCCCCTTTTACTGATGTAACACTGCTCACCTCAGAACAGAAAGGTGCTGTCCAAATGGCTTTCAGAGAGGGACAATGTTCAATTAGCATAAGGGAAAAACCTGTAATGGGGGACAGGATTTTCCTTATGATCACAGTAAGAAGATTGTCCCTTGCTGAGACCTGTCCAGTCAAGAGACCAGATTCCACATCTGAGGGGAGGTGGCTTATACTAGGTAAAAGGGGTGGGAGGGGGATACTTTATCATTCAATTACTCTTGAACTACAACTCTGACAGTATTGAAATAACGCTTTCCATGGACCAAACACTATGAAGATTAATTGGAGCTGCTTTAGTTTTAAAACATTACTATCTCTTTAGTATGCCATTTCTTCCCAAAAATATTGATTGCGTTACATTGTATTCTGTGTCGTCCAGTTCAGGTTACTGGTAACTTTGGGTAGGCGATCTGCCCCTTTAATTGTAGGCAGGAACAATTCTAGAATTGTATGCAGGGGGTGGAGCCTACCTTCCCTCCTTGGCTGCAGCTAGCTAACCAGCTCCAGTAAGATTTGTTCCTTGGTGAAGACACAGGCAAGAGAACAGTTATGCAATAGTTTTAGAAACTTTTTTATTTTTCTGTTAGAAATGGAATACCACCATTAGGCGGATTACCATAACTGACAGTGCCCTTAAATGTGGCTAGCTCAGTGACCAGGTGCTTTTTGTGGACCTTAAGCCCTGGGGGAAAATCTTGGCTACAAATTCTTTCCTCAGGAGTAGTAGTCTGAAGACAGAAGATCTGCAGGAAAGGTGAGCAACCCTTTGAGTGCTGCAGGTCCACATGTCCCACAGTGCCCCTCTGCACAGGGGTTTTCCTTTGGAGTTCTGATTGCACACTCCTGCACTCATTGGGTCTATCTGTATGTCTGCTGGGTGTTTTGGAGCAGGTTTATGTGATACTTTAACCCTTTAACTGCTGGTATTACATCCTTTGGGGGGGGGGGGGGTTCTGACACTTTTCCTACTGTTTCAGTGTTTTTTGGGTATCCTAACATGTTCTAGTGATGTTTCATCATTCATGAAGTTAATTTTGTAAAATTTGAGTAAAGGCGCGCGTTACCGCATAGGCAGCATTGCTCCATTCACTTCTATGGGACTGTACAGTTTAGGACATATCTCTGCAACCGCTTAACCCAGCGACTTCAGAGATGGCTCATTTTTCTTGTCTGCCCTTGCGCTATCATCCTGTTCATGTTTCTAGTGTGTTGGGAGGCTCAGGGGGCTTTGGGCACTGTTGGGGTACTTTTTCTGGTAAAACTACATTTCCCATGAGCTCTTGCTTTGCACGCTTGTTTCTGATTGGCTCCCGCTGCGGCAGTCATTTTGTGCCATTTCCAGAACAAGTATCCTACGCAGGGCTTGGACTCTCCTTCTCTCCTCTGCTGATTAACCCTTCACCTGCCAGATAAGTCTAGTTTAGTGATTTCTGACGTGAATCTTTAATCCTACACACTATACTTGGGTGATTTCTTATACAGTAAGGTTATTTGACACTGTGGGAATGACTATACTGTTGGAGCTTGGGGCCAGACCTAAGAGTAGGGATGCTGGGGTCTCTGTATCCCCCATTGAGCGTCACTGTCATTCAGGTTTACCTAGAGAATTCTCAGGTCATTTATGCCCATCATCTTCTGATGTCCCTGAGAGTCTCCCAGGGACCTCCAGCCATGTATTAGAGCCAGTTTGGGTGCAAGAGTTCAAGGCTGCTACCAGGGACTTAGGTCTACATTGCAACTCTTTCCATCCCAGTTACAGGGGGTCTTCCATTCTTGGCAGACCCCCTCCTCCGTCAAGTCTTCCGTGCGCAAACTTCAGGGAGTACCTGACATGCCAGATTCCTCTGAAGAGGAACTGCTAGTGTTGAGGAATGTTCTGCCGTGGGCTCCTCTCAGTTTTTTGTGCCTGATCAGGGCTGTCTTGAATATTCTTAACATTCCCTTAGTTCAGGAGGTTCCTTCTGACCCCTCTGGTGTGTTTCAGGAGCCTAAAAAGCCCCTTCCGTGCTTTTCACCTAACCCCGCTCTTGACAGTCTTGTGTCTGAGGAGTGGAAATCCCTGGACAGGAAACCTTCTTTGTCCAAGAAATTTGCCAAGCTTTGTCCCTTCTCTGAGGCAGCGCTTGCACAGTGGGTTCATCCTCCCAAAGTGGATGCGCCTATCTCCAGGCTATCTAAGTCTTCTGCTTTGCCAGTTTCTGATGCGTATGCTCTGAAGGACTGGACTGACAGGAAACTGAAGGTCTCCCTCAAGTCCATTTTTTCCACTGCTGGTACTGCCATGCGTTCAGCATTCGCTGCAGCATGGGTGAACCGGGCCATTGCGGTCTGGACTGACCAGCTCACCCTGTTGTTTTGTGAACCGAATTCTGGGATGGTAGAGCAATGAGCAGCTGCGTCAAGGACTGGCGTGATGATCCTGGCACATCATGGGTCATTAAGGGGTTAAAAAGGTTTAGACTGCTAAAGACGTCTGCTTGTTTTCCAGTGCATAACAATGCCAGTAGTTGTGCTGCAACATTTTTTCACTCTGTCAGTAAATACGACTAAAAAATGTCTGTGTGTCCTTTGTAGCACAATTAGAGTTTCCATAGCTACTTATACAGCTAAGGCTATTTGGGGAGTCAATCTTGGGATGTCTGGTAATATTTTGGGCTAGTGGAATAGTCAAAGCATTAACCGTTTGAGTGTCAGAGGGGTGAGCAATGCATTATAAAGCAAAGGGCTAATAAGAAAATGGGGTACCTTGGTGAGGTAAGCAAGCTTAAACATGTTTTGGTCAAACTGTGCAACAAAACCCTCATTTGTTTGAAATACGTAAATTAATACATTGGTATAATATATGCTTTATACAGAGTTCCTATTTGTGTAATTTTTATTGAGCAGCGCAGGATTGTTTTCTGTTTGTTTGGATTTTCTTTTACAATTTCTATGCTATATGGCAGTAAAATCTCTTAGCTACCGTAATTATTGTGTAAAATCACCCAATATGGAAAATGACTCATCTGGAGATTTTCTAAGCTGGAAAGGAATCTATGCCTTACCTAACCCTTTGAGTACCAGAGGGGTAAGCAAGTCATTGCAAAGCAATGCGTTGCATACCCTTCTGACACTCAAAGGGTTAATTGTGTATCTACAAAGGCAAAAATGGAACAACTCTAGGGCAAACCAACTGCACAATAAGGAACAAAATTCTAATTGATTTAATTTTAAAAGGACAATCAGCACATTTTGCTAGATCTTCTCCTGTGTGAGCAGTTAGTAAAAATCCCAGGGCTGCCCTATGCAGCCTCAAAGATGTTCATGCTGTTATGCATTTGGAGAGTCATAAATATGACTCCTTGTTTAGAAGGGGGCTGAACACAACAATTGCTGTTTGTGTGTAGAGCCCCATAGTCTGCTAGAGTTAGCAGTATATGAGATTTGTAGGACAAGAACCTACGTATTTGAATGTTGAGCCTTAAAGGCTCAGTGCTACCCACCTTTAACTTTATTTAATATTATTTAACATTTTGACCCTTGTTCAGCTCTTCTTCTGATCCACTGGACTTTGCAGTAGATTACAGTTTTTCTCTGCAAGTCTGTTCCCAAAGGAGCAAACCTACTGAGAGAGAAACTTTCCTGTGATAAGTGCTAGAGAGGTTTCCACTGCATTGTGAAGAGACCTCTCTAGCATCCAAGGGTTTTATGTGATGTAAAATCTGTTGGATTTATGTCTATTTAACTGAATAGTAACCCTTTCTTTTGACTTTCCATATTCTGCAAGGACATAATATGTGTTGTCAAATTAACTATACTTTTTATTATATTTTTCACCTATTTTTTTTACACTTTTAGATCCCAGATAGAAAAATAGCTGATTTTTTTTCAGAAAGCATTCTGTATGAAAGTGGACAGAGTGTAACAATGTAAAAAAGATACAATGTAAAAGTTATAGTGAAACAATGTAGAAAAGCCAGCTCTACAGCATACAAATCAATCAGTCTTGCAACATTGTAAAATATTTCTCTTCGCTGTCAACGACAGAAAACTTGCTGGATTCAAAAATTCAATGATCTCACTGTTGGGGACAAAAAAGATTTAAAGAAAAAAAAAAATCCCAATTTCACTTTATGTATTATGCACTTTGATGAATATATATCATTAAAATATTTCTTTTGCAAAATTCAATTTTAGTAATTTCCAGCAATAAGATCTAGCTGTATACCAAATCTAATCCAAATTCTAGTTCAAGTTAAGGTCAAATTCACCCAAGAGTGATTGTCACTGTGAGCGTCTGTGATTGTTTACATTTTCTTATATTAATACCCTAATTTGATACCAGAAGTAGAAGAATCTGGTTTGAAAGGATTCTTCCACAAAGGCCAGGATTTCAAATGATATCAAATGAAATCCTATGTTCTGTGCACCCCTAGTAAATTTTGATAAAACCAGACATACACAACACTTGTATATAAAATAATTGTTGAGGATAGATTACATAACATAAAGAAAGTCATAATTATTCTGACACTAGTAGAAAATAATACTGAAAGCTTAACATAAATCAAAGAGCACTTTTGGGAGCTTGATCAAATTAAATTATAATTTTGTATCAGTATTGCATATTTTGGACCTGTAGAAAAGAAATTGATTTTTCACTGTATCATTTTGTTCAGTCTGGTTTTGAATCTGAAATTCTTTTGGCACAAATGATGCCGTTCTGTGTGTCAGCTCTGATTAAGTTCAGAGCGTGGTATTTTCTTAAATGTCTTTTTTGACAGTTTTAGACAATGCTTATTTTGAAGAAAAAAATAAGTTGTGAAACTTTAAGCAAAGAAACATTAATTCATTTATCAATTACAATAAATTATTTTATTTTATATATAAAAAATAAATTATTCACTCCTTACTATGTATGTCAGCCCACATATAATTTTATAATCCTCTAACAAAAAATCCCATAAATATAAGTGCCAAAATTAAAGTTCCTTCTACAGTAGAGCTGTAGCTTTACAGATATCTTAAGTGCAAGTATTTTTGTAAATTAACAGAACATGATATACAGGTGATTGCTTAAATTCACCCATGCAACTAGCTTTTCATTATCTCTTTTTTCTTGGTCCAGTTACCATCCTTCTTGCAACTACCATATTTGGGATTTATTCCATGCTTCAGATAAAGGAAAAAAATCTTAAACATTTGCTATTTGTAATGCAGAAACAATAATTATTAATATAAGACAACTGAGTAATAGTCTTAAGGACTCCATTAAACTTTCTGTCTTTAATGAATTAAATTAAAAGTATGACCTACAAATATTAGCTCATGCTATGATTACAGCAAATAATACCTGACAACCTAGGCTACAGGCATCCAACGTGCAGTGTGTGGACCTATTCTTGCTAGCATGAGACCAAGGTTTGCTTTCCAGAGGCGTTTATATATTGTTTTACCTAATTATGTAGCGCACATGAACTTGTAAGCAAGTGGAGCCTTACCACATGCTTGTTGACATCATTGCCTAACGAATACCCTACAGTTATTTAGAATAGTTCAGTCTTTGAAATATATGTATTCTCATTGACTTGTTCAAAATTGATCATTGGCAAGCACTAGGCCTATGGTAATTTAACTTTTTTTAATTAATCTATATTTTTTATAGTTAACAGGCTATAATTCAAAACTGTTATCTATAAAAATGATGGCACTCACACGTATGAATTTCTGACTATGTGGTCCATGATTGAGAAAACGTGGTCCCCCCTGACCTAGGGCAGCGGCTCTCAAACTGTATTTCCTCTAAAGAAGTACAAGAAGTTCATCTGAACAATGGTTAATATTGTTCGAAAGTGGTACAAGGCTGGGGTGACCGACAGTGTATGTGTGGTTCTGTGACCAGTGGGCTTATAAAAGATTGAAATATTTCATATAGTGCACTTTTGCTTTTTATTAGATTTCTGTTGGAAAAAAAAAACTTTTTAGCTTGTCCCCTCTCGGAAAAAAAAAAAAAAATATCAGGTTTTATTGCCTACCACTGTAACAACGTTCAGATACATTTGATATGGACACTAGTTTAACCCCTTTTATTGAAATATAGAATTTGACAGCAGGTAAGAACCAGTTGACCTATTTGGACTACCCATTTTGAAATGTAGCTAGCTAAGATTTTTACATTAGAGAGGAAAACCATATGTTTTATAAGATCTTTAATATATATGGAATATATGTATTCCTAATTTTAAAAAATAGGCTACAAATGCAATTATGAATGACTTACAGTTATTAAATAAAATAATGAATGTATGTAAAATGAAGGACCAATGCTAAATATCAAGAGTAAACTTGTAGAGAATGCAGTAGTGATGCTTAGCACCATAGGCATCAAATATAATTAAAGCGGAACTTTCGCTGTCTATAAAGTTGCCCTCCAATAATTAGGCGACTAGCTTCATAGTGCTATTAACTCTCCTAAGTACTCGTCCTGAAGTAATCCTTAGTCTTCGGAGACTGACGGCCAGGCTTCTTGCTTTAGTGCCGTCTGCGCACCTGTGCCGTCAGTTCCTCCCAGTTCCTTAATGCACAGTGCAATGTCTCTTAGAGGAGACCGGGACTGACACATTGAGATATATGCCCCTGTACATTTTGCAATTGCAAATGGTGATTTAGTCATAAATTGCTACTAGTTATAAACATTTCTTTTTAAAGGAATAGGGATGGATTATTTTTACTACATTTAATATTGTAGGTATGAAAAAAAAATCAGTTGGTACCAGTTTGAGAGATATAAGGTTCTAAAGTTCCCTCCTCCAGCCCCTTTCATAGACATCAGCCTCTAGCTGACAGAAGCAGATCCTGGTCCAGGGACTGGCTGGTGGCTCTTCAGCAGAGCCGAAATAGCTCAATCTAAAGAGAAATACTTCACTGGAACAGTCTACAAAGTGTACCTGCTTTGCAAGCACACTTTGTAGACCGTTGCAAGTATTTGTTTTTAGATTGCGGTATTTTTGGTCTGCTGAAGAGCCTCCGGCTGGTCACTGGACCAGGATCTGCTTCTGTCAGCTAGAAGCTGACGTGTATGAAAGGGGCTGGAGGAGGGAACTTTAGAACCTTATATCTCTCAAAGTATAGAAGTTTGAGAGAACGAACTGGCATCAATTGATTTATTTTTTTAATATCTAGAAATTACATTTAGTAAAAATAATCTATTACTATCCCTTTAAGAATGATACATATGCATGTTTCACAGTCACTATTAAAAACTTTTTTTCCAATAATTTGTGAACATTTAGCAACATATTGATTCATATTCCTCTATATATTTTCATATCTATATGGAGTTGATATAAAAAATTGTATGAATGCTAAAGATTGTGGTTCTTCGAATTTGTGTTATGGAATTAAAGCGGAAATTTTAGCACATACTTAGTCGTCATGCATTCATTAAACGCATGGCGACTAGCTTTGAAATAATAGCCCAGTGTAAAGGAATCGTTCCCATTTGGGGACTGATGGGCAGGTTAGTGCGGTCCGCTCGCATGCGCCGTCAGTCCATTTCGGTAACCATGTGGTGCACTGCAGTTCTACTCAACGGAGACTGGGACTGACAGCACAGGTGTGCAGATAGGATGTCTGCGCTGTACCCTGGATTCCGGTCTCCAAACGGGAACGATTCCTTTACACTGGGCTAAAACATCTATTTCAAAGCTAGTCACCATGCGTTTAATGAATGCATGGCGACTAAGTATGTACTGAAAGTTCAGCGTTTAGGACAAGAATATGCAGTATTCATTTGAAAAAAATAATATATGTTTAATTTAGATTTTTTGAACGAGTTAAAGAAAAATATATAATAACATTTTTCCCATGTTTTGTCATTACGTATTGATTTCATCACATTAAATTGACTCTAATAAGATGCCACCACAAACCCTTCTTAATAATAAAGCAATGTATTCATATCTTATTTATTTAGGTAATTATAAAAGTCTTTCATAGTATTTGTCACTTTCCAGAGTTTTATCTCATTAAAGGCATCTATTTAACCTGCCTATACTTAGTGCTTTTTTTAAATCAATGAAATGGTTTTAGGGACACCCTTGACCTAAGGCGCTGTATTTATGTATTACATGAAGTCTTTAAAAGTATTTATCACCTACCAGCTTTTAGTCTCATTAAATTTATCTTTCTCGGTCATCCAATACAGGTTACTGGTAACGTTGGGTAGGCGATCCGCCCCTTTAATTGTAGGCAGGAACAATTCTAGAATTGTATGCAGGGGGTGGAGCTTACCTTCCCTCCTTGGCTGCAGCTAGCAAACCAGCTCCAGAAAGGTTTGTTCCTTGGTGAAGACACAGGCAAGAGAACAGTTCTGCTATCGTTGTAGAAACTTTTTTATTTTTCCGTTAGGAATGGAATATCACCATTAGGCGGATTACCATAACTGACAATGCCCTTAGATGTGGCTAGCTCAGTAACCAGGTTCTTTTTGTGGAACTTAAGCCCTGGGGGGAAATCGTGGCTACAAGTTCTTTCCTCAGGAGTTGCCCATCGAGGCATCTTCTTAATACATGGTAGTCTGAAGACAGAAGTTTTATGTGGTACTTTAACCCTTTAGCTGCTGGTATTGCATCTTTTGGGATGTTTTCTAACCCTTTTCCTACTTGTTCAGTGTTTTTTTATGTATCCTAACATGTTCTAGTGATGTTTCATGCCTTTTTATTTTACTGTTTCAATTTTGGTAAAATTTGAGTTCCTACCACATAGGCGTCATTGCTCCATTCACTCCTATGGGACTGTACAGTGTGGGACTTCAGAGATGGCTCATTTTTCTTGTCTGCCCTTGCTCTATCATCTGGTTCATGTTTCCAGTGTGTTGGGGGGATCAGGGGTCTTCGGGCACTGTTTGGGTAATTTTTCTGGGAAAACTACATTTCCCATGAGCGCTTGCTTCACTTGCTCGTTTCTGATTGGCTCCCACCTCAGCAGTCATTTTGTGCCATTTTCAGAACGAGTATCCTACGCAGGGCTTGGACTCTCCTTCTCTGCTTTGCTGATTAACCTTTCACCTGCCAGATAAGTCTAGTTTAATGATTTCTGGGGTGAAACTTTAATCCTACACGCTGTACTTGGGTGATTTCTTATACAGTAAGGTTATTTGACACTGTGAGAATGTCTATACCGTTGGAGCTTTTTTTTTTTTTTTTTTTTTTTTTAAACACGAAGTTTATTTGTATTTAAAAGTGAGTTGTATCAAGAAATAGAAGACAAATATCATATCTCTGAAGTTAACAGGAAGTAAATAAGTAAAAAAAGGAAAATGTGATCAGGGCTGTTTTGAATACTCTTAACATTCCCTTAGTTCAGGAGGTTCCTTCTGATCCCTCTGATGTGTTTCAGGAGCCTAAAAAGCCCCTTACTTGCTTTCCACCTAATCCCACTCTTGACCGCCTTGTGTCTGATGAGTGGAAATCCCCAGACAGGAAACCTTCTGTGTCCAAGAAATTTGCCAAGCTTTATCCCTTCTCTGAGGCAGCGCTTGCTCAGTGGGTTCATCCTCCCAAAGTGGATGCTCCTATCTCGAGGCTATCTAAGTCTACTGCCTTGCCAGTTTCTGATGCGTGTGCTCTGAAAGACTGGCCTGACAAGAAACTTGAGGTCTCCCTCATGTCTATTTTTGCCCCTGCTGGTACTGCCATGCATCCAGCATTTGATGAACCGGGCCATATGGTCTGGACTGAACAGCTCACCCTGGCGTCCATCAGGGTGCTCCTACTTCGGATATGTTGTGCCTTCTTGCCAACATTTCTGAGGCCCAGCACTATGTTTCTGCTGCCTTATTTGATGCCATCCGTTTGGTGGCTAGGGTTTCCACCATGTCTGTAGTTGCCAGACGGGCCCTTTGGCTCAAGATCTGGTCTGCTGACACTGCTTCAATGAAAGCATTGCTCTCCTTACCTTTTCAAGGTACTTCTTTGTTTGGGCCGGATCTTAAAGATCTGATCAGTGAGGCCACAGGGGGTAAGAGTACACTTCTACCCTTGGTCCCCAGGAAGAAACCGCCACTTAAGTGTAATCGGTTTTTTTGTTCCTTTCAGAGTGAGACACGTCCTGCGAACCAGACGGTTCCCTCAGCTCCGCGTACCTCCTCCAAGCCCAAACAGCAATGGAAGCCCAAGGTCTCCTCCAAGCCCAAGGCTTCCAAGCCTTCTTCGGCATGACTCACTGAACCCGGATCCTCACCGTGCTGTGGGTCGTCATCTGCATCACTACCACAGCATCTGGGAGGATTCAGTGGCGGACCCGTGGGTTTTACAGGTGGTGACGGAAGGGTACAGGATCTCTTTTGTCTCTCTTCCTCCCTTTCGCTTCTTTCCTTCTCACATGCCTCAGGGCGCCGAGAAACGCCGGCTGTTCAACAGCACAATTTCAGGCTCTTTTGGACAAGGATGTTCAAGAGCCGGTTCTAGTTCAGGACAGAGGTAGGGGTTTTACTCAAACCTCTTTGTGGTCTCCAAAAAGGACGGTGGTTGTCGTCCCATTTTGGGTTTGAAGGATCTCAATTCCTTTGTGATCCGGACTCATTATCACCAGGAGTCTCTATGGACGGTGATTGCTGCTATGTCCCCGGGGGAATTCTTTGCATCTCTGGATCTGCAGGACGCATATTTACACATCGCCATTCATCCAGAGAGTCGACATTATCTCAGATTTGCCTGCGACCAAGGGCATTTTCAGTTTTCAGCTCTTCCCTTTGGTCTGACTACTGCTCCTCAAGTTTTCAACCGTGTCCTGGGAGCCTTAGTATCCGTCCTCCACCAGGAAGGCATCAGAGATACTTCATACATGGATGACCTCCTTCTAAAAGCCCCCGCTGCTGAACTTCTTCATCAGCAGGTTCAGCAATGCATTCACGCTCTCACCCATCACTGGTGGATCATCAACATGGACAAGTCAGATCTTGTCCCATCCCAGCGTCTGGTCTTCCTGGGCCTTCTCTTCGACACTCAGAAGAGCATGGTGTTTTTCACGGACGAGGTAGCTCACCATATTGCCCACAGGGTTTCTGCGGTTCTGGTTCAAGATCCAGTTCCAGCCAAGAAGCTTTGCTTTCTAGTGGGGAAATTCATCTCCACCATAGAAGCGGTCCCGTTTGCAATGGCGCACACCAGGGAACTCCAGAGGTTTGTGATCCAGGTGTGCAGGGGTTAGCCGGACCTTCTGAAGATGTCAGTGTCCCTCGCTCTTCATGTGGGACTGAGTTTGTCATGGTGGCTCGACCTCTCCAATCTGCTGAAAGGAAAGACTTTCCTGGTACCCTTCTGGACCACGGTGACTATGTGTCACGGTTTGTTATGACTCTCAGACACAAATTTTAGGTAAAAATCAATTTTATTGAAATAATAAATTGATAACGTAGGATGGCAAACACATGTATACAGATACATACAGAATATAACAAGTCAGAATGCAGACTCTACCGGTCCTGTCAATTTACCGGACAGGACAGTCTGAAGAAGCAGAATGTTAGGCTCTACCGACCTTGCCAATACCGGGTAAGGCAACCTGCAGATGGAATAGCATAACGGTTCTACCGGCCTTACCAAATTACCTGGCAAGGCAGCCTCAACAGATTCACAATGTAGGCTCTACCGGCCCTGCCAATACCGGGTAAGGCAACCTCAGATGGAATATGACAATAAGGTTCTTCCGGCCTTACCAATACCGGGCAGGGCAGCCCAGAGATAATAGCAGCAGTCAGATGGTAATGGCAAACTGACAGGATCGTAAGCAACCCAGTGTACATACACTGAGACCAACAAGGATAGTGAAGTCGTAAGACTTTGGAGCCAACCAGCGTCCACACGCTGGGACCAACACAGGATTGTATAGCCGCTAGGCTTTGGAGCAAACCAGTGACCGCACACTGGTGTAACAAACAAGTAGTATAGCCGCAAGGCTTTGGAGCAAACCAGTGACCGCACACTGGTGTAACAAGTGTGTTTGTATAGCCGCAAGGCTTTGGAGCAAACCAGCGTCCGCACGCTGGGACCAACTCAGGATAGTATAGCCGTTAGGCTTTGGAGCAAACCAGTGACCGCACACTGGTGTAACAAACAAGTAATATAGCCGCAAGGCTTTGGAGCAAACCAGTGACCGCACACTGGTGTAACAAGTGTGTTTGTATAGCCGCAAGGCTTGGGAGCAAACCAGCGTCCGCACGCTGGGACCAACTCAGGAGGGTATAGCCGATAGGCTTTGGAGCAAACCAGTGACCGCACAGTGGTGTAACAAGTGTGTTCGTATAGCCGCAAGGCTTTGGAGCAAACCAGTGTCCGCACGCTGGGACCAACTCAGGATAGCATAGCCGATAGGCTTTGGAGCAAACCAGTGACCGCACACTGGTGTAACAAGTGTGTTCGTATAGCCGCAAGGCTTTGGAGCAAACCAGCGTCCGCACGCTGGGACCAACTCAGGATAGTATAGCCGATAGGCTTTGGAGCAAACCAGTGACCGCACACTGGGGTAACTAACAATGTCGCCGACGCGACCGAGCAAGAGGTCGCCAGGATACAGGAGACAGGCGATGCGATGACAGGAACCATCAACGATCAGTCAGGTCAGGAAACAGCAGAGTTGAAGAACCGCAGGAACAGCAACACCAGAGACTAGGCCGGAACCAGGACTGGAACAACTCAGCAGGAAGGAAACACTGGAACAGTAGCGAACAGGTACTCAGGAACACATGAGATCAGGAACTCAGGAACACTGGAACAGAGGCCCAGCTATCACTAGCACAGTGATAGAAGGAATGTCAGAAACAACACGAAAGGGCACCCAAAGGGTGCCCAATCCAGGGTTAAATAGGCAATGAAAGGCGGGCTATCTGCAGACAGCCAATAGCAGCCCCCTACTGGTGACAGACAAGGAACTGCAGCAATCACGGGCACCGTGATAGTACCCCCCCTTCAAAGACCCCCTCTCCTAGAATAGGGTCTAGGTTTCTGTGGGTAATTGGCATGAAAGGCCCTAGTTAGCCTAGGTGCATGAAGGTCCGTACTATCCACCCATGATCGATCCTCAGGACCATACCCTTTCCAATGTACCAGGTACTATACCCCTCCTCTAAGCCTACGGGAATCAATAATGCTCTGAACCTCGTACTCCTCCTGGCCCTCGACCTCAACAGGTCCTGGCACCACAGGTGTGGGAGTATAGCGATTGCAAACCAGAGGCTTAAGAAGGGACACATGGAACACATTATGGATACGCATGGATGCAGGTAGGTCTAGTGCATAGGAGACAGGGTTAATTTTGCGAATAACTCTGTATGGACCAATAAACCGGGGAGCCAACTTATTAGACGGAACCTGCAGCTTGAGATTTCTGGAGGAAAGCCATACTCTATCCCCAACCTGAAAGGAAACCGCTGGAAGCCTTCTGCGATTAGCATGGCGCTGATGACGCTGAAATGACTGACCAAGTGCCCTCTGAACTTGTGCCCATGTGGAACGGAGTTGCTCGATATGCTCATCCAGAGCTGGAATCTGTTGCGTCTGAAATGAGTCTGGAAGCAAACAGGGCTGGAACCCATAATTAATCAGAAATGGAGAGCTCCCAGATGAAGAATTGACCGCACAGTTCCTGGCGAACTCTGCCCAAGGCAACAAGTCGGACCAATTATCATGATGGTCAGTAACGAAACAACGGAGAAATTGTTCCAAGCCCTGATTAGCTCGTTCAGCGGCTCCATTGGTCTGGGGATGGTAGGCAGAGGAGAAGGACAGCTGTATGCCCATCTGTTGGCAAAATGCCCTCCAAAATCTAGACACAAACTGGCTCCCCCTGTCAGACACCAGTACCCTAGGCACTCCATGCAACCGGAATACTTCTCTGGCGAACACCATTGCCAATTCCTTCGCTGAAGGAAGACCACGGAGGGGCACGAAATGAGCCATTTTAGAAAACCTGTCCACCACCATGAATATAAAGGAGTACCCCTTGGACATAGGCAACTCTCCCATAAAATCAATGGAAACATGAGACCAGGGGCGTTCGCCATTAGGCACCGGTTGAAGCAAGCCCACAGGGAGATGTCTCGGGGTCTTAGCGCGGGCACAGGTGGCACAGGCATTCGTAAATTCGGCACAATCGTTTCTCATGGAGGGCCACCAAAATAACTGAGAAAGGGACCATAACAATTGGTCTCTACCAATATGTCCCGCAGCCTTAGAGGAATGGTAGGTTTCAAGCAGCCTAGTACGAAATGGTTCAGCGACAAAACATTTGCCCACTGGAGTTTCATGGGGAGCGGACCCCTGAGAGGCCAGGATCTCCTCCCCTAAAGGAGAAGTGATACTCGTGCGTATAGTAGCCAGTATTCTATCAGGTTGGATGATGGGTGCTGGTGCTTCCACTCTGTCACTGTCGGCCTCAAATTGTCTTGACAGTGCATCAGCCCTGATATTCTTTGACCCCGGTAAGTATGATACAATGAAATTAAATCGAGACAGGAACAGTGCCCACCTGGCCTGACGGGAGGACAATCTCTTGGCCTCCGAGAGATAAGTCAGATTTTTATGATCTGTTAGGATTAATACGGGAGTCTTGGTACCTTCAAGCAAATGACGCCACTCCTTAAGAGCGAGGATAATGGCCAATAATTCTTTGTCACCTATCTCATAGTGGCCTTGAGTGACAGTCAACTTCTTAGAGAAAAACCCACAAGGTCTGAGAGTACCACCTTTATCGTGTCGTTGCGAAAGTACTGCCCCAACCCCAATATCTGAGGCATCAACCTCTAACGTAAATGGAAGTAGAGGATTGGGGTGGGATAACACAGGAGCCGCAGCAAATGCCAGCTTCAAATTCTCAAAGGCATTCTCAGCAGATACCGGCCAACAAGAAGGAGTAGCGCCCTTGTGCGTAAGATCGGACAAAGGTTTGACAATGGAAGAAAAGTTCTTAATAAACCTCCTATAATAATTAGCGAAACCCAGGAAACGCTGTATGGCTTTAAGCCCCTTGGGTTTCGGCCATTGTAAGACAGCTGACAACTTATCCTTGTCCATGGCAATGCCATCATTGCCAATTATGAACCCCAAGAATGGCACACTGGTTCTATGAAAGTCACATTTTTCCAGTTTACAAAATAATTTGTTCTCACGGAGTCGTAGCAATACTGCGGATACATATTTGATGTGCTGTGCCATGTCTTGAGAGTAAATCAATATATCGTCCAGATAAACCACAACACATGTCTGTAACATATCTCTCAGAACATCGTTTATCAGTTCCTGGAAAACTGCGGGGGCATTACATAGCCCAAATGGCATTACTAGATACTCGTAGTGCCCAGCTCGAGTATTAAAGGCAGTTTTCCACTCATCACCTGCTCGAATGCGCACCAGATTGTAAGCGGCCCGTAGGTCCAATTTGGTAAAAATCGAAGCGCCCTTAAGCCTGTCAAAAAGCTCGGTGATGAGTGGTATTGGGTATGCGTTTTTTGCCATTAGTTTATTCAAGCCCCGGTAGTCAATGCATGGTCTTAATTCACCATTTTTCTTTTTTACAAAAAAGAACCCAGCCCCAGCTGGAGAGGTAGATTTTCGTATGATCCCTCTAGCAAGGGCATCAGAAATGTAATCCTCCATAGCCTTATTTTCCTCACAAGATAATGGATAAGTGCGTCCTTTCGGAGGTACTGCCCCAGGCTGCAATTCGATGCAACAATCATAAGGTCTATGCTGAGGCAGCAAACTGGCCTCTCCTTTGCTAAAAACATCGCCAAACTGTTGTTACACATCCGGTATAGCCGAGGAGGTGCACAGGACCTTAACAGGCTGAATGACGCACTTGTCCATACAAAACTGGGACCAAGCAGCAATTTCACACTTTTTCCAATCAAATTGTGGGTTATGTAACTGTAACCACGGAAAGCCCAATATTAATCAGTTAAAACTGCTGCTCTTCTCTGTGAAGTGCCCCAATAGTCATAGACAGTGGCATAGTTTCAAATATAACCTGAGGCGGTTCTAAGGGTCTGCCATCAATCGCTTCAATAGTCCAGGGATTTTCTCTTTCAATGCGTGGAACTCCGTGCAATTCAGCAAAGGTATTATCCATAAAATACCCTGCTGCAGCAGAGTCAACCAAGGCCAAAACCTCCACAGAGCGTTGTGCCCAAGATAATACCACCTGTATGGTGGGTTTCATTGTGCCCGACACTGGGGACGATTGTACACCACCTAGGGCCTGTCCCCCAAGGTACCCTAGGTGTGTGCGTTTCCCGGACGTACCGGACAGGAATTTAGCAAATGCCCTTTTTTACCGCAGTATAAACACAACCCTTGTCTTCTGCGATAAAGTCTTTCAGCCTTGGTTAGTCTAGTGAAGCCTATTTGCATAGGTTCACTTGTCTCCCGTACAGGTTCACTAGACTTCAATGCCAGTGGAGGGATGGGTGGGCAAAACATGCCACTAGGCTCATTATTTTTTGACCGTAACTTACGATCTCTGACAATTGATCTCTCACGTATTCTGGAGTCAATTATCATAACATATTCAATGTAGTCATCTAGATCAATAGGTAGATCTTTAGCAGCGATTTCGTCCTTAATGTGGTCATTCAGGCCTTGAGAAAAAGCTGCCAATAATGCCTCGTTATTCCAACCTACCTCTGCTGCCAATGTGCGGAATTCGATGGCGTAGTCGCCTACTGTACACCTGCCCTGATGTATCTCCATAAGGCGTTTGGCAGCAGAGGTGGTTCTACCAGGAGGCTCAAACACTCTTCGAAAGGATTGCACAAATTCTCTAAAGTTTTTAGTACAAGGTTTAGCATTCTCCCACAAGGGATTAGCCCAAGCCAAAGCTCTGCCAGGGAGCAAAGATATTGTAAACCCCACTTTACTACGATCATTGGGAAATGCGTGTGCCGTCAATTCCATAAAGATCTCGAGTTGGTTGATGAACCCTCTGCAGAGACTAGGGTCACCATCGTATCTTAGCGGCAAGGGTGCAGAAGCCGTTAACCCTTTAACAGTGCCCCCTAGGGGTCTGGTATCACTCTCCGGTGTCTGACTTGGCGAGACCACCGGGCTAGAGCTAGATTTATCAGCAAGTACCGTGCGTTCAAGGATCGTTTGAATTGCAACTGCCAACTGATCCAAACGTTGCTCGTGCACATCCATCCTCCAATGGATATTCTGTGCATTACCTTCACCTTTGCTGTCTGAGGTCATGGCCCTTTCGTACTGTCACGGTTTGTTATGACTCTCAGACACAAATTTTAGTTAAAAATCAATTTTATTGAAATAATAAATTGATAACGTAGGATGGCAAACACATGTATACAGATACATACAGAATATAACAAGTCAGAATGCAGACTCTACCGGTCCTGTCAATTTACCGGACAGGACAGTCTGAAGAAGCAGAATGTTAGGCTCTACCGACCTTGCCAATACCGGGTAAGGCAAACTGCAGATGGAATAGCATAACGGTTCTACCGGCCTTACCAAATTACCGGGCAAGGCAGCCTCAACAGATTCACAATGTAGGCTCTACCGGCCCTGCCAATACCAGGTAAGGCAACCTCAGATGGAATATGACAATAAGGTTCTACCGGCCTTACCAATACCGGGCAGGGCAGCCCAGAGATAATAGCAGCAGTCAGATGGTAATGGCAAACTGACAGAATCGTAAGCAACCCAGTGTACATACACTGAGACCAACAGGGATAGTGAAGTCGTAAGACTTTGGAGCCAACCAGCGTCCACACGCTGGGACCAACACAGGATTGTATAGCCGCTAGGCTTTGGAGCAAACCAGTGACCGCCAACTGGTGTAACAAAGAGTTTGTATAGCCGCAAGGCTTCGGAGCAAACCAGCGTCCGCACGCTGTGACCAACACAGAACTGTATAGCCGATAGGCTTGGAGCAAACCAGTGACCGCACACTGGTGTAACAAACAAGTAGTATAGCCGCAAGGCTTTGGAGCAAACCAGTGACCGCACACTGGTGTAACAAGTGTGTTCGTATAGCCGCAAGGCTTGGGAGCAAACCAGCGTCCGCACGCTGGGACCAACTCAGGAGGGTATAGCCGATAGGCTTTGGAGCAAACCAGTGACCGCACACTGGTGTAACAAACAAGTAGTATAGCCGCAAGGCTTTGGAGCAAACCAGCGTCCACACGCTGGAACCAACACAGGACTGTATAGCCGATAGGCTTTGGAGCAAACCAGTGACCGCACACTGGTGTAACAAGTGTGTCCGTATAGCCGCAAGGCTTTGGAGCAAACCAGTGTCCGCACGCTGGGACCAACTCAGGATAGTATAGCCGATAGGCTTTGGAGCAAACCAGTGACCGCACACTGGGGTAACTAACAATGTCGCCGACGCGACCGAGCAAGAGGTCGCCAGGATACAGGAGACAGGCGATGCGATGACAGAAACCAGCAACGATCAGTCAGGTCAGGAAACAGCAGAGTTGAAGAACCGCAGGAACAGCAACACCAGAGACTAGGCCGGAACCAGGACTGGAACAACTCAGCAGGCAGGAAACACTGGAACAGTAGCGAACAGGTACTCAGGAACATGAGATCAGGAACTCAGGAACACTGGAACAGAGGCCCAGCTATCACTAGCACAGTGATAGCAGGAAGGTCAGAAACAACACGAAAGGGCACCCAGAGGGTGCCCAATCCAGGTTTAAATAGGCAATGAAAGGCGGGCTATCTGCAGACAGCCAATAGCAGCCCCCTACTGGTGACAGACAAGGAACTGCAGCAATCACGGGCACCGTGATAGTATGGATGCCAGCCTCTCCGGCTGGGGAGCAGTTCTGGATCACCTGAGTGCTCAGGGTCGGTGGTCTCCAGAGCAATCTCTCCTTCCCATCAATGTGTTGGAGCTTCGGGCAATATTTCATGCCCTTCATCATTGGACACCTCAGCTGGAAGACTGTCCAGTCCGGCTTACATCAACAAGCAGGTCGGAACAAGAAGTCTCACCGCTTGGTTAGAGGTCAAGGTTATTTCGTCCTGGGCATAAGAACATGTTCCTGCCATATCCGCAGTGCACATTCCTGGCGTAGACAACGTCATGGCAGACTTCCTCAGTTGACACACAGTGGACAACGGAGAGTGAGAACTTCACCCAGAGGTGTTCACCCTCATTGTTCAGAAGTGGGGTCTTCCTTACATCGCCCTGATGGTGACAAGACACAACAGGAAGGTTCCGTGGTTCTGCTCTTGGTGGAGGGACCCTCTAGCTCTGGCGGTGGATGCAATGTCTATTCCTTGGTTATTTCCTCTGGCCTACATCTTTCCTCCCCTCCCAATGTTGCACAGGGTGTTACGGAAATTGCGACTGGAATGCTGTCCAGTCATTCTGATTGCTCCGTACTGGCTTCGCCAAGCTTGGTTTCCAGGGCTTTTGGATCTTTTGGTGGTGGAGCCGTTCCGGCTCCCTTGCCGTCCGGATCTCCTTCTACAGGGTTACCTGTAGAAGGAGGATGTTCATTGGCTATCTTTGACAGCTTGGAAATTGAATCCTCAATATTGAAGAAGAAAGGTTTTTCTTCTGGTGTGGTGGCTACTATGCTCAGTGCCCGCAAATCTGTTTCTTCCAAGATCTACCATCGTGTCTGGTCGACCTTTCTATCTTGGTGTGCTGATAAGGACCTGTCTAGGATCTGCCTACGGTCCTGGCATTCTTGCAGAACGGTGTGGACAAGGGCCTCAGTTTGAGTTCCCTTAAGGTTCAGATGTCTGCCCTCTCTATTTTCTTTCAGAGGCGCATTGCCATCCTTCCAGGGCGTTGCTCATACTCTTCCTGCCTTCAAGAATCCCGCTCCTCCGTGGAATCTTAACTTTGTTTTGGGTGTTCTTCAGCACCCTCCATTTGAATCTTTGGCTACTATTCCCCTACGCCTGTTGACATGGAAAATGGCTTTTCTCCTGGCGATTGTGTCTGTTCGCCGAGTCGCGGAGTTACATGCTCTGTCCTGTAAACCACCCTATTTGGTGTTTCACAAGGACAAGGCGGTGCTTCACACTTCTCAGGAGTTTCTACCGAATGTGGTTTCGGAGTTCCACATCAATCAGGTGATTGTGGTGCCTTCTTTCTGCCCTCAGCCCACCTCTGACAAGGAGAGTGTTAGATGTGGTGCGTTGCCTCAAGTTTTATATACATCGCACTGAGTCTGTCAGGCTTTCTGACGAGCTGTTCACCATTCCTGAGGGTCCCGGAGCAGGAAGACCTGCATCCAAAGTAACTATTGCGTCCTGGATCAAGTCCACCATTCATAAGGCTTACGAGCTGAGGAAGAAGCCCATTCCCTTTCAGGTCACAGCTCATTCTACGAGATCTATTGGGGCCTCTTGGGCTTACAAGAATCAGGCCTCTGCTGATCAGTTGTGCAAGGCGGCCACTTGGTCGTCTGTGCACACCTTTTCAAAGCACTACCATGTTGATGTGCTGGCATCGGCTGACGCCAGCTTTGAGAGGAAAATCCTGGAGGCAGTCTTGCCTTTCTAGGATTTTCTTTGGTTCTTGGTGCTTCCTTCACTTTTGAACCCCGTTGCCTCTAGTTCAGTGTGCTGTGTAACAGTTGGGGTGTTGTTATCCCTGTTCAGTGTCCGTTGACACTTCATTAGTTTGTTGGGCTATAGCTGATCTGATGGTTCATATCTGCTCTTGTGACTTTGGGGGCCTTGCTCCTGGTCCTTGCCTTACTTCCTGCCTCTTGGAAACTCAATGGTTGGACATCCCAGAGTTACCAGTAACCTGTATTGGACGACAGAGAAAAGAGGATTTTAGTCTTACCTGTTAAATCGTTTTCTCTTAGCCCATACAGGTTACTGGTCTCCCACCCTGTCAAGGGACCATGCTTGGCTCTCCTGTGGCAGAACGTGAGGGTCCTTTGGGGTCATGCTCACAGGAGTCTTCCTTTCCTTCCACTATCTAGCCAATAGTTAGTGTCTCAAATCTTTCTGGAGCTGGTTGGCTAGCTGCAGCCAAGGAGGGAAGGTAGGCTCCACCCCCTGCATACAATTCTAGAATTGTTCCATTCACAATTAAAGGGGAGGATCGCCTAACCAAAGTTACCAGTAACCTGTATGGAGTAAGAGAAAAGTATTTAACAAGTAAGACTAAAATCCTCTATTTAACCTTCCTATACATTATGTTTTTTTGTTATTAAATAATATAATGGTTTTAGACATTTTGGTTAGTAGTAAGGGACTCTTTAACCTCAGCTGAGCTGAGTTCAGTCAGTGGAACAGTCTGCATAATAAATTAATCACCTGTCCTTATATTATTTATCTCCTTCTCACACCTCCATTAGCTTGCAATAAAGGGGTTATATAAATGAATTGGGAGAAATTATCACGTGAATCTTGTTAGGATGGATGTTCCCCCTGAGCTGAGGTTGTGGACAGGTGACAGTTCCACTCATGCACCCCACAATTAGAAAAGGAGCCTGTAGCTGGCATTTGGCTTTATCCCTACTATTGAAAATATTGTACTTTTTACATTATGTAGCTGCTGAGCTTTGACTTGTTGGAGGTAATGCAGGGGTAGACAATATGTGGCCCTTCAGCTATTTTTTGGACTACAGATCCTTTCATCCACAGCTATCCATTCTGTCAGAGAATGATGGGAACTTTTTGTCCAACATTAGCGGAGGGGCTGCAGGTTCCTCACCCTGGAGTATCTCCTACATTTCTAGATTTTTGCATTTATATTTTTTTACTTAGTGAATATTGAGTACAGTAGTCTCCCCCACCTCTATCTCAGCTTAATGTGTTTTGCAGAAAACATTGAGTAATGATAACTAACAAAAATAATAAAAGTGCAGGAACTTCTTACAAGACTAAGTTAAACCCTATGTTATCCCTATGCTAAAGTATTATTGTTTACTATTTCCTTAAATGCTTTAGCAGCATTTAAAATTGATTGCTTTTCATTGCAATCAGTTGAACTTTTTTTCTGGCGTTCTGGTTTTGTCTATAATTTGGCAGGGAAGAAGATTAGATACAATTATTGTTTAGTTGGTATTCTGAATGTGGTCATTTTAAAATTTCTTGAGTTGTGTAGCAGAGCACAAGGAAAAACAATCATTACACATTTCAGTAGGATTGTAACACATGTTTATGTGATGTTATCAGAGACAAGACAAAATGTATAGCTGTGAAGATGAGAAAAATCTTATTTTTTTTTTATAACTTTGATTTATCTTTCCTTACATGATATGGTTAAGTTGATGAATGTAGAAATGGACATTCTACTACAGATTATTTCGTCACTTACTGCACCTCATACCACTGCAGATCTCTAGAGAGAACAGACAATGTTTAATCCTGTATGTCATGGGCTCTTCTTCACGGAGAGGCCCAATAATAGAAACTGCGGAACTACCTCCTCCGCTAAAGTCGCCATGCAATACTTAGGCAGGTGGCGACTAGCTTATTAATCGTTATTTTACTTCTCAAAAGTGCCCACGAATAAAGTTATGCTTAAGCTTCCGAGACCGGAAGCCAGGCATCACTGTGGACATCTTGAATGCGGCGCAGGCACACAGGCTGCAGTAATCTGGCCGTCAGTCTCGGAACCTTAAGGATAACTTTATTCCTTGGCACTTTTGAGAGGTAAAATAACGATTAGTAATCTAGTTGCCACTTGCCTAAGTATTGCATGCTGACTTTAGTGGAGGTGGTAGTTCCGCTTTAAGCCTCAAGATTTAAAGGGCCACAGGGACTTACATATTGACATTTGATATGAGCAGGAAGCAGAGAGCAGGCATAGTCAGTCAGAGTAGAGAGCATATTATCCAGGAGCAGAGATTAGATGCAGTCAGACCCAAAAGAAGTCATATCTAAAAGTGAAATGCAGGCATAGTCAGATATAGCAGAGGTCTTATTAACAGGGAGCAAAGAACAATCATAGTCGGGTTCAATCCACAACCTTTGCACAGAAGACAATCAGAAGCAACAAATCAAGTAATGCTAGATCACTAGCATAAACTAAATAATCTGGCAAACAGAAGGTATATTGGAATGGTTTATAAAGGAAATTATGGGGGAGCCAGACGTTTTAGGAGAAGGTTGACAGCAGGATATCCCAAGATTGAAAAACATACCATTTTACTGTCAAGACAAGCTGTCTAGCATGCAAGGTAGCACACTGAGTGGAGTTGCTGCCTCATATTCAGGCAGATCTGAGTTGAGCCCTGACACAGTGGTAGATATGGTTTGTTGGCTGATTTGTATGATTGTCGCATAGAGATGCAATAGATTTATATTTCTGACATTAAGTATAAAATGTTGCTATATTTTTATTCAGCTGCTTAAATTGTTTTACTCTGTGATGAGGGTTTAAGCTGAGTTCTATTACATTTCTAGTAATTCTTTCTTCTCTGCATTCTGGTTACATATAAAGTACACAATCTAGCAGCCTTGATCTCTGTTTTAGTATTAATACGTATGGAATAATAACTCCATTCAAGGATAATATTATTCTTTATGAACAATACATATACAATATTTTTTTCATTTGGAAGTGAAGTAAATTGTGAAGTCACTTCCTGAAACCTCTGCCTTCACCATAGTGCTATCTGGTGCCGCATATTGGTGCTTTTTACCTGCTTTCCACAATGTATATACAGTACTTTATTGAATTGTTCTTCCATTGTTATAATACTGAGTGGTGTCAGTTATAAACATGCTCCACTGAGGACATCAACAGTGGATGGCTGTTGGAAGCAGGAGAGAAACAACAATGGGACATTAAAACAGACTGGAACCAGAGAAGCAGCAGCCAGAGGTCATAACCAGCGGGTGACCAGGGAAGGGACTTTGAGATATCTTAACCATAGTGGGCCTTTGTGGGTGCATTTTGAGAATTTTTTTATCTTTATCTTACTTAAAGCAACGCAAGCATCTAAAAATGAATGGGGATTATATCAATTTAAATAATCTGTGCTTCGTACTATCAACTGTAAAAATTATCCATTCATTTTCGTAAGAATAAATCTAGTCTAACATAGGCTGTAAGGGAGCAGACAATCCTGCTTTTTCCAGGACTCCCATCCTCCCAACTTGAGCTGAGATATGTAAATAATACAAGCGACTAATCACTATCAATTAGGTTTTATCTCACAATACAAACAACATTAAATTGGATCTCACATCTAGAGAAGTAATGCTCATTAGTTAGAGCATTTAGCGAAAACGTTTAACGTGTTACTAATTTTTTTAAAAACGCCCATTATCTGCACAAAAATTAATGTTACAACGTGCCCAGCAGCCTACTTCCGGTTTGCAGCACTTCCTCTGCTCCCGTCCTACTACCCAGCATCCTCTGATGACGGAGGCTTTCTTTCTCTAATCTGCAGCAATCTCATTGGCAGAGATCAATATCTAGCCAATAAGGTCACTCCAGCTTAGAGATAGACAGCCTCTGTCATTGAGGATGCTGGGTAGTGGGACGGGATCAGCTTCTGTGCAGCAATCTGCGGCAAGCGGAAGTAGGCTGCTGGGCACTTTTTAAACATTAATTTTTGCGCAGATAACAGGTTTTTTTTTTAAATTAGTAACATCTTAAACTTTTTCGCTAAATGCTTTAACTAATGAGCATTACTTCTCTATATGTGATAGAACCACTTTAAAGCGGAACTATTACCCCTGAATAAATTTGTCACAAATAAATGACCATCTGGCGACTAGCTGCTCAGTAGTGCTAGTCACCATAAATATTACCTAGTGTTTGAGAATTGTATGCTGTTCCCGGACTGACAGGCATGAAATAGCGCAGACCTCTTTCCATAGTGAAGTCTGCACGCCTGTGCTATCAGTCCCTTTTGGAACCGAATGGCTCCTAGCAATGCCTTCTATAGCAGGCTGGGACTGACAGCAAAGGTGCGCAGACGTCACTATGGAAAGAGGTCTGCGCTATTTCGTGCCTGACGGTTTAGGAACAGCATACAATTCTCAAACAGGTAATATTTCTGGCGACTATCGCTATTGAGCAGCTATTCGCCAGATGGGTATTTATTTGGGACAAACTTATTCAACGGTGGTAGTAACATATTAACATAGTAAATTAGGTTGAAAAAAGACACAAGTCCATCAAGTTCAACCTTCGCCTCATACCTCAGTAACTGAGAATTTTATAGCTTTCCTGCTACCAATTAAATTAGTCTTTATCAGACCTTCCTGATCAGCCTACTGATAAACAGTATAACGCTGTATGTTCCCTTTTGAAAGAAATGTATCTAATCTTCTCTTAAATATATCCATTGTATCTGCCATAACTACCTCCCTGGGCAATGAATTCCACAATTTGACAGACCTTACTGTAAAAACACCCTTCCTCTGCTGAAGTTTAAACCTCCTTTCCTCTAATCTCAAGGGGTGTCCCCTGGTCACCTGATCAGGCGTTGGAATAAATAGCTCACCGCAGAGATCCTTGTATTGACCTCTCATATACTTGTACAATGTGATAAGGTCTCCTCTTAGTCGTCTTTTCTCTAGAGTAAATAAACCAAGTTTGTTTAGTCGTTCCTCATATGTCAAGTCCTCCATTCCCTTAATTAATTTTGTTGCTCTCCGATGTACCCTCTCTAGTTCTAGTATATCATTTTTCAGAACCGGTGCCCAAAATTGCACTGCATACTGAAGGTGAGGTCTTACCAATGATTTGTATAATGGCAAAATAATGTTCTCCACTCTTACTTCAATAGCTCTTTTTATGCAAGACAGGACTTTGTTTGCCTTTGCTACTGCTGTTTGACACTGGTCACTGTTTCCAAGTTTGTAGTTGACAAGGATACCCAGGTCTTTTTCTAGCAACGAGTCACCTAAAATTATTCCATTAAGTTTATAAGTAGCCTTGGGATTGTTTCCTCCCAAATGCATGGCTTTACACTTCCCCACATTAAACTTCATATTCCACATGTTTGCCCAATCTGACATTGTATGTAAGTCCCTCTGTAGAGAGAAAATATCCTGTTCCGCTTTAAAAAAATTCCCTCTCAACGGGAAAATTTACACATGAGTTAGAAAGCAAGTTTAGAATTATTTTTTAATGAAATAACATGAATAATTCCTTCTGGTTTCTGGTTAGAGCTGCTGTTCTCAATTTGTTTAAAACAAGTGTTGGAGCTGTAATAACTTCTAAATTATCTCCCAAATACCTATATTCCACCGGTATTCTCTAACAACATGTGCTTATTATTGTTAATTGGAAAATAATATTTAAGCAATATCTAAAGTGCATGCCAGGTATAAAAAATACTTCCCGTTATATTACAGTAACCCTGTCACTTTGGACATGTGGTCACACATACTATTATTTAAGTGGGGGCGTTAAGAAAACACCCTTCATGTATTACTTTTTGTTTCAGTTTTTTCAGCCCTTCATCCCCCTTTCATCCACTTTTATTGCAGTGAGTATGTGTTTCTTCTCACCCTGCACATTATGGAAATTACAGCCTCAAACAAAAGAAAAATAGATTTTGACAGCAGATAAGAACCATCTGGTTTATCCAGTCCGCCTATTTTCCTGTGTAATTAAAATATACAATCATACATACATTTCACAGTAATTTTTGAATTTACTTACAGTAACAGTTCCTTCCATCTCTGCTGGGAGGCTGTTCCATGAGTCTATCCACCTTTCTATAAAGTAGTACTTATGCACATTACTTTTTTTTCCATCCTCTAACATTAGTTCACGCCATCTTGTTCTAGTTTTCCTCTTTTGCTGAAACAAATTTGCCTCCTGAACTACATTAAATACCTTCATATATTTAAAGGTTTCTCTAATCTCATGTCTTTCCCTCATCTCATCCAAGCTACACACATTCTTTGTCTATACTAGTACTCTTTGTCATGAAGACCATGCACCATTTTATTGACTCTTTGTTGAACGGCCTCCAATTTATTAAAATCTTTCTGGAAACGTGACCTCCAGAACTGTAGTCTGGGGGATGACTTAGCAGATCTATGGAATGGCATTAGACCCCTCTTTCCCATTCCTTTACTTCATTGCTTGCCTACCTTCAAGTCATCTGAAATATTAACTCTCAGTTCCTTTTCCTCTATTGTTTTTGTCAGCCTATATTCTACCTCTGGTTTATCTTCCCTAAATGCACCATTAATCTTGCCCGTTCCACCAATTTTCCTAAATCTTTATGCGTCTGGTTAATCCTTTCCAGAGAGTCAAACCTGTTGCAGATGTTTGTATAATCTGCAAAAAGGCACACCTTACCTTGTATACCACTAGTAATATCACTAATGAAGATACTGAAGCGAACAGCCCTAGCATCAACCCCTGTTGCACTCAACAAACAACCCGTCCTTCCTCTGAATTAATAACATTGATTGACATACTGTCACCTGTTCTTCAGCTATTTTCTTATCCCATCAACTAACTTTGAATCCAGCCCTAAACTACACATCATATGAAACAGCTTCTTATGTGGCACAGCGTCAAAAGCCTGACTGAAATCTAAACTTACTACATCTACTGCTCTACCCTTGTCTGTTACTTGAGTAACATAATCAAAACATTCAACTAAATTTGTTTAACAAGATATTGCTTTCTTAAAGCCATGATACCATGGATCTCGCTAATCATTTCAATTATGTGAAATGTTATATATGATAATGTACATATAGTATACCGCTTGTCATGATTTGGTGGTTTGGCAAATATTTTCCCTAGCCCTTGTGGGGAAAGAGGGCATTTATTTCTTATTAAACAAAATTATGCACAATGTAAATAATATTATATTTACATAAACTCACTATATTCCCCTTAAGATGCCTGAAGGACACAGAATGTAACATGGCATGGAGAGATGCAACTGGCACTGGCTCAATGCCCATTGCAGCTGACTGCTATTTGGATCTCCTCATGCTTTTATATGAGCCTTCAGAGAACAATCATGATTACTATAGTATGCTGTGACTAGCTGAGCTTTTAAATGACAACTGTTGTCAAATGGTTGCCCTATCAGCAGAACAGCTGCCCTAGGAGCAGACCATCCAGTCAAGCTGGTTATGCATTGTGAGCCCCTGCACACCAACAGTTGATAAGCATAGCCATTGGAAAGGAGACACCTGATAAAGTATCTCCCCTCCCATATATTTGTATCGCATGTCAGTTTGATAGTTGACTCAGCAGATCTGAAAGGACTGGTCACCCAACCCAAGAGATTTTGGCCGAGAGCTACAAACTTTAGGTTTATGTTTCAGCTTCGTGGGTTGGTCTGCTGACCCCTGTTTCTTGTGCCTCTTGTGTTACTACAAAGAGAATATATCAATTCTAGCTCTCTCTGCACTATTAGAATGATACATTTGTGCATTGCAATTAGCGGATAATTTTTCCTTTGCAGAGAAAGCCACTAGATTAATTATTTCTAAATGTTTTTTAATGAATACAACTTGTTTCTTGATAAAAGTTTTCATTTAATTGAGAAAAACATTTTATTTTCTTAATATGTTTTAATCATGACATCTGATTTAAATTCCATCCCAGCAATGTATTTTATACTATGGTGATAACATTTACAAAAATAATTTTTATTGATATTTTTTGCAACATATTGGAGAGGACGACACAATAGGGATTAGGACTGTTTCCTAATATAATCTTCTGTGACAAAATCAATCAGTACAAAAAATGTAACTTAGAATATATAAGCAGTACCATCTGTTTAACCCTTTGAGTGCAGAGCAATGTTTTGCGTGCCCCACTGGCACTCAAGGGGTTAAAACATTTGTGGACTTTTCTGAAATAATTTAATATATTAAAACATGTTAACCGTAACTGAAATGTAAGTTTACAAAACAAAATCATAATGTGTTTTTAATGTGTTTAAACTATAATTTTATTTAAATATCTGTATTATACTTTGAAAATACCATTATTTGCTTGTATCGAGATTTTTATTAACTTGTTGTTTGTCATATTTTCTATCTTGTTTCAGAAAATTACAGATTTTAAAGTGGAACTTTCTCCTAAGCACAAGTGTGCTTTAATCCACTTATTATACCGCTGGTCTGTCAGTAAGCTAGAGTACTCTCATTGACTAGATATCAATCTCTGCCAATGAGAGTTCTCCAGCTTACTGACAGAACAGCGGGGTGGAGGATCTCTCCTGTATTCTCATTGGCACAGCTGTGCCGATCAGAATGAGAAGACGTCAAGAGAGAAAAGGTAAACCCTCAAACTGCATTTCTATCGCACTTTTTAAAAAAAACAAAACCCAGCACAGTTACAATCGGTATAATAAATGGATTAAAGCAAACTTGTGCTTAGGTGAAAGTTCCGCTTTAAGAAATACAATGCATAAGCAGATTTAAGGAAATGAATATTCTTGTTTTCATAGGATGCTGGAGAAATGGTTCGATCATTTGTTGGAGGCCTGGAACTTATTGTTAATTTATTGAAATCCGAGAACAAAGACGTCCTAGCAAGTGTTTGTGCAGCTATCACAAATATAGCCAAAGATGAAGAAAATTTAGCAGTTATAACAGACCATGGTGTAGTTCCTTTGTTATCTGCACTAGCAAATACGGTATGTATGTACATATATTTGCAATATAGCAGTAATTCTCAAACTGGTTTCTCTGAAAATGTACAAGGAGTTGCATAAAATAAACATGTCTAATGCAGACAGGAAAATAAGGTTGATTTGACTGTTAGCACATGTGTAGTCCTGTAGTTATCAGTGCATGTCTAAACCTTTTAAACATTTTAGCAATTACTTTTCTCTTTTGTCAGATGTGGAACACAGGAACCAAGGTATAGTCTCCTCCTCCATGAGGGCAGGGCACTTAAAAAATTGTCTCTGAGGTGGAGACTCCCTCCTTCTTTCCACTTTACCCCAGCTTAATAATCTCAATTTTAAGTGACCTCATGATCCAGGAGATAGCATGAGCACTGCACTCTATTAGATGAGCTCTTATTCCTTGCTTACTCTTTCTTGGATTGTTCACTAGGACCACAAACCTGTGGAGGATGCTTTGTCTTAACAGCCTTTACCACATAATAGCTTTTAAGAAGCTTCTAAGAAGCTCTTTTCATTCATTCTTATGGGAGCCTGAAGACTGAAGATTTCATGTAAATTAGCCTATCAAATGCTTTGGTCCAGTGAGTATGTGCCTGTTGTCTGGCATCCACTTGCTCGTGTGAATTATTGCCTGGCTTGCACTCTTTGTTGTCTACATATGCTGTTAGTATGTGCATGATCTGGCTGCTCTGACAAGGATAGAAGTGTTTTCCTGTAATGTTTCAAGGTTATTAAAGGGATAGTAATACTTCAAATGTAAAAAAAAAATATGTTGTAGGGTTTATCCCCCTGAGTAAAACAAGAGTACTCAGAGTACAAGTGTGCTACACCATCCTATGGAGATTTATGGTCCCGGGACCAGAGCTGTCCATAGGATCGTGTAGCAACAGTGCTACTGTACAATTTCAGGCCACTGTGATATTACACTTAAAAAATTCAACTTTGAAAATTAATAACTTTTGAATGAAACACCTTTCAGCAGTGGGCATACTCTTGTTTTACTCAGGGGGATAAATCCTACAAATTTTTTTTTTTACATTTTAAGTATTACTATCCCTTTAACCCCTGCACTGCTTTCCACCTTACCTCAGCACATTTCTCTCACTTTGGGGACTGTCCCCTTCAGGCAGTAGACTTTTCTATTGATTTGCTCATGCTTTCACACTATTTTAGTTTTTTTTTGGCTTATTCATTAAATTTGACAAATTTGGACTCAGCACCCTTTAAGACCCATTGGCAGCCATTCTGGTTTTCATGCACAGTGCTTCTATGGCATATATCTTTCCTTGGAGATGATTCATGTTCCTGAGGCCTTGGATTCCAGTTTGTCTTCCCCCTGACATTTTTAAGCGACACAAAAATAAGGTTCACATTTTTCTTCCACACCATTCCTTGGACCAGGATCTCATGGAGGAAAAGAAGACATGTGATAGGATATTGTTCCTTAATAGGCCCATTTCTAATCTGTATCCCTTTTTGTCTGATGCCTTAGTGTAGTAGGCTACCCCTCCTATGGTTTATCCTCTGCCTTGCCCAGCACACAAAGCTGTCGCTGGTGGATGAAGTGGTTCTTAAGGATCAGGCAGATAAATGCCTGGACCTCTTTCTGAAGGTGAATTTTGCTACCTCTGGTACCACCTTACATCCTGTTTTTGCCATTACCTGGGTAACTAGGGCAATGTCTATCTGGGGTGATCATCTTTTGAATGCTATCCAAGAAGATTCTGCTAAGTATGACCTGGTGGCGTTGCTTTCCAATGTCCTTGAAGCTAATTCTTACCTTGCCGAAGCAGCCATTGATGCAGATAGGTTCTCTGGCAAGGCCTTGGCCTTTTCAGTAGCCACATTTCTCTGTTGTCCAATATAGATTACTGGTAACTTTGGGTAGGCGATCCCCCCCTTTAAGTAGGCAGGAACAATCTAGAAGTGAATCCAGGGGTGGAGCCTACCTTCCCTCCTTGGCTGCAGCTAGCCAATCAGCTCATGCATTAAGATTTTTTCCTTGGATGAAGACACAGGCAAGAGAACAGTTCTGCTATAGTTTTAGCTAATTTTTATTTTATTTTTCTGTTAGATATGGAATACCACCATTAGGCAGATTACTATCACTGACAATGCCCTTAGATGTGGCTAGCTCCGTATCCAGGTGCTTTTGTGGACCTTAAGCCCTGGGGGGGAAATCTTGGTTACAAGTTCTTTCCTCGGGAGATGCCCACAGAGGCTTCTTTTTAATACATGGTAATCTGAAGACAGAAGATCTGCAAGAAAGGTGAGCAACCCTTTGAGTGCTGCGGGTCCACGTGTCCCACCGTGCCCCTCCACACAGGGGTTTTTCCTTTGGAGTTTCTTTGGCATACTCCTGCACTCATTGGGTTTATCTGTATGTATGTTGGGTGTTTTGGAGCAGGTTTCTGTGGTAACTCAACCCTTTGGCTGCTGACTGGCATCTTTTGGGGTGTTGTTGGAACTTTCCGTATTGGGTTCAGTGTTTATGGGGTCTAGTGACATGTTTTAGTAATCTTTGGTGCACTTTTACTTCAGCCATGTCACCTTGTTCCCTCAGGTTATGCCTAAGAGTGTCTTCTTTCCACAGAAGGTTAGTGGTTTTCTTTACCCCTGCCAGTTTGGTTACATGTCAAGGACACTGCTTTCTTTGACCACACAGGTGCATCCTTCCCCTAACCCAAGCAGGCTTGGTCACGCAAGGAACCCACTAAGAAGTCTAAGGCTGGTAAGTCCACCTCCCCATGACTTGGTCTGGTATGCCTTGGCCCATTGGTGGCCACCTCTGTCCACAGACTGTGGGCCGTTTGTGTGATAAACCAGTCTGTTTTGTGAGTACTTTTGGAAAGGTATTGTATAGTCTTCAAGTCCCTTCCCCTTCACTATTTTCTTGTCTAGAGTTCCCTGGGATCTGGGTCAAGGTCATCTATCCTTAGACACAGTTCCCTCCCTGCTAGACATGCAGGTGTTGACTCCTGTTCCTTCTCAGGAAAGTTTTACTGTGTTTTATTCAATTGTCTTTGTGTTACCCGATAAAGACTGCAGATGCCATCCAATTCTGGACATAAAGTGCCTTAACCTTTTTGTGCTGGCCCTACAGTTCAAGATGGAATCTTTTGTACTCCCTCATCTTGACTATTTGTCCAGGGGAGTTTCTAAACCCCCCAGAGTGACACAGCCTGATCCATCTGGATCATCAGCAGTTCTTGCAGTTTGCTTTTCAGGGCAGTCACTTCCAGTTCACATCCCTTATTATTGGTCTGTCGTCCATTCCAAGGGTCTTCACAAGTTCTTGTTGACCTTGGCAGCTCACAACCACACTCAGAGTATATTCTTAACTTTCTACCTAGAAAACCATATACTCAAGACTCCTTCATAGGTAATCTTGCAAACTCAGATTCAGGAGTGAATCTCCATTTAGTAGTAGCACAGTTGGTAATCAATATCAAGAAATCTTCCCTGGTTCCTTCCCAAGTCCTTCATGTTCTCAGCATGAGATTCTATACCCTCCAAGGGAATGTATTTCTTCCGGTCTACAGGATTCAGTCTTTGTTGCTTCAGGTATCCTGGTAATCAGCAATGGTGCTGGAGTACATGATGTTACTAGGTTACCTGGGCTCTGTTCTTGTGGAAGTTCTGTTTGCTCAATTCCATACACGGGAATTGCAACTGGATATTCTCATGAATTAGTCTGGCAGTCTCATCTGTCTTGTGTCATATCTCTGTCCTTTCGGGCCGAGGAGGACCTTGCTGGTGGCCTCAGCTGTCTTATCTGAGCCTGAAACACCCATTTGTCATTCCCAACTGGATCATAGTCACTACAGATCCCAACCTGCTGGTCTGGGGTGCTACTCTGGGCCTCCAGATGGTCTAGGGCCTTCTGGCCATTATCCCTGCCAGAGAGGGACCAGAAGCACAACAGCTATATAACAGAGGTAATGCAGATTCGCTTGTGTTTCAAGGCGCATGGCCAGCTCACTCCATGATTCACATTTCAGGGGTAGAGAACACTGTTGCAGACTTTCTCAATAACCGGTACCTGCATCACAGGAATTGGGAGCTCAATCAGAACATATTCAACTCAATTGTCCACTGTTGGTCGCTCCAGAGGGTGGATCTCATGGCCTCTCATCTGAATCGCAAGGTTCCTCGGTTCTGGCCACATTCTGGGATCCTTTGGCTCTCGCAGTGGATGCAGTGGCCATCTGTGGTTTGTTCCTGTGGCATTTGTGTTCCTCCAATTCCCTTGATTACCAGGGTGCTAAGGAAAGTCAGGATGGAGTGAGTTCATGTCATCCTGATTCCTACAGTCTGGCCTGTGTGGCCTGGTTTTCAGATCTTCTCAATCTGTTCATGGCGGAGCCTTTATGTCCTTCATTTCATCCAGACCTTTTGACTCAAGGCGTGTTGTGCCCTCAGGTTGAGAAGCTAGCTTGGCTTTTGAGGTTATCATCCTGGAGGAAAATTGTTTTTCTGTTATGTTTCAGGCTAGAAAGAGGATATCTTCTAAGGCCTATCTTCTGGTTTGATCACTCTTCTACAGGTGGTGTGCCGACCAGGGCTCATGGCCGTGACCTTTTCAGCTTCTATTGATTTTGGACTTTCATCAGGATTGTGTTAGTCTTAGTTCCCTCATAGCTCAGATTTCACCTCTTTCTGTTCTTTTCGAGTGGTTTATCACCTTGGCCCCTGATGTGCAAACTTTTGTTCAAGGGGTGGCTCATGCCTACCCTGTCTTTCGGGATCCAGATTCTCAGTGGAATTTGAACACGGTATTAGGAGCACTTCAGAATCCTCCTTTTGAACCTCTAGCTTTGGTTTCTCTATTTTCTTGACACTCAATGCTGCTTTTCTTCTGGCTGTTCTGTCTTTTCGTCAGGTAGCTGAATTTTAGACTTTGTCTTGTAAACCTTCCTCTGGCTTTTCACCTGGACCAGATGGTTTTGGAATTCTTAAGGGTTTTCTGCCTAAGAATGTTATGGATTTTCACATTAACCAGGAAAATTGGTCTTCCTTCTTTCTGTCCTGCTTCTTCTACGAGACAGGAGCTTGAGCTTCCTGTTTTGCTGTTGTTGAAGTACTATGTTCATCCACAAAGCCCCCCTGCCCACTCCTGTGAAAATCACTCCCCATGCTTACACTAGTGGCACAGGCAGTATAGAGGAGATATGTATAACTCCACCTTACTGACGCCCCTGGGTGTGTTTGGTTTCAGACAAAACTTGTCATTCACATGATGCTTCCTCTTATATATGTCAATGAGGGAGGCTTTTGAGAGGGTTTCTTAATCCCACCAACTCCTACCAAACTGCTCAAGGTAGAATGGAACGGGGGAGTTCTGTTGCCCCACTGCAGAAGCAGCTTCTATCTCCCAGCTAAATCGCTGCTGATTTTTTTGATATTTTGAATATGCGGCACCCAGGCATAAGCCTAGGTTGTCATGAGTACATTCTTTCCATTCATTTAAACTTGTGCGTGCTGTGTGTGTATTTTGCAGAGCTTATCCTGTTGAGTAAAATAAAGGTACTCCCATTGCTGAAAATCTTACTCAAAAGTTTTTGCAGCTGTCTGTCTGTCTCTCTATCTATCTATCTGTCTATCCCCATATTAAGCATTACTTTCCCTTTAGTGTGGGGTCTGAAGCCCCTTTGTTAATCTAATAAAATGTCCAAGACCCCTTCCTGTGTTCTCCCTAAGGGAGAGGAAGTTATCTAAAAGTATCGGTTTGGAGTCCAGGTCATTCACATTAAACTGTGTTTAGCCATAGGAAGTGGTCTGGGACCCGTCCTCTACTTCCTTTAAGAGAAAGGAAGGGATAAAATAAAGTAATATGAGGTGCAACCTCTCCATAATATTTTTATAAAATGTAAAGAGGACCCCTTCTAGCCCTAATGTAAATGTGTGTGCATGTGTGTATGTGCATGTTTGTGTGTGCTGATGTATGGTTCTATCTAAAGAAATAAAAGGAAAAAAATCTGCCAACAGCAATGTCGCCGCCAAATTGCAACTAAAGGAAGGGCTCATATCTTGTAAATGAGTGGCCCCTTCATATCACCTCTCATTGGCTGGAAGGGGAGGTTACTCCAGGGTACATAGAACACCTTGTGTAACCCTTCCTCCCATCCTATTAATTTAAACAGGGATTGACTTTTATAAAATCTTGCCCCAGTTTTATTTTTTTTTTGACAGTGCCCTGGGTATCAGCCTTGGAAATATTGAAAGGGAAGATATTTTCTTTTTTATATTATTAGCAGCAGCTGGATTTTTTTCAGGGGAATACTTATTTTCTGTTTTTTAGGTGAACTGAAATGAGAACCAGGGAGTTAAGAACACCACTAGAGTACAACAAAAAAGTATGTGTGTTTTTAATTCACACACATATACACACTTCCACTGGGTCTGGAAGGGTTCCCTGGAATCCCTTTCTTGGATTTCTACCAAATAAATACTGGGCCTATTGCCCCCATATCTTTTTTACCTTTTATTTGAATTTAAATATAGTATTAGGTGACTAGACCCTATATTATTTTTTCTCCTGATTTCATCATAATGAGTTTTTTTGTTTTTTTAATGTAATTCATTTTGGCTGCTTTAAAAACAAAAAAGTTTACCCCTGTCTTGCCATTATCCCTCTCTTGCCGATGGGGCTAATTCTAGCTACATTTGCAACAGAGGGGTTAATCATTTTGGATGGAGTGGTTGGAGGTGGCTGGTGATGGGGTTAATGGTGGGTGGCAGGGATGTGTGGAGGGTGTACGGGGACACACAACATAAAGGAATCAGACAGAGGACTGAATGTGGCATGCCCCCCCCAACTGAGCTTTCCCCTGTCTGATCAAATTCAAGCAAAGTTTTTGGTTTCTGACCAATTCCCTTGGTGATCTGGTCTTATTTTGTGATAATTTGGAGCTTTTTCCAAAGTATTTCAAAAGAGATTTTTTTTTTCCAGAAAAAAGGCAGTTTGTCAGAAAATTCTGACCTTTGGTCAGAAGGTGATTGACTGACCATAAGAAACTGTCTTAAGATAGAGCACATAAAAAAGTGTTACTGCTCCTTTAAGGAAATAGAGACATATGGTTACTCACTGTACAGTGGTGTTCTTCTTCCTGGATATTTTCTCTCTGATTCTGTCGACATGCAGCTACTTCATTTATAAGGGTTTTTTCCTTTGCTATAGTTTATTTCATGACTGTGAACACTGCAAAGCAATACATTGGCATATATTTATAGCAATGTGTTTGAAACATCTCGTGCATCCAAGGGGTTAAAGCGAAAGTTAAGAAAAACATAACTTAGAGAAACAAAATAGGGTTGTTTTTTCTATCTTTTTTTTTTTTTTTTTTGCACATACGATTGTGGCTTCCTCCTCTTTAAATGTGTCTAGTCCCCAATATCTCTCCCAAGACACTTGGCTGCTGAAATTTTTTAACAAGTCAGCCTATCCTTTGCAGTGTAGAAAGACACCACACTGTGAACAGCAGTAAAACGTGAGATAACGTTACACTCATAAGATTTTGATGGCACCTAAACCTTGACAAGCGTTCCTCCATGGACATGGAAAGCCAATAATGGAAATGCTTTCCTTACCACAGCCTGTAAACCGCGGCATATTTTTTAAGCATTAGTCCTGCCACCAAGGGACCTTTTAACAAAATTATAACTTTGGAAGGAAAATATTTTTTTATCAGCAACTTATAATATGTTTAAAAGCCAAGGATGTAAAAATATATTATCTGTTTTCCTTTTTGCAGACGGATGATAAATTGAGGCGTCATCTCGCTGAAGCAATTGCATGTTGCTGCATGTGGGGAAATAACAGGGTGGCTTTTGGAGATGCTAATGCTGTGGCCCCATTGGTGCATTATCTAAAATCAAACGACCCATTTGTCCATCAAGCCACTGCTAAAGCCTTGTACCAGCTGTCAGAAGATGCAAACAACTGCATAACAATGCATGAAAATGGAGTTGTAAAGGTAAGGTGTAAGTTTTTCTTCATAAATTGTTTTTACTCTTTCAATTTATATATATATATTGTAGGTAAAACAGGAAGTTAAACAGGAATATTCCTACAGTACGGCGATGCCTTATTCAAAAGTTATCGTTGTGCAAATCTCTGTATTTCCTTGTTGATGATTGATGGCAATATATTCATGACATTTTCATTTTTTGTGGCCCTATTGCTATTGCTGTACTTAAATAGGCCACAAAAATGCTGCCCTCATCCTATCCCAAAACTGAAACCTTTTCAATGTAATAACTTTTTTGTAAGATTGTATTTATGTACTTAAATTAGACTGTAAGAAAGTTTCAAGGAAACATTCCAAGCACTGAGAGTGCTCCTGTTTTTATTTTAATAAGCGTTTCTAACCCTTTAAAGGGATAGTAATGTTTCATAATAAAAGCAGCTCTAATTAATCATCATAGTATTTGGACTTTGGAGAGTGTTATTTCAATTCTGTAAGAGCTATAGTTCAAGAGTAATTCAATGACAAAGTGTCCCCCTCCCACCCCTTTTACTGATGTAACACTGCTCAGAGCAGGAGGGAGGTGCCCAGGTAGATTGCAGAGAGGGACAATCTTCAATTAAGATAAGGGAAAAAGCTGAAAATCTTGTCAAGGGGAGACAGGGCTTTCATTTTTCTGATAGGAAGAATAATGTCCCTTGCTGTTATCTGTCTGGTCTATGGACTACATTCCACATCTGAGAAGAGATGGCTTACACTAGGTAAAAGGGGTGGGAGGGGGAACTTTGCTTGTGAATATTTCTCAAACCATAAAGGTTTGAGAGATAAGACTTATATTGTTCTTCGTGTTTTTTTAATACCTACAAAATAAAATAAAGATAAAACGAAGTATTATTATCCCTTTAAAGTACTGAGTGGGTAAGAATAATTATCCAAGTCAAGAAATGGGATAATGAAGTTTAATGGTACCTTACAGATGTTCCCTTGAAGGTTAGTATTTTTTACGGCAGCTTTCGTCATCATAATATTATTATCTTTTATTTGTAAAATACCTACGTATTCAGCAGCTCTATACAAAAGGGGATAACAAATAAGAACATTATGATCTATACTAGTGTAAAAGCCCTTGTACATGGGCCAGCATTCTGTGTGTTCGGGCAGTCTCTACTATGCATATGTCTGGCCTTTTATATTATAGGATGATAGTGATATAATGAGAGGCCCTGCACACAATAGCTTTGATTGGTAATGATATTCCACAACGCTAGTCTGCAAGTAGAAAGCAGCTTGTGTAACAGAAGAAAGACTTATTCATCAAGCTAAAGAAGTGCAAGTCTGGATTAAATTTTAATTCCAAAATGTTCATAGCTTTCAGGTTCAGGACAGTATTGAGGATTATGACAGATGTTTTCAGTGGAGATAGGATGTTGGTCCACGGAGATATCTGATTGTCTTTAGTAGTCATGAACGCTCAGCTGGAAATGGCTTCAATAGTTGTTGTTTTGGGGGTTTTTTTGCCTTCCACTGGATTAGCAAAGGCAGAACTTGATGAATTCATGTGTTTTTCACCATTGTCAAATATGTAACTGTATACAGTTGTATGCAAACATTTGGTCTCCACTGGCCAAATTACATGATTTGTTGATTTTACGAGTGAAAAGAAGTTTACACAGTCTCTGAAAATTGTAATTCACATTTATTTATTTGCTAAATTTTACAGATTGAAAAAATCAAATAGAAAATGTGGCATGTGCAAATGTCTGGGCACCCTGTCAGTCAGTTCGTAATGACACCCCCTTTGGTAGAAATCATAGCCTCCAAGTGTTTCTTGTAGCCAGTTAACAGTTTTTCTATTCTTGCTTTAGGAATTTTTCCCCACTCTTTTTTTAACCCTTTGAGTGGCAGAGAATTATTCAATGCATTGCAAAGTAATGCATTGCATTACCCCTCTGGGAACTTAACGGGTTAAGAATGCTTCTAGTTCAGAAATATTCTTAGGTTGTACTGCGTGCACTGCATGTTTGGGATCTACCAACAGATTTGCAATAATATTCAAGTCTGCGTACTGTGGAAGCCATTCCAAAACCTTAAGCTTTAGTAGCTTTAAGTAGCTCATGGTTGATTTTTAGGTATGTTTTGGAACATTGTGTTGTTGTTTAATATCCAACCTCTTTTCAGCTTCACTTTCTTCACTGACTGTGGGACATTAGCTTCCAGGATCTGTTAATAAATAGTAGAATCCATTCTTCCCTATACCCACACAATATTTCCTGTGCCACTGGTGGCCACACAACCCCAAAGCATAATAGATGCACCACTTTGCTTAACAGGTCCTTCAGATGCTTCTCCTTTATTTCTCCAAATGTACCTTTGGTGATTGTATCCAAAAAGTTCAATTTTAACTTCATCATCACTTGGCTCCAAAATGCCTTGTGTTACTTACTTCAGATGTTGATTTTTGTAATGGTACCTTAAGCAAGGTTTCTTTCCAATGGCTTTTCCCATGTAGATCATATTTGTGCAAGCAGTGCTGCACATTGGACTGATGCACTGCTGCTTTTGTGCCAGCTAAACTTTCCTTCAGGTCCTTTGCAGTGAAATGGGGGTTTTGCTTTGCATTCCTGACAAGTCCACGAGGAGTCCTATTGGAGATGTTTGGTGGTCCTCTTAGATTAAGGCCGAACGAGTTAAATATGTTCTAAAACCTTTCAAAACAAAACATTAATGGATCAACTGGAAGGGTGCCCAAACTTTTGCACACTCCACATCTTCTGTTTTACTTCTTTTCAGTCTGTTAAATTCAGCAAATAAATAGTAATTTGCGTTACACTTTGCAGGAATATGTCAAGTTTAAGATTGTCCGCTGTAGACATTGTTTTCACTTAGAAAATTAGCAAAACATGTAATTTGGCTAGAGGTATCCAAACATTTGCATAAACTATAGTTATTTCCTTGCATTCTAGACAGGCCTCTAACATTGCATCACTATGCGTGGAGCCCTCTCTGGCATTCAGGGCTTGAAAGCAACATTAGTAAATGGGGATTTGGAGAACTATTTCCCTCAAGGGGCAGTGAATTTGCTCCAGAATTACACCTCTTTAGCTTGATAAATAAAGGTGCTTTGATGAAATAAAATATTGTCAAAGGATTTGAAAAGGAATGGTTCCTATAGAATTAATTGATAGTTTGTTTAACAGAAGTACTTAACTAGGTGGGAGTCCTTCATATATATATTCATATAGCAGTTCAGAGTATCTGTTTATAGTTGTCTTTAATTTCTGATGCTTATTTTAAATTTAAACTAATTGTCGATTGTAAGCAAGTGTAAAAAGTCTGTATGAAATAACCCACTGAGAAAAAAATTACCAGTTGTTCTTTAGTTCCCTGTAAGAGGAGCAGATATTGAAATACCACCTTCAGTCATTGTCAGTCCACTGCAGGATGAAGGCCTCCTCAGCATGTTTCCAGTATAGAAGTAGAAGAAGTCAGAGATGCTCAACTAGACTCTTGAGCCTGCAAGGGTATGCAAAAGCTCACTGGGACTGTGTCCTCGCGCCCAGGGTGCAATGTCTTTTAGCTCACAAATGCCATACACAGAGAAGAAATATTCTGAAGCATATCATACAGGTCCTGCCAAAACGACAGTCCTGCAACGAAATGCCAGACAATTCTTCTCCGAACAAGGGAAGCAGCTAACCCCAGACGTACGTTTCGGCCTTTTTGGGCCTCGTCGGTGAGGTGCAGCTGATCCCTCTAGGCACTTGTGAGCAAGGGGTCCACGTCTGGATTCCCCCATTACCCTTAGGGTGACTAACCCCAAGAGCAATTTGCATAGAAGTAGAAGAAGTCAGAGATGCTCAACTAGACTCACGAGCCTGCAAGGGTATGCAAAACCTCACGGGGACTGTGTCCTCGCGCCCAGGGTGCAATCTCTTTTAGCTCACACATGCCATACACAGAGAAGAAATATTCTGAAGCATATCATACAGGTCCTGCCAAAATGACATTCCAGCAACGATATGCCAAACAATTCTTCTCCGAACAAGGGACGCAGCTAACCCCAGATGTACGAGCATCTCTGACTTCTTCTACTTCTATGCAAATTGCTCTTGTGGTTAGTCACCCTAAGGGTAATGGGGGAATCCAGACGTGGACCCCTTGCTCACAAGTGCCTAGAGGGATCAGCTGTACCTCACCGACGAGGCCCAAAAAGGCCGAAACGTACGTCTGGGGTTAGCTGCTTCCCTTGTTCAGAGAAGAATTGTTTGGCATTTTGTTGCTGTACTGTCATTTTGACAGGACCTGTATGATATGCTTCATAATATTTCTTCTCTGTGTTTGGCATTTGTGAGCTAAAAGAGATTGCACCCTGTGTGCGAGGACACAGTCCCAGTGAGCTTTTGCATACCCTTGCAGGCTCATGAGTCTAGCTGAGCATCTCTGACTTCTTCTACATCTATGTTTCCAGTATATATATGGAAGTAGAAGACTGGAAGCACTCTCACTATTTAAAATGGGTCAAGGTGCCTAGGTACTAATATGAAGGTTAGAGTCTATTTAGATTCAAAGAAACAGAAGCACTCACAGGATTTTAAGTTTGAAAAGTTAAAGGTTTATTGTCAACATTGTGGCCAGAGTTCCTGGCCTTCCTTAAAACAAAATTACAGTGAATAATAAACTCTTTTATACTCCATGCTTGAAAAAAGAATTAGTGCCCTCTTGTATTTGTGTTGTCATTAGTAGTAGGAGGAGTTACTAATCTATTGCATGATTGACATGAAAAAGATGATCTAAGAGTATACCAAGAAGGGCGTGACAGAAAAAGAGGGAAATAAATAAATAAAGTAATTTTAACCCCTTCGGGTCCACTGATGTGCCATGACCATCACGGCTGCCCGGCACTTAAGGACCAGTGACGTCCTGGCATGTCACGCACTTTTTACTCA
Organism: Rhinophrynus dorsalis; assembly: GCA_037306005.1. Taxonomy (NCBI): domain Eukaryota; kingdom Metazoa; phylum Chordata; class Amphibia; order Anura; family Rhinophrynidae; genus Rhinophrynus; species Rhinophrynus dorsalis. The sequence continues at coordinate 435,898,007 of CM074723.1, read as the reverse complement.
CAGCGCTCCTGCAGGAGCAATGTGAGTAGTAGCGGGAACTGAAATTGATCACTCCAAGACCGGATCAATCTCTTTCAGTCCCCCGTTCGACGTGCCGGCATACGTGATCAGTCACGTGGGATGGCACGTCAAACATTTCTATCTGATCCTTAAAGGACCACACACCCCGGAACCGCTGGTCCTTAAGGGGTTAAATACAGAAAACCTTAAACGAATTAACATTATCCTGAATGAACACAAACATATATTTACATAAGGAATGGTGTCAGTATGAACTACAAGAAAATAAAGGAATTATTATATGAAGTTTGGTAATGTGAGAGAAATCCCAAGTGCTTTTTTAGTCCACTGCCTTTGGTGCTGAAAAAAGCTGACCTTCTTTATTTCATATGTCTTTCTCTTTTGGGTATCTTTGTAATCTCTAAGTATTTTGATTTTGAAGTTATGGGTGGAGTGGTTTCTCTGGTGAAATGGTGACATCTGGAGAATTTTTTCTGTTTAATTCTTAATTGATCGTCTGTGTAAATTTATTCTTAGGTTAAGCTTTAGACCTGTTTCACCGATGAAACATCAAATTTCACATTCCATGCATAGCATCCTATATATATATATATATATATATATATATATATATATATATATATATATATATATATATATATATATATATATATACATTTGCTGATGTACATGAATATGATCCTTTAATTTTGTATATCTTATGGTTGTGTTTTGCGGTATTCTTTTCACAAATGCGTTCACATAGTTTACACCAAGATTTCTTACATGGTTTAATGCCATAATCAGTATTTGTCTCTTCTTGATCATTTTTCTATTAACCCGTCCTTGTTTCAGATTTGGTGGTTGTCTGTATGCAAGAATAGGGGGTTGTGGGGAAAAGTCTTTCTTCCAGTGCACAGTTGTGTGTAGCCACTAGCAGTATATGTGTAGTGCGTTCTTCCTATTTGTATTGTAACAAATGTTTGCGGGGTGTTCTCAATGCAGAGGTTATACAATGTGATACCATCTAGTTTTCATATGTTGAACTATACATCCTAATGGAGATCTTAGTATTGGATCTAGAACGTTCTCTAAATCAGTTGATTCTAATAGGTTTTTAAGTACTCTAGTAGCCTCCATATTGTGTGGAAGAATAAGGTACCGTATATCCAGCTTAGGAGAATTAGGATAAAGTGCAGTAGTCTTATGAACTTTGAAGATCAATCTAATACTTTACAAGAGCAGTTTTTAGAAAAGGGTTATCCTCCTAAACTCATTGCACGTAGTTATGATAGGGACAAAAATTCGGAAGGACATCTTGAAGTGTAACCATAAAAAAGCTTAAAAAGCTGTACAAAAATATAAAGTTAGATTTGTTACCAGATACAATATTGATTTTAATTAATTGAAGGTGTTTTTAAGAAACGTATTGATTCTCAATATGGTTCGTATAGATATTTTTGGGGATAAACTCTGTTTTGAAATAATTTACTTTACCAATCGAATAAATGAAATATACCTAGAAGTGTTGTTTTAGTTCAACCTTATGTCGAGGGTGTTCTTTTGTTTGACACAGGAGTATTTAGGGCATGAGTTTGACATGCTTCGGTTTGCACTCTAGTTGTTTAACATGAAGAGCACTTTGTGCTCAGAAACACGTAATTATTACAGCTTTTGTTCACTTGATTCACATATATGTGACTATAATAATAGATTTTAATTCTTATTTTTTATTATATCTACCATGGTGTAGTTTGTTTTTATTTTTTTATTATCACACAGTCCTGACCTGATAGAGCTGTATACCCAGAGCAAGGCAGGTTGGAATCCCTGCATGCACACTAACCTGCTTGTTCTTGGACAGCCAATCCTACTGCCCAAGTAAGTTATTTGTTGCTTATGATTCTGTGGATATTGCATTTTCTACACAACAGCACCCCCATCTGGGGTTTTTTTTTTTTGCCTATGAGGGTGGCTTTTGACCTACCAATCTCTGGGGGGAGAAGGTTTTTTTTTTTGAGTGTGGGACTTAGTGGTGGCAGTCAATATCCTTCATCTGCTCTAGTGGTCCGTCATTTACATACAATATTATTGTGAGTATTCTTGTGTTACTGCCCTATGAGAGCCCCTTTGTTTTTGTGCCTTATTTTGTTTGTGATTGTCATTGTTTTGTAACCTTTGTGTTGATAAAGGTTCATTATAGGACCAAAACATTGACCATTAAACTTAATTTTTTTCCATCTAAGAGTCCTCTGAGTGCTGTTTCTTTTGCAACTTCCATACAATTTTTTTTTACCTGCAATGGGGTCAAAGACTTGATGAATCAAGAGTGCCTGCACAACCGCTAATTTATATCTATAACATCAATGAAAGAGTAAAGCGCCTAAAATGTAAATGGGCAGGTCACATAACAAGAAGACCTGACTGTTGATGGACCAAACTCATTTTGTAATGGATTCCTCGATACGAAACACCCAAAAAGAAGACCAAAGACAAGATGAGTTGATGAAACTACCAGTGGCAATGAAAAGTACAAGACCGAAATTGTTGAGGAGGCTTAAGATGATGATATGATATGATGTAAGCCTTTTTTCCACACTTAAGAACACTGTCTTCAAAACATCTGGATGTGAATCGAGAGAACAATTATCCCTGTCAGCCTAGTGAACAAGTTCCTGAATAACCTGAACCTGCAAATTCAGCAGATGTTATGGAATTCTAAATACAGTTGAGTTGACACAGTAATGGCCTGTTTGCTGTAATGCTTTACATGCCTGTATGGATTAAATATGCCGGAAAGTCTAATGAGTGTTAGCATATGAGGAGCATAGCAGGTGTCTGTAATGCACATTGTTCTTTTTTTATATCAACCCTTATATATATGGCATGTTTTGCTAGACTGCAAAATGCCTCCTGTACCCAAGGCCAGTCTAGCGGTTTTTAACTTGTTAGCCATCTAATTAGTTCTTGGTAACATCGTAACATAGTTGATGAAGCTGAAAAAAAGACATACGTTGATCAAGTTCATCCCATGCCATATCAGTTTGTTGATCCAATTGAAGGTTAAAACAAAACATTGAAGCCATTTCCAGTTAAGCCCCAAGTGGCGCACCCCACATATTTTAGAGGAGTTGTGATGTCCACAATTTAGTCCAGATATTGCACTGCACTTAGAAGCTGTCCAACAGCACTTGTGATTTACATTAAACCTGACTTACAGATTTACCATCACAGTCTGCATTGGAAATGACCCACATAGTATGCCTTCCATAAAGAAATGTAATGGCAGCCTTTTAAATATCAGGAAAATTACTTACAGAGCTTGTAGTTGTTACCACAGAGCCCTAATCATTTACTGAAAGTTACCTTTTAAGCAACAGGAATATTGTCCTGCGTGTTTATCGGTTTATAAAAAAAAAGACTAACGAATGGAGCTTTAAAGGGATAGTAATACTTGAAAATAAGTTGATTTTATTTTGTAGCCCTTAAAAAAACATGAAAAATGATATAAGTCTTATCTCCCAAACCTTTATGGTTTTGGAGATATTCACATGTATAATAAAGAAAAGTTCTCTTTTCCTGGCTGTTTCAGCCAAGTCTGCCATCTAGTGGACAGATTTGGAATTCAGTCCACAGAGCAACAGGCAGCTCTTTAGCAGTGCCGAGATCACGATCTTTGAAAAGAACTACTTCATTGGAACGGTCTATAAAGTGTGCCTGGCTTGAAAGCACACTTTGTAGACAATTCCAATTAAGAAATTATTTTTAAAGATCATGATCTCAGCACTTCTGGAGAGGCACAACCGGTCAAGTGACCGGATTCCAAATCTGAGGGGTGGAGTAACTTTACTTTTGAATATCTCCCAAACCATAAAGGTTTGGGAGATAAGACTTATATCATTTTTCATGTTTTTTTAAGGGCTACAAAATAAAATAAACTTATTTTCAAGTATTACTATCCCTTTAAATATTTTAGTGAAATGCACAAAATAGCATAGTAGTTAACAACTGCAATATCACTTGGCTTTTATTAGGACAAATAGTTACATTTACAAAGAAACAGGGAAATTGCTTGATTTAAGGACTAATGCTGCTAGCCTGTTATCCGGATGGCTGCTGGGATTGTGTGAGTTGTGGACAGCCACACTGACAATCACCATTAGCATTGCAGTGGGAATTCTCCTGGCCATAGGAGGCAAGTTCTAGTGGGAATTTAATTGGTGGTAGAGAAAAAGCAGGAATTTTAATGGATTTTTGTCTTCCAGGAATATTCCCTCAAAAAGAAAACAGGACTTCCCATTCTTCTCTACAGACAGTGCACAATATATATTGTGAAGCAAGGTGTCACACAACACTCTTATCTTTTCCATTGTTATAATTTAAGAGAATAATGTGACCCTCGCACAAATAGATTTCGGACCTTGTGGCCCACAATTGAAAAAAACTCTGCTACTACACTAACTATGGACTTCTAGAGCAGTGGTGGGTAACCTTCAAGAGCTATAACCCCCATTCTGTTCTCTCCTGCAGTGGGATTAGGAGATAAACACAGTTTCACCTTAATCCTTTGGTTGCTACAGAGATCTAGAATGCATTGTGAAGCAATGAACTGGGGACATCTCTAGTATCCAAGGGGTTATTCAGTCCCTATTAAAAACTTGAAACTGTTTGCCATCTGAATGTCAAACAAAAGATTCAAATATGTGGTCCTTTGGAGGACTAAAGAGCCCAATATGCAGCCATTAGGATAAATGCGGTTGCCTAGCTCTGTCATACAGGCTTACGATTATTTCTAATGTCATGAATGTCATAACAGTTCTGATCTAATATAGTTTATAACATGCAGGCTTTTGTTATGTATCACTATTGTGATGATTACCCTGTAAACAGTTAGCATCGAAAAGAAAGATATTCCAGCTTTATGTACTGTGAGCGCATTATCAACCTTTTGCCACTCATGTATTAAAAGGACAGTATAAGTAGGGGTGCGTGGGACTTTCTGGTGCAGGAAATAATTTGGAGGAAAACAGCAGGACCTTCTGCCACCACAGTAATTCCTGTGTAAAGGCCCTCTCCATTAGTGTGTGTGTGTGCACATGAATATGTGTATGTGTGATGATGAAACTGTGGCACTGGGAGGACGGAAAGCAGCAAGGAAATGAGGAAAAGTGGAAAAACTGAGTTTAAGATGTTGCACTAGGCTTTACCATCTGCAGGTAAGTTGCATCTGGATTTTGTCCCCTTTGGCATTACTTCAGAAATGCAAGAAAGAAATTTGAAATTGTGCAAATCCATAATTCCACATTCCAACATTCCACACTGCTCCTTCTCCTACGTGATACTCCTTGCTGATCAGTAAAATCTAATTTACATAAATGTAAAACTAAATAAAGCTAAACATCTCATAAACCATTGTTTTAAATAAAAAGAGATTGACAGGTTTTTCCAAAACCGATATACCAAAATCTACATGGATAACTAACATGTGAAAGAAAATATGCCATTACAAAATGTGTAGTGTTCCATATCTGTATATGTTTGCATAAAATTATGTTTTTAAATAAACATACATCTGATTGGTTTTGTTATATTTTCCACTCCCCCGTGCTAAATGCCTTTCTTGTTTCCAAGACCTGCTACAGCCAAAAAATGGGCTGTGACATCATTAATGACTATCTAGTTGTGGTGTGTGCGCGCAAGAGTTTGGAACAATAAACATTTCAGCATGTTCTTATTCTATCTGTGATTTATACCAAGCAAACCTGCAAAGATACATCTGTCTGGCAACTCTGAAAGTAGTATATCATTATAAAAACACAAGGCATATGTATGCATGTGTCATCAGGTCTTCTAATCTGAATGTAGTGTTTTAAAGAGCAAATAGCTATGACATGAAAAGTTTTATTATGTGTTCTAACACAAACCTGCAAGTGAATAAGTACTCTTAATTCCATATTTATTAGCATTCACAAGTGTATCAATAGCACCTTGTTTTTCTTATTCTTGTTTATTTATCTATGATCAAGTGCAAGAAAAAGCCACTGATATACACAAATTTCTCTCTCATTACCTTTGCTACGGTATGCTATATTAGACAATGGTGGGGACATCAGCATTATCATATGCAGTATGAAGGTGGTTCACGTGTTAAGCAAGGCGTTTCACACAGAATGTCCTCTATGCTGTTGTTTTGGCACCAATATGGTAGGTTTCACTTGACCCTTCATATGTGATCAAAATATTTTATGAATGGTTGCAGCAAAGTGCAGTGTATTGAAAGTTTGCTTTATTTTTAGAGCTCCCCAGAGATTTCACATGAAATTAACGGGTTTTACCACAGGAGTTGGTTTGAAATTTGGTGTACAGGAATTTAGCATTTCTATTACATATCCCTGTACTAATTTATTAAGAATAGAATAGAGTTAGTACAATATAATGGATAAATATTAAAATGCAAAAAAACTTCATAAAAGCATCCAAAAGCATTGAAATTCACAGTTAAAGTTCTGTGGATGTAAAGTTTATGGCCCCCTCTCAGTGTATAGCATGAATCTCCATTCCTGCTCCCTATGGTGTCAGCCTGAGCAATATTCTTGTGAATGAGTCCTGTGGGATGAAACTAGTGGTTGGCCTTGGAGTAATCCGGGGACAGATTGTCAGTGATGCCAAATGTTTTTGGTTGAAACAGCTGTATCAGTGGCTCACTGGAGGTCATCTTGGAACACGCTCGCCATTGCAAAGCGGTTGTGCAACAACATTCTCCAGAACTGACGATCCTTGTGACTGTGGTCCAGCAATGTAGGTCAGTCTCTGACTGCAAAATGCTTCAGTATTCTTGAACGCAGCAAGAGCAATGGGACCAATATTGGTGCCCCATTCCAAAATCATGATGAATTTGTGAAGCACTGGCTAGGATGGACAGTTGGGCCTGCTGCAGTTCCAGGATCCTGTCCCTCTCGTGTTTGTCAGTTGACAGTATACTTGATGATGATATACCCCTTGGGATGTCATGAAGCATTCCATGCCAAACATCTGGCACTTCACATTGGTGCTGTTCTAACAGTAAAGTAGACTTATTGCCCTAAGACAAGTGAAAATGTTTTACAGATTAAAATCTGCCTATATCTCATACAAGCCATCTTTCTGTAAAATAGATTCTAGTTCTACCATGAAGAAGGCAACCGTTGGGATGTGGAGCAATGTGGCTGTACCATCTAGTTTTGAACTAACAAATAAATAAAGCTAACCAAATCATAAACAGTTGTTTTATATAAAAAAAACATTACCAACATAAATGTAGGTCTTTTGAAAGCTCTATCAAAATCCCCTGTTTGTTACTAAGTGAGAGTTGCACTATATTCTATGGAGCCAATGCATTAAGATCTTTCCCACCTCAGGCATAGGCTCCATAAAATAACACAGACATTGGAAAAGTGATATCAGTGGAGATGTCACCTCTGCTGTATCATCTGTTTATTACACTTTCGTGCCTCTCCCCCATTGGTATGTGTGTGGTGTGTGTGTGTATGTGTAGATGTGTGTTTCCATATGTGCACATGAGTGTTTTTTCTTGATATACAGCAACCCTTTGATCTTTCATTTACATCTGAATGTAGTATTTGTATTGTTTTTACTCTAAATATAATGTAAACCCTTGGATGATATTGACCTCTCCAGTGCATCCTAAGGGTTTGGTGAGAAAAGAATAGTTATGATGCTGAGTATGAAAGGTTTATTTAGTGTGAACAACACAAACCATATAATCAAACATACAATAGTAAGAGATGCACGGCTCAGCTGACCTGGGAAAACAAGAGAGTTATACAAAATGTGTAGCTGGTTTTCTAGTGCTGGAGTAATTGTACATAATTATGAAACTACTTTAGCTTAGTTTCTGTTATTCCTGGAACTCTTGTTGTCCTTGCCCTATACTTTGTACAGAACGAGAATAAATTAAGGTGATGCCTGTCATTCGATATGAATTAGTTGCTATTTGGACTCCAAATAATAGGTCACTAGTCTATCCATCAGCTCCAGAAAAACATCTTAATCCCTTTTTTTTGTACAGGACTCTGCAAATGTATCAATCATATCACACTCAGAAAGTTCACAAAGACAAGTGAACACATTAAACTCAATCCTTTCTTGCAGATGTTGTTTATTTTAGGAATGGCTACTGTATCATGAAAACCCTTAAGTGTAATTGAAGCTGTGTTAACTGGATGTCAGGTGCTAACATTTTCTCATTTTGTCAAGATCTACAGGAAATGGCAAACTGATGCCTCCATACACAATGTCGCACTTATTCTCTTTTTTCTGCTAGCAGGAAAGTGCCTACATGGTCGAGTAGTTTATTATGTAAGGCTGCCAGGAGGCACAATGAGGCTGAGAAGAACTGGATCAATTCTGGTACAAATCAGCTTCACCAAATAAACATTCCCATTGATTTAAATGAGGTGTTTAACCTTTTGATTGCTAGGTAGATCTGAAACATTTTGTTTTGAGATGTGTTGGAGACCTCTCTAGAATTCAAGGAGGTAAAAGACCTGTTTAGGCCAATGGGAATATGGAGAACTTGGATTTGTTCCCAAAATGAGGCTGATCTACTAAGGAGAACTGAAGCAATTCTGGGGTAAATAGGTGGCGCCATCGGGGGCCAATAAACATTCAGCATGATTTAACCCCTTTTAACCCATTGAGTGCTAATGAGATTTTTAGCTCTTTGATTTAACCCCTTGAATGCTAATGAGATCTTCAACTCTTTGCTGTGAAATGCGTTGGAGACCTCTCTAGCTTCCAAGCAGGTAAAAGTCCCATTCAGGTAAGTGGACATTTTGGGGATGTTTTTATTTGTGCCCAAAATGAAAAGAACTGGCACTAATTCATATGGGACTTTTAACCCTTGAATGCTAGAAAGGTCTCTAATGCATTGCGAAGCAGTGGGTTGGAGACCTCTCTAGCATTTAAGGATTAAAAGTCCTATTTAAATAAGTGGGAATTTTTGGAATTTTTATTTGTCCCCTATGATGTGGTTGGATTCCTACAGATCTTAGTATATTCGTTCTCTATGTGTTTTTATGCCTTTTCTTTCCATTTTGAGGTCAGGATAATCTTTGAGAGCTAGATTTCTGACTGGAGTTAATTTTTCAAAAACTAGAGTAACGCTATCATATTACTTGACATTTGGAATCCATAACAAGTGCTGCATTATAGTCTGTCTTATCCCATCTGGGGAAACTCTTCAGTAAGGAGACCAGCTTATCATTGCCTTGCACACAGTAAGACCTTTTGTTTAGTGCTGTTTGATACTTTACTTTGAGGTTGGTATGAGCGCTTCTCTTGGCAAAAATGAAGTATCTTTTTAACTTTTATAATGGAAGGAAACTAGCTTTTAACCTAAAAAATCTGCACATTTTAATCTAAATTAAAATGTGTCTCAATATCGAACATTTTAATATGCTTAATTTTATTTTGATGTCATGTTCACTTGTGATGATGTCATTTCCCCTCCCTGCACAACACTGTATGCAAATAATATACTTTGCATATAGTGGTTGGCAGAGAAGGGAAGTGACTTCATCACAAGGGATTTGAAACCATAAATCTTAGCAATTTTACATGTATATTGTATAGACCTCTTTTAACAGAGATTAAAATATTTAGACTTTTTTAAACACTCAATTAAACAGTTGCACGTTTGGATAAAAACCCATAAACAAATATGTAGAAAGCAAAATATATGCAGCTCAATTTAGTGGAAAAGATTGCTACTGGTTATGTCTGCCAGTTTAGCAGTGGGCCAGAAAAAGAGGAATCTGGCAGTGTCCACAGCTAGCAACTTCATCTTTCATCTGTATTTCTCTTCTGTATTTATCTTGCCTCAAGAATATGCAGGGAATGTCTTTTCCTTCCGACTTGGCTCTTTCTGTAAACCACAGAAATACTCCGTTCAGTGTCTTGCAATTGTCCGGGTCTATACACTGTACAAGACTGGGGCCTCTGCTGAATAACAAATGTTTATTTAATTTGACAGCAATAAAGTAAAGATAAAGCGCTACTGAAGACATGTTCATGTACAGAGTACAATCACTTCAAAGTCCTAAATTAAATAAAAACAAGCTTTTTTTCTAATTGGCTTAATCGGGAAAGCTTTTCTCGGAGGCAATTTGCCAGATGATTGTTTACAGATTTTCTTTCATTAACAGTCATTTCCATAAAATATATAAATATATATGTTATATATATATAACAAAGCATAACACCTTTTATAAGAGTGCACCGCAGCAGTATGCAGTGCAGGACCTTTTTTTTTTCCCCTCTGAACTGATTAAACTGCTAGGCTGTATGGACGAGCCTCATACCGTCCTCCAAAAAAAGGACTGGGAGGCTGACTTCGGCATCACTATACAGGATGCACAATGGTTGACTTCCTTCCGGATTCACGCGATGTTGGTTCCTGATATCCTAATGAGAGAAACAAACTACAAATTCATGATGAGATGGTATATGACAGCCACCAAAATTGCTGCCTTTGCATCTGGCACATCCTCTACATGCTGGCGGAGTGCTGTGAGTGAAGGCTTGTTGCTACACATGTGGTGGTCCTGTCCTTCTGTTGCACCATTTTGAGTGGACATAGACACTTGGCTAACTACTTTTTCACTGTCGTCCAATACAGGTCACTGGTACCATGGGATGTGTAGTCCCCTTTAATAGGCAGGAACAATTATGCAAATAATTTGCAAGGGGCGGAGCCTCCCCTCTTACTTAAGCCACCTTCTGGCCAGAGCCACCCATATTGATTTGTTCCTGGTGTGCTTGCACACCAGGCAGAGAACAGCTATGCTTCTTAGAGTTTTATTATTTTTTCTTCAAATATGGAATACCACCATTAGGAGGGTGACCATGGCTGTGAATGCCCTCACCCGAAGTGGCTAGTGCAGCTTCCAGGGATTTCTGTGGACCTATACCTGATGAGGGGACAGCTTGTGTTAAGCAGCTCCCCTGTTGGGGAAATTACCTCTGGTTCTTTCCCTCCCTATCATGGTCACCTGAAGACAGAAGTCTGCGAGAAAGGTGAGTCACCCATTGAGTGCTGAAGGTCCACTTGTCCCCACAGTGTCCCTTTGATGGGCTTGTATTTGGGAGTTTTAATACACTCCAGCACTCATAGGGTGTTTTTATTGCATTATCTCTATTTATGCAATTTCTGTGTTATTCTCTGAGTTTTGGAGCATTGGGTATTCATTTATTTATGTTTCTCATGTATTTCATGCTTGTTTGGGCACTTTTTAATGTTTTACTAAACTTTATTAAAAATGGTGTTCCGCGCCTTTAAGCGCGGCTTTTTCCCGCTCAGCAGCAGAGCTCCTTTACTCTCTATGGGAATTCACAGTTTGGGACATATCTCTGAAACCGCTTGTCACAGCAACTTCAGAGTGGGCTCATTTTAATGCTAGGCTCCTGCTCTATCATCCGGTTGGTGTTTTATTAATGTAGGGGGTTCAGGGGGGCTTCGGGCACTGTTTGGGGTACTTGCATAGGGAAAACTACATTTCCCATGAGCGCTTAGCTCGCGCTCGTTTCTGATTGGCTGTCATGACGGCCGCCATTTTGTGGTACTTTTCCAAGGCGAGTACACTACGCAGGGACCGAGCCTTCTCTCTCCTCACCAGATTAACCCTTCGCTGGCCAGATAAGTCCGTTTTTAGACCTTTTCTGGGGTGAAACTTTAATCTTTAACACTTTTCTGGGTGATAGTGTTTGTTGTGGGGTATATTGACGCTGTGAGCATGTCTACTTCACTGGAGCTAGGGGCTAGACCCAAGACTAAGGAGGCTGGGGGGTCTTCTACCCCCATGGCGTTTTGCTCCTCTTGCCACATTGGGCTGGATTGCGATAATGTGGGGGATCTATGCCCTAATTGTACTGATAAAGATAGCAACCCTGGGCTTCCCAGCCACGCTATTGAGCCATCTTGGGTGAGGGAGTTTAAAGCTGCCACTAGGGATCTCAGATCCACGCTTCAACTCTTTCCCTCTCAGGTACAGGGGGCTCTCCAGGTCTGGCAGACCCCCTCTACTATCAGGACCTCCCTGCCTAAGCCACAAGGAGCTCCTGATATTACTGATTCTTCTGAAGAAGAACTTTTACAGGATTCTGATGCTGAGGAACGTACTATTATTGAATCTAACAGGTCCATTGGGGACCCCTATGAGTGTGACCCTGAAGTTTCGGCTGAGGGTCTGATCAGAGCGGTTCTGAATACGCTCAACCTTCCTCTGACTCAGGAATCCACTTATGATCCTACTGATGTTTTTCAGAAAAAGCCATCTAAACCTGTTGTTTGTTTTCCAACTAACCCTACTCTTGCCCGTCTGGTTTCTGAGGCATGGAAGAATCCTGATAGATCTTCCTCTGTCTCCAAAAAGTTTGCCAAACTTTACCCTTTTCCCGAAGCGGAGCTGGCAAAATGGGTTCATCCTCCCAAGGTGGATGCTCCTGTGTCTAGACTATCCAAATCTACTGCTTTGGCTGTCTCAGATGCCTCTGCCTTGCAGGACTGGACGGATAAGAAATTAGAGCTCTCTCTTAAATCTATTTTTGCCTCTATTGGCACTGCCATGCGCCCCACCTTTGCTGTGGCATGGGTTAATAGGGCTATTGCAGCCTGGACTGAACGACTGACTGAAGCGGTTCGCCAGGATGCGCCTGTATCTGAACAGTTGCAGCTTCTTGCTAATATCACTGAAGCTCAGAACTATGTTGCTGATGCTGCTTTTGATGCTGTGCGCATGATGGCGAGGGCCTCCACTTCTTCTGTGGTGGCTAGACGCGCTCTTTGGCTGAAAATTTGGTCTGCTGATACAGCCTCTAAGAAAGCCTTGCTTTCCTTGCCCTTTCAGGGGAATTTGCTCTTTGGCTCTGAGCTCAAAGAAATGATCAGTGAGGCTACTGGCGGTAAAAGTACTCTTCTACCCTCAGTCTTTAAGAAAAAGTTTCCAGCCAAACGCAATCGGTCCTTTCGTTCCTTTCAGACTGAGACACGCTCCTCGGCCCAAACGGGTCCTCCCACTACGCGCTCCTCCTCCAAGCCCAAACAGTCCTGGAGGCCCAAAGTTGCCTCCAAGGCCAAGACCTCCAAGACTGCTTCGGCATGACTCGCCGAACCCGGGTCCGCATCCGGCTGTAGGCGGTCGTCTCCGCATCTTTCGCCGGTCTTGGGAGGAGTCAGTGGCGGACCCATGGGTTCTTCAGGTGGTGTCAGAGGGATACAGGATCCCTTTCTCTTCCCTTCCTCCTTTTCGGTTCCATTTTACTCGTCCTTCTCAGGAACCCTCAAAAAGGCGTCTGTTCGACGACGCTATTCAGGATCTCTTGGACAAAGAGGTCCTGGAGGCGGTTCCGCAGGGGGACACAGGTTCAGGATTTTATTCCAACCTGTTTGTGGTAGCCAAAAAGGACGGAGGAGCCCGTCCCATCTTGGATCTCAAAGATCTCAATGCCTATGTGGTGACTTCCCACTTCCGCCAGGAGTCCCTGCGCTCTGTGATTGCAGCAATGTCTCCAGGGGAGTTTCTTGCCTCCCTGGACCTTCAAGATGCTTATCTTCACATCCCTATTCATCCAGAGAGCAGGAAGTATCTCAGGATTGCCTGCCACAGGGGACACTTTCAATTTACAGCGCTCCCCTTTGGACTGACTACAGCTCCTCAAGTCTTCCAGCGGGTGCTGGGCTCCTTGATAGCGGTGCTCCATCAGGATGGGATCAGAGTGACACCCTACATGGACGATCTCCTACTGAAGGCCTCCTCAGCGGAGCTTCTCCACCAGCAGTTGCAGAGGTGCATGCACACCCTGAACCGTCACGGATGGATCCTGAATCTGGACAAGTCGGACTTGATTCCTTCTCAGAGGCTTCTGTTCCTGGGTCTCCTGTTCGACACTCGCCAATGCATGGTGTTTCTTCCAGAGGACGTGGCTCACCAGATAGCCGTCAGAGTGGCTGGGATTCTGGACATGGACGAAATTCCAGTTCCGAAGTTGTCGTCCTTAGTGGGGAAGTTCATTTCCACGATCGAAGCAGTACCATTTGCCATGGCCCACTCCAGGGATCTTCAGAGATTTGTGATCCAGACGTGCAGGAATCATCCAGATCATCAACATCTGTCTGTTTCTCTTCCTCCTCATGTCGAGTTGAGTCTGCACTGGTGGTTAGATCTCTCTCATCTCTTGAAAGGGAAATCCTTTCTAGTTCCTCATTGGACCACAGTCACAACGGATGCCAGCCTTCGGGGCTGGGGTGCAGTCTGGGGTCGCTTCAGTGCTCAGGGGAAATGGGGTCTGGAGGAATCCATGCTCTCCATCAATGTTCTGGAACTTCGAGCTGTCCGGCTGGCCCTGAGGCACTGGGAGTCTCAATTGACCGGTCTTCCAGTCAGAGTAGAGTCCGACAACGCCACGGCGGTGGCTTACATCAACAGACAAGGCGGCACAAGAAGCGGTTCCGCCTGGTGGGAAGTCAAGGATATTTTGTCTTGGGCAGAAGATCACGTGCCTGTCATCTCTGCAGTTCATATTCCAGGCGTGGACAACGTCATGGCAGACTTCCTCAGTCGTCACACCGTCGACAGCGGAGAATGGGCTCTTCACCCAGAGGTGTTTCACATGCTCACTCAACGGTGGGGGATGCCAGTGGTGGATCTGATGGCTACCAGACACAACAGGAAGGTTCCGGTGTTTTGCTCCCGTCTGAGGGACTCCCTTGCTCTAGCGGTGGATGCCTTGTCGATCCCTTGGGACTTCTCCCTGGCTTACATCTTCCCCCCTCTTCCTCTATTGATCAGAGTTATTCAGAAGTTGAAGAGAGAACGTTGTCCTGTCATCCTGATTGCTCCAAACTGGCCTCGCCAGTCCTGGTTTCCGGAATTGATGGCCATGTCAGTGAAGGATCCAATCCCACTTCCAGCCCGTCCGGACCTGCTTCTTCAGGGGTATCTGTGGAAAGAGGATGTTCACACTCTCCGTTTGATGGCATGGCGGTTGAATCCTCGATTCTAGCTAAGAAAGGCTTTTCTCCTTCTGTGGTGTCGACGATGCTCAGTGCTCGTAAGCCTGTGTCTTCCAAGATCTATCATCGCATTTGGTCAACTTTCGTGACATGGTGCTCTGTCAAGCAGTTGTCTCTTGACTTCCATCTTCCCACTGTCCTGGCCTTCTTGCAGGACGGTGTGGACAAGGGGCTCAGTCTGAGTTCCCTCAAAGTTCAGACCTCTGCCTTGTCTGTGTTTTTCCAGGAACGGATTGCCATCCTTCCTGATGTGAAAGTCTTCTTCCAAGGTGTGACTCATGTTCGACCTGCCTTCAAGAGTCCTGCTCCCCAGTGGGATCTCAATTTGGTGCTGGGAGTTCTTCAGCGACCACCGTTTGAATCCTTGGCTTCCATTCCATTACGTCTTGTGACTTGGAAGATGGCCTTCCTTTTGGCTATTGTGTCAGTACGCCGGGTGGCAGAGTTACAGGCATTGTCTTGTAAACCTCCTTACCTGGTGTTCCACAAGGATAAGGCTGTGCTTCGCACTACCAAGGAATTCTTACCCAAGGTTGTGTCTGAGTTTCACATCAATCAGGAGATTGTGGTTCCCTCTTTCTGCCCTAATCCTTCATCTGACAAGGAAAGAGATCTCCATTTGTTGGATGTGGTGCGTTGCCTCAAGTTTTATGTTCACCGCACCGAATCTATCAGGAAGTCTGACGCTCTATTCGTCATTCCTGAGGGGCCTAGGGCAGGAAGACCGGCTTCCAAAGTTACCATTGCCTCTTGGATTAAGGCTACCATCCGTGAAGCCTATAAGTTGAGGAATAAGCATGTTCCCTTCAGGGTGACTGCCCATTCCACCAGATCTATTGGGGCCTCCTGGGCCTACAAGAATCAAGCTTCTGCTGATCAACTGTGCAGAGCGGCCACTTGGTCCTCTGTGCACACTTTTTCTAAGCACTACCGAGTTGATGTACTGGCATCGGCTGATGCCAGCTTTGGAAGGAAGGTCCTGGAGGCGGTCTTGCCTGTGTAGGTCTTCCGCTCTGTGATCCTTAGTGCTTCCTTACTGTTGAGCCCGGTTGGCTCGTGTTCCGTGTGCTGTGTTAAGTTCAGGGATTGTTCCCTTGATTGGTGTCCGTTGACACTTACAGTTTGGGCTATGTTATCAACTGGTTAACAGTTCTAGTGACTTGGGCCTTGCGCCTGGTCCTTGCCTTACTTCCCGCCTCTGGATCAGCTCAATGTTTGTACATCCCATGGTACCAGTGACCTGTATTGGACGACAGTGAAAATAGGATTTTAGTCTTACCTGTTAAATCCTTTTCACTTAGTCCATACAGGTCACTGGTCTCCCACCCTGTCAAGGGACCAGTCTTGGCTCTCCTGTGGCATTCAGTGGGAGACCGTTCGGGCATGCTCACAGGAGTCTTTCTTTTTGCTTACCTGGGGTCAGTTTAGGGTCTCAAATCAATATGGGTGGCTCTGGCCAGAAGGTGGCTTAAGTAAGAGGGGAGGCTCCGCCCCTTGCAAATTATTTGCATAATTGTTCCTGCCTATTAAAGGGGACTACACATCCCATGGTACCAGTGACCTGTATGGACTAAGTGAAAAGGATTTAACAGGTAAGACTAAAATCCTATTATCAGGCCTGCACCTCCCTTGCACCCCCCATCCTTTCCTTTTATCCCTCCTGCCCACTGACTTGTCTCCTAGCCACCGGTCCTTGCTCCATCTTTGGGTTTTGTTCTCACGGCTGCTAGAGCGTGTATCCCAATGCATTGGAAGTCACCGGCTTCCCCTTCTCTCTCTCTCAGATTGGAAGCTTCATCTTAGGCAGATCTTAGAGATTGTGCAGCTCTCTCACCTCTCAATGGGCACAATCACTCTGTTTGAGTCTACTTATAGTACGTGGCTCCCCTTTGTGACTATTTAGGCCCCTATGATTGGCTGATTTCTCCTCCTACTTTTCATGACTGCAGCAGTCCCTCCCCCCCCTTTTCCCTTTCCTGATCTTTCCTTGCCTCCTCCCTCCTTCTTTCTTCACCTCCTCTTGGATCTTTCCTTTCTCTCACTCCTTTATTTTCACTCTCTTATGACTTGTTTCTCCTTTCTGCTTGTTCTGATCTGCCTGAGCAAGACTGAGTAATCCTTTTGGGTGTCCTATTGTGGCACTTTCCCATGCCATGTTACTTTTGCTTATTTGACAAATGGAAACTGTCCTACTTGTTAATTTGCCTTTTTTGTACGCTTGCAGTTTCTCTCAATAAAAAATTGAAAATTAAAAAAAAAAAATACATTATTCTAGGGGAAAAATGATAATGGCATTTCTCAAAATACTCACGAACATACAGATTCTTAAATGATTTTACACATTGGCATGCACTGTCAGACAGTCACACTGTCACACATGTTTTCACAAACATAGACACACACACACAAACACACACATACATATATATGTGTGTGTGCTTTCACACAATACTGACAGTGTCACACTCATATTCATTCATTCACACACACACTCTCACACATGCCTTCTCAGTCATTCACAATTTCAAAAGCAAACACACAGAAACACAGTCATGCACAATTTCACACACACACTCGTTCAAACACTGTCACATGCTTTCACAGTCACTTATTTTTACAAATACACACCTGATTTCTTATATTATATATGTCTTCACAGTCATGCACAATTTCAAAAACACATACACTCACACATGCTTTCGTAGTCACTGATGATTTCACACAGAAACTCATTCACACTGTCACAACCATGCCTTCACATTCACTGACAATTTCACAAATACATACAGACATGCACTCTGGTTCACTCATGCCTTCACTTTCACACAAAATGCA
This sequence comes from Rhinophrynus dorsalis, assembly GCA_037306005.1. NCBI lineage: Eukaryota > Metazoa > Chordata > Amphibia > Anura > Rhinophrynidae > Rhinophrynus > Rhinophrynus dorsalis. Next base: position 435,880,102 of record CM074723.1, on the reverse strand, counting down.
TTCATACACCATCATTCACACTTTGCTACTGGCTGCCCTTCCATGCCATAAAGGAAGATATATACAGCTTTTGTAGAAACCAAACAACTGAGTAAGCCATAGAAGTCCATTACAGATGAGAAATTTCCATGTACGTATTAGACTAATCTCGCCCAAAAGGGGAGTCCAGTTCCAAAATGACATGCAAATACCCTCTGCACGGGAATATGAGCTAACCCCATATGTTTGTTTCGGCCCTGTTGGGCCTCGTCAGTAAATTGCAGCTGGTTTCCCTAGGCAATGACAGTTTAGGACCACGTCTAGGAGACCCCTTAAGAGTATTCCAAATTCATGCCACAATGTGAGAGACTAGTCTCCACTCAGCAGCATCACATTTTAGCTCTGTAGTTCCTTTACAGAGGAGAAAATTCCACGTATACGTTAGACTAATCCTGCTCAAAAGGCAGTCAAATTCCAAAATGACTGGCAAGTCCCCTCTGCATGGAAACATCAGCTAACCCAGTATCCTAATGAAATGTCACCTCTGTTTGGCAACCATCAAAAGGGCGAGATCATAACGTCACCCGAATCCTCCCAAAGTTCATCCTTCCAAAGTGGATGCTCCTATCTCCAGGCTATCCAAGTCTACTGCCTTGCCAGTGTCTGATGCGTCTGTCTAAAGGACTGGACTGACAGTACTGCCATGCGTCCAGCATTCGCAGCAGCATGGGTGAACCGGGCCATTGAGGTCTGGACTGAACAGCTCACTCTTGCTATCCGTCAGGATGCTCCTACTTCGGATGAGTTGTGCCTCCTTGCCAACATTTCTGAGGCACAGCACTATGTTTCTGCTGCCCTATTTGATGCAATCCTTTTAGTGGCTAGGGTTTCCACCATGTCTGTGGTTGCCAGACGGGCTGTTTGGCTCATGATCTGGTCTGTGATACTGCTTCTAAGAAAGCATTGCTCTCCTTGCCTTTTCAAGGCACTTCTTTGTTTGGGCCAGATCTCAAGGATCTGATCAGTGAGGCCACAGGGGGCAAGAGTACCCTTCTACCCTTATAAGTTGATATAACGTTAAATATGTATAATTTTAAATATTATGTTCTTAGCAGCTACCATATGTAAAAATGCAGTTATTTAGAGAACATTTATTTAACTGTTTCAGTGCCAGAGGGGTGTGCCGTGCATTGGGGGTTATGCACTAAGCGGTGATAAAGTAGAGATAACTTCTCCAGTGATATCACTTCACCAGTTCCTATGTTATTCTATGGAGCCTATGCATTAAGATCTCTAAAGTGTGAGAAATCTTAGTGCATAGGCTCCATAGAATAACATTGGTAATGGTGAAGTGAAATCATTAGAGAAGCTATCACCTCTTTATCTTGCCTTAGTACATAACCCCCAAGTTCTTCTTAGTACATCTGCCTCTCTGGGAGTTATTCACTAAGGTGTGATAAAGAGGTGATAAAGCAGAGAACTGTCCACCTCCACCCATTTAAGATGTTCTCTCTTGAACAAAGAGACACGGACTAAATTCGTAGGAGCCATAATGGTTTTCTGGCCATAACGAGATAAGTGGAAGGTAATTATGAGGCGGCGTTAGTTCTCCTTTATGAGATATTTATTTCTAGAGCTCCGCTTCTATTTTGCTTTTTTTGCAATCAGAAGTCTGCATTTTAGAGGAGGCGGTGGATTTGCATATTCTCTGCAACCAATACCAATGTGAATTCACAGTTGTGTTCTGATTGGCTCGAGTTCCTGTGTTATTCTGTTGAGCCTATGCACTAAGATCTCCAAAGGTGTAGAGCTGTTACTGCATTGGCTCCATAGAATAGCATAGGAACTGTATAAGTGATCTCATTGGAGAAGTTATCACGGCTTTATCACCTCTTTATCACACCTTAGTGCATAACCCCCAATGTGTTGTTTTACAATTTGTTGTGCACCCTCTGGTATTCACCACAATGCACTGGAGATCTCTCTAACATTCCAGAGGTTAAACCAATGTGAATTTGGGGGACTTTTATTTGTCTTCTATAGTGCAACTGGTTTGTGCCACAATGACTCCATACATTTTGTGTGTAAGGTTTATTACTCAATGGATAAATATTTAGGCGCAGGTGTTAGTACTACCATGTTCTAAACATCCACATCAGTGGATTTGTACCTGTACATTTATCACTGACCAAGTACAAGGATACGTTTTTAAAATAATCTGTTTCCATTCCGCAGGTACAGGCTGTTTTATCCTATGTTAATCTGGTGGGAGTGAATGTACACGTACAGCAGATGTGAATAAGCATGATTTACTCTGATTTGTAGTGTATTTCCCTTGTTACAGTATTCTAGCCAAGAAAATATACTTGTCTACTAATAATTCCTGCAGTTCACATATGTATGTAGAAGTTATAAGACTTGTCTGTTTTACGTTACGTTATTCCGAAAGATTTTCATTTTAGAGGCAGGTTCTGTGTTTTTTCTGACACTTGTTTGAACTCCCAGAGATATTCTGATTGGCTCTGGAACTTAAGAGCCAATCAGAACACAACTGTGAATTCACATTGGTATTGGTTGCAGAAAATATGCAAATCCACCGCCTCCTCTAAAATGCAGACTTCTGATTGCAAAAAAAGCAAAATAGAAGGGGAGCTCTAGAAATAAATATCTCATAAAGGAGAACTAACGCCGCCTCATAATTACCTTCCACTTATCTCGTTATGGCCAGAAAACCATTATGGCTCCTACGAATTTAGTCCATGTCTCTTTGTTCAAGAGAGAACATCTTAAATGGGTCTTGCATGTCTTGCTCGTGGAGGTGGACATGACAGCTCCTGGCATTTTTTCAGACTAAAGCCCTTTTAGGGCCAGAGGTGTTATGCATCACACTCTTAAGGGGTTAGGAATATGCCACGAACAGAGTTTGAGGTCCTGTCCTGCTAACATCTGCCATGTCGTCCTCCATGGACGTGATATCCAGGACCAATTAAGGATTTTATCTCTTGCACCAAGGAACAAGGGAAAATGTATAGGAGCTATTAGAATTTTCTGGCCATAGTAAAGTTTGTGGGCATTTATTATATTAAGGAGCTAGTTATCAATTATTTTTTTAAACAGCAGGATATTTTTCCTCAAGGACCAAACAGACAAAAAAACAATGTACAAAGGGCCATATCGTATTAAAGGATGTATTGGCATTAAAGGGGAACTTTTACCTCTTAAAGACATTTAACCATGTGCATCAGTTAATAAAATAGTATGTTTTTTTTATTTTACTTACCTACTTCCTAAGATATGCACACTTCATTATTGGCACTTATGCATTCTGCGGCACACTGAATCTTCTACACAGCGGCGCAGGACTTCCCTGTCCGGTAATTCTCCTCCCACCTCCCTCCCAGCTGTCCCAGGGAGGGCGTTCACACTTCCCTTTGTATTGGTGTGCCTCGTGTTTGTCTCTACAGCAAGCTCCTTTTATCATTATACTGAGCTTGGGAGGTGATTCACTAAGCTGTGATAAAGAGGTGATAATGAGGTGATAAAGCGGAGATGACTTCTCCAGTTTATCTTTTCTCCAATTCCTATGTTATTCTATGGAGCCAATGTACTAAGATGTCTTCAACTTTGGAGATCTTAGTGTATAAGCTCCATACAATAACATAGGAACTGGAGAAGTGATAAACTGGAGAAGTAATCTACACTTTATCACCTTTTTAGCACCACTTAGTGAATCTCCCCCCTGGAGTAATTCTAGGTCAAACCAAATGTACCATAGGGAATAATTACATTGTGCAAATCCCCATTAAAGGGATAGTAATACTTAAGTATTACTAATCCCTATAGCAAAGTACTACTTAAAAAAAGTATTGCCCCCAGTGTCATCTCTCAAACCTTTATGGTTTGAGAGATAAACGCTTCTAAAGTTGCCCTCCCCCTTCCCCGTAGTCAGCATTCTAGCTGACTGCAGGGAAGAGAGTCGTACGACTTTCAGGCGGCTCTCCAGCATAAACTGATCGCGTTACTAAAAAAGAAAACTTTAACTGAAATGGTCTTCTACATGTGCTTGGCTTGCAAGCAAACGTAGAAGACCGTTTTAGTGAAAGTTTTTTTTTAGTTAACGCAATCGTGGCTCTGCTGCAGAGCCACCTGATGATCTCTGACCGGATTTCCCTGAGTCAGCTAGAATGCTGACTACGGGGAAGGGGGAGGGCAACTTTTTAGAAGCGTTCATCTCTCAAACCATAAAGGTTTGAGAGATGACACTGGGGGCAATACTTTTTTTTAAGTAGTACTTTGCTATAGGGATTAGTAATACTTATAATACTTATAATAAGTATTACTATCCCTTTAATTTAAATGCGGCATTTAACCCCACTGAATGCCGACGAGGTCTCCAACAAAGTTCAGTCAGTGCAAATATTTATTTATCCTCAGAATTACTCCGATTCCTCTTAGTAGATCAGCCCCAGTGATATGTGATGTTGGATACAAAATTTGATGTCTGTATTCAATTTATGCCTTTATATATTCATCAGCTCAGTATGCTAAGCTATGTTTTAACCAGATGCAAACAGTGCAGTTCAGATGAGTGATAACAGATTTCTTTGTGATTCAGAGACACATTGTCAGTGTCAGTATCAGATCTGCTATATTTTATCTGTGGGGATGGGTTGTATTGGAACAGCTGCAATCAAATATCTTTACTGCACCATTCAGCACCATGCTTCAATTAAAGTGGACCTGTTACCCTAAGATACCTTTAGTTAGTTTTAACCCTGTAAAGATCAGAGGGGCATGCTTTGCTCACCCTTCTGACACTCATGGGGTTAAAGGAATTAAATACCGACTATATACCGTGCTAAGGCAATAGCAAAAGTACTAATCAGTACTGACTATTATAGTCTTTTACTATGTGTTAATTTCTACCTTGATTTCTGAATGTGGCTGTTTTTATATCTTTTATATAATATACTAGCCATTTATTTGTAATATAAATAGTTTTTTGAAAAATTAACCCTTACTTGTTGGTGGTCTTGATATATGTTTAGTAGGAAAAAAAACCCATAAAACATGTAAATATATTTTAAAAGCATAACTTCCATATAAGATGATATGCTGTTTCCTTTCATGTGTATTTGCGAAATCTAGTACATGAATTCATGTTGGCTGGCTGTAAATTAATTTTAATATAATAAAAACTAAGCTGTATGCTTTCAGTTTCCAGCTGCCATTTAATGGATTCTGACTTCCAGTCCAACCCCAACTTCCTGATGTTCTTTACATCAGCCTCACTTTACTGCTGTAACATTCAGACAATTGGAAGCTGTGCTAGCACAAGCCTGTGTAGCTAGCTTGTGCAGTAAAGCAATGATGAAAAGGAAAAAGTAGTATGGAAAGTGCAATTTATCTCAATGAATAATGACAGCGAGTGTTATATATATAATAAAATTATACGGTTTGCACTTATGATTTCATAGACTGCTACAAAATTTGCATAAAGAAATTATGAAGTGAAAGCCTGACCAATGTACTAATAAAAATTTGTGTAATTCTACTGCAAACTAAATATACCACAGGGAATACATAAAAATACAAAAAGTTCCATTAAATTGATAGTAATGTTTCACAAAAACAGCATCTCCAATTAATCTTCTTAGTATTTGAGCCATAGAGAGTGTTATTTCATTACTGTGAGCGTTGTAGTTCAAGAGTAATTGAATGATAAAGTTTTCCCCTCCCACCCCTTTTACTTACTGTAAGCCCCCACTCCTCAGATGTGGAATCCAGTCCATAGACCAGACAGTTCAATATTCTTACTGTGAGAACAATGAAAACCCTGCCCCCTTGACAGGTTTTTCAGCTTTTTCCCTTATCTTAATTGAAGATAGTCCCTTTCTGCAATCTACCTGGACACTCCCTGCTGCTCTAAGCTGAGCAGTGTTACATTAGGTAAAAGGGGCGGGAGGTGGATACTTCATCGTTCAATTACTCTTGAACTACAACTCTGACAGAATTGAAATAACACACTCCAAAGGCCCAAATACTATGAAGATTAATTAGAGCTGCTTTTATTATGAAACATTACTATCCCTTTAACTAAAATGGGACTTTTAACACCCTTGAATGCTAGAGATGTCTTCCACGTATTGCTTTGCTATGCAAATTATCACTCCTGTCACATCATCACTTGGCTGTAAAATGAAGCTGAACGAAAAGCAACAGAAACAAAAGTGGCTGATGTGCTAAGAAGAATTCAATAGGTCTGCTGAGACAAAACAACACAAGGACAGACAACAGTATAATGTAAGTATAGTCATTTAATGACAAATCTAAATACAAGATAAAAACTTTAATAATTGCTCTCACATGTGCCCTTTCTTAGGCAGTAGGCCTCTCTGGGGTCCCTTCCCAAGTGTCAGAGAAACTGTGACCTTTCCAGGGGTAGATTTAAAGGCAGGCATTAGTAAAAAAAAACACTAACGGGTGCTTTAACATCTTGTAAGCCATTTAAAGGTCCGTGTTAAGAACAGCTAACGACAGTTCACGAATCCTTACGGCCAATAGACTGTCGTGCATTGAGACGAATGGAACAAGAATCCCCAGAGCCATTTAAAGGCTTGCGGTACTGGCGGAAAAAAAGATACACTTAATGGACAAAAGTTAAAACCCACTCTTGTTAACCGTTAGACACTTAACGGGCAAAGCAAAACACCCGTTACATAGGAAAACAGACAAAAGGCTTACCGCACAAGCATGTAAATGGAAAAAGTAACCCATGCAATGCAAAAATAACACAAAAACATGGACAGACACCACAAATCACTGTCACACACAACAACAAGCAACACCACAGGGACAAGGATCCCCCCCCAAAAAAAACAACAGAACATGGCAAGGAACAATGCGGGTTATCACACAACACGGACACCTGCCAATACGAAACAAGCTCGCCTGTGCAACATCACCACACGTGGTGGGTATGATGACCACCGGCTGGTCCCCTCCTCTGTGTACTCCTCACTGGGTGGTGGCGTAGCCTCCTCCATGGGCTTCCGCTGTGCTGGAGGGCTGTAAGCTGTGTGGAGAAATGAGATGTTGTGATTAGTGAACGTAGCCATAGGATTAAAGAGACAGTAATACTTAAAATATTGAAAAGAAAAGTATATGCTGTTGGGTTAATCCCCCTGAGTAAACAAGGGAAATCCCACTGCTGAAAGTTTTTTTATGCTTAAGTTATTACAGGTAAAAGTTTAATTTTGAGGTGCAATATCATAGTGGCCTGAAATAGAACAGTGGGGCTGTTGCAACACCATCCCATGTAGATTTCTGGTCCTGGGACCAGAGCTGTCCATATGATAGTGTAGTAACAGTGCCACTGTACAATTTCAGGCCATTGTGATACTGCCCCTGACATCAAGGCCGGTGCAAGGATTTTTGTACACACAGGCGAAGGTGCATTTTGATGCCCCCCCCCCGACACAATCCACCTGCCCCCCGACCTTGCCACAGTCCCCTGCCCCCGCCCACATATTCACGTCCACAATGCTCCCTTCATCTCCACATTGCCCTTCCATAATGCCCCTTCATCTCCACATTGCCCTTCCATAATGCCCCTTCATCTGCCCCTTCATCTCCACATTGCTCCTTCCTTTATGCCCCTTCATCTCCACATTGCCTTTCCATAATGCCCCTTCATCTGCACCTTCCATAATGCCCCTTCATCTCCACATTACCCTTCCACAATGCCCCTTCATCTGCCCCTTCCATAATGCCCCTTCATCTCCACATTGCCCTTCCATAATGCCCCTTCATCTGCCCCTACCATAATGCCCCTTCATCTCCACATTACCCTTCCACAATGCCCCTTCATCTGCCCTTTCCATAATGCCCCTTCATCTCCTCATTGCCCTTCCATAATGCCCCTTCATCTGCCCCTTCCATAATGCCCCTTCATCTCCACATTACCCTTCCACAATGCCCCTTCATCTGCCCCTTCCATAATGCCCCTTCATCTCCACATTGCCCTTCCATAATGCCCCTTCATCTGCCCCTTCCATAATGCCCCTTCATCTCCACATTGCTCCTTCCTTTATGCCCCTTCATCTCCACAATGCTCCCTACCTTGAGTCCCTGGTGGTCTAGCCATAAGAGAGCTCTGTGCCTCCTTTGGCACAGAGCTGAACCTCCCAGAGCTGTTCTCAGTAATGCAGAGCGCTGGGAGATGATGTCATCTCCCAGCGCTCTGTATTACTACAGAGCCTGGGTCGCTCTGCGTTGAGCGTCCCATAGACGCCGCGAGGGAGCGCTTGGTCGTGTAAATGAGCGCTCCCTCGCGGCAGATATAGTAAAAAAAAAAATCTCCGCTTCTTCCTTTCGGCTCCCCTCCGATGCGGCGCCCTAAGGCAGCTGCCTGTGCTGCCTTAATGGTAGCGCCGGCCCTGCCTGACATATCCAAGTTTGAGCTGTGATACCTTTTGAATGAAACAGCTTTCAGCAGTGGGAATACCATTGTTTTACTCTGGGATGAATCCTACAACATATATTTGTCTTTTCACATTTTAGGGATGACTATCCCTTTAACGGGATAGCAGTGGTTAATTTCACCTTGATGTCATATTGTAGGTATTGTGAAAACATATGTTGTTAGATGTTAGTCCTAACCCTCCTACCCTGATGGTTAGACAGATATTGCTCAATGTGACAGATGGAGATTTCAGTCATTTGACCACACGAAGGCTCTTCAGCAGAGCCAAATTTGCCACATTTCGAGATAAATACTTCTTTGAAATGGTCCACAGAGTGTGCTTGCAAACCATGCATACTTTGTAGACCATTCCAATGAAGTATTGATCTCTAAATGGGGCAATTTTGGCTCTGCTGAAGAGCCTTCGTGTGGTCAAATGACTGAAATCTCCATCTGTCACATATAGCAATATCTGTCTAACTATGAGGGTTGGAGGGATAGGACTAACATTGAACCACATCATATATCAATGGCTACAATATTACATCTAGTTGAAATTAACTATTGCTATCCAGTTAAAGGTACACAGGAAGTAACATGGTCTGATATGTATGTGGATATGTACCTTTTATATGGGTGCAAATATATCCTTTCTAGATATGAACCCAGAGATTAGCTTAGTATCTTTGATTGCCTTACTGGCTATATATGTGCACCCATCACAAACTAACTTTTATTGATATCATAACTAACAACATACCTCGTATATCCCATCTACGTAAGGTGGGATGTGTATTTTGATGATATCAATAACAGTGAGTTTCTAATGGGTGCACATATATGGGCAGTAAGACAATCACACGTACTGAGTTGATCTCTGAGTTCACATCTTGTTGGGACATATTTGTACCCATGTGAAAGGTACCTATCCACATACATATCTATATACATAGCTGACCATTTTCTTTGTGTACATATCTTTTTGTAACAGATCTGCAGTGTGATTCAAGTGGTATTCATCCCTATATTATCAGTTTATCCCGTACAATGCAAGATTTTGTCTGATTTTACATGTCACTCTCTGGTTATCATGATGGTATCCTATGCATTGCATTGTGATGCATGGGATACCACCCTGGCAATCAGAGATTGATGTACTTGACAGGATCCTGTCCATGAGGTCTGTTCAAGTTCAATCCTGAAGAGCAACAATCAAACCTGTATTGAAGGATATCTTTGATTGAGGCCATCCATGCTTCTGAGTGAGGCAGCCGTACTCAATCATAGATATCCATAATTCATGGCCTGTTATTGACCAAACTACAATGGTTCATATTTGGTTCACATATGTATCCTGCAAATAGTGGCTGTTGTACCATCCATCCATGGCATCAGCACTCCTGAGGATCCTTGTGTGAATCAAATGTGAGATATGTAATTTCAAGTTAGGATAAATGATTGCATACACAACACCAAGGCCTACATTTTCACCTTTAATTCTGTGAAATTGATTCAGGCCTGTGTGTTGCACATACAGCTAGTTATTTTCATTGGCACTGTGATTTGTGACCTGATCCATGCTTTTTGTGATTCAGTAAGCGGTGAAGTAGACATGGTGAACTGAACATGATGCTGACTTCTCCAGTGATCTCATTTCCCCATTTGCAATGTTTTCTATGGAGTCTATACAATGGGACCTTTGCAACTTAATTCATGTTATTGAATATTCTCTATAGACTAACATTGGGATTGGTGAAGTGAGGGTATGTAAGGGTTAATTTCTCTCCATCATCTCTTTTCCACCGCTTAGTGAATATCCCCTGTATAGCATGTAATTGTTAGCCTATCGACTTGTCTTTGTTTTCTGGCTAACCCTTTGAGTACCAGAGGGGTTGCTAAAGCATTGTTGATCGATGCATTGATAATCCCTCTAGCACTCAAGGGGTTATGTGCTGGTTTCCCTGTGGGTACATGGGTGACACTGTGTAGGAACAGTTCTGATGTTTAACATATAACACTTTTATGAGCATGGTTTTTGTGGATTGTGTGTGATCAGCACAGCAACATGAGGGTTAACCAGGGACTTGGACAGGTTTGGGCCTTGTTGAACCTTGACATTTGTCCTTGTCTTGCATCCTGTTTTAACCCTCAGGGTGCTGTGTTGGTGCAGTTGTGTGGATGAAAGATGGGCGTATGTTGGGATGTGACTGTGTTTGTGTGTGATGGGTGTGTGGTTTGATGTGATGTGTGGTTGTGTGATGCTGCACTTACCGGTAGTGTGGAGGCTCCTCTCTTCCCCAGTGTCCGATCTTCCAGGGACCCCCTCTATGAGTGTGGCAGAAATGCTCTACCGCACCATCTCCTCCCATCCGCTGAAGGTGATTTGGACAGGTGGGCCACCTCCAGTGCATCGGGCATGCTTGGCAATTTTGGCCAACTTGTTCTTGACCACCCTCTTGCAGTCACCCCATCTCTTCTTTATTGAGTCCAGGTCCCTTCTGCAATTGGACAGGTTTGAATTTTGTTTGTGCATCTATCAGGGCTACTAGCCAACGGCAGCCGTAATGTTACATTTTGACTTAAGTTGTGTTTTAATGGGTGTTTGGGACGCACGGTGATGCGAAAACAGGTGCGACTTAGGTTTTTGTGTTACGTGTTTTTGTTGTGCCTACGCTCGTTACCTATTCTCGTACACTTTTAAATCCGCTGTGAATCGTGTTATTTGCAGCCGATGTGCCTTTTTTACTTAGTGGCTAGCTTAACGAGAACCTTTAAATCTACCCCCCAATGTCTTAACCCTCCAGTCTCAAGTGTTTCCAGTTGTTTATAGTATTCCTTCCTGCTCCATTTCTCAGTGTTCAGAAAATGGTGGAATAACCTTACATGCGCATAATCTTCTGGTGCCAAAGTACCCAAATCAGTTGTTCAATAGCTAGTAATTAACGGAGCTATGGAGAAGACGTGGCTAATGAGTCTGTCTTATTCCAGGATAATGGAGCAATAGTACAGAAATATGCATCTGGCTTCCCATCAATCTCTAATGTACTGGGTCCCTTCCACACCCCCTGTGAATCCCCCTCTTTCCCTCCTTCCACTGCCAATCAGACAGTGGCACCAGCCATGTCCTGTTACCTGGTAGCCATTTGACCACTGATTTGGGGACATAGCATCAGAAGATTAAGCACATGTAAGGTTCTTTCCAACTTTTTTTTAAACATCTATTCAATCCATTTGCATATGCTGAGAATCAGCAGGAAGAGGGATTATGAACAGTTGGAAACCCATGAGACTGAAGAATTATGGTGTTGGACAGAGGACACGGTTTCCCTGGCTATTGGGGGGAGGACTTCTGCCAAAGAGGGGGCACATGTGAGTGCAGTGATTGAATATTTTAGTATGTATTTATATTTGTCATTAAATTACAACACTTAGCGTATCCTGTTGTCTGTCCTTGCACTGTTTTCTCTAAGTGGACACGGCCACTATTCAAAGTAAAGATGCATCGGGCGGAGAACTTTGATTATCCATCTGTTCGTATCATCTACAATCATTACTTTTCATCTACAATCATTACTTTTCATCCTCACGTCTATTTTACTTCTTGAAGAACCTTCATTCTATTTTGGAGATCTGTGCCAGTAACATTTTTTTATTCCTTTGTTAACTCACTCACATACGGATTATTTTACTACATAAAACTAACTTTTTATTCACACATTATTCACACTTTGGACAATTTTCTCTCTTTTATTAATACCATTTATTCTTCACTGTGCTCATAGTCATCCATTTAATCACGCATACCTTTGCATGTTCATAATTTGTATTAGTGTTTCTATTATTAACTTGAGATATTTATATAATATATATATATTTATGTACATGTCCAGTTGGGAAGCACTCTCACTCTAATGACAAAATGCCCGGGTGCCGGGTCACCATGGGAGTCCTTACAAACTATAAAAGAGAAAGACGAGCCAGATGAAGATGTGGCATCTCACATCGAAACATTGACACAAAGTAAAACATCATTTTGATTGATAAGTCCCGAGTGTGTCGGCTCTTCTTTCTCTTTCATAGTATATATATATATATATATGTATATATATATATATGTATATATGTGGTATTCTTATCTAGTCACATTGCATCACTTTTGGATATATTTTCTTATTATATAGGGTGTAGAGAGCACCGCACATTCCTGTAAACTACTAAGAAATATTGGAGCAATTCTGAAGCAACCCAGCTGCACCATAGAGGGGCAGAAAAAAATGGTCTAAATCCCCACTGATTTAAATGGGGTTTTTAAACAAATATTGTGGGGACCTCTCTGGCACTGAAGGGGTTAAAAGCCCTACTTAAATTAAAGTTAATTTTTATTTGTCTCCTATGGTGTAATTGATTTGTCTCAGAATAATTTAGTGCATCAGTCTCAAGGTTACAGAAACCATGAAATGGAAGATGAAGACTGAAAGGATCAATAAAGTTTTATTATGAAAAAAAAAATATGTATTATAGGGTGCTTCACAACACTGGTGACACTTGATTTCATCAAAAGTTATTGCAGAGCAGACCTATGTGACTTACAGATGTGTTCCTTATAGTGCAGTTGATTTGCAACAGAATTGCTCTACTTCTATGTGAGGGCTAGATTGCATTGCAGGTGATACCTGTGTGATTAGGGTTGCCACCTTTTCTTAAAAAAAAACGGCCATGGCATTCCCTCCATAGACTTAACATTGGACAGAAGCCAATTTTTTACCGGCCTGCCGGTAAAATACCGGCTGGGTGGCAACCCTATGTGTGATACAGTTATCACCTGCAATGGAATTTAGCCCTCTTATCTACAAGTGTCGCTACAGACCTCAATATGAATTTGTGAGATAAAACTCATGCTTATCACCTGCAGTGTAATCAAGGCCTAATCTGACTCTAAGTCTTGAGGATTTCCCTGCTTGAGCACAGGTGAGTTAGTTAAATGTACTCAAGCAGGGAAATCCTAAAGATACAGCCTATTAATGTTACTTAAGGACAACTTTGGGAAGCCCTGTCCTAAACTGTATTTCACTGACAACAGATTCTTTACAGAAAACAGAATAAGAAATTATAGTTTCCCTTTAAAAGAAACTGATCTTTTGGGGCCATCAGACTTGTTCCTTCATATGTCCTATATATGCAATGATTTGTGACCCTCTTATCCTTCCTTAGTTGAAAGTTATTTATTCATCTATTGTTTCATGAAGTTTGTTGGAATCAGATGAAAACAACTTGATGATTTATGTACCACGCAAACTCTGATGTCCTATGATTTCTCCCAAAAGCACTTCTACAAACCTGCCATAACTATTCAGCTTTTATATTGCTTTTTTAGACAAGGCACATACTTTTTCAGCATACCATCATGAATGTGACAGGTGGATTATACATAATATTAACCAGGAATATTTATGCATGAGTTTATATGTTATGTAAGGCTCGTGTTTTGTATGCCTAACCCTTGGAGGGCCAGAGGGGAGTTCAGCGCATTAAAAAGCAATGTGTTGAACACCCTTCTGGCACCCCAGGGGTTACATTAGGCCTAAATTAATTTGCAAGCTATAATGGATTTTATTTATAGATACCTATTGAAGTTTGTGGGGAAACTGATAGTCATACCTGGGAACTGCTTCTCTTTGAGCCCCAAAGAGGGCCAATGTGCTATTGGACAGGGGATGTGAATGAAGCAATTTGTATCATAAAAGGGGTGGGTCTTAACTGGGTGGGTGGGTCTTACACATATGTGTGTAATAAAGTGGGTGGGAAGTGTGAGAAACAGGGTGGGAAGGAGAAGTGGATGGGAAGTGGGAGGAACAGGGTGGGAAGGAGAAGAAACTCACCACTGCCAGAGAATCAGCCTTTGTCCCCAGAGACCCGGTAATTCAGTATGAAAAATGGAGTCTCCGGGGAGATCCGGACAGTTCCCATGTATGTGATAGATAAAACCCAGTGCTAAATAATTCGGATGCAGTGGAATCCAGGCCTGTACTGTGGCTTACATTTAAAGGCATAAATGTCGGGCAAATCAACTGCACTATAATGGACAAATAAAAACTCCCCATTGAAGTAAAGTGGAACTTTCAGTTCATTCTTAGTCGCCATGCATTCATTAAACGCATGGCGACTATCTTTGAAATAGATGTTTTTACCTTTAAAAAATAGCCCAGTGTAAAGGAATCCTTCCCATCTGGAGACTGACGGGCAGGTTAGTGCGGTCCGTATGCCTGCGCTGTCAGTCCCATCCGCTAACCATATGGTGCACTGCAGTGCTACTCAGTGGAGGCCGGGACTGACAGCACAGGCGTGCGGACAGTATGTCTGCACTGTAACCTGAGTTCCAGTCTCCACACGGGAACGATTCCTTTACACTGGGCTATTTTTTAAAGGTAAGGCATCTATTTCAAAGCTAGTCGCCATGAGTTTAATAAATGTATGGTGACTAAGTATAAACAGAAAGTTTCGCTTTAAATGGGAATTTAAAACCTCTTGAATCCTAGAGTGGTCTCCAACAAACACTTATTTGTTCTCTTGGGTGCAGCTGTTTTATCCCAGAATTGCTCCGTTTTTTTACTTTATGTGTATGTTCCATTGTTTACTAACCTGGGAGCCAAAAGGGGTATTATACATATTACCAATCCAATGTAATAAATATTTGTTTTCACAAAACATTATCATATGGTGTCTTTTACCTAGCCAGGTATATAGAACATACAAAAACATATATATATATATATATATATATATATATATATATTATTTATTTATTTATTTTTTTTCTCTATCCTCCAATACAGGTTAGTGGTAACTTTGGGTAGGTGATCCGGCCCTTTAATTAGGCAGGAACAATTCTAGAATTGTATGCAGGGGGTGGAGCCTACCTTCCCTCCTTGGCTGCAGCTAGCCAACCAGCTCCAGTAAGATTTGTTCCTTGGTGAAGACACAGGCAAGAGAACAGTTATGCAATAGTTTTAGAAAAATATTTTATTTTTCTGTTAGGAATGGAATACCACCGTTAGGCGGATTACCTTAACTGACAATGCCCTTAGATGTGGCTAGCTCAGTATCCAGATGCTTTTTGTGGACCATAAGCCCTGGGGGGAAAATCTTGGCTACAAGTTCTTTCCTCAGGAATTGCCCACTGAGGCTTCTTCTTGATACATGGTAATCTGAAGACAGAAGATCTGCAGGAAAGGTGAGCACCCTCTGCACAGGGGTTTTTCCTTTGGAGTTCCTATTGCACACTCCTGTATTCAATGGGTTTATCTGTATGTCTGTTGGGAGTTTTGGAGCAGGTATATGTGGTAACTTAACCCTTTGGCTGCTGGTTTTGCATCTTTGGGGGTTGTAGCACTTTCCCAAACATATTTTGGCCAATCTATGCAACGAAGACCCCAAAATTTATTAAAGTGGTATGATATATGCTTTATACAGGGTTCAAATTTGGATAGTTTATACGGAGGAGCGCAGATTTGTTTTGCTTTGGGTCTTTTGGCACTTTCCCTACTGGTTTCAGTGTTTTTTGGTTCTTCTAACATGTTCTAGTGATGTTTCATGTACGTTTATTTTACTGTTTCAACTTTGCCAAAATTTGAGTTCCCGCTTTACCACATAGATGCCATTGCTCCATTCACTTCTATGGGACTGTACAGTTTGGGGACATACCTCTGCAACCGCTCAATGTAGTGACTTCAGAGATGGCTCGTTTTAATTGTCTGCCCTTGCTGTATCAGCCGGTTAACATTTTAAGTGTGTTGGGGGGCTCAGGGCTCACGCTCGTTTCTGATTGGCTCCTGCCACGGCAGTCATTTTATGCCTTTTCTAGAATGAGTATCCTACACAGGGCTTGGACTGTCCTTCTCTCCTTTGCAGATTAACCCTTCGCCTGTCAAATAAGTGTATTTTAGCGATTTCTGGGGTGAAATTTTGATCTAACACACTGTATTTGGGTGATTCCTTATACTCTAAATGTTTTTGACACTGTGAGAATGTCTAATCTGTTGGAGCTTGGGGCCAGGCCTAAGACTAAGGACGCTGGGGTCTCTGTGTCCCCTATTGCGCATTGCTCCTCATGTCATTCAGGGTTACCTAGAGAATTCTCAGTTCATTTATGACCAGCATGTTCTGATGTCCCAGAGTCTATCCCAGGGACCTCCAGTCATGCATTAGAGCCAGTTTGGGTGCAAGAGTTAGAGGCTGCTACTAGGGACCTTAGGTCTATATTGCATCTCTTTCCATCCCAGTTACAGTGGGTCTTCCATTCATGGCAGACCCCTTCTTCAGTCAAATCTTCCCTGCCAAAACCGCAGGGAGTAACTGACGTATAAGATTCCTCTGAGGAGGAACTGTTGGTGAATTCAGATGTTGAGGAATGTTCTTCTGTGGGCTCCTCTCAGTTTTTTGGGGACCCCTTTGAGGCTGATTCTGAGCCCTCTGCTGAGGGCCTGATCAGGGCTGTCTTGACTACCCTAAACATTCCCTTAGTTCAGGAGGTTTCTTCAGATCCCTCTGATGTGTTTCAGGAGCCTAAAAACCCCTTGTTTTCCACTTAACCCTACTCTTGACCGCCTTGTGCCTGATGAGTGGAAATCCCTGCACAGGAAACCTTCTGTTTCCAAGAAATTTGCCAAGCTTTTCCCCTTCTCTGAGGCGGCGCTTGCTTAGTGGGTTCATCCCCCCAAGGTGGATTCTCCTATCTCGAGGCTGTCTAAGTCTACTGCCTTGCCAGTTTCTGAATCGTCAGCTCTGAAACACTGGACTAACAAGACACTTGAGGTTTCCCACAAGTCCATTTTTGCCACTGCTGGTACTGTCATGCTTCCAGCATTCGCTGCGGCATGGGTTAACCGGTCCATTGAGGTCTGGACTGAACAGCTCACCCTGGCTGTCCGTCAGGGTGCTCCTACCTCGGATTTGTTGCGGCTTTTTGCCAACATTTCTGAGGCCCAGCACTATGTTTCTGCTGCCTTATTTGATGCCATCCGTTTGGTGGCTAGGGTTTCCACCATGTCTGTGGTTTCCAGACGGGCTCTTTGGCTCAAGATCTGGTCTGCTGACACTGCTTCCAAGAAAGCCTTGCTCTCCTTGCCTTTTCAAGGCTCTTCATTGTTTGGGCCAGATCTCAAAGATCTCATTAGTAAGGCCACAGGTGGTAAAAGTACCCTTCTGCCCTTGGTCCCCAGGACGAAAACGCCTCTCAAGCATAATCATTTTTTTCGTTCCTTCCAGAGTGAGACACGTCTGGTGAACCAGGAGGTTCCCTCAGCTCCACGTGCCTCCTCCAAGCCCAAACAGCAATAGAAGCCCAAGGTCTCCTCCAAGCCTAAGGCTTCCAAGCTTTCTTCGGCATGACTCGCCGAACCCAGGTCCCCACTCCGCTGTAGGTGGCCGTCTGCGTCACTACCACAGCATCTGGGAGGATTCAGTGGTGGACCCGTGCGTTTTACAGGTGGTGGTGGAAGAGTACAGGATCCCTTTCGTCTCTCTTCCTCCTTTTCGCTTTTTCCCTTGTCATACGCCCCAGGGCGCAGAGAAACCCCATCTGTTCAGTGGAGCTATCCAGGCCCTTCTGGACAAGGATGTTCTACAACCTGTTCCAGTTCAGGACAGAGGTATAGGTTTTTACTCAAACCTCTTTGTGGTCTCCAAGAAGGACAGCGGTTGTTGTCCCATTTTGGATTTGAAGGATCTCAATTCCTTCGTGATCAGGACTCATTATCACCAGGAGTCGCCAAGTATGGTGATTGCTGCTGTGTCATTGGGGGAATTCCTTGCCTCTCTGGATCTTCAGGACGTGTATCTACACATCGCCATTCATCCAGAGAGCCGGCAGTATCTCAGATATGCCTACGACCAAGGGCTCTTTCAGTTTTCAGCTCTTCCCTTTGGTCTGACTACATCTCCTCAAGTCTTCAACCGTGTCCTGGGAGTTTTAGTGTCCATCCTCCACCGGGACGGTATCAGAGTTACTCCATACATGGACGACCTGCTTCTGAAAACCCCTTCTGCAGAACGTCTTCATCAGCAGGCTCAGGACTGAATTAATGCGCTCACGAATCACAGTGGATCATCAACATTTACAAGTTAGATCTTGTCCTATCCCAGAGTCTGGTCTTCCTGGGCCTTCTATTCGACACTCAGTAGAGCATGGTGTTTCCCACAGACGAGGTAGCTCCCCAGATCGCCCACAGGGTTTCTGCTGTTCTGGTTCATGATCCAATTCCAGCCAAGGAGCTGTACTCTCTAGTGGGGAAATTCATCTTCACCATAGAAGCGGTCCCATTTGCCATGGCTCACACCAGGGAACTCCAGAGGTTTGTGATCCAGGTGTGCAGGGGTCAGCCGGACCTTCTGAAGACATCAGTATCCCTTCATCTTCATGTGGAACTGAGTTTGTAGTGGTGGCTCGACCTCTCCAATCTGCTGAAGGGCAAGTCCTTCATGGTATCCTTCTGGGCCACGGTGACAACGGATGCCAGCCTCTCCAGCTGGGGATCGGTCCTGGGTCACCTGAGTGCTCAGGGTCAGTGGTCTCTGGAGGAATCTCTCCTTCCCATCAACGTGTTGGAGCTTCGTGCGATAATTCATGCCCTTCGTCATTGGACACCTCAGCTGGAAGACTGCCCAGTCCAGGTAAAGTCCGACAACGCCATGGCCGTGGCTTACATCAACAAGCAGGGCGGAACAAGAAGTCTCACCACTTGGTTAGAGGTCAAGGCTATTTTGTCCTGGGCAGAAGAACACGTTCCTGCCATATACGCAGTGCACATTCCTGGTGTAGACAACGTCATGGTGGACTTCCTCAGTTGACACACAATGGACATTGGTGTGTGCGAATTGCAACCAGAGGTGTTCACCCTCATCGTTCAGAAGTAGGGTCTTCCTTGCATCAACCTGATGGCGACAAGACACAGCCGGAAGGTTTCAAGGTTCTGCTCTCGCTGGAGGGATCCTCTAGCTATAGCGGTGGATGCCATGTCCATTCCTTGGTTATTTCCTCTGGCTTACATCTTTCCTCCCCTCCCCTTGTTGCACAGGGTGTTGTGGAAATTGAGACTGGAGCACTGTCCAGTCATTCTGATTGCTCTGTACTGGCCTTTACAGGCTTGGTTTCTGGAGCTTATGGATCTGTCAGTGGCGGAGCCATTCCGGCTCCCTTGCCATTCGGATCTTCTTCTACAGGGTTACCTGTGGAAGGAGGATGTTCATCAGCTAGCTTTGACAGCTTGGAAATTGAATCCTCAATATTGAAGAAAGGTTTTTCTTCTGGTGTGTTGGCTACTATGCTCAGTGCCCGCAAACCTGTTTCTTATAAGGCCTACCATCATGTCTGCTCGACCTTGCTATCTTGGTGTGTTGACAGGGACCTGTCTCAGGAATTTGATCTACCAATGGTCCTGGCCTTTTTGCAGGACGGTGTGGACAAGATCCTCAGTTTGAGTTCCCTTAAGGTTCAGACTTCTGCTCTCTCTGTTTTCTTTCAGAGGCGCATTGCCATTCTTCCTGATGTCAAGGTTTTCTTTCTGGACGTTGCTCATACTTGTCCTGTCTTTAAGAATCCTGCTCCTCAGTGGGATCTTAACTTGGTTTTGGGCATTCTTCAGCACCCTCCCTTTGAGCTTTTGGCTTTTCTCTTGGCGATCGTGTCCGTTCGCCGTGTCACAGAGTTACATGCTCTGTCCTGTAAACCACCTAGTTTGGTGTTTCACAAGGACAAGGCGGTGCTTCTCACTTCTCAGGTGTTTCTTCCGAAGGTGGTTTCAGAGTGTCACATCATTCAGGAGATTGTGATGCCTTCTTTCTGCCCTGACCCTACCTCTGATAAGGAGAGGGATCTCCACTTGTTAGATGTGGTGCATTGTCTCAAGTTTTATGTCCATTGCACTGAGTCTATCAGGCAATCTGACGTGCTGTTCGTCATTCCTGAGGGTCCCAGGGCAGGAAGACCTGCATCCAAAGTGACTATTGCGTCCTGGATCAAATCCACTATTCGTAAGGCTTACGAGCTCAGGAAGAAGCCTGTTCCCTTTCGGGTCACGGCTCATTCTACTAGATTTATTGGGGCTTCTTGGGCTTACAAGAATCAGGCCTCCACTGATAAGTTGTGCATGGCTGCCACTTGGTCATCTGTGCACACCTTTTCGAAGCACTAGCGTGTTGAGGTGCTGGCATTGGCAGATGCCAGCTTTGGAAGGACGATCTTGGAGGCAGTCTTGCCTGTCTAGGATCTTCTTCGGTTCTTGTTGCTTCCTTCACTTTTGAGCCCTGTTGGCTCTAGTTCAGTGTGCTGTGTAACAATTTTGGGGTGTTGTTATCCCTGTTCAGTGTCCGTTGACACTTCATTGTTTTGTTGGGCTATCTCTGATCTGATGGTTCATATCTGATCTGGTGACTTTGCGGGCCTTGCTTCTGGTCCTTGCCTTACTTCCCGCCTCTGGGAATCACTATGGTTGGACATCCCAAAGTTACCAGTAACCCGTATTGGACGACAGAGAAAAGAGGATTTTAGTCTTACCTGTTAAATCCTTTTCTCTTAGTCCATACAGGTTACTGGTCTCCTGCCCTGTCAAGGGACCATGCTTGGCTTTCCTGTGACAGACCGTAGGGGTCCTTCGGGGTCATGATCACAGGAGTCGTCTTTCCCTTCTACTATCTAGCCAATAGTTAGTATCTCAAATCTTTCTGGAGCTGGTTGGCTAGCTGCAGCCAAGGAGGGAAGGTAGGCTCCACCCCCTACATACAATTGTAGAATTGTTCCTGCCTAATTAAAGGGCCGGATCGCCTACCCAAAATTACCAGTAACCTGTATGGACTAAGAGAAAAGGATTTAACAGGTAAGACTAAAATCCTCTTATAGATATATATATACACACACACACTTAGGCACAGTCTTTTTAACCCCTCAAAGACCAGAGGGGTGTGCAGTGCATTGTTGCACATACCTCAGGTCCTCAAGGGGTTAACCACTGCTGGGCCCTGGGTAAAGTAGAAACTAGTGGGCCTAGTTAAGCATTTGGTTGCTAGAGAAGCCTCCACCAGAGTGTGATGCATCACAAGGGTTAAATAACAGCTACACCTGATTTCCTTCCGGCTAAACGTTAGTAGCTGTGCTTAACCCTTTGCAATGCGTTGTATAACCCTCTGGTACTCAGAGAGTTAATAGGGCTACTTCACTTTAATATACCCAGAGGGAAAAGTGTCTCTTAGTTTGTGTTACAGAAATCTGTAGGTGTCCTTTATGCAGCAGGCCAGTATATATATATATACCTTGTTATTTCTTGGAACGTTGTTGCAGTCTATAACTGGGTGATCGCCTTCTATCATCTGAAAATGCTTATAGGATTATGCATAATTTGAATAGAAAAGTTCAGAACTGTTCAGAAAAGTAAAGAACTCTATGAATATACAAATTAGCAATATGCCACAATGCAGATTTTAATCCTACTTTTTATCAGTTTTGGTGATTGCGTCATTATTAATATGTATCACTGTATTTCTTACAGCTGCTGATCGATATGGTTGGCTCGTCTGATGATGTTCTCCAGGAGGCTGCTGCTGGGTGCATAGCGAACATTCGCCGACTAGCTCTGGCCAATGAAAAGGCAAGATATGGCTGAGCCCTGAGGAACCATGATGACTTCCAGTTTATAAATAGCATTACTTTATCCTCTCTGATGTTAGATAGGTTGCCATGCATCTCTAACAATGCAATGGAGACCTCTCTAGCATTCTAGGGGTTAGCTATTTGAGTGACAGCAACACTCTAAATGTTAAAGGAGAATTAACACCTCCTGATAATGACCTCCACTTATCTTTCACTGGCCAGGAAATCCTAATGGCCTCTGAATTGTACCGTTGTGCCTTTGTTCAAGAGATAACGTCTTCAATGAGTCCTGGATGTCATTTCTATGGAGGCGGACATAACAGTTGCTGGCAGGGACACAGGACACAGACCCTGCTAAATTTGCATGATAATCTTAACCCTTTAAGCAAAAGAGGGAGGTGCAGAACATTGCATCCTATAGGGTCCCTAAAGAGTCAAGTAAGCTCATGCACTCCTCCAGCTATAGTTTGAAAAAATTGCAACAGTTGTGTCCGCCTCCATGGACACGACATTCAGTGTTGACATGACATTCAGTATTGATTGAAGATGTATCACAGTTGGTTTGACCAATAATTACTCCAGTTCTTATACAGTGGCTACATGACCTCAATGTCTTTTGACCATATGACGTATTCATATGTTAAAAAACCCAATTGCAATCTCTAACATTTTAAATAAAGCTGTAAATGGTGTGCATTCCTTGGATGTTTCTACAGTGTCTTGATCAGCTGTAGATATAATAAATGGTTCTGATCATGTTATATTGATTATTTCTCCATGAGATCATTCAACCTCAAGAGCATGTTGTTTTAAAATTATTGGAACGGTAATTTTTCTTTTATGATAAAATATCTGTTGAAAGGATTTTCCCTCTGAGTAAAACAAGAGTACTCCCTTTGCAGGAAAATGTTTAATTCAACATTTGTATTTTTTATAATAAACTACAATCTACTATTGTGACACCAGGGGGTAGATTCACTAAGTGGCGATAAAGAGGTGATAAAGAAGTGATAAAGTGGAGATGACTTCTCCAGTTTATCACTTCTCCAGTTCCTATGTTATTCTATAGAGCCTATGCACTAAGATCTCCAAAGTTGAAGAAATGTTAGTTCATAGGCTTCATAGAACAACATAGGAATTGGAGAAGTGATAAACTGGAGAAGTCATGTCCACTTTATCACCACTTAGTGAATATCCCCCCAGTACTGTTCTTAACACAGAGCCGTAGTCTATGACTCAAACTCTCCCATAGACTGCGTTAAAAAAAAAAAAAAAAACAGTTTGCCTTGTAGACACTAGTTTATGCAGATGACAAAAGATTGATGTAAAAAAATGTCTTGAGCTGCAATTACTTTTGAATGACAAATCTCCCTGCAGTGGGACTGCTCTGGTTTTATACAACAAGAAAAGCCCGAGTGCTGGAAACATATAATTATTCAGAGAAAAAAATGAAAGGTTGCAAGTCTTCAATGTTAAACGTAAAGAACAACATTATTTTTCACTAGTCACAAATTAATGGACTAGTGCAAATTTCCAGTCCAGCCTATAACATATTTAATTTATATGAAAAAAAAAAAAAATATATATATATATTTATTCATAGATCTCTATGGTAACTGATACCTGCTAGTGGCATAAGTGTTAATGGTAGAAGTGGATTACTGACAGTGAATAAATGGAGTACACTCACATGGGTTTTATTTATATCCACATTAGAGCGTTGTCTTCTAACTGGCACTTAAGGGGTTGTTTTGTTCTCATGTAACAAGGTGCTGCTGTTTGACTCAGCAGGAAAAGCCCTAAACATAGGTTTTAATAAAAAGTATGTTCCTCTTTTAAAAGAGCTCACATCTGGCATTATGGAAAAGCCACAAAAGTAGGTAACTGGAGCATCCAAATCATTCCATGGTCATGCTGTAATTTCTCGTAATGTTTCAAAAAAAATAGAATAACATTTAATTATATCAAAACAGCTAATAGATATATTTAAACGGCTGCACTCTGTTCAGCACATATGGAAGTGAACAAAACCCCAGTGTGCACGATACAAATATGGGCAGCAAGTGTATGCATAGCTAACAAAAATATAAATACAGCACTGATCCACATGAGGAATGTTTCCTGGCAACTGCTTTACTAAAGGAATGATGGTACTAGAATGAAGAAATGACAGTTACTGTCCAACACGGATATCATTGCTTTTCTTCATCACAGAAAAATGTTTCATGTATTTTGTACTGAGCACCTCTGGAAAGAATATATTGTACCAAGTGTCTTATTACTATAACATTCTGAGACTGATGGGACAAATTGCACCTTCAGGAGCAAATACAAATTCCCAGTGATGTAAATCAGGCAGCTTTAAACCCCATGAGTGCAAAGCAATGAACTGGATACCTCGCTGTCATTTGAGGGGTTAAAATTCCCATTTAGATTAACAGGAATTTTTATTTGTCCCCATAGTATACCTTCGGGTATTCATCAATGAGTTGGCGTGCTTCCCTGCTTTGTGTATGTGACGCAGGGAAAATTGCGTAAATTGGCCATTCATGGGAAAACACAGGCATATGCACTAGCAAAAATGTGTATGCGTGTCTTAGCGCCATGCATTGGAATGGGATCCGCCAGCTTGAAGCTAGTGGATCAAATTTGTGGATCTATCTGGCCATCGCTTATTGAAGAATAAGCGATGGCCAGATACAATCTGTAAAGTGCTGAATGGGCAAATGTTTAATGCGCAAAGAAATCCTCCGATTTTCTTGAGCATTAAGCCATTCAAACCTTGATGAATCCCGGCCAGAGTTGTCCATAGACTGATGTAGCAACAGCTCCATCATACATTTTCAGGCCATGGAGGTACTACACCTACAAAATGCAAGTTTGAGCTACAATAACCTTTGAATAAGACTACTCTGGAGTGCAATTACTATTGTTTTACTCTGCAAAAATATACATTTTTATTAATCATTACTATCTTGTGTGTGCTCCCGTATACACTAAAGTAATCATGCACACCCTAAAAAGTTCAGTCACATGATCTTTATGCTAGTGTCTTAGAGTGGGAAATGGGCTGCACTAACAGAGACGTACATTGCCCCCAATATGTGCTTTTCTGGTGAAAACAGGATGTGTATGGTACGGTAGAGATATGTATGTATGCATCTTTATTTATATAGCATCGTACATGTACAAAGCTCTTTACAGAAATAGTAACAGTACAATACAAAAATACAGGATGTGGCATCAGGCTAAAGTGTGATCATTTTAGGGAATCATATATTGGGAAAGAGACCCTGCCCCAAGCAACTTACAATCTAATTAGTAATCATGACAACATACAGAGACAATAGGAGGAGGAACATGAGTGCAAGTACAAGGCTTCAGTCAAGGAAGTGTAGAATGATTCTAATGTGACTGACAGTGTGACAGTCATTGCACTAGAACTGGGTTGTCCAAGTTCAGTCTTCAAGGGGCACCAACAGGACAGGATTTCCCTGATTAAGCACAGGTGAGTCATTCAAAATGCTTTGCAATGTGTTGTGTACTTCTCTTTCACTCAAAGGGTTAACCCCTGGATGCTAGAGAAGCAACAAAGAGGATAAGACCCTTACTGTGATTAGACTAAAGTTTTTTTCTGTGCTGAGCGATGGGGCTGGGTAGGAAGGGTCATGTGGAGTGAGGGTGGGGTTATGGGTGGTGCTGATGATGCCATGGGAGTCATCTGGCCCTGATATGTAGCGTTTCGCTGACACCCCCTCTCCACAGACATTTCCTCAAGTAACAATAACAATAATTATCATTTCCAGTTCTAGATAAAGTTGTGAATAAAGAGAAGTGCCATATGGAAGAAAAACGAGTCCAACTAAAATACCACACTACAATACAATAATAAACTAGATATAAAAATGCTTACCCTTTTAGAAAACCAGAATTTCCTCGGAATGGACCCAACAGAGTCCCACACTTTTTTTTATTTTATTTTTCTAACGTCTGTGCTTTATTATCTTTCCTGCAAAGAACAGGTTTATGAGATCATTACGCGAACTGACTAGTATTAACCACAAAACAGTGATGATTTAGTTTAACCCCTTGAGAATGAGAACGGTGTACAAAGCATTGTGAAGCAACGCGTTGTACACCTCTCTGGTTATATAGGGGGTTAAAATAACCAACCACATGAAAAACAGAAGGGAAACACTATAATTAGATCAATATATTTGAATATACAATTATTCAGCATGCATCCTATTTTGTTATTTATATTTTTTACTCAAGGTAAATTAACACCTTAACATCAGTGATGTGCCAGGACCATCATGCTGTGCAAACATCCTGGCACGTCTTAGACTTCTTGTATGGCAGCTCGGCTGCACGCCGATCTGCGATCCCAGAATTCATTGCGAAGAAGAAAAAAAGCGCCATGGTTCTTAATGGCCACCCATCCACGGATCGGGCAGTCTTTAAGGAGTTATAAACATCTTATGTATCGATCTATCTTTCAAATAATTCCACTAGTACTAAACAATTATATACCCTAATGTTGGTTTAGTTAATTTTAAGGAGAATTAAAAACTATTTATATTTATTGTTAGCCATTTTTTGTTTAATATAAAAAGTTTCTGAGAAATTAACATTTATTTGTAGGTTACATACTGTGGCATGTTATATTAATTAGTTTTTGTGCTGAGGAAATATTACCACACGCTGTGCTGTGAATTAATCTAGCCAGAGCCCAAACACTGAGTGATCGGTTTGGCCTCAAGCAGATCTAATTAACATAATGTACATGGAATTAGCATAAAGTACAACATTGTGCCACCAAAATATGAAGGTTGGTTTATTAAATTTTTTTTTTTTATAAAAGAATGGTCAGCACAATATATAGACAAGTTTTAGTTGTCTGTAAACTAAACTATACTTGTATTAGGGTGATAGGTCCACTTTAAATCAGAAGTAGTCAATCACTGGACCTGTAGCTGTTAAAGACTTGAACTCCCATTATCCTAACAAGTCAGCAGCTGTTTGGGGATCACAAACCTTACAACATTTGAAATGGCCAAAGAGGGACATTTTTGTTTTAGGTGCTGTTGCTGGGAGAGTGGATTATGTACATGGCATTACTGAGAATTTTTAGGCTATTTCATGACCTATTTCCACCACTTTGTGTAACTGAACAAGTAATTTTGAGCAAGAGCAAAGTATTTTATTTACACAGTGTAATTTATAAACACATATACTGATGTTTATACAGACATTAATGCTAGTTTTATTACTGAAGGGCATTGTGATATACTTATTAACACACCACACAGTCAGATCTCCTAAAAAGAGGGACACCAGGGTAAGAAAGAGGGATAGAGCGATTTGGGTCTCATAGAGGGACTGTCCCTCCTAAAGAGGGACACTTTTGAGGTATGGGATCATAGGGAGTCCTAGTTGCTCACAAATGTAGGTTCTAAGGTTGACTATCGCTGCCTTAAAGTGATAGTAACAGCTATATAAAAATATAAATTTAGGGCTTTTCTAGCTGAATAATACAAGAGTGCTCCTATTAAGAAATGTTTCTTTTAAAGTTATCTGAATTTGTGAAAGGATGAGTGCTACGTTATGGTAGTACTGTTCCTATTGCTGTATTTGGAGATCTCTGGTCACTGACCAAAGATTTCCATAGATAGCAACAGCACTAAAATAGGATGGAAATGTAATAGAGAAATTTCACCTATCGCTACATTTAAATCCAGTTTTCTGCTATAATTACTTTTGGATGAGACATCAGCAAGCAGTGGGAGTAGTCCTATTTACTGACTGGACTGAGCTCTCTCACCTAAGCGCATCTCTCCTCGGCTTGTTAAAGGCACTCAAGGACAGTTTTGGGTTTCCCAATTTATATGATACTACATTTGCACAAAAGAGTTGCTAGGTTCACAAAAGACATGTTACTTGAGTCACCCTATTGCGTATTGCAGCTTAATTGCACCATTTCAGGTAGAGAGATTCTCACAATGACATGCTCCAGGCTGTCAACAGGGCAATAAACACAAGAACTAGGCTCTTACCATGTTCAGGAAGTGCCTAACAATGCCTCTGCATGTTCAGTTTTTCAGCATGCAGGAGTAAGCAATTCTTTTCTGCACTTCTCATTTCCTGGAGAGAATGCTAGATTCTGTTGTGTAAGTCCCCACAGAAAATGAGGAGTCCAAACAAAAAGTGCTTTTCCCAAGCCATCTGAAAGGAAGTACATGAAATGTTTATCTTTGGTCTCTTTCACAAAGGAGACAGAAATGTTCTGATCCTATTTTTCCCTGCTTTCCTCTCTGTATACCATTGCAGGAGAATATAACTGACATCCATCCCATGTGATCTGATAACCAGTTGTTATTGTCTGACACCCACATGGGTCAGTCCTTCATTGGAGCCTGCGATCTGTGTCCCAGGCTCCAGTGTAGCTGGCTCTATAGGCCGTTGTGCAGAGCAGCCCTGCTGCATCATTACTACTTTCCTGCAGGAACACAGTAAAGTTGTAGCATGCTGGAGTTTAGTGCATTCCTCCAAGGCTGTGGTCACCCACATGAAAGGCTCCATAACCCAGCAGCATACCATTCAGCACAAGTGACATAACCAGTTCATCACTGCAGAGTTGACCTTGCCCATGTGAAAGGAGCTTTATAAAAGTGTCAGCATATTTTTACAACCTGTTCTTTCATGCGACATCAAGTACAGTTTTAATTACGCTGTTCCTTTAACTCTCAGAGACCAGAGATTTGTGTTGGCAAAGATCTACCTACCAATGCAGTTAAAAGCAATTCATTTATTTAATTATGGGAAAATAAAAACTCAGTACCCATCTAGTTTGAATGTAGAAACCGGATTCATTTCCATCAATTAAGCACAACGTTTTCTAATAAAATCAATACCTTGTACAGTGCCAAGCAGGTTAATCACAGTGATATATAATAATGTATTATTCAATATATTTCTATTTGTATATCCTGGAAGACCAGCCTTTTTGGCAGTATTTTCAAAGAAATGCCACATGGTGAACCTTAACTACACCATTTTTCATATAAATTACCGAACAGTGGTATAACCAATATGGTACAAAAATAAGAAGCAATAACTCTACTTACGAGCAGCAATTAAAGGGGTTTCTGATCTTGCATAGAAAATGCTGCAAAAACAAGACCATTAATGTCTAACGGCATTAACACACGCGACTTGAACCATTACAAAGGTTTTATTTGAAATTCACAGGAAATATTTTCAAAAGAATGCAATTAACCCTTCAGATGCTAGAAAAAGTCTCAATTACATTGTGAAGTTGTGTGTTGGAGACCTCTGTAGCATTTGATGCCAGAGAGGGGACACAAACCTTTTTTTATAGGGGAAAAACATATGTTATACTGCTTTTTTTCTGAGAAAAAAAAGGATACTCCCAATGCTGGTTGTTTTTTTTTCATTTGAAAGTTATCACATCTCAAACATGTTTTTTAATTAAACTGCAATTTTCTGTTGTGGTCACCAGATGGGGCTGTGCCTATACCTTACTGTGGAGAGTTATTGTCAGTGACTCAAGCTCTCCCATAAATTGCACTGTAAAATAATGTTTTGGACTCCATAGCTTACAGTTTGATTAAACAAAAATAAGCTTGAGTTGTAATAACTATTGAAAGAGAAATCACTCAGCAGAGGGAGAGATTTGAACTCAGCAGGAAAAGTCCTGTAAAGTTTGTTTCAGAGGGAACATTTTAACAATGCATTGCACTCCACTCTCAAGGGGTAATGAAGATATATAAATTAGCTAGCACCTTAGGGGGTTAAAAAGACTTATACATTTAGGAATTTAGAGCAGAGGGTACAGATTAAGAAACTGAAACACGAAATTAAAAATAAGCGAAACATTAGCAATTCATTTTGCAAATCGATTTTCAGGACCCTTCAAAAACATATCTGTCTGAATAGATTCAAATGAATCGCTTATGGGCAGCAATAGGGGGGAGAGGGACAAGTGAATCATGCAAGAGGGATGAGGTGGAAGTGCTGGAGGACATGGCAGACTGAGGGAGCAGGACTGCTAGAGAGCGAGTGGTGGGAGACCTGCAGGGCAGGACTCTGAGAAAATGGCAGAAAGAAAAAGAGAGAAATGGAGGGGGAGAGAGAGGATGTAAGTAGGGATGAGATGGACAGCAAGAATGGGAGAGACAGAGCAAAAAAGAAGGGAAGAGACAAAGGCCGGGATTCATCAGGGTGCGAATGGATTAATGCGCAGGAAAATCAGAGGCTTTCTCTGTGCATTAACCATTCGCCCATTCAGCAACTTTCAGATTGTATCTGACAATCTCTTATTCTTCAGTAAGCGATGGCCAGAGAGATTTGCAAATGTAATCCGCTAGCTTCAAGCTGGCGGATCCCATTTGAAAGCATGGAGCAAACACACGCATACACATTTTTGCTTATGCGTATACGTGTGTTTTTCAAACACACGTATACGCATAAGCAATTTACACAATTTTTTCTGCTTCGCATACACAAAGCAGGGAAACAAGCAAAATCATTGATGAATACCCAAAGGTATCCATCAATGATCGCTGTGAAGAGCAGGTATTTGATACACTGCTCTTCCCGCAGTTTGATGAATCCCAGCCAAAATGGGGAAGAGTTTCCAGCAGTCCTGCCTGTCTACTATGCCAACAAGCAAGTTCACTATTGGTCAAATGGGTCACCCTGAGGGGAGCCTACAGGGGAGGGCTGGCAACTTGTGGCCCAGGGGGCAAATTCAGTTAAGTGGCCCATTTCTATATCA
Source organism: Rhinophrynus dorsalis (assembly GCA_037306005.1). Classification (NCBI taxonomy): domain Eukaryota; kingdom Metazoa; phylum Chordata; class Amphibia; order Anura; family Rhinophrynidae; genus Rhinophrynus; species Rhinophrynus dorsalis. Next base: position 435,849,220 of record CM074723.1, on the reverse strand, counting down.
CTCAAGCCCACTGTCCAAACCCACCCCCTTTTGTTAATTTTAAAATTGGCATTAATGTTGTGAAGTAAGGCAACTGATACCACATAGCTTACATCTGAAACGAGGATACACTAGTGCGCTACTACAAAGCTTCCAATTTAAGTAATGCTACACTAGTTATACTATAGAGCTTACAAGGGAATGGGTTTTGCTACTAGTGTACCTCCATATGGATTGTTCCTCTGTGGTGTCATTTGTGTAGCTCCATTTCAATTGTAAGCTCTGTGTTATCACTAGTGTAGCACCATTTACAGCAGCAATTGGGAGATTTAGTGAGGAGCAGTGGCCCACCAGCCCAGACATATGACCGGCCCAGGGGGCAATTTCCCCCCAGGCCAGCCCTCCCCTGGGAGCCTATTGATTGACATTTAAAACATGTCTCCACCTCCCAAACATCACATGATCACTCTTCCTGAAAACTGATTAAAAAAAGGAGACAAAACAAGAAACAAAACACCTGTTTGATACGAATTTCAAACCTAGAAAAATGTTTCACTCATCCACACAGAATTCACTTATAAATAAAAATGAAAGATGCAATATATATGAGAGATGTCATATACATTCATTCTTTTTGCCAGGGTATGCTAACCGATATTCATATTACAAGTAAAGCAGCACATATAATGTATTAGATAATTTAATGCTTCACAAGGAAAAACATAGGGTATTGTCAATAAAGTAGTCTGAAATAATGAATTTGCCACATACAGTATGAATGCATGTTCTGTATCTAGAACTGCTGTAGGTATATAGGTGACTGACTCATTCACTGTGCAACCCTGTTTTTCATTCTAGAGTTGGCAAGTTTATAGGCACCTTGGGTCCAGATTGTTTTCCATCTCTTGAAATCTTTTCATGTAGCAGTTACTGAACTACATGAAGGTCTCACAAATCAGTCACGAGGACCCCACAGCTAGCTCCATTTCCAAGTATCCTAAAAGTTAGCAATCTATGGGCCTTATGTATAAAGGCAAATTTTAACAATTCTGGGGCATAGAAACTGCATCGTAGGAGGCAGATTATATTCCTTTGACTTAACCCTTTAAGTGCCAGAAAGGTGTCTGATGAATTGCTTTGCAATACACTGGGCACCACCTCTGGTGATCAAAGGATTAACCCTTCTGGGACTCAAAGGGTTAAATGGAGATTTTAATCCGTTGAATGCTAGAGAGGTTTCCATGCATTGTGAAGCAATTGATTGCATATAAAGCGTTAAACACCCCATTTAAATCACTTGGAATTTGGGGTATTTTATATCCCCTATGGTACAGTTGGTTTGATCCAGAATTGCTCCATTTGTATTATGTTACATAAGACCCCTTTCACTCTTGTGACACTGACAAAGTGATGGTGCGTTAGTTATGTCACCTGTTGAATATATGAATGAGCACATCAAAGTCCAGCACACTGCATCTTTACCACATCCCCACAGGAATGCAGAAAAGATACAGCAAGGGAGGTCGACACTGTGTCCAGCGGTGCCACCAGAAGGCCAGTAATGTTGGTGGTTGGGACGCTCATCTCAACGTCCAGTTAGTGGCTGATCCACGTGGGTGCCAGCGAATAATATTTGTTGGCAGCTTATGCAGACACCCCTCAAATACATTCCTCCTTCGTCCAGTTCTGAGATGCAACACAGAAGAAAGGCGAGTTTACAACCAATGTAGTAGGAACTATGCATTTAGCGGCTTATTGTGATATTATGGGCTAGTTATGTCTTCAAACTAGTCCATTTTTGTTTCTCCATGAAAATGCCAATCACAATTCTGTTGGATGTTCTTACCAGTTTTGGGCCCCAAGGAAGGATGTACATTTGTGTACGTATACATATTAGGTATCAGTGTACTCAAGAGAAATGTGGCATTCAAATATATTTTTTCTTACTCCTTACACTTACTTTGCTTGAGATGGTGGACAGCACATTCTGACTTTTTTATATATATTTGAAACCTTTCTGAAAACCCCTATTTTAACAAATTTTCTGTGCGGCATCATTTTGTACAACAAGCCAAAGTACGTGTGAAGATGGACAAAAACAATGTTGCCTGTTTCACAGCTAGTCACCGCTCAGGAGCATCACATTTTAGCTCTCCAGTGCTATTACAGAAGAGAAATTGTCACATATTAGACTAATCCCACACTAAAGGCGTAGTTCAGTTCCAAAACGGTGGGTAAGTCCTGTCTGCACGGGAAATACCAGCCAACCAGATGTACATTTCAGCCTTGTTTCAGTCTCGTCAGTGAGGTGCAAATGGTTTCCCTATGCACTGAGAAAAAGGGGTCCACATCTGGATTTTTGTACAGCCATTTTCATATGTTCAAGAAACATATACTTTTATATAGTTTTTTTGAGCTGTTCCAGGGTAGTTTTACCACGTAATCAGTGAAATGTGCACTTTTAGTTCATAGTGTAGTTCATAATTAGAGTCTGTGCAGGGCATGCATGTACGTAAAACTTCACATATTTGGTAATTTTTGGACTTTTTAAAAAATTATTGAAACAACTAACAAATATTTTTGATAAATAGCCCCAAATCCTTAATATGTTAGTGATATGCATAGAAATACTTGCCATTTGCAGTATAAGTCTGGCATAAGTAAGAGCGAGAACGTTTTCAGCAGGCAGGCACCGCTGGGATCTTGCAGTAGGCGCTCTCTGGAGGTCAGACACATTTTTACCATTTTTGCTACCCATCCATTTAAGATTCATTCCTGGCGATAACGTTCTAGTTATATATGAAAAACTACAGGTTTTTTCCCAGAACAAATTCAGCTTTTCCATTATGTGAAGAAAATTTGCATCACATAACAAGCTATGATGTCATAAATGCAAAATCATTTTAAAATTACCTATTTTGCTTAAAGTGAAACTTTCACCAACATTACATGTAGCCCCAAATCCTTAATATGGTTGTGATATACATAGAAATATTTGTCATTTGCAGTATAAGTCCGGCATAAGTGAGAGCAAGAACGTTTTCAGCAGGCAGGTACGGCTGGAATCTTGCTGTAGGCACTCTCTGCGCCTGCATTGTCAGTCCCTTCTGGTGCCTTAAGGCACAAAGGCTTTCAACTCACCAATCATGGAGCTAAAGGGGACAGACATCGCAGATGTAGAGATGCCATCTCTGCAAGATGTCTGCTCTGTTTCCTGCTGCTACCTGCAGAAAACGTTCTCTCTCTTACTTATGCCGGACTTATACTGCAAATGACAAGTATTTTTATGTATATCGCTACCATATTGAGGATTTGGGGCTAAATGTATTGTTGAAAGGTCCGCTTCAAGCAAAGTAGGTAATTTAAAGATGTTTTTGCATTTGTGACATCGTAGCTTGTTATGTGATGCAAAATTTTCTTCACACAATGAAAAAGTTGAATTTGTTCTGGGGAAAAAAACTATCACAGTATCCCTAGGAGGCCTAGCGATCCTGTGCTTCCTTTTTTCTGTATTGCTATTAGCCGGCATGGAGGCCGGACACTTTCACATTCCTGACGTCTACTGGAGCGTGCAACTATATACCAGTTCTACCGGTGCTCACCCAAACCTATTTCCATTAGCCTCCAGCATCTTGCAGTAGTGCAGTGTGCAGCACAGTGCGCAGCTCCAGGTAGAGGCCTGGGTCCTCCAGTCCTGTGATCTGGGGTTGTGTGGGCTACTTTACCATTATTGTATATAATAAATAAAGGTGGTTATATTTTATTACTGTTGTCTGTACTTCTTTGCCTGAATACTGCGACAAAAACATATAGTTTTCCATATATAACTAGAAAGTTATATACAGGAATGAATCTTAAATGGATGGGCGGCAAAAATGGTGAAAATGTGTCTGACCTCCACTGTCTAATGAAGAAATGGCCCAATCACATGGGATAGAAAAAAATATACTAAACATGTGCATACCGTAAAAGCTAAACTTATACAACATGATAAGTAAATCCTAAAAACATAAAAAATATTTTAAATATCTTTATATAGCACTGCCAATTCTATACACAGAGATGTACACAGACTTTTGCAGGCACAGTGAGACCCTATCTTGCAGAGCTTTCAATAGAAGTTTTTAGTGCCTGAGGGAGATAAAGTGACTTCCCTAAGGTCACAAGATGTTGACACTGTGAATTGAACCAGGTTTTGACAACTTCACAGCAAGTGTCTTGTTATCAAAGCTAGAAAATTAAACAAGTGAACCACTCCTCCAGTCTACAATTCTGTGTAAAACAGAGTGAGTTATTGTCCATAGCAAAATAAAATTTACTTATAGAAAACAGGAGGTACTTGTTACAAAAAGTACTTAAGCTTATTGAAGCTCTATACATTTTTGAACCATCAATAAATTAACTTTGTAGAAGGTTGTATGCTCCTACCTAGGTTCACCCAATGCTAAGCTCTTATTCCACCAGTGGCTTGACAAAATTCTGAGTCTTGTCACCCATCTTCACATAGTGATGAATTATAACACCTGTTTTTTCAAACTGAGCAGACTACCCAGTGTCCCCCAGGTCACCAGAAACATGGAGTTGAAAATGATGGTTTAGGTCAGTGGTTTCTTAGGCTCCAGCCTAGTGCACTAACAGGCCAGGACTTGTGGGTTTCTCAGCTTGAACACAGGTGACTGACCTTTCATTATCTTATGAGTAAGTTAGGGAATCCACATGTCCTGGCCTGATAGTGGGTCCTGAGGCCACGGATTGAGAACCACCGGTGTAGATTACAATTGCAGTTGGTGTCAATCATTTATCTAAAATATTTGCATTTAAGTCTTGGATAAATCTGTACATAAATGTATCAACTGCAATGTAATCCAGACCTGTCTATTACAATAATCATTCAGACTGAGGTGGGACCCCCTTCAACCACTGCACCTCAGTTTTTAAAACAGCTCTGAATAAAAGCACTTTCCCACCCCACATGGCATCCAATCATATAATATACTTTTATCCTCTTGGAAGTGAATGACATCTTTAGCATCCTATGAGGTTAAACTGTTATATTAAGAAACTACTATTAGATTTGAAAACGTAGGAGAAAAAATAGCTATTCAAACAGTCCTTTTGTCCGGTGTTTACCAATATTCTCATCAGTGTCTGAACACCAAGAACAGTCTGGTCTTTCGTGATTGAGGTTAGACACAGCCCATACTCCTGAGACACTAATGGTCAAAAAAGAAGAAACTAATCCTCAGTGCCATGCATTTGCTCTGTCAAACACATTTAATATGCCACATTTCCAAGGAATATGTCAGGCTGTATCTGCCTGAAGTAATGAAACTGTTCCCAAATACCGAACATCCAGGAGGCAGCTCTTCAAAATCCTTAATAGCTGTCAATGTTCATTTTATTGTACTGTAGAGATGCTCTGTTTTTGCCTTTTACAAAATAACTTGGCTTTATTAAATGGAACATAGTGTAGCATGCCTTTGATTGTGTCTGTTCTGTTGGTGTGGGCTGATTTATGAGTAAAAACTGCTGCTATTCTGGGTTCCAGGGAATTTTTAATCGCTATTTTTTTTCTGTTTCAAACTTCACCAAAAAAAAAAAAAAAAAAAATTGAGGATATTTTCAGGCTCACTTTCCAACCATTAAGCCTGTAAAATGACTGGCTTCTCTCACTTTTCTCTACTGTCATCACATCAAACTACTCTGGAAAAGAAGACTTGGATATCTCGGATGACAGTGCCAAAATCAGAGGTATCTATATAAATCTCCCTTTTTTGCCAAGGCAACAATGAGAGGCTGAACAGTTATTCATTGTGGCGAGAGGAAGGCAGGACAAAAGCCCATCACCTCTTTAATGACAGAGACATCTCCAGTGCATTGCTTTGCAACATGTTGGAAATGTCTCCATCACAGAGGGGAGACGTAAATGGCAATATTGTCACTGTAACCAAGAATGAACAAGGAACCAGTACAGTTATGAAACGCCTCCTTTATTAAATTAGAAACACGTAATCAAAGAGCAATGCCGGGTGATACCCTCGAGAGTGAGGAGATCCTATCCTGGAGCAAGCGGTTCCTACCAGGAATAGGAGACTGCCCAGGAAAGGTCTCAATAAGGAGGAAACTGTGCAATAGCACCAGAGCCGGGGTTAGGACCCAGCCAAGTCCTGTAACAGGAACAGGTCACAACAGATGGAGTATAGTACCAGAACCGGGGTTAGGACCCAGCCAAGTCCCTGAACAGGAACAGGTTACAACAGATGGAGTATGGTACCAATCCGGGATTAGGACCCAGCCAAGTCCCTGAACAGGAACAGGTAGCAACCAATAGAGATCAGACTGACGAGGCCTACAGTCAGTCTGAGAGAGGGTACTGGGCTGAAGCCACAGGTAACACCAGGCAAGTAATCAGACAGAACCAGAGTTCAATACTGGAGCGTGTAGTCAGCCAGAGCTACAGGTCACAACCAAGTGGGTAGTCAGACAAGCCACACAACTGGTACACTGGGAGCAACAGAGGCCAAGCCAAGGGTCATACACGAAATCACAGGAGCAAAAGCAAGAACTGCACTGGAACACCACGTAAGGACAACTAAAGTGGTGTCCAGGCAATATATATATATATATATATATATATATATATATATATATATACCCTCCTAAGAGTAAGGAGGTGGAGCACATAATTAGCTACTATAGCTTTAAGAGAAGAGCACGATGTCACTGGGGGAATTCCCCCGTGAGACGCGCCTGCTCTGATGCTGTCCGGATGCGCGAAGACGCGTCATGAAAGCTGCGAAGAGGACTGCCAGCCCATGGAACCGGCCGCCCACGAAAGAGCACTGAGGCGCCCGGCTCTCCACTGCACTGCTGGTAAGCAAACAGCACTGACAGATATACTGTAGTCATATATAGTCAAGTTGACACCTTTATTGGCTAACTACATAAAATCTCGGGTATAATACACACCTGTGTATAATACTCAGGTGTATATTATACCCAAGATTTTAGGGGAAAACAAGAGTTCCTATGTATAATATGCACCCTTGTTTTCCCTTGTCAAACACAAAACATTTCCACAGAGCACTGCTTCCCTCCCTCCCCGCTTACCCATATACTCCTCCTTTGCAGTGCAATTTCGGCAGCCAGACTGGGTCCCAGCGAGCAGCATGTTTGCATCTGCTGCCCCCGCTTCCAGCATTGCCCTGTCAGGACCTCTTTTACCTTGCCAATGTTAATGTCTTGCGAGGACCACAAGGTCCTCACAGGGCAATACCATAGATCCAATGCACATACCAGGCATGTTATACAGATACATATGAAAACATCTCTCTTATATATACATGTATACATTGGATAGTCATAGACACAAGCGTACATTTTTGCACAGCTGACTGCCATTGCACCATCTTTGGGTTGATATTACCCAACAAGAGCTGCTTCTGAATTCTAATTGGTTTAACACACAAAACCTCTGGTAACTCCATGTATGCTAGAAATATCTCCACCACATTGTGAAGCACTACGTTGGAGACGTTTCTAGCATCTAAGAGAACAACAAAACAAGGGGCACCAACAGTGTAAATCCAAGGATTATCAATATTGTGCCCCAATACATACAGATGAATACTCACAAAAATAAATGTCATCTGCACTACTTCTATGTGAGTTAATCAGCAGTGCCTCTGACTGGAAGCCGGTGTGTTCATGCAGTTTCTACTGCGCATGACTGCATTATTTGGGCAGTCTCTACTGCGCATGACTGCATTATTTGGGCAGTCTCTACTGAGCATGACTGCATTATTTGGGCAGTCTCTACTGAGCATGACTGCATTATTTGGGCAGTCTCTACTGCGCATGACTGCATTATTTGGGCAGTCTCTACTGCGCATGACTGCATTATTTGGGCAGTCTCTACTGCGCATGACTGCATTATTTGGGCAGTCTCTACTGAGCATGACTGCATTATTTGGGCAGTCTCTACTGCGCATGACTGCATTTTTTGGCCAGTCTCTACTGCGCATGACTGCATTATTTGGGCAGTCTCTACTGAGCATGACTGCATTATTTGGGCAGTCTCTACTGCGCATGACTGCATTATTTGGGCAGTCTCTACTGCGCATGACTGCATTATTTGGGCAGTCTCTACTGAGCATGACTGCATTATTTGGGCAGTCTCTACTGCGCATGACTGCATTATTTGGGCAGTCTCTACTGAGCATGACTGCATTTTTTGGCCAGTCTCTACTGCGCATGACTGCATTATTTGGGCAGTCTCTACTGCGCATGTGTGGTTACGCACACAGGGAGCTACGCATTCTAGCTCTTTATGTTATTTACTACTCCTTTAAAGGGATAGTAATATTTAATTTTAAGTTGCTTTAATATTGTGGGCATTAAAAAAAGATTTACAACAATGTAAGCTTTATCTCTCACACCTTTATGGTTTGAGAGATATAACTGGTTAAACTTACCCTTCCTGGCTGTTTAAGGGAAGTCAGTGCTCTAGCTGACAGCAGCAGATTCTGGTCATTTGACTGGACAGAGGCTCTTCAGCCGAGCCGAAATTGCGCTATTTAGTAATAAATACTTCATTGGAATGGTCTACAAAGTGTGCCTGGTTTGCAAGAACACTTTGTAGACCATTGCAATTAAATATTTATTTCTACATAGCACTATCTCGGCTCTACTGAAGAGCCACCGTCCAGTCAAATGACCAGAATCTGCTGCTGTCAGCTAGAGCACTGACTTCTCTGAAACAGCCAGGAAGGGGTAAGTTTAGTCAGTTATATCTCTCAAACCATAAAGGTGTGAGAGATAAGCCTTGCATTGATGTAAATCTTTTTTTAATGCCTACAATATTAAAGCAACTTAAAATTAAACATTACTATCTCTTTAATACATTTGGCATTTAACCCTCTTAGTGCCAGAGGAGTACACAATGTATTGCTCTCTGGCTATCAAATGATTAAAGTTTGGGTGGCCAGAACACTCTTAATGGCCCTGCACCAGTTGTATACCCTTTACAGGCCATTATTTAACTCTTTGGATGTTACAATGTATTGAGATCTCCATAGTAACTAAGTGGTTAAAGCTTTCTTTTATGGACCAAGGATATTTTTTCTGTGCCAGAAAATAGTGGCTGGGACTGGGGGAGGGGTCATGTGATTAATGGGGGTGCAGCCATGGGTGGAGCTGAGGCCTCCTAGACTGCCTTGCCTAGGGATGCCTGAGATGTATATCCAGCCCTGTCTATTACTGTTTTACTTTATATTGCAAAATACAAATAATATATGATCCTGTGTCACATCTGGTGTGATTATAAAAGTCCTCATTCATTCCTATTGTGCAGCTGAAAGGTGTTTTATTCAAAAGTTACTACAGCTCAAACTTGATTTTTTTAGGTGCAGTATCAACTTTGACTGAAATTGTACTGTGGCATTGTTGCTACACTATCCTATGGAGATTTATGGACTACTGACCAGAGCTGTCCATAGGATGGTGTGGCAACAGCACCACTGTACAATTTCAGGCCACTGAGATATTGCTCCTAAAAAATTTAAAGTTTGAGCTTGTAAAACCTTTTGAATAAAGCACCTTTCAGCCGTGGAAGCAGTCGACAAGATAACATTTTTTATATTTTAAGTATGTCTATTAGTGTTGAGCGAGCGTGCTCGGCCGATGCTCGGATCGGCTCGAGCATCGCTCTGCTCGGCACATGGCGGTACTCGTACGAGTACCGCCATGTGCTCGCCCGACATGTTCGGGTGAAGAGGATCTGTGCCGGAAGAGGCACAGATCCGAAGACGCTCCGCTGGACCACCAGGGAATGGAGGTACGGGGGCATTGCGGAGATGAAGGGGGCATTGCGGAGATGAAGGGGGACATTGTGGAAGAGGGGCATAGACTCTATGCCCCTCTTCCACAATGTCCCCCTTCATCTCCGCTATGCCCCTCTTCCACAATGTCCCCCTTCATCTCCGCTATGCCCCTCTTCCACAATGTCCCCCTTCATCTCCTATGCCATAGCGGAGATGAAGGGGGACATTGTGGAAGAGGGGCATAGCGGAGATGAAGGGGGACATTGTGGAAGAGGGGCATAGAGTCTATGCCCCTCTTCCACAATGTCCCCCTTCATCTCCGCTATGCCCCTCTTCCACAATGTCCCCCTTCATCTCCGCTATGGCATAGGAGATGAAGGGGGACATTGTGGAAGAGGGGCATAGCGGAGATGAAGGGGGACATTGACCAGGCACCCTCCGCTCATCAGAGCAGGGGGTGCCTGGTTTAATGCTCGAGTGCTCCCATTCATTTGAATGGGGCTCGGGTGCTCGGCCGAGCACTCGAGCATCAGGGGGTGCTCGGTCAGAGCACCCGAGCACCCGAGCATCGGGGTGCTCGCTCATCCCTAATGTCTATCCCTTTAAATTGCTTAGACCTTATTTGAGCTCTGAACTAAATTTAGAGAACACAGACAAATGTGTTCAGTTATAATGTGACCACAAAGAGGTAATAAAATTAGTGGTTCTGTGATAAATATAATTCAGATGTTACTGCCTAGCACTGATGTTACTTTCTCAAGTACCTGCCCGTAATAAATTTACACCGGAAATGCCAGAGAGGCCTCTAGCTCATTGCTTTGTTCTGACTAGTAACCATATCTGTGCCAAAATGTCTGGCTCACCAGGCTCATACAAGGCTGGGTGTTTTTCAGGGACCTTAAGGAAAGCTCTTTTGTGCCCACAAGAGAAAGCTTTAATGAACATTTATTTATTTATGCTTGTGTGTATATGTGGACACCAGGGGTGGGTTGCCTGTTGCCTTTCTCCAGCTGCTGTTGAACTACATCATCATCATCAGATGGCCATGGGCAGGCCAAGCATGATGGGAACTGTAATTCAACAACAGCTGGAGGTCTGTGTTCGGATAGTTGAAATGTATTTTGGATGCAGATGTCCACAGTACAAAATCTTGGCATATTATGTTATACTTATATTTATTTTTTTCTGTAATCCATCTTTGCAAATCCGGAGTTTGCCCTTAATAGCCCCATCCATGGTCCTACACACTTTCTTCACATGATCCCACCCCATTCATTGTTCCTTGGCATATAACATATCATCAGCATGTATCATACAGATCACATGATCCCACCCCATTCATTGTTCTTTGGGACACAACATAGCATCAACTTGTAATAGACAGGAAAGAAGTGCAGAGTGGTCAGTGCAGGGTTATATAAACTGATAACTAAAATGGACAAATTAGAATTTAAAGGAATGCTAGCACCTCCAATATTAACCTCCCACTCACCTTATTATAGCCAGATAATCTTAATTGCCCTCTTGCATTTGACCCTTGTGCCTTTGTTCAATTGATAACATCTTAAATTAGTCCTGGATGTCATGTCCGTGGAGGCAATCATGACTTGCTAGTGGGACCTCAGACTCTCAGTGAGTAGTATTAGGAGGTATTAGTTTTTCTTTAGGCTGGACATTACAGCAAATGAAAGGAGTCAGCTGTTTATGTACATTTGGCATTCATCCAAATTTTGAGGTTTCATAATTCCGGAACATGTTTCATGAATCAAATGTTTCTTATGTGTATCATACAACATTTTACGGCCGGAAATATAATCACATGATGTCAGAATCAACAAAAAGAGCAACTTACTGTTACATCTGGGTCATTTGCAGACAAGGTAGGGGAAAGGAGGACCACACACAACACACACCTGTTGCCAATTAATTGGTTAACTGAATGCTGAACTTTCTGGGAGCTTCAATTAGCTGACTTTTGAATCAAATGATCAGGACCACAATTAAGTGGGGACAGGAGGGACTGTTGTCCTGGGCCTGGGTTAGATGGGGAATCAGACTAGATGCCTGCACTGTGGTCTGTTCCATACAGGGCCGGATTTGCCATAAGGCAGAGTAGGCATCTACCCACAGAGGGGCGCCTGTCATTGGAATCACTTATTTTATTTTCTTTTTTTATTCACCCTACCCGCTGCCTGCCTGCTGCCCGGTGAGATCCTGCTGTTGGTCCCTCGGTGGCTCTTTAGTAATGCAGAGCGCTGGGAGATGACATCCTCTTCCAGCGCTCTGCATTCCTAAAGGGAAGACCGCACGGGAGCAACGGGAGCTACAGTTCTGTGCAGAAGCAGGCGCAGACTTTTCCTGCCACTGGACCACCAGGGAGGTGGGAAACGGGGCAATGTGGAGCTGATGGTGCAAGTTGGAGCTTATGGGGGTAATGTGAGGGCAAGTTGGAGCTGATGGGGGCAAGTTGGAGCTGATGGGGGTAATGTGAGGGTAAGTTGGAGCTGATGGAGCAAGTTAGAGCTGATGGGGGTAATGAGAGGGCAAGTTGGAGCTGATGGAGGCAATGTGGAGATTATGGGGGTAATGTGAGGGCAAGTTGGAGCTGATGGGGGCACGTTGGAGCTGATGGGGGGCAATGTGAGGGCAATAAGGATATGGGTGGTAATGCGGAGATTTGGAGCATTGTGGAGATGTCCAGTGGAGATGGTCAATGGGGGGCGGCGCGGGGGGGGGGCTTCAGATTTCTGTGCCTACAGGCTCCTGTAAATCCGGCCCTGGTTCCATATGCTTCTTCAAATCTCTATGAATGCATTCTGTCTCCTGTTGTTAATCTGAGGGTGATATTGAGTCTGATGCTGGTAGGTTCAGTTTTTTACATACTTTTAAAGTGGAATTTTAGGTAATACTAAGTCACCATGCATTCATTAAACACATGGCGACTAGCTTGAAAATAGATGTCTTACCATTAAATAATAGCTGTGTCTAAAGTAATCCATCCTGTTTGGAGACCGGAACCCAGGCTACAACACAGACATCTTGTCTGCGCGCCTGTGCCGGTCTCCACTGAGTAGACTGCAGTGCACCATATGGTCACCGGAAGGGACTGACGGTGCAGGCGCACAGACCGCACTAACCTGCCCGTCAGTCCCAAAATGGGACGGATTACTTTAGACAGAGCTATTATTTAACGGTAAGAAATCTATTTTCAAGCTAGTCGCCATGCGTTTAATGAATGCATGGCAACTTGGTATTACCTCAAAGTTCCGCTTTAAATAGCAGTCCTACACCAGACCCAATGTAAAGTCCCGTCAAAAACCTTGCTCACCCTGAGACACTGGGCCCTCTGGGTATTCGTGCCATTTGTGCTAGGAGAGAGAATACATTCCTGGAAAGCTGGGAATAACCCCTTACCCCTGACTACCTCAGAGGGGTAGCAAAGGCTCCAGCTGAGGGGGATGGGGTGGCATCCTTATGTCAAAGGGTAAACACCTGTAATATTTTTAGCAAAGAAAAAAATGGAACTAAACTTGCCACTGAAGCAAGTCTTTATGTATCTAATCTAATCCCTTATCCCTATCACCATCGCTACCCTCTGATCTGGTGTCAGTCTGTGGTGATGATGATGTAGCCATGCAATTCAAAATGCAGGGGATTCAGGATTTGGAATTCAAGAATCCAAACTGAGTGTAAATGAACTCACTAAATTCAATTGCAGTATTATGTTTCTTATTTATTCACTAATATTTATGTATTCATATAAAGAAATACTGCTTTTGCCTTTTGTCCCACCTTCCTGCTTCTTCCTCCCCTTCCTTTTCCTTATCATTCATCTTCTTCCTTCCTCCTTCTATTCCTTACCTAATCTAGTTTCTACATCCCACCCCCTTCATCTTCTTCCTTCCTCTTTCTATTCCTTACCTAATCTTCTTTCTACATCCCACCCCCTTCATCTTCTTCCTTCCTCCTTCTATTCCTTACCTAATCTACTTCCTACGTCCCACCCCTTCATCTTCTTCCTTCCTCCTTGTATTCCTTACCTAATCTACTTTCTATATCCCACCCTTTCATCTTCTTCCTTCCTCCTTCTATTCCTTACCTAATCTACTTCCTACGTCCCACCCCTCATCTTCTTCCTTCCTCCTTCTATTCCTTACCTAATCTAGTTTCTACGTCCGACCCCTTCATCTTCTTCCTTCCTCCTTCTATTCCTTACCTAATCTTCTTTCTACGTCCCACCCCCTTCATCTTCTTCCTTCATCCTTCTATTCCTTACCTAATTTTCTTTCTACGTCCCACCCCCTTCATCTTCTTCCTTCCTCCTTCTATTCCTTACCTAATCTACTTCCTACCTCCCACCCCTTCATCTTCTTCCTTCCTCCTTCTATTCCTTACCTAATCTAGTTTCTACATCCCACCCCCTTCATCTTCTTCCTTCCTCCTTCTATTCCTTACCTAATCTTCTTTCTACGTGCCACCCCTTCATCTTCTTCCTTCCTCCTTCTATTCCTTACCTAATCTTCTTTCTACGTCCCACCCCCTTCATCTTCTTCCTTCCTCCTTCTATTCCTTACCTAATCTACTTCCTACCTCCCACCCCTTCATCTTCTTCCTTCCTCCTTCTATTCCTTACCTAATCTAGTTTCTACATCCCACCCCCTTCATCTTCTTCCTTCCTCCTTCTATTCCTTACCTAATCTTCTTTCTACGTCCCACCCCCTTCATCTTCTTCCTTCCTCCTTCTATTCCTTACCTAATCTACTTCCTGCGTTCCACCCCTTCATCTTCTTCCTTCCTCCTTCTATTCCTTACCTAATCTACTTTCTATATCCCACCCCCTTCATCTTCTTCCTTCCTCCTTCTATTCCTTACCTAATCTACTTTCTACGTCCCACCCCCTTCATCTTCTTCCCTCCATACTCACTTCTTCCCCTCCTTTCCCTTCTCTGTCCTGCCTCTCTCCATCTTCTTCTTTCCCCCTTAAGGACATCTTTTTCCTACATCCCTCCTTCTTCTTTCCTTTCTCTCTCCAGGGCATTTCTCCCACCCTCCCTCCACCCTCTTCAGTACAGTGCTTATGCCTGATTCTTCATCCCTTCTATGTACTTCCTCACACCTCCCACCTTCTTGCTCTCCCCCCTCTCTTCTTCCTTCCTCCAGCTCCTTGCTTTCTCCACCCTTCCAACCTTTTCCTTCCTGTTGCCAGCTTTTTCCTTCTCTTCCCTCTAGATTTTAATCCTCCTTACCTCCCCTTTATTCCACTTTACCCCATTATGCTTGAAATAGAGGAGGGATCTGCTTTGGTACCTGAATCTCCAAGAGGAGAGTGATTGAACTGTTCAAAAAAGGGAACTAGGCAAGCCTGGCATAACTAGGGGCAATATGTGCAAAGAGTATATTTTTATTTGTATTTCTTAATTTATACTGGGTCTCAATGATTTCTGTTTGGCTCAATACTCTTTGTGTGTCCTCCCTAGAAGTATACTAATGACAGTGGCATGCTTATTGGTCAGTCTTTCCTAGTATCAAAGTGTACTAATGGCATTGAATGAATGAATATGTTTATTTATATAGCACCACAAGTGTATGCAGCCCTTTACAATTTAAGGAGTCAGACAATACAGGGTTACAAGTACTTTGTAGAGTGAAACATTGGGTGGAGGTCCATGCCCGAAAGCTTACAATCTAAAGTGGTAGTGGGAGACATACAGAGTACATGAGGGTCAAGTGCTGAATACTGTGCTGGAGTTCTGGTGATGATAGGGGACACAAGTAAAGTAAAACATTTATAAGAGCATTCATTGTACAACATCAGTGCCTTCTAACATGTTGAGGTTTTATCCAGGAGGTATATATGTATTTTCAAGTGTGACTTGAAGACCATCAGTGGCAGGTTTATGGGACAGTACTTCTTAGGAACAAGGTATAATAATGACAGTGACATGTTAATGGTTCAGTCCTTCCAAAGGCCAATGTATACTAATGGCAGTCACATTTATGTGTTAGATCATCCTGGAACCAAAGTTTACAAATTTCTGCTAATGGGTTTGTTCTTCCTAGGACTAAAGTAAACCCAGGTGAGTTAATCAGTGGCTCATTCATTTTGACTGAATCACGTGAGCTTAATCAGCCCCTGAGGACTGAACTTGGACAGCCCTGATCTAATCTATACTAGAAAAGAAGTGGTCATGTTACTACAAATTCTATGTCTGTGCCACCTTTCCCCCCAGGGAGGCAGCTAGGAGGAGATCAGAATATGTCCTACACATTGCAGGAGCCCAGTATTACACACTCAATTATAATACACACATCTGGGGCTGGCACATAAGAGCACATATGCAGATCTCCTATAGACTGTCTGAGCCCAACATACACACTCCAAAGTGCAGCTAGGAGGAGATTAGCATATCTCCTACACACAGTGCCTCAGTACAACATACACACAGCCATTTAAATGTCCACACCCCTCACTATCCCATCACTGGAACAAAAAAAATGGCTGACACTCTCCTCTTGGAGACAAAAATTTCATCCACCACCACATTCTGTTTTCCCTCGCTGCAATCACATGGAATGCATTCAGCACACTCCAGCACTGTTACACTAATGTACACTGTTAATACACATTGTGTGTCTTAACCCTTTGACTGCAAAAGAGGTACAGAAGCATTGCAAATGAATGCCATGCTGACCACTGTTGCACTCAAAGAGTTAACATGGCCTTTACTACTCACAAGCTTGCCTCCTCAGGTGGCAGGTTATGGACATGAAACTGCTACGGTCTGCCTCTGACTAGGCAGACTGCCAGGCGTGGCCACCTCTCTGATGGGTCACGGTGGGCTTGAACCAGAGTCCACATATACTCTGGTCCTGCTTTCTTGCTTTTGAGCCACAGCTGAGCCTGTTCTATCAGTGTGGTTCTAGCCTTGTATATCTTGCCTTGCAGCACTAGGGGGCTGGACTGATGCTATCAGATTTCTACTTGTCATTCAAAGTCCACCTGAGGCAGCTTGCAAATTAAGCTGCTCATTACCTGGGTATAAAACACTGCCTCTTCCTCAGGGCTGGGTCAATTCATTGTTCCTGTTCCTGTTTTTTATTTCCTAGAGTTCCAGACTGTCTTGGCTTGTGATTCCTGCTTTTGGATATTCATTCTTGCCTGTTCGCTGCCTGCCCTGATTTATGATACTGTGCCTGACTACTCTCCTGTATTTGCCCTTGTCTGATTCTACGTACCAGGTTATTGTTCATGCTAAGCCCCCGTGCACAGATTCCCAGCCCAGGTGGCTTTTTACCTGGTCACCTTGAGCTGTGTTTATCTGCAAGGGTGAGCGAACATCTCTGTACTACGGACTCTAACCAAGGTAAACCATTACAGAAACTCACACCACGGACACAGAGTTTGTCCTACTGCGCAAGTAATTTGCAACATTGTAATATATATATCTTGCAACATATTAAGAGCTTGGAATTTAACTGTTTGAGTGCCAGAGGGGTAGACAACGCATACACACTGCCTAAGACCAATATACACACACCTGGGCGCAGTTAGGAGGAGATTCTACACACTGCCCAGTACAACATACACACAGCCATTAAAATATCCACACCCCTCACTATCCCTTCACCTAAACCAAAAAACCGGCTCACACTCACCTCTTGGGGTCTAAAATTTCACCCACCACCACATTCTGTTATTCCTACAAACAGCGCTGTTTTCTCACCAAAACTGGCCACTCGCCAATAGCAAAAGTAAACTTGGCAGACAGACAGACAGACATACAGACAGACAGGATCTCCATCCTTCCCCAGGATCACTGGTATAGAGTGGCATAAAACATATGTGGCACACATCTTGTGTAGGGTAGCAAAAATATGCCTGCTGAGTAACATGAAGTAGTGAACTGCCGTTTGGCGGACCTGTGTGTGGGGGCTGCCGACAGTGGAAATGGAAGATTAGATAAGCACTTAGAACAGAATCCTGCAACTGAAATATGAACCTGCTATGCAGGAAAAAAAGAAGTGGAGAGTAAATAAGTAATAAAGACTGATTTAGAAGAAAGGCTGTACATTTCTGTGCTTGCAAAAGATTAATGAATACATATTTTAATAGCTCTGCAAGTCAGTGTGTGTATGTTCTTTGTTGTTAAAAAAACAGATTTTCTTTTTTTTTTTTTGCTTTGTCGTTTGGTGTTCTGAAATCTCACATAATAACACCAGCCCACACACAGACACGGCTATCAGACAGAGTTCTTTGCTTTATTAAACTTATTTGTGCATGCTGTCTGCAAAATGAGCATTAATATCAACTTCTCTAATGTATGTCTGATCACTAATATACAGGGCAGGTTTATGTGTCAGAGGCATGGTGTATTCTACGTGTATAGACCAGTGAGTCGCAACCAGGGTGCCGTGGTACTTTGGTGTGCCACGAACATCAGCTTAGGGTGCCCCATGTTTTCTATGAAGACTAACAAAAATAGATTGTTAGAAATTGTAATGCACATTTTTTTTGTTATGATTATAAGACCTGATAATAACTGTATACTTATGTATTGTACCCTTCTTATGCCCTTGCTAAAATACATTAAATATGTCAGGGGTGCCCCGAATGTTCTAGATTACGAATTAAAGGTGCCCTAAACAAAAAGAGATTGAGAACCACTGGTATAGACACTGCAGTCCATAGCTCTACACCGCTACATCCTTGTTCTTATACACATAACATTGTGAGCTATCTTGGCCAAAGAGACCCAACCACACACATACATCCCCCCACACATATACATCCCCCCTCACACACACACACATCCCCCCACACACATATACACACACACTCCCCTCACACACACACACATCCCCCCCCACATATACACACACTCCCCTCACACACACCCACACACATATCCCCTCCCACACGTACACACACATCCCCACCAAACACACACACACACACATCCATACACCCCCCAGACACACATATCCCCTCCTACATATACATACATTCCCCCAAACACGCACACACATGTCCACAACCCACCCACCATGCACACATAGACACACATACACACACATCCCCCCAAACACACACACACACATATACACCCCCCCACCATACAAACACATTCTCTACCACACATACACACATCCCCCCAAAGCACACACACATATATATCCACACCCCCACCATACACACACACACACACACACATCCCCTCCCACACATACACACATTCCCCCAAACACACACCCACATATCCACACACACCCACCACACACACATACATCCCCACTCACAAACAAATATCCCCCCACACACATCCCCTCCAAACACACACATCCCCTCCCACACATACATACACGTTCCCCCGAACTCACAAACACACATATCCACACCCTTCCCGCCATACACACACACACATTCCTTCCCACACATCCCACAAACACACATATCCACGCACACACACATCCCATCCCACACATCCACACATCCCCCCAAACACACACACATATCCACACCCCCACCATATACACACACACACATATCCCCCCAAACACACACACATATCCCCCCAAACACACACACACACATATCCACACCCCCACCAAACACATACACACACATCCACCTCACACACATACATCCACTCACTCACACACATACATATCCATACACCCCACCATATATACACACACATCCCACATACACATATCCCCCCAAACACACACATCCCCTCTCACACATACATACACGTTCCCCCGAACTCACAAACACACATATCCACACCCTTCCCGCCATACACACACACACATTCCTTCCCACACATCCCACAAACACACATATCCACGCACACACACATCCCATCCCACACATCCACACATCCCCCCAAACACACACACATATCCACACCCCCACCATATACACACACACACATATCCCCCCAAACACACACACATATCCCCCCAAACACACACACACACACATATCCACACCCCCACCAAACACATACACACACATCCACCTCACACACATACATCCACTCACTCACACACATACATATCCATACACCCCACCATATACACACACACACATCCCACATACACATATCCCCCCAAACACACACATATCCACACCCCCACCATACACACATCCACCACCCCACACATATCCACACACCCCACCAAACACACTCACACACATATCCACCCCACACACATACATCCCCTCCCACACATTCCCCCAAACACAGGCACATACATATCCACCCCCCCACCACCACATACACCCCCACCAAACACATCCACGCACCAGAGCCAAGTGCACGGGGGGGGGCGCTGAATTTTATCCTTGGACCCAGGCAGCACAATATCTTAGCCCGGCCCTAGGCTCAGTCAATGTTGGCCTTTTTCTGCTACTTTACAGTTACACTTTACAATACTAAATACAAAAAATGATGGGCAATGCCGTCTAAAGCTGCTAGTATATATATAAAATACATTTAAGTATTTAAGGTCTGCCTATGTTGTGGATGATTTGTCCCAGAATCACACCTCTTCAACTTCCAGCATGTGGCCCGTATTTTTTTTTTCTTAATCAATATCTAGTGTTATTTGTTATGGTATAGCTGTTTTGTCCCAGAATTTATAAGTTTTTGTCTTTGTGCATATGACCATTAATGCACCACACTGCACTAGTGTTTCATAGCACTTAGCCCAGTGGTACTCAATTTTTGCACCCCTAAAATTTTATTGGTCATTTGCAAAAAAAACCCAAAAAATCAGAACGACCTTTACAAATTAACATTCACAATTTTCTCACAGTCATCACGAACAAAGTGTGGCGGCACACCAAAGTGCAATGGTATTCTGGTTGATAACCACTAACATAAAGGGGAATTTTACTTTGTTGAACAGAAAGATTTAGGTAGCCTTCAGTTATTCATATTCTTTCTTTTTTCATAGTACCGTACATGGCAAATTAGGCTTAAAAAATACATAAATCTGTCATGTTCAAACTTTGCCTCATATCCTACAAAAATTAGAATTATATAAGCTCCCTGCCTCTAAAATGAGTATTAGTCTATTTAGCAGGATTTCCTGTTTAACCTACTAATACACAGTATAACCCTATATTTCCCTCTTGAAAGAAAAGCATATAATCTTATTTTAAATGTATCCATTGTCTCTGCCATTTCCACACTGAAGAATTCCAGAATTTAACAAACCTTACTGTAAATAAAATCTTCCTCTACTGAAGTTGTAACTTACTTTTGTAACATGTGGCCCTAGTTATTTGATCTGGCCTTGGAATTAAAAGCACACTAAAGGAGAGATCTTTGCATTGATCATGTATATACTTTTATGCTTAGAGTGCCATTGGGCAATACGCACAAGAGGAGTAAAGTGAAACCAATGTGGCTTAATAATGAGGTTTGCAGGAAAATGAGAAAAAAGAAACAGGCTTTTAAAGTGTGTAAAGGGATAGTAATACTTCAATTTTACTATCCCCCATCTTGTAGCCCTTAAAAACTGAATTAAACGAGCCCAGCGGCATCTATCAAACCTTTATGGTTTGAGAGATATCCGCTTTCAAAGTTCCCTCTCCCCTGACGTCAGTGTTCTAGCAACAATGACAGGCTATGGGCAAATAGACAAAACCACAGAATTCCCTTCATCGTGTACATGGCTTCAATGCAGATAGGTTGTTGATCCAGGGAACTATCTGACTGCCATTTGGAGTCAGGAAGGATTTTTTTTTTTACCTGCTTGGGGCTAAATTGGAAATGGGTTCAGGTTTTTTTTTTTTTTTTTTCCTTCTTCTGGATCAACAGTGGTGTTTTGGCATAGGCTGGACTTGATGGACGCATATCTTTTTTCAGCCTTGTCAACTATGTTACAATGTTATTATGTTACTATGAGTAACAGACATAAAATATATGAAATGCAACATACGTCCTGAGTACACTAATACTGGTAACAGCACATAACAGAATTTCAATTTACATTTTCATGGAGATACCCAAAATCTACTGCACATATATTAAAGTCTTAATACCCCATAACATCAAAATAACCCCCTAAAAGCATATGTTTCTTGAAAGCAGATATCCCAATGCATCAAAAGAGGGATCGGTCCTCGGTTGACTTACTTCTAGGGATGGACTAAAGTTTTCTCCTCAAAAGCAAAACATGCAAAAAATATCACTTTCTGACTTCCACAGAAATTCCCATGAAAAGTGCAGTTTCCTTTCTTTTTCATTGTATTGAAATCAATGATAACAATATAATTTCCCCATGTAAAGATTTTTCCTTATGTATTCCGGTTGTGCTAACTCAGCAGTGTAAGAGGTCGTGTTAGTTTACTGCATGTTGTCAATCTCTACTAGGGAGACAAAGTGAAGGCTGCTGAAATATTGCATACAGATATTACAGAGGCAGACTGGTAAAGAATGAGAGATGGAGTTGTTTATTTTAAGTAGCATTGGTAGTAGCCAGTTTCTCTCTAGACAGATGGAGGGCAAGGAGAGTGGGTGTGAAGGGAGAAAGTAGAGTAATAGGTAACAGTGACAGTCAGACAAGCTGGTAAGCCTGCCTTAGTTAAGACTCAGCTGAGAATGACTGAAACATGCTACAGACATAGACATAATGTATCAAATTTTCAAAACAAGAAAATCAGAAAGCATTTACAACTTTACAAACTGTGTTAACCACACTCATTCACTCCTACATCCACACAGACAAGACTAAGAGTGATAAGCATATACTGTGCTGTGCGTTATCCGATATTGCAAGTTGCTGATTATGAAGCTAACAAATCTTTCCTGTCCGTTACTGTAAAAATTTACACTGCAGTGCATGAGAGCGAAAGAGAAAGCTGAGGAAATGTTGATAATAGCTAGTGTAGAGGCAGACAAGGAAAGAGGGGGAGCTTGAATTGCTTGATTTAAGGAGTATTGGTGCTAGACAGTTCAGAGGAGAGTTGAACTGACAGTGACAGATAATATTGCACTGGGAATCCTCATAGTATTAGAAAACATAGGTGGAAATTAGCAAAGTTCTCTCAGGAATGTCATTGGCAGTAGCAAAAATGTGGAAATTTTAACTGATTTTCTACTTGCATGAATTTTTGAGAAAAAGAGGAAAATTTTGTTTCTTAAATGCAAAAAGAAAACAGGATTTTTCACCTGCCCCTATTTTCTATCCCATGTCGGGTGTGCACGAATGTTTATAAAATAAAAACTATGAATGTTTTCCATTTCTACCCCTTCAAAGCTATGAACACCATGGAATTGTCTACTGAATTCATTAGCTACTGCTCTTCTGAGAAAACGGGCAGGCAAATCATACCATTTTGAAAAGTAGACGACCAGCTCAATCAAATGAGGGTCCCTTGAAATGCTACCCATAGGCTTGTGTCCACACCTATTTCCAGAATATTTCGGAAAAACACATACTTTTAATACTTCAATCACTTCAGAGATACAAAGTCTTTCAACACCATGGAATTCTCTAGTGTATTCAATACCTCGTGCAAGCCTGAGAAAAATGGAATTTGCTGACTTTCCATAAGGGGTGGCAGGACCACTAACTATACCTACCTGTGTTCTTTTCTTTAAATGTCCACATGTTCTAAAAGGGTCATAGAAATTAGATGTATGAAGGAAAGTTATGAAAGGCATACCATTTTGGAAGGTACAAATTATTTTTTATTGCCTGTTTACCGTTAGGTTGGTGTTAACAAGAGTTTCCATACTGTGGCACTATAGGTAAAAATACATACGTTTTCACATATCCACCACTTCAAAACTACTAAAATATCTGAAAACCCTGACATTCCCTACTGTATTCAGTACCTGCATCCAGCTCAAGAAAAATGGTACCCCATTGCTATAGGTTGGCATAATATATGGGGTTCAGAGAGAACTATCCCATACCACACACTCTTCTTTTTCTTAATTACTTGCCTGCACTAAAATTGTTAAACCCATTACAGGGATGAAGGAAAGGTATGCAAGGCATACCATTTTGGAAAGTTAACATTCAACCAAATCAAATGATCACTTGCCTCTTTACCCTAGGCAGGTATGCAAAACTATTTCCAGAAATTGGTGCTATAGGTAAAATCAAATACTTTCTACCCTTCAATAACTTCAAATATACTAAAAGATTTCCTCTCTGTGTGAAATTTCCAACTGTATTCAGTGCCTAATACTAGCATGAGAAAAATGGTACCCCACTGGTATGTATTGACATATTTTAATGGGTGCCAGGAGCATGGCTATCAGTAGAACAAACATGGGAAAGAAGACAGTGCATGTGTATGTGTGCTCCTGTGGCTACAAGTGGTACAAGGTGGGGTAAGCAGTCAGAGTATATGTTTCTATGACTGCTGGTTGTACAATGGAACAATAGACAGTGGCAAAGGGCGTGGTGTTAGAAAGTGAATGCATGGTTCTGTGGCTATCAGTGGGTCAACACCGAAGTTGCAGGCATTGTATGTGGGACTCTGTGGCTTCCAGGGGCCAGTGGAACAAGGCCAGGAAAGTAGACATTGTATGTGTTATTTTGTTACAACTAGTGGGCAGGGAAACAATGGGATTGTCAGACAGTGTATATGGGATTCAGTGGCTACCACTTAACAGAGGAACCAGACTGGGAGTTCAGACAGTGTATGTGTGGTTCTGTGACCACCGTAGGGCAGTGAAACAAGGTTAGGGTGCATGTGTGCATGTGCATGTGTATTCTGCTGCTACCAGCGGGCAATGGAACCATATGGGTATCAAACACATTGCACAGCAGTGCACTGGACAACCCTGTGGCATACAGAGAGTTAACTGTTATTTTATCTATAATGTTATCTTAAAAAAAATGTATATATATATATATATATATATATATATATATATATATATAAACCAGTAATAAGAGGAGAGCGCTAGTGAAATAGTTAAAAACAATTTAATACATAAAGCCTAGGATACAAAATATCTAAATAACATTCAACTTCATAAAATAAACAATCCTAGTGAAACTAGGATAAATTAGTGAATTCACTAATAACAATAAAAGTAATAATAAAAGAACAAAAAAAAACAAAAACAAAAAAAAAACATTAACCCCTTGATGTGCAGAGTTCAAAACTTGGTCTCATGTATAAAAAACAGTACCGTAAATAAGCTAATATCCGGCGGGCAGGTGCCTAATAGATGATATTCACACTTGATATACTGAATCTCTCCCGTCTTCACGGCTGTATCATTAGGGATCCATTTCCAAAATATAAGGATCTTACTTATTCAGCAGCGGGCAGAGGTGTACGTTTTTCAAGCACATATGTCAGTGCTCCCTGGCTGTGAGTCCAAATGTCTGAATCCCAGCAGAAGTCTGTCTCAGAGGCAGTGGACAGCAGCTGGTACTGCCAGGTGAGCACAATCAGGCTGGTCTGTAAACCACAATCCACAGCACCTCCCGGCTATAGGAGTATAAAATTCCAAGTATTCATGAGACTGTATAAAAGATGTAATGAAATAAGAACTATATAGAAGCACAATGGGGTCAACAAGGTCCGACGCGTTTCGTATCTGTAGATACTTCTTCAGCCTGAAGAAGTATCTACAGATACGAAACGCGTCGGACCTTGTTGACCCCATTGTGCTTCTATATAGTTCTTATTTCATTACATCTTTTATACAGTCTCATGAATACTTGGAATTTTATACTCCTATAGCCGGGAGGTGCTGTGGATTGTGGTTTACAGACCAGCCTGATTGTGCTCACCTGGCAGTATCAGCTGCTGTCCACTGCCTCTGAGACAGACTTCTGCTGGGATTCAGACATTTGGACTCACAGCCAGGGAGCACTGACATATGTGCTTGAAAAACGTACACCTCTGCCCGCTGCTGAATAAGTAAGATCCTTATATTTTGGAAATGGATCCCTAATGATACAGCCGTGAAGACGGGAGAGATTCGGTATATCAAGTGTGAATATCATCTATTAGGCACCTGCCCGCCGGATATTAGCTTATTTACGGTACTGTTTTTTATACATGAGACCAAGTTTTGAACTCTGCACATCAAGGGGTTAATGTTTTTTTTTTGTTTTTGTTTTTTTTTGCTCTTTTATTATTACTTTTATTGTTATTAGTGAATTCACTAATTTATCCTAGTTTCACTAGGATTGTTTATTTTATGAAGTTGAATGTTATTTAGATATTTTGTATCCTAGGCTTTATGTATTAAATTGTTTTTAACTATTTCACTAGCGCTCTCCTCTTATTACTGGTTTTTTTGTAGTTATTTATTCTGTCCACCTCCAGAACGAGGATTGCAGCGACAGTGTTTTATTTATTTTTATTTTTTCATAAGGGTTTCAGCGTATCTGGATAGGCGCCATTACTTATACTTATTGTTTGTTTGGATATATATATATATATATATATATATATATATATACATAATTTATTTATTTAGAATAAAGGTTTACTACCTCTTTAAGCATAGCAGCCTGGCTGCACATTTAAATTTCAGGGTATTTTTAGCATTTCCATGTCTGTGCAGTATGAGGAAGAGGCCAGGAGCAGCATATAAACAAGCAACACAAAGAGCATTAGTGACATTGAGAAATGGACAGAATCCAACACGTTTAAGATGAAGAATAAAAGGGGTCTATGTATAGAACCATGAAAAGTGTGTTTTGTTTTTTTTCACAGATCACTAAGAAACATTAGTCCCAGGCAGATTCAATGTAATCTTCTTGTGTCTGGTTCTAGTTTGTTGAGTTATTTCTAGAGCAAATGGTAGGAGCTTGGGGCAAAAGTATATTTGCATGGTGGAGCCTGTATCTGCAAGGAGAAATGTGTGGGGAGGGACACTTTTCTTAGGAGATTTTTAGCTTTGGTTTCCTCTGTCATGCTTAATTTAGCAACCCTTTAATTATGTGCCATAATCCTGAATTACACCACTTTAGTAAAGTTTCTGGAGCAAAGCTGAAACAAGACCGCAAATCTGCACCACATGCAAGATAACAACCAAGATATGCTGGGATTCAGACTGCATGCTGTACTCTAACTTGTGCATCTGTGTATGTGTGATTATATATAAACTAGGTGAAGAGCCCGTTACACGGGCCACAGTGCCACTGCCACCCGGTCGCGGGGCAGTCACACGCAGTAGAGACTGCCTGCGCCGCGGCTGATACAGAGCTGGACGCTCCTTCGGAGTGCCCAGCTCTGTATCAGCCGCAGCGCGGGCAGTCTCTACTGGGCATGACTGCAACACGTGCAGCAGTGTCTACTGCGCATGTCGCGCCGTTACACATAATTTAGCGAATTATTATATAGGATATCCTATATAATAATTTGTTAAGTCTGTTTGTCAGAAGACGTCATGTGCAGTACAGACTGCCTGAGCTGCTGACCGGAATTCTTTTCTGCACACCGGAAGGAGCGCAGAGAGGACTACGGTCTGAATTCGGAGCTCCCCACTCCGTATCAGCCACGGCACGGGCAGTCTGTACTGCGCATAACTGCAGCACCGCCAGTGTTGGCCCTTCTATGCGTGCTTTAAAACTAATATATATATATATATATATATATATATATATATATATATATATATATGTATATATATGTCTAATTTGCATTTTATCCAGATGTAGGTAAAAAAAACACTTTTTACCCTTCAATCACTTCAAAGATGCTAAAATCTTTCCATACCATGGAATTTCTTAATTTATTCAGTGTCTAGTGCTAGCATGTGAAAAATGGTACCCCACTGGTATGCTTGAATGAAGTGGGAAAGTGGGTCTTTAACCCCTTCCCGACAATGGACGTACATGTACGATCCGCAAAAACTGTCACTTAGTGACAGAGGACGTACATGTACGTCCCGGAAATCCGTGTCCCCGCACGGCTGTGCGCCGTTCGGACACTCCGGAATAATTACAAAAATAAAAAAACATTCTTAGATGGGCATTAAGTGACGTATGCGTTGCCGGTCACTAAGGGGTTAACCCTCTGAGTGTCAGAGGGTTAAGCAACGCATTGCTTTGCAGTGCGTTGAGTACCCCTCTGGCACTCAAAGGGTTAATTTATCACCATAATGTCCCATTCGCTTTTCCAAAATGAATACCCTATACACTCTAATTGTTAACCCCCCTGAGAACAGGAAGTGCGCACAAAACATTGAGAAGCGGCATTTCCTGGCCTCTGGTCCTCCAGGGATTAAAGGAGGTATAAATCTTTTTATGAAAAAAAATATTGAATAGTTTCATATGTTGTGTAAAACAATGGTGCTCCCATTGCTGGGAGATTTTCCATTCAAAAGTTATTACAGCTCAAACTTAGCTTTCTTATATCAAAGCAATATCACCAACTAGTTTCCCCCCAAAATAATTTTTTTTTATGACGCACTCTGTTTGCATGAGTCATAGACTTCAGCTCTCCATTATACTTAATAGAAACAGCACCATCTGCTAACCACAATAAAAAAAACTGCAGTTTAATAAAAAAAGAAATGTTTGTGCTGCAATACATTTGGAATGAAACATCTCCTAACTGTGGGAGAATCCTTGTTATAGTCAGTAAGTATGAAAAGCTCTAGCAGCTATATTTCATACAATAAGTTACTGTTCCTTTAATTTAACCATGAGCATGTCAATGGGGTTAACAACCCTTAATCCTCAATCATAATCCTAAAGTCTAATATTAACCCTAAACCAGGCATGTCAAACATATGGCTCACAAGCCACAAACCTCTCGTTCCCTTCTAATCTGCAGATTCATGCAGTGCTCTTTATAAAGGTACTAATGCCTCATTTATTATTTCTAATTTGATTGTAAAGAACAAATGGTGTGACTGATGTTTGGAAGACATTTTGTTTTTTAAAATCCCTCTTTCTCTTATTTACCATGTGCCAGCTAATTCTTCAGAGAACTGTCTGAATTGTCAGCCAAATGATTGCCATGGCATCTTGTCTGGCCAATCACTCACTCAGAAACCCTGCCTCCTGTGCACGGAATATAAAGCTCAGTCAGTGCCTAGGAGGCATTGAAAATCTTATATGGAGAGAAGTGTCTCTGTGCGAGGGATCCACCAGGCAGAATGCCACGACAACCACAGTGTGTCAGCCCATTCCCTAACTAAGGGAAAAGGTTGATATCAAAAGACAGAGGAGGGAGGGGGTGTGAAGAAATGACCCGTGTGCCAGACTGGGGCACTCTGCCTTGGGTTCTTTGCCTCCAAGAAGAATGAAGCAGATCAGACAGGAGGCTGCTGCAACACAGTTTTATTGGAATATCACAAACACCACAGCAACAATGAAGCATTCAACAGCAAACAGGAACAACTCTAGAACATGGGGTACTGGTGTGCAGCCTAAGCTTGCACCCACCCCACAGACATTAATACAACTTATAGTATAACACAGTACAACATTAAGAAATTATGGACATAACTTACACAATTCCAGTATATTTTGTTTGATACAATTTGAATCCAACAAAATGTAATCCTACATCTTTACAACCATGCCATGCTTTATTTCAGGTGAGGTTGCAATCGTAGTGGAGGGTTTTCACAAAGGTAATTTTAAAACATTCCCCAAAACTAGTGAATATTAAATAGTGTGACTTCCATCATTTACACTATTTAATACTTTACAGGACAATGGGCAGCATGTAAGAAAGTGGAAATTGGCTCTTTTTATAATGTCATGTGCTATTTCTGTTGCTCATAGTTTAATGCATGTTTGTACCAGAAAGTGGAGGGAGAAGTCCTGATTGTCTTGAGTGTTCAGAAAGGGATATCCCAAAGCTGAATTATATTAAAAGTTCATCAAGGACTGATTGGAGCATCTCTAGGTAAGTGAAAGCAAGGACAAATCACCTACACTGTATGTTTTTGGGAGCTTTAAGTGTTATCATTTCTCAGATCTCAGTGTCAACACATTTAGAAAGTTCCTAGGTATGAGTATGGTTCTCAGTATGTAGGGGAGAGAGAGAACAGAGCAGCGCTGATATTCTTTTTGTATGTATAATACTTTACTTGAAGTTAACAGATATATTTAATAGGTGACACAAAAAAGTATAGATATATTCAGTGTTATTGTATCTTTTTTCTTTTCACAGAAGCAAATCCTATTGTCGTCTGCTGCTCAGACTTATGCTGTGCACTTTATCAGGCAGCCACTATATTTTCTGCAGGATTTAAGGCGATGATATGAGAATCTTTTGCTTATATGCAGGGCGAGATTCTCATGTCGCCCTTTTCATCCAAGCAACATGTTGATTGCGGCATGCAGCCACACAATATTTTCAATGCGACCTTTTAAAAAGATACCGTCCCGCTCTACCCATGCCTATACTTACCTGTGTTTAGATGATTTCTAATAAATCAAGTGTTTTATTCTACTGGTTTGCCTCAAGTTTGGAAGTTATTGTGTCGGAGTGCTGCCGCATCCATTTTCCATTTGGTTCTCAATAGTTCTATCACTTCTTTGCTGTAGCCACTGACAAACTATGTCCATAATATTGACTTTCAATCCTGAAATAAATGCAGAAATAAAAACAAAATACAAAACATCTTATCAATAATACAATTAAAAAATATTTTTCCTAACTAAACAGGCATAGAAGCTAACCCGATAAATGAAAGATAGAACACGCCAACCAATCGGGTACAAAGGCCCATATTTCTAAAAGTATTCACTGGAGTTATTCTGGAGTAAATCAACTGTAACCATAGGGGGCAAATAAACATTCATGTTATATTAAATTGGGGTTCCAACCCCTTGAATGCTAGAGAGGTCTCCAATGCATTGCTTTGCAATAACTCCAGTTTGCTTTTAGAAATATGGGCCAATGTCTGAAAACACATTTTTCTTTCTCAGTAATTGTATTTTGTGTCCTCTCCTCCTTAGTCTGGTATCCTCTATGATCTGAACTGTCAGCTGACATACACTCCTTGAACTGTAATGTAATTGAGAGTTCAGTGCATTCACACCAGGTGGTTGACTTATGTTGGAAGACTCTGTCCTTCAAGCTCAACATAGACCAAATCTCAGGGATGTGTGAGGAGATAAATCGCATGTTAAGTATCCTTTTACATCAAATGTATTGCTGTATGGAAATGAGAAGGAGAAGGTCCTGATATCACACTGTAGTACAGACCTTACCAGAATGTACCATAATGTGGTTCACCAAAAAAAAAAATATCCTTTTTTTCTGCACCAACATCTACACACACCAGACTATCACTTAACCCTCTGAATGCAAGAGGGGTACGCAATGCATCGCACACCCTTTCTGGCACTCAAAGTGTTAGATTCTTACTTCTTCTGCAGGATAACAAAGATCCAGAAGTAACACACAGGGTGCAGAGGGCCTAGTATCTAAGGGGCCCCATTTGCCTAATTGTCCAATAGATTCTAATTATGCCTCTGTAATAATATTTTGTATTACGGAACAAAAAAATGTTTGGACCAGGGCCCTCCAATGCCTAGTTATGCCACTGGATTCACATAAATGTTCTATACAGAATTCCCATATTTACTTACCACTTCAGCACTTCCCCTTCCAGCAATGCAACATATGCTGACAAGTGCAATATGATTACTAAGTTAGCTCAGTTGGTTGATGTAGAATCTGTTCAGACCTCAGGATTGCAGGTTCTGGTCCCAGCACGGTGAACTTGGCCTTTCATGTTTCTACGGTAAGTAAAATAAGTACCAAGGACACTCTTGAAGCCTAGCTCTTATCGTTGCTATTAGGCGGTGACTTTCTTGTTGTAGCCACCTCTCTTTCTCCATTTGAACCCCAATCATTAATGCCAATTCACTCAGCTGCTTGCACTGAAAATAGTTCTCTGCTAATTGCACCGAGAGTAGGGTTGCCACCCAGCTGGTATTTTACTGGCAGGCCGGTAAAAAATTGGCTTATGTCCGATGTTAAGTATATGGCGGGAATGCCATGGCTAGGGTTGCCACCTTTTCTTCAAAAAAATACCGGCCATGGCATTCCCGCCATAGACTTAACATTGGACAGAAGCCAATTTTTTACGGGCCTGCCAGTAAAATACCAGCTGGGTGGCAACCCTACTCTCGGTGCAATTAGCAGAGAACTATTTTCAGTGCAAGCAGCTGAGTGAATTGGCATTAATGATTGGGGTTCAAATCTAGTCATGGCCAGTATTTTTTATAAGAAAAGGTGGCAACCCTAACCGAGAGGTGAAGTGTGCACACATTTCAGGGTGGTGATCCTTTTTCTTGCACTTTGTTTAATAAAATGTGAAAATTAGGCAAGGAGGAAAGGTGGTGTAACTTTCCTGCATTTACCTGTGCATGCCACTGGGGAGCAGTCTGCAGCTTGTTAGTATCTCCTAATGGATGTTTTGTTTGCTCGGGAGAAAGAAGAACAAGCCACCTGATAACCCATTGTTCTCTTAACAATCAGAAAAATAATTACTAAACAGTAGGTTTAGAACACTACACTTATCTGCTTTCTACATAGAAAAAATTTACAGTCACATGTAAAAACATTTTTCTCCACAATGGCTCTTCTTTCACCATTTAAGGACCAGAGGCGTGAGCAATGCATTGTAAAGCAATGTGGTCACAATCCACTGGTTCATAAAGAGTTAGTAGTGTGTTTTTGGTAAAATGTTACTATCATAATCTGTTCTGTACATCATTCATTTTAATCATCTAGAACTGTAATGTGTCAGGTACTGTGCTCTGCTGGTGATGTACACATGTAGAAATTGCAGATTGGAATATGGGGCCTGCGTACATGCTGCATGATAGTACAAGCTGAGAGGTAACATTCTGAGTGCCAGAGGTGTATGCAATGCATTGTAAAGCATACTCATCTGACACTCAAAAGGTTACAACTCTTACCAAGGTTCTCATGTTGAAATGAAAGTGCAGTGATGTTAAGCAACTCAACCGCCCCATAGAGAACTAATGCAAGTTCCTAAAATCCCCATTTATTTAACCCTCTTCTACATGCAGTAGCTGTAAAACATTTCTGTGTGTTTTCTGAGGCCTAAAATGTAGTCTTACCTATGCTCAGAGGGAACAGACATTGCTGCCTTTGTTTGCCCGGGATTGTGTGTTAATGGGCAAGATAAGATAACAGCAGTGAGATGAAACAAGCTAAATTGTGGGAAATCTATAGTGAATTAATTGGAATAACAGTTTTTTTCTGTTTGACTGTGATCTTTTACTGTGGTGTGGAAGGGGTTAAGAGTAGGGTTGCCTCCCAGCCGGTATTTTACCGGCAGGCCGGTAAAAAATTGGCTTCTGTCCAATGTTAAGTCTATGGAGGGAATGCCAAGGCCGGTATTTTTTTGAGGAAAAGGTGGCAACCCTAGTTAAGAGACTTTTTATCCCTCCCCTTGCAGGTGTACAAGTGATTGCAGTCTGTGTCTCTGGTGGGTGTGTTTTCATTTTGTTTGTTGGGATGTAATTGGTGGATTTCTGCTATAGAAATCAGGGGAGATTGAATATTTGAATGTGTGACACTTGCAGCAATGTGTGTAATTGCAGTATTGGGGTGAGTGCTGAGAATTTAAACATCAGGGAACTCAAACACAGGGGAACAAACTTAATTACTGGCCTTGCAGTAATTGGGATATGATTGTTAGAATTACTCTCTATTTAACTCAATGTTAAAGCTGCCGTATGTTTGCATACCTGTTGCAAGGTACATACCTCTGTGGCAGGTGTAAGCAGGCTGTTTCTTTGGAAGCTCAGATCAGAGATCTGGAAAGGCAAGTTGCAAAACTGAAGGAGATGGCTAATCTCAGCAGGGGTTTACTGCTCACTGAGCAGCAGGCAGTTTGCATAGGAATTACTGAGGGTGGAGGCCATCAAAGGAAGGGCAGGTACCTAGATGGGTTACAGTTAGATGTAGCAGGATGGGAGTGAAGAATAGGGAGGACATTCCTGTATTTACTCACCCTAACAGATGTGCTACAGAGAGGCATTTTATTGGGAATGTTGCCACAGGAATGCCCTTACTGGAGAAGGCTGTTCTAACATTCGGGAGGACAGCCCCTCTAGTGCTAATGGGATCTGGGATACAGGCCAACCTAGACAGATAGTGGATGTAGGGATTCCATAATTAGGAAGACAGAAAGTGTAATCTGTCAAAAGTACCACTACAATCAGTATTCTGTCCTCCAGATGCTCAGGTTTTCCATGTAGTAGATCGTATTATTAGATTGTTTGGGAAGTGCTGGGCATGACCGGGCTGTTATGTTATATGGTGGTACCAATGGCAATGTCAGTGGGAAATGGAGGACAGTTAATAAGGATTTCAGGGATTTAGGTAAAAATCTGAAGCAATGGACTTCTAAAGTAGTTTTTTCTGAAGAGATTGTAGTCTGGCTGACAAGATAGGTGAACCGGAACTGATTGTAGTAAATGAGCAATATGATCTTAATGGTGTTATTGAAACCCCGATAGATGATGCACAAGAGTGGGCAGTCAGTCTAGAGGGTTATTCATTTTTCAGGAGGGATAGGGTTAACAAAAGAGGTGGGGGTATGTCTATATGTAAAGCATGCCTTAAAGGGATAGTAATACTTCGTTTTAACTTTATTTTATTTTGTAGGCATTAAAAAAACATGAAGAACGATATAAGTCTTATCTCTCAAACCTTTATGGTTTAAGAGATATTCACAAGCAAAGTTTCCCCCTCCCCTCCCCTTTTACCTAGTGTAAGCCATCTCTTCTCAGATGTGAATCTGGTTGTAAGACCAGACAGATAACAGCAGGGGACAATCTTCTTTGTATGAAAACAATGAAAATCCTGCACCCCTTGACAAGCTTTTCAGTTTTTTTTTCTTTTCTTAATTGAAGGTTGCCCCTCTCTGCAATCTACCTGGGCACCTCCCTTCTGATCTGTCTGAGCAGTGTTACATCAATAAAAGGGGCAGGAGGGGGATACTTTGTCATTGAATTACTCCTGAACTACAACTCTGACAGAACTGAAATAACACTCTCCAAACTCCAAATACTATGATGATTAATTAGAGCTGCTTTTATTATGAAATATTACTAACCCTTTAAAACTTAGTATAAAGGAATATATATCAATGAAGGGCCCAGTGAGAACGTAGAGACCCTGTGCATTGAAATACCCATACTGTGGGCATACATAATAAAAATATTTTAATGAAAATTTGCTACAAGCTAACTAATATTGGGGAGTTTGATGAAGCCCAACTGTTATTGCAAATGGAAAATGCTTCTCAGTCAAGGAATGTAATCATAATGGAGGATTTCAACTACTCTGAAATTGACTAGATACTTATTGCTCCAGTACAACAAAAGGCAATAATATTATAAATATGTTTAATGATAATTTCATGGCCCTACTAGTAGAGGAGCCAACTAGAAAGGAGGCCATGTGGGACCTAGTGGTCTCAATCAATTCTGAAATTATAAACAATATACAAGTAAGAAAATATTTTTAAAGCAGTGATCACAATATTGTATCCTTTGAAACTATTATGGGACACCCATTAACAAGGTATACATTAAAACATTAAAATTTTAAAAGTCTAATTTTACATTGCTAAAGGACATTTCATGGTAAATAATGTTCAAAGATAAAAATGCACAAGAAAGTTGAAATTTGTTCAGATTGCTCTTGGATAAATAAATGTCTCAATATATACTTTTGGGAATAAATAAATGAAGAGCACATTAAGACCAATGTGGCTTAATAAAGAGATTTGCCGAGAAATGAGGAATAAGAAGCAGGCTTTTAAATTTTTTAAGTTAGAAAGTTCAGCAACATCATTTAAAAACTATGAAGAATGTCCTACAATCTGCAAACATGCAATCAGGCTAGCTAAAATTGAACATGAGAAAGCTATTGCGAAAGAGAGAAAGAAAAATCACAAACAATTCTGCAAGTATATAAATGGCAAAATAAGATTATGGCTGATATTGGTCCTTTTAAAACTGAGACAGATTAACTACTAAGTGAGGATAAGGCAATGGCTGACACCTTAACCCCTTAACAACTGATGATGTGCTGGGACCATCATCGGTGGATTTGTGTTAAGGATTGCTGACGGTCCTGGCATGCCAATGAATTATGGCATTGCAGCTTCAGACGGCTCAGTCATTAAGGTGTTATATTATTTTTTTCTTTATATACAAAGGAAGCAACAATGACAGGCTATGTGCATACAGGGAGAATCTCAGAATTTCCTCTATCATGCACCTTTTCCAGTCTCTTTTGGACTTTGTCTTCAGTAAGCAATTACTGAGGACAAAGTCCAGAACAGACTGGAAAAGGTTATGGTGAATAAATCTTCTAGACCTGATGGCATACACCCAATGGCTATAGCAAGAAACTTATACTTAATATGTATATGTTCACTACCATCAGGCATAGTGCCCAGTGATTGGAGGAAAACGGATGCACCATTATTGAAAAAGAGAATTATAGACCTGTGAGCCTGAGTTCTGTAATAGGTAACATTTTGGATGGTTACTAACAATAATTATACAGAATTTTGAGATAACTTTAGTAGTAGAGCCAGCAAGGATTTATGTATTTATGTATTGATTTATTTATTTAGAAAATGTTTTACCAGGAAGAATATATTGAGCTTTCTCTCGTTTTCAAGTATGTCCTGGAGTGTTTACCTCAAGAGTTACATATTAGCACAAGTACAGAGATATAATCCTATATAATAATTCGCTAAAACGTGTGTAACGACGCAGTCATACGCAGTAGAAACTGCTGCGCGTGATGCAGTCATGCGCAGTAGACACTGCCTGCGCCATCCAGCTCTGTATCAGCCGTGGCGTGGGCAGTCTCTACTGCGCATGACTGTCCCGTGACCGACTGGCAGTAGCACTGTGGCCCGTGTAACGGGCTCTTCAACTAATACATATATATACACACACACTAAAAATGTTATATCCAGTTGCATATTGTTTTTAGATATAAAGAAGCAGTTATTTTTAAGGATTTTAGACTGGGAGAATATCTAATTTTTTTCAGGTAGGTTATTCCAGACTTTCAGAGCTTTGAAGGACAAGGCAGATCTTCCTGCTTCTTTCTTGTAATATGGTGTACGCAGTGAATTGTTAGCAGTGGAGCGGAGGTTATAGTTAGTATGGAGAGCTGGAGTGATCATACTGCTCAGATAGTCTAGTAGTTTTCTAGAGAAGTGATTATAAACCAGGCAAGAGAGGTGAAGGGCACGTCTAGATTCAAGTGTTAGCCAATTTAGTTCTTCATACATATCACAATGATGGGTTGTATAATTACATTGGAGGATAAAGTGGCATAATGAGTTATACAGAGTGTCAATTTTAGCAAGATGGATATGTGGTGCGGGAGCATATACTACATCCCCATAGTCTATGACTGGCATTAAGATCTGTTGTACAATACGTCTTCTTACCAGGGGATATAAACAGGATTTGTTTCTAAACAGAGCACCTATTTTGGGATAAACTTTGGACGTTACTTTCTCAATATGAAGAACAAAAGTGAGGTTGGGGTCAAGCCACATACCAAGATATTTGTAGGAGTCCACTAGGACCAATTTATGATTAGACTGTGTTACAATGGATAGATTGGTATTGCAGATATTATGCTTTGTACCAAATAACATTGTGACCGTTTTGTCAGTGTTTAAGAACAGTTTTATCTTTGCTATCCATCTCATATCTTCAAAGAAATCATGCTGTAATACAGCCTCAAGTTGTGATACGTTTGAATTTTTAGCACATATTATAGTGTCATCTGCATACATGTGTATAGAAGATGCTTTGCAAACCATGGGTAGATCATTTATAAAAAGAGAAAATAGAAGAGAGCCAAGGATGGAGCCTTGGGAACTCCACTTGTTACTTTGAGTGGAAGGGAAATATTGTCAGCAACAAACACGGATTCCATTCTGTCTGATAAATAGGATCGGAACCAGTTTAGAGAATGATTACCCAATCCTTAACTTTGGAATTTACTTATCAGAATTCTATGGTCTACTGTATCAAAGGCCTTTGCAAAATCTAGGAAAATAGCTCCAGTGAGTTCACCATTTTCCATGCCAGTCTGGCTATCATTGGTTACTTTCAGGTGGGCAGAGATTGTAGAGTGATTTGAACAAAAGCCTGTTTGAAGGGGGGGGGTGTGTGAAAAAAATGGTCAGCCGGTAATACTTACATAGTTTTACATGGGCATATTTCTCATTTTAGCCAATGTGGGGAGTAGCGATTTTGGTCTGTAATTTGATACTACATTTTTATCCCCACTTTTTGTGGATAGGCACAACTCTAGCTACTTTCCAGGCTTTGGGTATATACACAGATGACAGGGAGGCATTCATTAGGGTTGTAATAGGATGGGTAGTGACCAAGAATATATCATTTCAGACTAATTCTCTTGCATTTTACAAAAGGGTAAGTAGTAATTTGGACAAGGTTATTGCCGATGATGAAGTATACTTGGATTTTGCAAAAGATTTTGATACTGTGCATCACAGCAGGTTACTGCATACATTAAAAGGCTTCGGTTTGGCAGGTGATATCTGTAACTGGATAGAGAACTGGTTTAATGGTAGACATCAGACATTTACATTTTTGTAAATGGAACATTTTCAAGTTGGTCTAAAGTTGTTAATCAGGTTTCAGTTCTGAGCCCAATGCTTTTCAACTTGTTTATTAATGATCTAGAAGTAGGTATTGAAAGTAATGTCTCAATCTTTGCTAATGACACTAAGCCAGTGGTTCCCAACCCATGCCCTCAAGTCCTACTAACAGGCCAGGATTTAAAGATTTCCTTGCTAGAACACAGGTGAGTTAATTGGAGGCTCAGTGAGTTTGATTAACTTGCATGTGATCTTCAACAGGAAAGCCTCAAATCCTGGCCTGTTAATGGGCCCAGTGGGCATGGGTTGGGAACCACTCCACTAAGCGGTGTAAGGAAACACATACAGAGCAGGGTGTTTTTTTTCTGTGCAGAAAGATTTGTATAAACTGAGTGAATGGGTGGAAAATTGGCAGATGGGGTTTAATATAGATAAATGTAAGGCTATGAATTCAGCTGCAGGAACACAAATGCTACAGATACACTAAATTGGAAACTACTTGGGGAATCTTCATTAGAGTAAGATTTAGGAGTACTGATATATGGTACACTTCACAGCAGTGTGCAGTATCACGCAGCCCCTGAATAAAAAGGAGTATAGATGCAAGGGATGAGAATATAATTTTATCATTATATAAATCCTGCAGGAGCATTGTGAGAACTACTGGGGTTTGAAATTGTCCAATTCAAGGCCAGAGCGGTCACGATGAGACCCCCATTTGGCTCGCCGGCACATGCGATCAGTCACATTTGCCGGTGTGCCGAACTTCATCTATGTCCTTAAGGGCAATCTAACCCCGAGATCACTGGTTCTTAAGGGATTAAAGTGATCAAGCCACTGATTGATTCACTTGTGCCGAAGCTGAGATATCAACAAAACATGCAATGATGATAGTCCTTGAGGACCGCTGTTGGCTATCCCTGGACCTGTGTTTCACAACCCTCTCCTCTGGGATCACTAACAGGCAAGTTAATCAGAGGGGCTGAGTCATTTAATTAGCTTACCCGTACAATAGCAGGGGAATCCTAAAGACAGGGGGCTTGATACTTTGACCACCTGTAGATATATATGTGAATATAGCCAACCCATGGATTCCACAACAGAAATTAGCTCAGCTGTATGTGTGAATATAGCCAGCCCATGGATTCCACCACAGAGATGAACTGTATGTGTGTATATAGCCAGCCCATGGATTCCACCACAGAGATGAACTGTATGTGTGTATATAGCCAGCCCATGGAATCCACCACAGAGATGAACTGTGTATGTGTGAATATAGCCAGCCCATGGATTCCACCACAGAGATGAACTGTGTATGTGTGAATATAGCCAGCCCATGGATTCCACCACAGAGATGAACTGTGTATGTGTGAATATAGCCAGCCCGTGGATTCCACCACAGAGATGAACTGTATGTGTGTATATAGCCAGCCCATGGATTCCACCACAGAGATGAACTGTATGTGTGTATATAGCCAGCCCATGGAATCCACCACAGAGATGAACTGTGTATGTGTGAATATAGCCAGCCCATGGATTCCACCACAGAGATGAACTGTGTATGTGTGAATATAGCCAGCCCATGGATTCCACCACAGAGATGAACTGTGTATGTGTGAATATAGCCAGCCCATGGATTCCACCACAGAGATGAACTGTATGTGTGAATATAGCCAGCCCATGGATTCCACCACAGAGATGAACTGTATGTGTGTATATAGCCAGCCCATGGATTCTGGACCATATGCATAAATGTTTTGATCAATTCTGGGGAGAACCAACTAACATAGAGAACAAACACACAAAATTC
Organism: Rhinophrynus dorsalis; assembly: GCA_037306005.1. Taxonomy (NCBI): domain Eukaryota; kingdom Metazoa; phylum Chordata; class Amphibia; order Anura; family Rhinophrynidae; genus Rhinophrynus; species Rhinophrynus dorsalis. Next base: position 435,808,991 of record CM074723.1, on the reverse strand, counting down.
CCATCAACTGGAATGGAGGTTTTTAATCCCATGAATGGTAGAGGCCACCAATGCATTGCAAAGCAATGTTTTGGAGGCCTCTCTAGCATTCAAGGGGCTGAAACCTCAATTTAAATCAATAAACATGCTTCTTTGTCCCCAGTGGTGTAAATGGTTTGATCCACCTTTGATCTATGTGTATGTCACTTTGAATAAAATCTGCACTAAATTCAAAAACCTCTATTTGTATAGGAACAGAGATGGACAGCTAGAGGATGGTGGTAGTTGTAATGTAAGTCAGTTGCCGAAACATATGCTTTCCAATCTCTTTCTCTCTCTCTCTCTCTCTCTCTCTTTCTCTCTCTCTAACACACACACACTCAAGTCTTCAAGACAGATGAAAAGCAACGTTTAGGGTTTTGGATACCAAAGGAGTGAAATTTTAAACCCTCCCGCCACATATAGGGGGCCACATACATATATACATGCACTCCCATAGAATGATGCCTTATCATGGCGGGAATGTTTGCGTGTGTCAATTAAGCCAATATCTATGCCGTCAGGAGAATATACTCCTGGCAGGGTCACCCAAGATGGACAGATCAAAACTAAGACACCAGACTAAATTGATCCATAATTTGACAACCAGCACTGGACCAGCATGGCAGATTATGGTCCATTTTGTCAGCATGGCATCACGACAAAAACAATGGCCCTTATTCCCCAGAGGCTTGCGAGCTACTTTTTACAGCAGCAGGGAGACCAGCTCAATGGCAGAGGGTGCTAAGAATTACCAAGTTCTGTCAGACTGCCTTAGGTCTTTAGACACTGGAATGCTTAACATTTGATCTATGAGTACGGTTTCAGGCTTAGAGGAACTAGTGCAACAACTAAATAACATAAATTGGGGCATTATCGGCTTTTGTGAGACTCATAAAAAAGACAGAGATTTAATGAAATTAGAAGATGGACACTGGCTATACTATGAAGGAATCAATGATGGACTATGTGGAGGAATCGGATTCTTGATTAACAAAAGATTGAGACATAAAAGTATTCTGAAAGAATCGCTACCTGTGCTCTCAAATTATGCTCTTCAGATCATTTGTGTTTATGCCCCTACAAGAAGCCACAGTGATGATGAAGTTGAAGAATTTTATGATGAGTTATTATGCCACTACAAACAGGACAATTACCATTACAAATTTATAATAGGAGATTTCAATATAAGAACTTGTAAGATCCAAAACTGTGAATAATCAATCTGATCACATGGAACTGGAAAATGAGATGACAATCAACTGATCGAATTTGCAGAAGAACAAATTTGCACATCATGAATTAATTCTACATGAAAAAGGCCCAGAGAAAATGGACATGGAAAAGCCCTAATGATAATACAAGTGAAATCAACTTCATACTTGCAAATAATAAAACGATATCTGAAAAACCTGTGCATAGATTCATGAGTAAACAAAGGTGCATTGTAAGGGAATACGAGCCCAGGCATTTTTTTTTAAAGCAGCCCACTAGCTGCACCGACGTCCCTATCAACACCCCCTTGTGGTCCCTGTGCAGGATGGGAGAGCAGGTGCCAGGATATTATGTTATATCCTCTGGCACTCATCACGTTAACAAGGAACGCGAATACTGTCGCAGAGAGTGCCTGTGGCAACACAGACCTCTCCTTCAAAATACTGTGGGACGGTGAGGTGAGATCCTCTGATCTCCCTGACCGGCCCATGATCTAGAGGCCCACCGGGGGATGCCCGATCCCCCGATAGTACAATCCTCCCATGTCTATGACAACATTGAATGAGTAAAGTGCCGGAAGTGGAAATGGGTAGGCCACATAGCAAGAAAACATAATGTAGATGGACCAAGAGAATTATGGAATGAATTCCACTCAATATTAAACATCCAAGAAAAGACCAAAGACAAGATGGGCAGATGAAATTATCAAATTTGTTGGTACACAGCGGCAACAAAAGGCACAAGACCTAAATTCTTGGTGGTTTCCTGAGAAGGATCAACAACGACTGAAGATGCCAAGGTGCACAATACTGTAATTTTAGATGTTTAGGAATCAAAGAGGCAGCACCAGTGGAACTTTTAAAGCAAGGAAACTGCAGCATTTATTGGTCAACGTTTCTGGCCACGTGAGGACCTTTCTTGAGAAGTGCCCTTGCGTGACCCAAAACACTGACCAATAAATATTGCCATGTGTGAGTGTTTGAACCTAACATTTTGGCACTCACAGAGTTAACTGTAACTAAGGCTAATACCTAACAAATGAAGCAAGTTTGTTTCCTGTGGCTAAAAACACAAATACACAGAAATTCATCATAAACTCAAAGCTCACCATCTTCAAAGTAAAATAAACACACAGTCTATTTATTTTAGGGCTTAGTAAAAAGTCAGTTTATTTTCTGAGCAAATACGCAGGTTGTTATTATATTAGCTGAAGCTCAGTTCTAAATTAATGGCCAATTAATACAAATGGCCTCTGCTACTGTGTCTGCAGGAAGAGGGAAATTCCAGGGTAATTAGACCCGATATGATCCTATAGTTAGATAATGCATAGCCTCCCCTTAGTAGTTAACTGATTTTCCTAAAGAAAAAAAAAAAATCCTGTATAATAATTCGCTAGGATGTTTGTCACGATGCAGTCATGCACAGTAGAGACTGCCCATGTTCAGGCAGTCTCCACTGCGCATGATTGCATCACGTGAGTGAGGCGACGCAAGACTGCATCACATGGAGTGGTGAGGTAGCAGCCTCTTAACCCTTTGAGTGCCAGAGGGGTACACAACACATTGGAAAGCAATGCATTGTGTACCCCTCTGCACTCAAAGAGTTAACATTACCTGGTCCTTGGCCCGTGTACACAGGCTTTTAAACTAGTATATATATATATATATATATATATATATATATATATATATATATATATATATATATATATATAAATCTCTGGGAATGGGCACTCCGATACTTATGTACTTAGTGTTAACATGCCTTGGTGCTATGTCCATTCGAATTTACACTATAGTTGTGGTTAAGACTTGAACCAACACGGACTGAAGCACTCACAGGACTTCCAAAGTGTGAAAAAGATGAGGTTTTTTATTTAGTGTTCAACGTTTCGGCTCATACATGAAAGCCTCATGTATGAGCCGAAACGTTGAACACTAAATAAAAAACCTCATCTTTTTCACACTTTGGAAGTCCTGTGAGTGCTTCAGTCCGTGTTGGTTCAAGTCTTAACCACAACTATAGTATATATATATATAAATAAAACCAAAAACTAGATGGAATTGGTAAAAAGGGCACTAATTATAAATGGCAAAATACATATATAGAGAATATAAAGCAGCTACAAATCCCTTAGGGTTCAATAATGAAAGAAACCCTAAAAAATAAATGACTAAAAAACAAAATACGGTAGGAGAGCACTCAATTTCTCCATAATTCTTTACTGAAATAAATAATAACAATATAAGCAAATAATAATAAATAATACAATAACAATACTTTTAAGACAAAGACTAAATATAGAACCCTATATAAAAAAGTACCAAAAAATGAGTCCAGTGCTGTGCGGATGTAAATATAGATACTCTGATGTAACAAGCGGGCAGGTAGGTATCTTCTGATATAAACCTTCAACCGATAAATAAACTCTAACAGTGAACCGTCTCTCCTGTCTTTAGATTTCTGACTTACAATAAGAAGACCAAATAACGGGCAGCAGGCAGAGATGTGTACATACAGATTTTTCTCTCTCCTGTCTTTTTCAAGTTTCAACCGTGTCTCCTATATTATTACCTGCAGGCAGAGATGTATTGATACTGGTATTGGTAAGGTAAAGAGCTTACATTTCATCCCGTCTTAACATATGTTGAGGAGCAGTAATGTGGCACAGTTAGAGCAATAACTAAAAAAAGTAACATTTCCTACGCGTTTTGTATCAACTGGATACTTATCCCTGTTGCTACACCATCCTGTGGAGGTTTATGATCAACAGACCAGAGCTGCTCATAGGATGGTGTAGCAACAGCACCACTGTAGAATGTCAGGCCACTGTGATATTGTACCTAAAAAAATCAAGTTTGTGCTGTAATAATTTTTTAATAAAACATCTCTAAGCAGTAGGAGTACCCTTGTTTTGCTCAGGGGATATACACTAAAATATCCTATACAATAATTCGCTAGAATATTTGTAACAATGCAGTCATGCGCAGTAGAGACTACCCGCATTCGGGCAGTCTCTGCTGCGCATAATTGAGGCACGTGAGTGAGGCGATGCAAGACTGCATCGCATGGAGCAGCGAGGTAGCAGCCTCTTAACATTACCCGGACCTTGGCCCATACACGGGCTTTTACAATAGTAAATATATAATGTGTTATTATATATTTATATTTTAAGTATTTCCCTAAAATGAGCATTATCATCTGTGATTATTAAATATTATTATTACTATTATGTTTTTATGGAGGTTTTGTATCGCTCTTAACTCTTTAAATGCCAGAGGGTGTGCATTGTACTGCAGTGATTCTGGAGAAAACCAACGGCACCATAGGGAACAAATAACAATTCTCTAAATTCCCATTGATTTAGATGCCGTTTTTAACCTCTGGAATGCTAGAGAGGTCTCCAGTCCATTGCTTTGCAATGGATTGATCACATTTCTAGCATTCAAGGGTTAAAAGATCCATTTATATCAATGGGAAATTTTTATTTGTCCCCTGCAGTGCAGTTGGTTTTGCCCAGTATTTCTCCAGTTCTTCCTACTATATCCACTTCTGTATTGTGTAAGAGAGCTGTAGTGATGATCCTTCTTTATCATTCAGCCTGGCTCTAGTTAGAGATAATGGGACCTGGGCTTGGATTTGGGAGCAGGATAGGAGACCAGTCTATAGTCTATAGAGTCTATAGAGCAGTCAAGACTGGTGCATTACTGTTCCTGTGCCTTGAATGCCCCTGGTGCCTTACTGTACATGTGCCTCTGGGATTCCCCTGGTGCCTTTCTTATCCTGTGCCTCTGAGATTCCCCTGGTGCCTTCCTGATTCTGTGCTTCTGGGATTGCCCTGGTTCCTTTCTGCTCCTGTGCCTCTGGGATTCCCTTATGCCTTACTGATCCTGTACCTCTGGGATTGCCCTGGTTCCTTACTGCTCCTGTGCCTCTGGGATTCATTTGGTGCCTTACTTCTCCTCTGCTTCTGGGGTACCATGGTGCCTTTCTGCACCTGTATCTCAGGGATTCCCCTGGTACCTTCCTGATCCTGTGCTTCTGGGATTGCCCTGGTTCCTTACTGCTCCTGTGCCTCTGGGATTCACCTGTGCCTTACTTCTCAACTGCCACTGGGGTACCTTGGTGCCTTTCTGCATCTGTATCTCTGGGATTCCCCTGGTGCTTTTTTGCTCTTGTGCCTCTGAGGTACCCTGGTGCCTTAATACTCTGTGCCTCTGGGATTCTCCTGGTGCCTTATTGCTCCTGTGTCTCTGCATTCAATGGTGCCTTACTGTTCCTGTGCCTCTGGTATTCCCCTAGTGCCTTTCTGCTCCTGTGCCTCTCTCCTGGTAGGGTCTGAGTTACTGGATCTGAGTTATTCCCCTCTTGCCAACAGTCTGTTTTACAGTCCTGACTGTATATTTCCATTGCCTGTACAGAGAACTAAAATCACATTTTATTACAGATAGAACCTCCCTTTCTTCTTCTTCTACTTATTATTCTTCTTATTTATGCCTGATATATATATATATATATATATATATATATATATATATATAAACAAGGGGTTAATCTTTGAGTGTCAGGTGACCAGATATCCCTTTAAATGCAGGGTGCTTATGATAAGCCACACTGCAGTGTTATGCTGATTACTGAGCAGTCATGGACAATGAAATGTGCTTGTGTTCTGCATTTAAGGGGTTGTCATGTTCTGGATTTAAGGGGTTATCTGGCCACCTTGTATTAACCCTTTGATTGCCAAAACTACTTACTATTTACTCTGATGAAGCGGGAAAGAAACAGACAGGGCATGGGTTCATTCGTATTAACCCTTACTATCCCCCCATATTCTTCCCAAGTACGCAGTACTAATACTCTATATAAATGAATGATTTGGGGTTGCTCTCTACAGAAGGAATGTCGGGACAAATGACCAGTCAGATGACTCCTATCACCCAGCAATGTAGACACAGCGGGACGTGTGTGTATTTATTTATCTTGATAGAAACATTTACACACTATGGAACTTATTCATACAGCTAGAGAGGTGCCATTCCGGAGCTGATCTAATACATTAAAATGGGGGAAAGGAATATTTCTATTTATTTAAATCATACCTTTAACCCTTGGTATGCTAGAGATATTTGCAACACTGATTACACAATGAGCTGATAAGATTCAGTGTAGCAAAAAAACTCACAAGAGTGGTATAAAGGTGATGCCTTTTAATGGCTGAGGACATGAACTGAATCCTATCCACTCCACTGGCTAACACGGTACCATCTTTTTTTCTGGCATACAATGAGTTGGTGAGATATCTAGCATTGCCACTCAAATGTAAACCAATTAAATTTGCTGAATTGTCAGTTTTCCTCTGTGGTCCGTTTGGATTGCTCCCCGCTTTGGTGCAGTTGAATTGATCCAGAATTACACCTAATCAGATGAATACATCATATTTTTCACACGAAAACTTCAGCAGAAGTTAGATTTTTCTTTCTTTGATATTGTGAAATGTTTCATTTTGAATTGCAAAAAGAAAATAGTTTGTTAACTTGAGCGATTTTGTTGGTTAACCCTCTGACTGCCAGAGCGATATCCAGTGCAAGCTCTCTGGAACTCAATGGGTTAAAGAGAGCTCTAGAAAGCTATTAGATCAGAGGTAACAGGCCAAATCTTCATGGTTTCCCTGCTCCTGCACAGTTAACACTTTGACTGCTAAGCAATGCGTTGGATACCCCTCCGGAACTAAAAGGGTTAATCAGAGGCTTGTTTCTTTTTTTTTTTTTTTTTTTTTTTTTAATTAACCAATCAGTTCAAAAGCAGGGAACCCCTAAATACATGGTCAGTCAGGGGTCCCTGAGGACAGGTCTGGAAATGACTGGTTACACAACAGATTTACTGAACGGTGCAGAATGGAAGACTGACGCAATATTAGTGCAAATGAACTGCGCCAGGTGCTTTACCTAATGACAAATCCTAATGATTTTTTTGCGTTTGTTTTTTTTCCATTTAAAAAATAAAAATACAATTTATTTCCAAATATTACATCCTTTAACCGACTTACACGATCCCGTCTGAGTGCCACATGGCGGCACAACTCTGGCACGCGAGTGGTTAAAATTCGATAGAACTTACAATCCAGTGTGCGGGTTCCTGTGTTCTTTCATTAACCCGTTGCTAACCCATCTGTCACTCAAAGGGTTAAACATGAGTTTCATAATGGTATTAGTATTATTGTATTACAATACGGTTAGATATGTACATGTATTCTTATTATTATTATTATTATTATTATTATTATTATTATTATTATTGTGTTTATATCATTAACCAATTATTTAAAATGTATTGTTTATTTTATTTTGATAGTTTAAACGGAAAATATATATTTTTTAATCTGGATGAATAATAAAGAAAACTGCTTTGATACTTATAAATGTAAATCTACAGATGTTGTAGGAGGAAGCCATTAAAGGGTTTCTTATTACCAAGCAGCGGTCCGGGCTCCAGACAGCGGACAGACCTTCCCTCTAGCAGTGTGTTTTATCAGCAAAGTGTTATCACTGTCCACTGGTCTGATTGCAACTGATAGGAAAGAACTAATACAAATCATCGATAATGGATAATAGAATCGATTTCAGTATAGAAGCCGAGGCTGGTGCAGGCAATGTAGAGAACTGGATCCATTCTGGGTTAAACCAACTGCAATATAGGGGTGAACTGCAAACCAAATGCGAATTTGAACTCCTTGAACGCTAGAGAGGTCTACAACGCATTGCTCCACTCTCTAGCGTTCAAGGGGTTACAATTGCCATTTAAATCAATAAGGATTTAGGAAAATGATATTTCCCCCTAGGATGCGAACGGTTTGCTCCAGAATTTCTTCTATGAGTAAATCAGACTCACTGACTCGTTACTTACCTTTTATTGGTATCATTTTAAATGGAAAATCTGGAAAAAACATGTTTTTGCCCACAACGAACTCTAGTTTTTAGGAAAATGATTTGAATATTGTTTGATGTGAACTGGAAATAGCAGATTGTGGTGAAACGGAAAATGTGCCCAAAATACCTTTTATTGTTATATAAATATACTGTAATAGTTACCGAGGATGGACTAAAATGACTTGGGGAACCCCAACTGCATCTCAGATTACTTACTAAAATCTCAATTGATTAAAATATGTAAACGCCTTCAGTGATGGAGAGTTCTCCAACGCATCGAATTTGTATGTTAACGATATGTTTTGCCATGGGATAAAAGTCCCGTTTTTAGATGAATGGGGATTTTTGGATCAATTGTATTGGCAATCCTATGTTCCAGTTCACGTATTAAATCAGCCTCATTTATTATGGGAAATCAGTAATTTAGATTATATCGCATTATTTAAACTGATTGAGAATGTCCGGTACAAATCGTTTTCTGGAAAATCGAAACATAAAGGTAATATGTATATGATTCCCCGCCCAACACACAGACAGACAGACAGACACACACACACACACACAGATGCAGACAGGCACAAACACACACAGACAGACACACACAGACAGACACAGACACACACACACACACACACACACACACACACAGACACAGATAGACACACACACTGGCACACACACAGGCACACAAAGACAAACAAACACACACACACACCGATAGACAAACACACACAGATAGACACAAACACACACAGGCACACACACACACACACACACACAGATAGACACAAACACACACACAGGCACACACACACACACACACACACACAGATAGACACAAACACACACAGACTCACAGACACCGACACACAAACACAGACAGACACGCTGGCACACACAGGCACACAGACACACAAAGACAAACATATGTACACACACAGATATACACAAACACACACACACACACAGACACCGACACACAAACACAGACACACTGGCACACACAGGCACACAAACATACACACAGAGACACACGCACGCACACATAGATGTAATATGTTCAAACAAAGAGAAATGTGTTACTTATTAAGCCTCTATCAATGTGAACTTGGAAATCACAGTGTAGTGCAATACAGGGAGAACTGGTGAAATGAGACGTTTATATATATATCTATTTATCTCACTATTGTACTGACTGCAGGAGACTGAGTATAAGTGAAACCTTTATTGGATACTGAGTGACTCTAGAATAAAATATTTCGAGACAACTAGTTCTCTTCTGCATTTTCGATAGCTAACATGGTACCAGCTTCACCAATTTTACTGAAGAAACAGAGGGGCATATTTATATAGAAAATGGGGCGAACCAACTGCACAATATTGACCAAATAAACACCCCCATTCAGTTAAATCAAGTTTTAACCCCTTTGCATGCTAGAGAGGCTCTCTAGCATGCAATGTGTTAAATACCCCAAATGTTAATTTGGGGGAATTTATAGTGCAGTTGGTTATGCCCTGGATTGCTTACTTGGTATGGCATTCTCAAGGGTTGAACATATTGTAAAACAACTGCAATGTTATATATATATATATATATATATATATATATATAGTCTGTCTGTCTGTCTGTCTGTCTGTCCGTCTGTCTGCCTGTCTTTCTATCCTGCATGAATCTGTATCTATATCTATCTGTCTGTACTACATGAAGTAAGGTGGATGTGTCAGTGTAAAATGGCATTGCAATGCTAATGATACATAGCTACAGGGAAATCAGACAAGCTATGCACCAGTCTCCCTACACCTAGTTCTGGAGGGTACAACAAGGATTATTATCTATCACTTCACCCTGCCCGAACCATGTGTCCACTAGTTCCCTGCAACAAGTCTCCCCACACTCCAACACCCTTATTAACCCCTCAATTGCCATGAAACTTTGTAATGCAATAACATTCACAAAACAAAACCATCCACCCACCACTATTATCTACCCTAGCCTGACCTCAGATTACCCAGTCCATGGGCAGACTGGCTCTATTAGCCACAACAATGAGATCAGGATGGAAAGTAAAAAAAGGAATAAAACTAAGTGAAAAGGATGGAATTTTAGCTCCCTCCGTGAATGAAATAAAATAACATAGTAATAATAATGATGATGTGGGGTACATTCACTCCGTTTTACTTTTTTATTAATTCAGGAAAACAAGTAAATTAATATAGATAACATATGCACCAAATAAAAATATAATTCAACATATCAAAACAACAAAACCACCATTTCCATTTATTTAATCATGCCCCCAAATAAAAAGTGGGTCCCTGCGCTAAATGTAATCTAATGTGCTTGGAAAAGAGGTGACACAAAGCAGTAGACATCTGTGACCCTCCAATCCCATTGGTGGATACCCTGAGTGGTTAGTTCTACAATCGATCATCTGTTTGTGTATATGCCCTGTGTGTGGTGTGGTGAGGTGAGTGCACACTGAGTGATGAGTAGGTCTCAGGCACTCAATTTACTAAGCTATATATGCACAGATTCCCCCTCTTGCGCCAGGGGAAGAGAAATGGGTCTGTTGGCGTTTTCGGGTGTCCCTTTCCTCTACGCCTTGTTTAACCCAATGATGGGGTAATGTGAGTTTAGCCATTTCCCTGTACATGCTATGGGACAGATTGCTGGCATGGACGTAGTTCTTAAAGGGTTAAGTGCACACCCCTGTGGTCTTTAACGGGTTAAAGTCATAACGATTGAGAATATTGTCTTTAGGAGTGCACTGCACTACATACCCTAATGACGATGGATCTGCGCTGGTGAAGTCAAACATTTACACCCCACCACACAGACTTTAATGCCAGCAAGCCCCTTATGCCTTCTCCATAGCATGTCTAGGGAAATTGATTACAATTAGACCACTGATGAGAGGAACACTCTGAAAGTCCAAAAAATGGTCCCATTCCCTTCCTTTTGGCGCAAGGGGCGGTAAGGAGAGAAGGGCTAGAAAACAGATTCCAGCGCTTTTTTGCGCTTAATCTTGTTGGTACACGCCCCCCAGTGAGTGCTTTGCGTGGCTCTGGCGCTAAGGCACAATCATGGTTCATGGTCCTGCCTATAGAGGTCTGTGCTGGTGCTGCACAGTCAGGGAGTCCTGTCCCCACCCCTGTGATCAGTACTAGGTTTATGTTGGAGATCAGTGATGGAGCTCTGTTACACACAGACAGCAATGTACATGTCCTCCTGGTCACAGTCCGATTCATACCTGGGGACTCTCAGGGTTTGACATGGAGACTACGGATTTGGATCAATATCTCAGGATCTCAGAGTGAAGTGAAAATTCTCAGGGTGAGAGATAGAGAGCAGTATTTCTTACTACATGCTCTATGTTACTCTTTATAGTATCTGAATTAGTACCATGTCTACCAGAAAGGCAGAAGAAGAGGAAGTCCTGCTTGTCCTGAGTGTACTCAGATAGTGTTATCACAGTTATAGTATGGTAAAAGATCTCTGAGGACTGATTAGAGAACGTCTGGCTTACAGAACGCAGGGGCATATTACTATAACCCGTGTTGTGGGGAGCGCTAAGAGAGAATAGTTTCAAGATCTCAGCTCGCTTTGAATATTCCCAGGTAAGTCTCTGCAGCTCTCTATACATCTCATTGCCGGGACCAAGATGGAAGCTCAGAGGTGCAATGCCAGGGCAGGGACTGAACCATGTAAGGACTGAAACATTTGGGAAAGGGGGTGACTGCACCCTGTAAATGACAGTTATACGTTCTGGGTAAAATTTACCAGAATTCATGATTTACAAATCTGAGTGGTTAATAAAATATTATATACATTTTATTATGGACAAAATGAAGGCGTAACAATTATGCAGCAAACCATCTGTGCAACAGGGGACAAGTCAAACGCTGAATTAATTTAAATGTGACATTTAACCCACTGAGTGCTTGAGAGGTCGCCAATGCATTGCTTCCTAATGCAGTGGCAGCCACTCTAGCATTCAAGTGGTTAAAAATTAATTTAAATCAGTGGGGGGTTTGGGGAATTTTTAACCCCCCCCACCCCGTGCAGTGGGTTTTCTCCAGAATTGTTCCTGTTTTATATTGTGCATTATGTGTGTAATTAGTTAATTGAATTTGTGTTTATTGCTACATTCCAGCCGTATTAAATTAAAATGTAAATTAAAACAAATGCAAGCTTCGGTACTTTCTCTTACTTCCTTCAATTGACCATTTAAGTACCAAAGAGGTGTCTAGCACATTGAGCTGCATTGAGTTGGATGCCTCGCTGACATTGAAAGTGTTAATTGGGTTTATAAAATCAGAAAACACGTATTTATTGGGAAAATAAGTACTCCTACTACTCCTACTAATAATAATGTTATGTTCGTAGTGGATCAATTAAACCAACATGATTACTGTACCTTTAAATTGCTACATCCAGTGGAAGGATTCTTGGACCACAGTGCAAACCTATTATTTATAAACTGCCTTTGGACATTCAAGGGTTAAGAAGAGTTCTAAGTAGAGATTTCTCAGATCAAAAGTCCCAACACGTTGTTTCAAACTGTAATCACTGGTCGTCTAGTAAAGAAACCTCTGCTTACCTCACCTTAACCTTTAACCCTCTGAGTACCAGTACGCATTGCGTACTTCTCTGGCATTTAAAGGGTTAAATGACCAGATGCATCATCAACACCTTGTGAAGCAACCCCGTGGTTTTTAACGGGATAAAGAATAAGCCGATGTGAGCTGTCTGGGTACAATTGTTCTCAGCGTATGGGGTTCGCCAGCTGTCTGTACCCAAACCCATGGAGGTGTGCGATAAATTACAGTATGGAGGCCTATAGACTAAGATAAAGTAGTGCAATTGTGTAGCAGTACAAATGTAACAAATATAAATCCCAAAATCCTCATTGATTTAAATGGACTGTTAACCCCTTGAATGCTAGAGAGGTATCTATCATTCAAGGGGTTAAAACCCATTTACATCAATTGAGATTTGTATTTGTCTCCTAGGGGGCAGCTGGTTTCCCTTCCAAAATTGCTCCAGTCCTACATGGTACACCATCCTCAGTGAGCTAACAAAACACAGTCCTCCTTCCAGCAGCCCACACGCCTCCCCTCCCGCGGGCCCCGGAACCTGCATTCCTCCAGCACTCAATGTTCACAGGCTGCGCTGCACAGCTGGGAAACATGAGCCGTGTGCTCTATGCTCATTGCGGGGCCCCGGCAGCGCTGGCTCAGTAAATAGACTGGAGGAGAGGCTACCGCGGTTGGTGTGGTTAGAGCTGGGGAGAGGACAGTGCAGGAGACATGTGCTGCGGGCTGCACTGGGGATGGGAATAGGAGCGATCCCTGGATTACTAGCTCTGCTGGCCGGACCCTAGAGCACCCCAGTACTGCACATTGGCTGAGCACATACAGGGTTAATTCCACGTTATAGGAGAAGTCGATGGTCACCTCTTGGACCCTGGCGCTGTTGATTTATCTGATACAAGTGGACTCTTAGGGGACCTGGATCACCGGCAGGTCTGACATTTCTTTTACTCTTGTGTAATGAATAGCTATCAGGATGACTTTTAATCCCTTAACCCTTCGAGTACCAAATAGCGTACACACTTCTCTGCCACTCAAAGGATGCCATTTGAGTGCCAGAGGGGTGAGCAATAATGTGCTTTGGAATACGTTGCACACGCCCATGATTCTCATCACACACACATTCATACACACACACGTACACACATTCACATGCACATTACTTACACACCCACGCAGTTACACACACACACACAAATAACAACATAACAACATCACACCCACTCTCACTATTTCACAGGCTAATCCATATACATACACACATACATCACACACATTTATAGATTCATGACTTACACACCCATGCAGAGAGTTACAAACACACACATCACACACAATCACACACACATCACACACATCACACGCACACACACACACGTATAGACATACACAATCGTGATCACAAATACACATCATACACACACATCACACACACGTATACACACACACACACACGGCACTACATTTCAAACATCACAAGAACACACGTTATAAACAATATCACACACAATTAATTACACACGCACTACTTCTCAAACATCACAATTATAAACATCACACACACACACACACACACACACACACACACACACACATTTACTAGCAATAATAGACTGAGACATAGTTATAATTTTAAACATTTCTTAAATCTGGAAGATCAGAAAACAATTCGCTAAAGAAAAATCCATAACTTAGTTCTTTGAAATGTCCCGAATTCCTATCGTGCTGCTTTGCTATATAGATGTCTCTCTACGCGCAGTTTTCTTTTTGTAACTCTCCTTGTTATTTCATAGAAAGAATATATCCCATGGTATTTGACCAATGGTTTAATATAACATGTGTACTCTTTTTGTGATGCAAATGAAGGCAGAATGTGTTTGATAAATGTTTAATGCCATAGAGTCATGCTTGTGTTTAATGTAGCATTTTGATTTAGATAAAACACCAGTAGACAGAGGGTGTTGATCTGGGCAATGCCCATAAGAAGAGAGGAAACCCATGACTGGCAGAATTAAGTGCTATCAGTAACAGGACCTTTATTAATGAATCTGCTGTATATTTAAAATGCCCCTTTGTAACATGCTCGGGTCCTTACACCAATTTAGCTTATCTACGTTTTGCTTCTGTTTTCAAGTAAATGCATGATAATCATTATTAACCCCTTACATGCTAGGGAGATTTCCAAGAAATGTAATTCTCCTTTGTAGCATCGAACTGGATAACACACTTTAGTTTAACTACGTTTAGCCTTCGAGTCCAGGAGGGATGTCCAACACCCTTCTGAAGGGTTAATCAGAGGAGTGTGCAACGCATTGAGGAATAAGATGCGTTGTATCCCACTGACCCTTTGAAGGGTTAACATGCTCCCAAACCCTAATATCATAACTGTAGATTCTGCAATAACACACTCATGTTAGATGTAGAGCCAACCTGCTACTTCCAATAAAAGGCATCTCAACATGTCATAACTCATTGGTGAAAGACAAAACTGGCAAAGACCAGGAATTTAGGTCTGGCTAGAAAATGTTTTTCTTCATTTAAAAATGTGTGGGGAATAAAATGAACCATTTGAGTGCCAGAGAGATCTCCAACGCATTGCAACGCAATGCGTTGGAGACCTCTCTGGCACTCAAAGGGTTAAAAACCGAAAAAAAGGCAGAACAAGAGTGTGCTCAGTGCGCTCAGTGGACAAGATAATAAACTTTATTTGTCTGCACATGCCGTTTTGGAACTGCACAGCATTAAAGTGGCAGTCAACCTTATTACTGAGTTTACATAAACGTCAAGTGTATACTGTGTAACGTCAAATTGCTTATACATTTTAAAACATTTTTTCATTTTTTACACTCTTATGTCCCTGAGAGAATATGCAAAGTCAAAAAGTCTGACATGTTAAATTGTATTGCACATATTGGAAGCTATATGTAGAGGAAGCCTATTGCTGTAATGAAAGCACAGGCAGGCAAGACATACTGGTGTTGTTCTGCTATAAGGTGGAACAGGCAGGGTATGCAGACAGCTGGGTTATATTTTATGAAGAACAGACAAATAAAGTCTGAATTACATCCCAGCAAATATTTATAATGGCCGCCCTTTAATGTTGCCCTACTTCAATCTAAACATAGTAAAGCACACAGAGATCCGGGGGCTGACACTGTTGCAGGTTGTTGATGGTAATGTATGAGGGAGGGTCAGTGTAATATGTCAGTCCTTGTTACAGTGGGCATAGTGTTATGGTTCTTCCTAGTCAGTGCGGTGATCAAAGGGATTACAGGCTCCTGGTCTCCTCTGGAGTGAAGGAAGCCACAGATTCCCTTGTACCCGAATGGGAGCTCACCAGGCAGACACAGCTCAGTCAGGCTGATGTACCAAGATATATTAGCGTAATTATGGAGCAAACCAACTGCACCACAGAATGTCAAATGTGGTTTTAACCCCATGAATGCTAGAGAGGTCTCATGTTGGACAAATATTTCCCCCGGAGCCTGATGAATTCATAATAAGGGTACATGTAATAATTCTGGGGCAAGCCAGTTACTTGGTAGAGGAAAATAAAAATTCTGATTCATTTACGTGGGACTTTTAACCCAGTAATGATAATGAGATCTCCAAAGCATTGCAGATCAATGATATGGAGACCTTTGTAGCACTCAGTGGGATGGAAAGCCCCATTTACATCAATAGGAATTTTTATGGGTCCACTATGGTGTAATTGGTTTACTCCGCAATTGCTACAATTCTCCTCGATATATATCATCCTCAGTGAGGAATATGTGTCCAACATGAGACCTTCTAGCATTCAAGGGGTTAATCCTCTGAGTGCCAGAGGGGTGTGCAACTCTTTTGCACCAGATGTAAGGGAATATCCCTCAAAACGTTGTGCTTGTGTGGTGATAATAGGAATGCTCTGTAGAGTTTAAACGTAATTTACGTGTGTGGACTTCATCTTTCTTTCTTGGTCCTTTATATCTTTATATTGGGTCAGTAGCGGCTCAGACCTTTTGATATCCCACAGGGGCCTAACCCTGGAGTGCTAGGGTTAACTTTTCCAGTGAACTCTTTGCTTTGCAATGCATTGCATACCCCTCTTGCACCCAAGTTAAAGCCAAATTTAAATCAATGTAAAATTGCATTTGCTTCTTATAGTGCAGTGGTACAGTGTGTGTATATATATATATATATATATATATAGTTAAGATTGTAGCCATATTAGTCCATTGATGTAAATGTAAAATAACAAAAAAAATTAATATCTTGTAATACCTTTTTATTGGACTAACAGAATTATGGGTTGATAAGCTTTCGGGATAAACTCGCTTTCTCAAGTCTAAAGCATTTCTGAGCACAAGGACACAGAATTCACAGTTAAAACAGTTAATACATTGAATTCAAAGCTGTGTTGTTTACTGGGGTTAACACAGCGGGACTGCTGATAAGACAGGGACCAAGAGAAAATCCACACTCTTCCTGCAGAGTCTTCTGTCTCTACTGCGCATGACTGCGTCGTTACAAACTTTGTAGCAAATTATTATATAGGATATATATATATATATATATATATATATATATATAGACTGGCATTGGGTTAGCACTCGCACCTTCAATAAATAATGGCCTGGGTGCTCTAGCAAAAAATGATACAACATGGTAGATAGGCCAGCACTCACAGGACTTACTTAAACTTGATTTTAAGTAAGTCCTATAAGTGCTAGCCTATCTATGATTTTATATATATACAATGAACAATTGAACACTCCTATTTGACTGAGTACTAAAAGTCACTATTGCCTGGGTGCTACTCATCAGATATAACATAACAAAAGAAATGGTATCAGGACCGTCAGGGACGTGCACAGACATTTTGGGGGGCAGGGGCTCAAATGAAAAAAGGGCACTTCTCATAATTCAAAATATATATTTAAAAAAAGAAAAGAATGTTAACTATATTAACACAACTCTGACTTCCTTACCAATATATTTTAATTCCCTCCCACGTGAAAGGAGAGCAGCCCCCCCACACACACGTAATTAAAACAGACTGGGATAAGATAAAATCGGACTGATTAAATTTTTTTTTTTTTGTTAAGAGGGCACTTTGGACAAAAAGGGCAGGTGCTCAAGCTCCCCTTGGTGTCTATGTGTGCACGTGCCTGAGGACCGTGTAATGAGTGGATACTTAGGTCTTGTAAAAAAAATGGTAATTTATTTGTCAGTGTTTCGGCCCCTTGGAGGTCTTGTGTGCACTCATTACATGGTCCTGATACCATTCTTTTGTTTTACATATACATATGTTCTTCCTTTGATAAAGATGGAGCAGTTGTTTTGCCCCAGAATTGTACCTTGTTTGTTTTCATAAATGTGCCTGGGGTGGATGCAATAACCATTTGCTATGTTGTACACATCCCTTTGGTCCTTAATACAATATATAAAATATCCCCACATTCCCCTTGCTTTAAATGGGGCTTTAACCACTTGACTGCTAGATAGGTGCTCAGTGCACTGACAGGCAGTGTGTTGGAGACCTCTGTAACACTCACAATATTAACCCTTTGAGTGCCAGATGGGTGCGCAATGCATTGTACCCCTCTGGCACTCAAAGGGTTAAAATCCCCCATCTCCCATGGAGCAGTTCGCTTGTTCCAGAATTGCTCCAGTTCTTTTCAGTACATCTGTTGCACCGGGTTATATAGGATGCACCTTGTTCCAAGGACAAGTCCCCACTGAAATCAATGGGATTTTTTTTGTACATTTATACCTGTGAATAATTGTTTTACTACAACACCCCCCCAAAAGAAAAAAATAATAACATTAAAAAAAAATATATAGCAGGGTCCATACCTCTAGCTTGCTGAGGAAGCCTCCATCCTGTAGTGGATTGACAATGACTGCAGCTTTATTCCCATTACCATAGCTATCCTGATAAAAGTGATAGTTTTTTATTGTTTGTTAAAGGGCCTGACATAAGATATCAGCCTTTCTGAATAGAAGGGCAGTAGGTACTAATCCCAACACATTAGCGACACTAGCTTTGCACAAGCAATTAATTAAACTGTGTCTATACATTGCATTGCATTACATACCCCTCTGGCACTCAGAGGGTTAGAATGCAAGCGTGGCATTAGATTTTAGGGCTGTAGTATATTTCTCCTGTACAGATGGTTGCTGGAAGTGCATGATATATGAAATAATGTAACCTAGGGGTTTTAGAGATCAGTGTTCCTTTTAATATTCAGTCACCACATGAAGGATTTATTTAGGGTCCTATATGCAAAGACAATTTAGGAGTAATTCTGGGGCTAAGAGGGACGAATAGAAATCCCATGGAATGTTTAACCCCTTGATTACTACAAACAAGGCATTGTAGACCAATTTAGCGCTCAACGGGTTAAAAGGCCCAATTAACCTCCTGAGAGCCAAAGAGGTATCCAACACATTGCAAAGCAAAATTCAAAGGGTTAAAAAAATGAGAATTTTAGGAATTGTTACTTGTTCCCTGTGGTGCAGTTGGGCAACCTTACAATCGCTCCCCTTCTATGTTTTTACAGTTCCCTGAATAGCTCATGTTATTGTTGAAATGGTTATAAACTGCTACTATATGCTGAGATTAAAGGGATAGTAATGTTTCATAATAAAAGCAGCTCTAAATAATCTTCATATTATTTGGGCTTTGGAGAGTGTTATTTCAATACTGTCAGAGTTGCAGTTCAAGAGTAATTGAATGATAAAGTATCGCCTTCCTGCTCCTTTTACTGATGTAACACTGCTCAGCTTAGAGCAGCAGAGAGTGTCCAGGTAGATTGCTGAGAGAGACGATCTTCAATTAAGATAAGGGAAAAAAGCTGAAAAACCTGTCAAGGGGGGCAGGGTTTTCATTGTTCTCACAGTAAGAATATTGACCCTTAATGTGAGCTGTCTGGTCTATGGACTGGATTCCACATCTGAGGAGTGGGGGCTTACACTAGGTAAAAGGGGCGGGAGGGGGAAACTTTATCATTCAATTTCTCTTGAACTACAACTCTGACAGTACTGAAATAACACTTTCTATGGCTCAAATACTATGAATATTAATTAGAGCTGCTGTTTTTGTGAAACATTACTATCACTTTAACCCATTACATATACAGAGCTTTCCAAGACCTTTCTAGCATTCAAAGGGTTAAAAGGGTATTAAGACAAAAATATAAGCTATGTTAAAAATTACGCAATGAATCAATTCAGTGTTAATTCTCATATAATTGTGAAATTGTCATAAATTGCTGCCATCGACTATAATTAACCTCTTTCCTACTAGAGAACTCTGTAATTAATTTAGCATAGAAGACGTTAAAGATGAGGCAGATTGGAAAACTAAAGTAGACTAAAAAATGACACAATGGGTCAATTTACAGGGAAATCTTTGAATTGCTTATTTAACCATTTAAGGACCAGAGGGGTGTGCGTTAAAGGGTTAATACCTGAATGATCATAAACTTATGTTGAGGTTAACTCAATGGATGCTGGGAAGGTTTTCAACTCATTGCTTTTCCAGTGCACTGGTGACCTCTTAAACATCTAAGGGGTTAAATGGTCACTGTGGTTCAAATACGTTAGGCTTAAAGTGACATGATGTTTCAGTTCAGAGTGAATTGTCTGGATTGCTTATATCATAAACTGCTACTGCATACTGCATCCAGAGAGGTGTACATTGTATTTAGAACACCTCTCCACATCCAGAGATTAACCCTTTGAGTGCCAGAGGGGTACGCAACGCATTGCTTTGCAATGCGTTGCATACCCCTCGTGCACTCAAAGTGTTAAAGGTGATATATGTATCTGATAAATTGAGTTAGAATTAATTCAATTAAACCTGATACGTTCACCATTCTTTTTTTTTTTTTTTTATGTGCGCTGATGATTTTTTAACCACAAAGCCATAAAATAGAAATCATACTGAATCTGATATACTAAGACGAACGGCGTAAATTCTGCAAAAAACTAACTGCAACATACTGAAAAATAAAAATTGCCATGAATTTAAATTGAGCATTTAACTACTTGAATGCTAGATTGTCTCCAAGTCATTGCAAAGGTCTAAAGCTTTGAAGAGGTCACAAGCTCCTTTTAAACCTTTTGTGTGTCAGATAAACACCTAAAGGGTTAAATTAATTGGAATTTCGAAAAGTATTATTTGTCCCTTATGGTGAAGTTGGTATGCTCTAAAATTACTCCAAAGGGAGGTTCACTAAGCAGTTTTAAAGAGGTGATAAAGTGCTGATAAAGAGGTGATAAAGGGGTGATAAAGTGGAGATAAAGTGGAGATAAAGTGGAGATGATTTCTCCAGTTTATCACTTCTCCAATTCCCATGTTATTCTATGGAGCCTATGCACTAAGATCTCCAAAGTTGAAGAAATCTTAGTGCATAGGCTCTGTACAATAACACAGGAATTGGAGCAGTGATATCACTAGAGGTGATCTCCACTTTGTCACCTCTTTATCACCGCTTAATGAATCCCCCCCCTTTCTTCTAGATCAGTGATTCTCAACCAAGGTGCCGCTGCACTTGGGTACACTGTGGACTTGGATAAAAATCTGAATGTTGAGTTACAAATAAATGTGTATGTATAAAAATATATGCAAAATATGCTTGTTTTTATTATTTTGTTTGTGAGAGCTAAGAAAAAGTATGTATTACATATTTATACTCTTCAAAACGGCCTTTGACAAATGACATAACATTTTAGGTGTTCCCCAAAAAAATCTAGATTGCATGTTAGGGGTACCCTGAAAGAATACTCTGAAAGAAAAAAGATTCGGAACCACTGTTCTAGATTGTTCCTTGAATTTCACACCAAAACAGGTTTAAAGAGAAAGATCTGGAAATTGACTTGCTGATTTTAAAATAACTTACAAACATGAGTATCAAAAATCAGACTAAAGAATTTATTTACTAAAGCCCAAACTGGAAACACGCCAGAGAAAACGGAAACCTTCTGGCAAGTTTTCAGTTTGCATACTTATCAATGAATGGACATATTTATATTTGCATATTTATCAATGAGCAAGTTCAAGGGTACGATTAACTCAAGGACGACAAAAATTCTTTCCCTGGTTTGAGCAGGACAAAGAAATATTATTCATTGGGAAAACATACACATATGTAAAGTACAAATAAACATATTCTCTACTGGCATTAGTAAAAGTTTACTATCATTAAAGTCTTTCTGATTCACATTTCTTACATATTTACATAGGTTTCCAATCCATCAGAGTAAAAACACAGCTGTTGGTAAATCTGTTAGGTGGAATCAGAGATCAGTTCTGGCGCAGAACAATTACAGTTTAGTGAGGAAATAAAAATGTCATTGATTAAATGGGGGCTTGTAACCCCTCGAATATTACAGACGTCTTTAACCCATTACAAAGCAATGCTTTAGAAACCACTCTGGCCTTCAAAGGCTTAATATTTTTTAATTATTATTTGTCCCCTATAGTATATACCAGTATTGCTTTTCTAATAAGGCCTCTGATGCTCTGTTTTCTCAGATTCTTAGTAAATAGACCCCTAATTATATTTTAAGTTTTGACATATTCTTATCTTCACAAAGAGGATAATGGGACAATGTCATCGAAATTAAACTTTGATGATTTTGAAATAGCTTTCAAAGTCTTACATGTTGCATTAGCAAATTTTTATTCAGAAAACTGCTTTTTTAGTTTTTTAGATGTATACATAAAGCAAATGAAAGAATGCTCTCCCACTCACTTGCACTGCACTGCAATGCACTGTCTACCTCCTCTCGCTTGGAAAGAGGTATCAGTCAGTGAGGGAAGTAATATAGAGTTAATACAGGAAGTACCTACACTGCATGCCTTTTTTAGCATAATCTATAAACCAAATATCTCAAAAGCTGGATTTCTAAATAAAAAAGCTTTTTCAAGATCACCAATGTTGTTTTTAGGTGACAAGGTCCCATTAAGTAGATTTATAACATATCCCAATGCAATGCGTTACTCTCGGGCATTCAAAGGGTTAACACTCGTATGTAATAGCTGCAACTTTGTTTTGTGCCTTAAAACTTTACTTGTTATCTGTATAAAATAAGAAGAGGTTAACCCTTTGAGTGTCAGCGGGGTTCGCAGTGCATTTCTTCACAAAGTGTGGCTTACCCTTTGTCACGCAAAGGGTTAACACTTTGGGCCGTATGGCCATTAGTCAGATGTGATCTGGGACAAATGAGCTGTACCATAGGAGACATAGAAATAATCTTCAGATTGCCACTGCCTTATATTGGGGTCTTAAACTCAATGCAAATCAATTTAACCCCTTAAGGACCAGTAGCACCGGGGTGTGTGGTCTTTTATGGACCAGATAGGGAAGTTCGATGTGCCGC
This sequence comes from Rhinophrynus dorsalis, assembly GCA_037306005.1. Taxonomy (NCBI): domain Eukaryota; kingdom Metazoa; phylum Chordata; class Amphibia; order Anura; family Rhinophrynidae; genus Rhinophrynus; species Rhinophrynus dorsalis. The sequence goes on along the minus strand of CM074723.1, from coordinate 435,785,868 downwards.
CCCACTTGTCTGATCATGCGTGCTGGCACGCCGAACAAGGGACTGAAAGAAATCGCTCCGGTCTTAGAGCGATCAACTTCAGTCCCTGGTATTACTCCTGCAGGAGTACGTGACGTACCAGGACCGTCACTGGTCCTTAAGTGCTGGACCAGCGTCACCATTTGAGTCAAAAAGTTAACCCTTTGAGTGTCAGATAAACAAATTAAGAAATTTACTCCTCACCTTTCCAATCAAAGTGTTAACTACACAGTGGTTGTCTGCAGAGACAATATGATAATGAGTGGGAGGGAGACAGGTTGTGGGAGATTCACTAAGTGGTGATAAACAGGTAATAAAGTAGAGATGACTTCTCCAGTATTATCACTTCTCCAATTCCTATATTATTCTATAGAGTGTATTCACTAAGATCTCCATAGTTGAAAAATCTTTGTGCATAGGCTCCATAGAATAACATAGGAACTGGAGAAGTGATAAACCGGAGAAGACATCTCCACTTTATCGCCTCTTTATCACTGATTTATCACTGCTTAATGAATCTCCCCCAGGTTGTTTCTATTACAGTAAGGGTAGCTATCTCATGTGCAAAACAGCACTGTGGCGGCTTCCTTGCTCAGATATAGAAAGAAAGACCTATGGCCTTGTTTTTGGAAGATGTTTTAAAGTGAAAGTTCCATTTTAAAGATCAAAGGGGTGTTCAATGCATTGTGATGGAACTGGGGATATGCACTGAGGTGTGATAAAGAGGTGATAAAGTGGAGATGACTTCTCCAGTGATATCACTTCTCCAGTTCCTATGTTATTCTATGGAGCCAATGCACTAAGATCTCCAAAACCTAATGGGGGAGATTCACTAAGCGGTGATAAAGAGTTTACAAAGTGGAGCTGATTTCTCCAGTTTATCACTTCTCCATTTCCTATGTTATTCTATGGAGTCTATGCGCTAAGATTCCTTCAACTTTGAAGTCATCTCCACTTTATCACCTCTTTATCTCCGCTTAGTGAATCTCCCCCAAGAAATGTTAGTGAATTGTCTCCATAGAATAACAATGGTATTGGAGAAGTGATACCACTGGAGAAGTCATCTCCACTTTATCACCTCTTTATCACGTCTTAGTGAATAACTCTCAATGTGTTTCAAACCTCCCTTGTCCTTAAAGGGTTAAGATAGCACTGAAATGGTGAAACTCAAAAGAGGTGACAAAAGGACCTTAAAATCGAGGACTCTCTGATAATCAATAAAAACAGCAGATATCTGTCAATAGATTGATTCTATTATAGAAGGAAATAATAATATAAGCAAAAAATGTTAAAACAATATTATTTACTAGGGCATATATGGTAACCAGATCAACAGAAGGGGTTCCCTTAAGAAAATAAACGTCAAATCAAAATCACAAATTACATATCTACAAAAATCCTTATTGTACAGTGGTGAGAACAAGTGTGTGAACCCCTTAGGAATGCCACATGTTTCACCCCTACAATATTTTTGGAATTATATATATTTATATATCTATATATTTTTATTTATATATATATATATATATATATATATATATATATATATATATATATATATATTCATACTAAAGAAATGACACACAAACATGATGCTACATCAATTATTATTTAGCCACAATTGATTCAACATTCAGTATCCATATGTATAAAAGAATTTTAACCTTTGGCTGCAGGACCTGGAAACACCAGATGAGCAGTGACCACAAGTGTTTTATGCAATTGTTGTCTCTCACATCAGTTATGAGGAATTTCAGCCCATTCCTCCTTACAGACCTGCTTTAGCTCAGTGACATTTGAGGGTTTCCTTGAACGGACAGCTTGCTTTAAGTCCTGCCACAACATTTTGATGGGGTTTAGATCCAGACTTTGACTAGGCCATTCTAAAAATACAGAATTTCTTCTTACACAGTTATTCTTTTGCTGCTTGTATGCACAGGATCATTGTCTTGTTGCATGACCCACTTTGAGAATTATGACAGATGGCTTCAATGCAGATAGGATGTTGATCCAGGGAACTATCTGACTGCCATTTGGAGTCATAAAGGATTTTTTACCCACTTGGGGCTTAATTGGAAATGGCTTCAATTTTTTTTTTTTTTTGCCTTCCTCTGGATCAACGGGGGTGATTTGGCATGAGCTGCACTTGATGGATGCATGTTTCTTTTTTACATGTTACAATGTTATGTTCGGTTCAGCTTCATCTCATGGAAGCATGGCCTGACATTCTCCTCTAGAATTCATGGTTGTGGCAATGATGACTAGACATCTAGGTTCAAGGCAGTAAAGTAGCCTCATCACATTTCCACCACCATGCTTGACAGCTGGGATAAGGTTCTTCTGTCCAAACTGTTTATTTTCCACTAAACATAAGTATTCTCATGGAGTTCAGTCAAAAAGTTCTACCTTTGACTCATGTGTCCAGAGAACATTGGGGGGATTTCTAAAAAAACATTGTGTTGGCTATCTCGCTAGCAACCAAAGGGGTTTCAACTTTTTTTTGTTCTTGCTCATTATAGCAAAGGATGTTTTCTGTGTCAGGAAAGAGTCAATGGGCCTGGGGGTGAGGTCATGTGAGGAGTTGTGGTGTGAGAGGAGCTACAGGCAGCATGAGAGGAGCTACAGGTACCTAAAATACCTTGCCTGGGATGTACGTCTGGCCCTGTAAAAGTCCCATTCAAATAAATAGGTATTTGGGGAATTTTTACTTGTGCCCTATGGTGCAGCTAGTTTTCTCCACAATTTCTCTTCTTTAACTTCCTTACTATGGCCTTATATTCTTAAAATTTTACTGAGAAATGAATATCTTTTTCAGATGTCCAACCTCTGCTGTCTTGTAATCTTATGAAACAGAAAACCTTGCTGGATTAATATGTCTTTCCACTTAAATCAGCCTACAAAGAATGCTATTCTCTCTGGGCAAGCAGAACTATATATCTCTTCATTTGATTGCCACATCAATGTGTTGGAGTCTTCTAGAATCCAAGAGGTTACATAGTTGCAATAAAGCACCTTGGGGCATACGTATCAACATTTACAAAGTTGTTCCTTAAAATGTTGTAAGAGAATGTGTCACGTTCATATGTATTTATTTATTTACAAAGTGTTTTACTAGGAAGAATAATTGAGATATCTTTTGTGGAGAGCATTTACAATACAAAGTTACACATTTACACAAACTAAAACTAAAACAATAAAAATAAGACATTCACTTTTATATATAGTTACATGTTGTTTCCCTTTACTAATATGCATTTATGTTTAGGGATATCAGTCTGGGAGAAGATCTGATTTTATTTAAATTCCAGGCTTGTGGCACTCTGTAGGAGGAAGCAGATCAACTTGCTTCTTTCTTGCATACATGTATCAATGTTGGGAAGACCAATAATAACTAATACATATTCACTATTTAACTGGCACTGTTAGATCTTTATATCTGTAACATCATTGCATGTCGGTAATAATTTGCCCTTATGATCAGAGGGGTGGCATCTCATTGCATCTCAATGTGTTACACACACCTCTTGTCCTTAAGGGATTAAGAAAAATCATAAAACATTGTAAAACATTTGCTAATGATAAATAGTTTGGAAAGAGTCAGGAATCCAATTTTTGGAAAAACATTCTGAAAGTGTCAATCAAATCACTGATTTCCAATTTTCAGAATTATTTCTTTTAATAAATAGTAACTGACCTTTTCAAAGACCATTTTTAATGCTGATGCAGGTTTGTGATATGTTGATAAATATCACTCACCTGGGGTAAAGGCAAGCCAACTATAAGGGACAAATTAAAATCCCCACAGATTTATACTAGGCTTTTATGAATGGTGATGTAGATGATTTGCTCCAGAATTTTGTTATCTCTTGGTAAATCAGCCTTGTAGAATTTTTACGCACATCTTCACACAATGCAGAGTTTTTACAACTGGTTTCACACATAAATCAGACTGCCCTGTTTCATCAGGGAGAGGGAGGTCCAGAGGGTTTCAACTGTGTTGTATGACAGAGATTCTTCTTGGCTGTGAGGGGCCCCTTCTACTTTGTCCTGTTCTTTAAAAGAGCAGTAAACTTTTTTATGAAAAAATATATATTGTAAGGATTTTCCTATTGAGTAAAATAAGGGTACTCCCACTGCTGAGAGATTTATATTTCCAGAGTTATTACAGTTTAAACCCATGTTTTTTTACATTAGCAGTGCCCTCTTGTGGTCAAATTCTAATTAGATTTCCTGTTAGATTCTAATGGAGAGGAAAGTCAGAAAAGTCAGAGACATACAGTTCTCCATAGAATGTGATAGACACTGCCTGTCACTTCCTGTCAGTTAGAACTATCAGGAAGTAAACACCATGAATTCACTTCCTGGTTATTTGAACTGATATAAATTTTGAATAAAACAACTGACTGCGATGGGAGTGACCTTGTTTTTTTCAGCAGGAAATGCTTTGTAAAATATGTATTTTCATAAAAAAAAAAGTTTACTGCTCCTTTAAACTGTTCTGTCAGATTCTCAGTATGTGCAGCATTCTATGTGAATTAATACTGAATAAATAATATAGAGCAAACATAGCTCAATATTCATACAATCACTATGCTGTTTGTGCGTGGTCCTTGTTCTTGATTTGCTGGTATTATGATTCCTTATTTCCCTGTTACACATGGATTTGGAGGACTGATTGGGACACAAACAGTGCAATCCTCTTGAAAATTTATGTTAAACAGCAATGGGTTCAAATTTAAGTTTTATTATACAGTGACAGGCCAAGGAGGTTGGAGATGAAAAATGTGGCTCGCGACTTGTTGATGATGATGATAGCAACTGTTGTCTGAATGGAAAGCGATAATTTGTCTTTCCTTGACCTGACAGGGAAAGAGTGTAAAACTCTCTCTAATTCCCAGTGCATTGGAGATGTCTCTACTATGCAGCCAGTTAATCAAGCAGTGTACTTTACAGAATCTGATAAACGATCCCATAGAGTAACATAGGATTGGGAGAGATTTTATTAAAGGGATTATTTTTTACTACATAGGGCCTTATGCAAAATATAAGCAATTCTAGAGCAAGCCAACTGCAGAATATTCATTGTCAAATGCCCAGGTCTCTCAGTGCTTTGAAGATCTTTCTAGCATTCAAGGTTTGAAAGTTCCCTTTAAAGTGATAGTAATACTTTATTATTACTATCCCTCATATTGTAGGTATTTGCAAAATAAGTTAATAGTCCCCAGGTTCATCTCTCAAACCTTTATGGTTTGAGAGATAACCGAAGGCAAAGTTCCCCCTCCCTCCCCCTTCCCTGAAGTCAGCGTTGTACTGATTGGAGGTATATCCGGCGTTAGTGACAAATAATTATTTCACTGAAATGGTCTTCTACATGTGCTTGCAAACCAAGCACAAACCAAGCACATGTAGAAGACCGTTTCAGTGAAATAATTCTTCTTCACTAATGGGATCTCGGCTCTGCTGCAGAGCCACAAGCCTTTCATACGACAGACTTCCCCTGCAGTCAGTACAAAGATGACTTCAGAGAAGTGGGAGGAAGGGGGGAACTTTGCCTTTGGATATCTCTCAAACCATAGATATTTGAGAGATGAACCTGGGGGCTATTAACTTATATTGCAAATACCTACAATATGAGGGGTAGTAATAATAAAGTATTACTATCCCTTTAAATCAATAGGAACTTTTATTTTCTCTAGGGTGCAGTTGCTTTGTGCCAGAATTGCTCATATTTTGCTTTCTGCATTTGGAATACTCCAAATGATTTGGTAGCATTCACATGTATTTAATATTATACTGACCTTTAAACTGAAACTTTCATCTTCTCCCAGGGACTGCCTGATCTGTACCTTAGACCTGCACTGTTCATCAGGGATTGTAAAGAGACTTTCCAAGATACAGTCATGAACACCATCATGTTCAACAAGCTCAGTGGCCAAGTCCTATTTGAGGAAGGCACCAACGACATGGAAAGGGGAGTCCGACCCTATCTAGGAGTAATGGAAAGTCCCAACCCTGATGCAGGGTTACAAGACATTGCCTCAATGAAAGATAATGCCAGTCTTAGACATCGGCGCCCAGGGTAAGTACTTTATACTAAACATTGTACAGATAATATCACTGCCTGATCCATGATAAAAACATTGGCCTGCAATGATCAAATGAAGACAAAAAAGTATCAAGTCCTCTCTTATGCATTGGAATTGTCTGAAAAATCTCTGCTTAAAAAGACCATATCAATTAAAATCAACTGGCAATTTTGAAAGAACCTTCAAAATCACATATATGTTGTATTTGTCATCTTTATATAAAAAAAATTTTTTCTGAGTTAGATTTGTAAAATATGTTAATTAAGTCATGTCATGCATGTCCCCACTCACTGACATTTAGTATTTTCAGTATTAACAGAGCAGAGAAATGTATTGCTGAGCAGTATCAGTGAGAGAAGGATGTAATGTAGGGCTAAAATAGGAAGTGTCTGAATGGTCTGAATGGTATGCCTTAATCCATGACGCTAAATATCTCAAACTAAATAAAACATGGCTTATACATCATGTAGATGATTTTGATAGCTTCAAAATCACCAAAGTTGTTTTAATTTCTAAGAAGAATTAGAACTCCAAGAATGGTTGACTCTTGATTTGTTTAACAAAGAATTTAAATAGGGAGGCATCCTTAATACAGCAGTCTGGTAAACCTAGCCAAATACACAAGAGATCAATGTAGGAGAGCACTCACAGGCAGTGTCAGACTGGCCCACCAAGATACCAGGGGATTTCCTGATTGGCATATGAGATTGGTAGGCCCCATGTTTAGAGGAGGATAGGCACACAGGATTATAGAACAAATAATTACCGCACAACTATGTTTCTTCAACACTCAATGTAGCTTGCCAGTGTGTACTTGAAACTGCTTCCAGACTGTATCATATACAATCACACATAGCAGGATGAGTAGCTTTGAATGCCATGCTGCCAAAATCCACTCTGGGGCAATTAAATAGGTCTAGAAGTGGAGAGCAATAATCAGCTGTTCTAGTTATGATGTGAGATTGATGACATGGTAGAGTCAAGTAACTGATCCATGTACGTGCTCCCACGTTGCACTGGAGGTTGTTGTACTCGTCCCTAAAGGTAAAATGTGATTATTTGTATTTCTCTACCCATCTGCCCCCCCCCCCACACACACACACACTATCACAAGTTTTCATAGTCTGGATGATTGTGAGCTTAAGTACATTGAACTATTCGGCATGTAAAAGAGAGTGACTGGAAATACTTTACATACCCTATGGAGAAATGCTTCTAAGAACACAATAATCTAGGACTGTAGTCAAGATATTGCCTTATTTCACTCTGTGTTCTTCTTCACATTGTGTTCTTCTGAACGTATCATTCAACACATACTAATATCAGTCATGGACTATGGGGTCGTGGCATATGCTTCTGCACCACAAATCCACCTTGGTAAATTCGATACTCTTTAGAATTCATTATGTCGATTTTTGTCCTCCAGCGTAATTATACTGCTCATCTTTGTAATATGTTTAAAGAACTAAACTGGCTAACACTTGAACCTAGACATGCCCTTCACCTTTCTTGCCTCATTTAAAACTATTTCTCTGGAAAGCTACCAGATACCGGATACCTGAGTAGTATGCTCACACCAGCTCTCCATACTAACTATAACCTCTGCTCTACTGATAGCAATTCGCTGAGTATACCCCACTACAAGAAAGAAGTCGGACGATCCGCCTTCTCCTTCAGAGCTCCAAAAGTCTGAAATAACCTGCCCAGAAAAATCCCTAAAACCTCCCAGTCTAAAGTCCCTAAAAATAAATTTTTTTCTATTTAAAAACAATGTGGAACTGTATATAAAATGATATTTTTATTTATGTATATTTATTTTGTTTCTCTTTTTGTGAAATATGTAACTTTGTACTGTAAAAGCTCTCCAGAACACACTTGAAATCAAGTGAAATCTCAGCATATTCTTCCTAGTAAACACTTTCTAAATAAATAAATCAATGGTGATTTGCAGAATTTTCATTGTGACTCTATGATGTAGTTGGTTTCCTTCAGAATTGTACCTCTTTAGCCTTATGAATAAGACCCACAGCTGTAGTCTTGTATCTACAGTCGTATTTCAAAGAATAACACTAATAATCTATGATTTATATAAGGAGGTGATTTTATTTGTAAAATGAAATGATCTTCTAATACACCACCGAGTAACTTGAGTGTTATTATTTGATATTTGTCTTATTTATAACCTCATATGTTTTTTGCATTGAATCTGCAGTTGGATGTCTTTATCCAGCTTCTTTTTAATCTACCTTTAGTTCACACAGCCTCATAATAAACAATAGGCTTCAGTAGTTTAAAGGAAAACTATCACAGCAATATATTTGTTTGTTAGACCTGTATATGCATCTTCAGATGCAGTGGGGTAAACATTAGAATACACCAGCACATCTCCATTGGTGTTGGCCTTCAAGAACAGTGGCTGAACTTCAGGGTGTGTTCTAGAACTTATGATCACTGTAAAGAAATGCATTTTGCACCCCCAGGGCTGGATTTGCCATAAGGCAGAGTAGGCACCTGCCACTAATTTTTTTTTTTAAATTCTAAAGTCTGTGTCTTCTTTAGCGCAGACCTGTAGCTGCTGTTGCTCCCCCTCGTTGGCTCTAATGCAGAGCGCTGGGAGATGACATCATCTCCCAGCGCTCTGCATTCCTAAAGAGAAGACTGCGCGGGGTGCAACAGCAGATGCAGGTCTGTGCAGAAAGCGGCACAGACATCTCCTACCGCTGGACCACCAGGGAAGTAGGAAACGGATACGGGGGGCAATGTGGAGCTTATGGGAGACCAGACATAAATGTTTCTTTTTGTACACCACGTGCACCACTTATTGCCATAGTTGTATGATATTTTCTTTATAAAAGTAATTTGTATGCATCTGATTACACAAATGCTAAATACAAGTAGGCCTTCTACCAATAATATGTTGTAGCATTATTAGACAGAAACATTTCCATACCTTGATGTATGATATTGCAAGTGCTGTTTTGCAGCAGGTTGAGAGGAAGCAATTTCATTTTCCCCTTCTCACCTTCTGCTGTATGGCAGATACTAGAATAGAAACTCCTTACTAGAAGACAGTTTACTAATTAAGCTTTTGTCCTAGGAGTGGCTGCCTCTTTCAGAAACTGTCATGCTCTTCAATCTGAGAAAAAAATATGGGTATTGTTAACAAATTGCATGACACAGAGAGATAGTGTGACAGCCAATATGTACCTTTGTTAAGAACCGGACAAAGCATGATGGTGGCATTCTTGTCATTGTGATGGGCAGTTGGGCCTCTGTGCAGTAGTGATGTATCTTTCACCTTTCATGCCGTTTTGGTCAGATAAACCACCAAAGACCTTTGGATCAAGGATGGTTAACCTTCAGAACTCCAGCTATTTTTTAATCTAATACTCCCATCATCTTCAGGGGGACACTAACCAGCTGAGAATGAGGGGTGTTACAGTCCAGTAATATGAACCTGCCCAACTCTGTTTTAGACTGAATTCTATTTTATAAGAGCCAGATGTCTGTTCATAGTTATTCTTCCACCTGTGATTGGATACCCACTATCCAATGTGATTCCATAAATGTCCTGATCACAAGAATGTACCTCAAGCTGAGGCTAAAGCTGATTTCTCAGGCTAAATGGAGAGAAAGAGGTGGCAGAAGAAATGTGAAGGGCATTTTGGGGGTAACTTGAATACTGCCTGCTGGAAAAATAGATTAATCCACAGTTCAGAGGTGACCAGTCTGCTGCAGGTCACTGAGAAAATATGTACATGTGTATACTTCCCAGTCAAATTTGTTCTCATTGTTATAAACGGAAACTGACACTTGACCGTTTAAAGACCAGAGGGGTATGCAGCCCATTGCTTCGCAATATTGTACGCCCCCTGTTCCTTAAGGGGTTGTGACATATCGAGTTAGAAATGTCCTGCAATCCCATCCAGCATTGATCTGTGGTCTTTTTTTGCATTGGAGTCATAAACTTGCACTGTGTAGGAAGCCATGTTGTGTATAGACCAGAGGTCTCCAACCTTTTCATTAACAGGAGCTACTTCTAACTGATAAAACATGTACTGAGCTACTCTAAGACATATAGTAAAAATATGTAAATTTAGGACTGTATGTACCAAACCACCTCCAAAACTGCTCTTACTTTCTCTTCATTACATCCCACACCTTCCAATAACAAAGTGCTGAAAAGAAAAAAGTAACAGCGTAAGGTGATAAAACTCTATTATGTAATGTATCATTTTTAGAAGGAATCCATATTCACTGTAGATGACAAAACCTGTGGTTGTCCAGTGAGCCACAGATTTTTTGACTGATAGTGACTTCCCATCCTTAACAACACTATCCCATATTACTGTGCATTTTTACAGTTATTAAAGTGGTTTATTGAAACATTTAATGACTATAACAGAAAGTAGGCAATTTTTGTTACCATGGGTGAGTGACTATGGAGTCACACTGTGGCTCTTACTCACTTTGACACCACATATTTCCCACAACACGTTTTATAAGTCATCGGGCAGGAAAACCAGCAAAAAGGCACTGTATCTATAGTATTGTAATCTCTCTGATCACTGCTCTGTACTGCAGATGAAAGCTGTGCCTAGACTGACTGGTGCCAATCTGGGAGCAGGTTTCAGCCACTGGACCTTTCTCTAGTAGGTCAGACAGCTTGATACTTGAAAGGACTGGAGAGAGCTAATCACTGGTGTAGTAATTAATTAGTGCATTTACATACCTGGGAACTTTTTGTTGTGGACTCCCCAGAGAGGGAAGTCCTGTGGTTCCGCTGGAGGGAGAAAAATAACTAGATTTACTTCAAAAGAGGTGGAGCTTAACTATGAGTGGGGGAGGAGCTTATTAAATGAAGAAAAAGTATAATGAATAGGCTGGAGAAGGAGGACAAGAAGGAGGGAAGTGGAGGAACACACTGGGAAGGAGGAGAAGTGGGCAGATTTTAATAGAAACTCCCCACATCTGGAGAATCAGCCTCTGCCCCATAGACACGGTTATACAGAGTCAAAACTGCAGTCTCTGGGGCAAATCCGGAGAGTTCCCAGCTACAGTTTACATTTCTGAGTGCAATCCCTCCTCAACTACACCAGGCAACACATTCCACTTTTATCACCAATTGCAATAACACAATTGCACACACACACCAATGTTACCTGAGATTACAAGGTTCAGCAAAACTTTGATGATTCAAGCCCAGCATAACAAAAGGGGGTGAGAGGTAGTCAGGAAATGGGAGAGGGGAAGGTAGGGAGGGAAGATGGCTGGAATATCCCAAAAGCACAGGATCAGAAAAGAGCCAAAAGAAACAAGCGTCGTCTTCTTTTTGCTGATAGATTTTATCCATCAGCGGTGATTTTTGGATACCGAGGCTTGAGCCTCACTTACTCCATCTTCTCGGGTTGGGTTTGACGTTGCAGGTAGAGTTGGTGCTGTATACTTTTATGTTCACTTTCTGGCCCCACCCCTTCTTTTCTATTGGCTAAAGGCTATGATCTCACAAAACCCACCCCATCCATTTCCCAGCATGTGCAAAGTCATCACAACTGGTAGCGAAAGAGCTATCAATAGATCAAAAGCTACTTGTTGGAGACCCCTGGTATAGACATTGTTTATTCACATTTTTAATAAGTGTCTGCAAAGTGAGATGGGTGAAATGCTTAGGCCCTGCAGTAATTAATGTACACTGGAAGCTAGTAGATGAGAGTTTCTTAGAATATGAAAAGTCTTGTTAAATGCTACAGATCCGAGGTCTATAACTACATTTCTAAAGGGCAGAGACAGTGCAGCTTTTTGGGGATACCTCTTTGAAAAAGTGTTGCAAGTGTTGGCTTGGTTGTTTTGACTGAAACAACTTGTACAAAAGCAGAAATGTCCCTAAATCCTGCTCTGGTCTGCAATGTGCAAAATAGAGTAATTCTTGCACAATATCTGTACTTCACAGCCTCTTTATCACACACCATAGTGCATCTCCCCACAAGAGTGCAAAAAGTTTCCTACTCCTAACGTTACAGGCTGTGCTTTTTTTAATGCAGTGGATAAATATGTTCTGATGTTGATCAATTGCCCTCATTAAGGCAACCGGATTTGCCTCAAGAGTTGCACATTATGATTAAAAATTCGAAATAGGACTGGAAAACAAGGTTAACCCCTTGGTTGCAGATCTCTATTTCACCGAAGGGATTAAGGTGGAAGAGTCAACAGAAAACACCATCCAGAAGGAAAGCACCCATCTCAGACATAAGTATTACGAATATCAATGCAATATTGAAAGAAATAATGTCACATATTGGTACGCACATTGGAGACCATGACTGGCCTATACAATCCAAATGCCAGTCTTGAAGCATAAGGAGAATTTTTGTTGCTGATCCTCCCTGTAAATGGACCACACAGAAAGGCACCATTGTTTCTCTTCAAGCAGCTAATTCCTCAAGCAACAAGTAGCAGAAGACCAGAAATAAAAACATTCTATTTATTGTAAAAAAGTCCACATAAAAATAAAAAATATTGAAACAAAACCCCAAAATGTTTCATGGTCCCCCTGACCATTTCTTCACCTTCTGAATGATCAACACCGAAAATTGACGTGCTTACAGACCAGTGTTTGGATTGTATAGGCCGGTCATGGTGAGTATCATTTTGTAACGTTGCTTGCCGCAACATTGCATTGATATTTGTGTTACTTGTTCCTGCTGTGGATGCTTTTCTTCTGGTTGGTGTTTTCTGTTATTTCTTGAGTAGTTCTTGTGGACAAGCAGAAGTACAAAAATATGAGTATATAGCTGCTCATTTAGATGTTTTTTGTTGTAGATTGATATACTACACTATGAGACTCTACCTTTTGTTTTTTTCAGTTTGTTTTCTAAATGCTTTTTGGGAGATGACAATAGAGTATTAATGATATGGTAGAGGATATTTATCTACTCTTTCCACTGTACCACTGTATAGACTGGAGGCCACAGAGAAGCCACTGAGGGACGCATTAGGCACAAGGGCCACCTGTTGCCCTCCACTGCCTTAGATGCTAGAAACGTCTCTAACTTCCAGTGGTATAAATGAACACAATCCCGTATATGCATGTAAATCCTTGTTAGCATTGAGTAAAATAATGTAGTGTTGTAAGAAGGCATTTTAGTTCTTTTTTAGAGTTTTTTTTGCTTGTTTGGAGGACTTCCATGTAGGTAAGCAGAAAACCTATGACTGTGTTCAGGAGGCAAAATAGGAGCAATTCTGGAACAAACCAACTGCACCACTGTGAACAAATAAAGAATGAGTTTTTAATTTAAATGGAGTTATTAAACTTTTGAATGGAAGAAAGGTGTCCAATGTAATAAAGACCTATTGTAAGATTTAAGATGTGAAGAGCCCCTTTAATCAAAGAGAATCATGGGATGTTTTATTAGTCCCCTATCGTGCAGTTGTTTTTCCCTGAAAATGGCCCTTAATGCCAAATACGTGAATAAACAAATGTATTAATAACACAATATACAATAACCAAAATGCTCTCACATATTTTTCAATGTATCATTTGCCCCCCTGGAATGCAAAGACTTAAGGGACAAACTATCATGTTTACTAATTGTACTTCTATGGGGCGACTTAATTAAAAAGCCTGGGGCTGTGCTGCTCAGTCCAAAAACAGTTCCTATCAGAGGAACACTGACCCCACAGAGCTAGCATGGGGTCTGTGATTCCAAAATGGGATCAGACAGACACCTGTGTGGGTCACCTCTCTGTCTCCCAGATCGCACATCTAGCTGATCAGCAGAGCTGCACATCAAGGCCCTAGCTAGATCAGCACATCCAATAGGAGCTGTTCTTGTAAAGAGATACTGACAATGTACTGCAGTATGTGGAAAGCTGGATTTTCTAGTAGGCAGAGTAGGTAAATGTCTAGGTTCATAAGAGAAGCAAGAGTGTGGCCATGGGCAGTGCTAGAAGCATCTGTCATGCTTTACTCTGGCGCACCTGGGTAGACTGCATAGGCAGTTTCCCTTCCACCGCTCACTTCCTGGTGCGTCTTGCAGGCCCCTTACCAAGCAGTGATGAGTGCACCAGAAAATAACTTCCCCTAATGTACTAGAACCTGGACAGGCTCATTTATGTCTCTAAAATTACATTAATGCTTTACATATGTTAGATCTTTCATATAAAAAAAAATTAGGTTTTAGCATTAATGTACTTTAAAAATATTCTCTTGAATAAAAACTTCAACTATACAGCATGTTGATAAACACTCTAATAAATTGTATAGTGATCATTTATGCCATGTGTTAAATGGACACCATAAAATGAAAAGGATTAATTGCTAAATAGCATTATATACTCCTTTCCAGCATTTTTTTTCTTTTTTATTTGGTGGAAAAGTTAAAAAAAAATGTCCTAAATGAATGTGTAGTGATAGAAGAGGCTACAATTTGACAGCATATGTTATCAAGATCATTAAAGATTTTATAAAAACCGTAAACACGTCTAACCTCAATTTACTGAGTTATGTGGTCTACAAATGTGTCCATTTAACATTGCTTGTGCCAATGGGAGGACATTAGTGAAGTATGTTGGCATTTTGTGTGCGCCTTTTAGTTAATGTAATAAACAATTCAAAAAGGAAATAGGGTCAGTGTATACCATTTCCCAACATATGCTGGTTGCGCTGGGGTATGAGGCTGGCTGGCGTTAAAGCTCAAATTCTGGAGAAGATTGTTTGCCGGTATGCGCTACAGTGTTCATAAGATGTAGTGCATACTCTGATGTGAAGCTACTGGCGTTAGAACAGGGGTAACCAGCCCTCAAGAGCTACCAACAGTACACATTTTCAGGATATCCCAGGTGGAGTATAAGTGGACTAATTAGCATACCTGGGAACTCTCAAGGTTTGACCCTGAGACTCAGGGTTTTGGCCCAAATCTCAGGGTCTCAGGGTGTAGAGACAAAATCTCAGGGTGAGAGAGTTCAGTGCTCCCTGTTATATATTCTGCTTCAGTTAAATGCTTCTTCAGTCTCTAAACTGGTACCACTTGTACCAAGAAGGCAGAGGGAGAAGTCCTGCTTGATTTGTGTGTGTTCATGCAGTGATATCTATAAGTTGTTGTGTATTAATGGCTCCTTGATCTCAGGGTCAGCTCATTTTGAAAGTTCCCAGGTATGCTAATTAGTGGTTTGGTCCCTTTGATTAGTACATCTGTGCTCATTTGAGGATATCTTGAGAACATGCACCTCTCGAAGACGATGATTGGCTTCCCCTGCACTAGAAGCTAACACTGTTGTGGTTGAGCTGGCAAATTTGTACACTGTTCTTTTTATCAATATCACTTTGTCTCTGAACTATAAATTTCTGGTGCATACCCCTCTAGCATGCAAGAGTTTGCGTACAGGAGGGATGTGCAAATATTTCCAAAGCAATGCATTGCATGCCCCTTTGACAATCAATAGATTAATACATAAGTCCATTTTGAGTCTGGATTTTGCAGGCATAAAACTTGAAAAACACTGATTATTGAGGACACTGATTATTCAACAGTTTTATTTTGGAATTACACTATTGTTTGCAGTTGCTTTATCCAGAAGGAGAGCAACTGATCATTCAGTATGAGGTTAGCCTTGTACTACCTACAAACAATCTGACCTGCAGTGACACCTACTGGAATCCCGCAAGAACTAAACAAGGTCATTCCTCCTGTCTGGCAATAATTAGTATATGTGTGTAGGTCATTCCTCTTATCTGGCAATTAATGTATGTGGTACCTATCCACTTTTTGAAAGAAATGTTCTTTATAATATATTTGCCAATATGATAGTGTGAAATCTAAGTGAATAGGGAAGTAATTTTTTATCAGTTTGGGCAACAGACAAAGCTGAATTGGTACCAGATTTACAGGAGCCATAAAATTGCATTTGATTGTTTGATGGTTTTTATAATCATGATACACTTTATATGACTAAAGTGATTCTTAAAGGAACACTAACATCTACGAATAATACATCCCCACTTACCTTAATTTGTGAAAAAAATTCTAATGGTCAGTATGAATTAAGTCTGCATGGTTGGTTCCCGAGATTAATCTTTAATTAGTGCAAGATTTCATGTCCATGGAGGAAGACATGATTCATAGTTGCTGGACTAAAGGGGGGGTGCACTAATGGTCGATAAGGGGCCAGGATGGTGATATAATGGTGTATTTGCTTCAATTATGTCTCAACAAATGCACTAAGATGTCTTCACCATCACATCCCAATGAATCAGGGGAGGTGCTATAGGTTTTTGGGGGCCCTAAGCAGAAAAGTCATATGCCCCCCCCCCCCTTACACCCGCTTCACATATCTAATACAGTTGACACCTAGTTCAAACTACTAAAACAAATCCAATACACCAGTTTGTTTGATTCTTTATTTAAATTACTATATAAAACGTTACATTCACAGTGTGTTGCTTACATATATGGCATTCAAAGGGTTAATACACTTTAATCCTTGGAAGGACTGGCCAATAGCCATATCATTACCATTAATACACTTTGGTCTTAGGAAGGACTGACCAATAAACATGGCACTTCCACAAATATACTTTGGCCCTAGGTATGACTGAACAATAAACATGGCACTGCCATAAATATACATTGAGCCTAAGTATGACTGAACTAAACATGGTACTGCCATAAATATACTTTGAGCCTAAGTATGACTGAATGATAAACATGGCACTGCCATAAATAATCTTTGGCCCTAAATATGGCTGACCAATAAACATGGCACTGCTGTAAGTATACTTTGGCCCTAAGTATGACTGACCCAAAAACATGTCACTACCTTGTTTCAAACAGTGGTATTAAAATACATGTCTGCAGTGCCCTACTGCCCCCACCCCCCATAAGTATTCTAGCTCACAATATATGCCAAAGTGGGATATTTTCATAAGAATATATTTGCCAACAGTGGATAACACTATATAACTAATTTGCCCCTCTGCTTGCATGTACCCATTTGGTGCCCGAATTTATACAATGTAGATGTGGTGTAGATGATGATATTTAAATAATGTAGGAGATCAGCTTCCAGGACCAGACCAAAGTTATTGGGCAGACTTGGTAGGAACAAGCTGCATATTTCAACAGTGCACACAGCTCTTAGCTCTTCAGACCCATCTGACTACGTGAACATGTGACTCATTTATCCAATGAAACACCAGGACTCTGCCCCCAAGAGATTACATCCAGTGTTTCATTGGATCCGGACAGAGTCAGTGCTGGGCAGTGGGCTGGGCACATCATTGTATCAGTCTTGTGACTGTTGCTTGGCACTATTAACCCCTTAAGCATCACAGCTGCAGGCAACACATTGCTTTGCAATGTGCACAGCCATTCTCCTCGCCATTGGTCTACCAGATCTCAAAATGCACCCCTCGCTTCTTCAGCAGCTCCGTTCCTAGCGCATCAGATGTGTTCATGTGGCACGATCAGAGTGATTGTTGCCCTTTAAATAATAAACACAGTGCAGTAATTAATCTCTGCTCTTGCATTTGGCAGTAAAGCAAATACAAGCACATTTCTAAGCTTGATGAAGTGAGCATTTTCTTTACTTATTTCTGTTGGTTTGCAAAGTGGTAGTTAAAAAACAACAACCAGATTCTCTGCTACATTGTGTAGTTAAATGCTCAAACTTTTTTTTAAAAAAAGGCTGTTTTAAATAGGCCCAATTATAACTAAATGAGGTGTGTGACAGGCTGTCAAATCTACAAAAATTATTAAGCACCAGCCAAATCCATATTGTATTAAATCAGACCAGTTGGGCTGTTGAAAACAGAATTTGTAACACATCTGGAAGAATAAAAATTCCAGGGCTCATCAAATCCAAATGCACAGGCTGAAAAAGAACATTTTAATTCTGTACAGAACTGGTTATGAGACAGTTTTAAAATGTTTTCCCTGTTTTTTCAACAGGGCACGCCTTCCCAAGACAAATTCCGTACAATTAAACCACAGTGGGTGGGGCTAATTAGTTTGTATTTTTAATACAGGACAAGCAGACCATCTTAGCTTAAAGGGATAGTAATACTTCGTTTTATAATTACTTTATTTTGTAGGCATTAAAAAACATGAAGAACAATATAAGTCTTATCTCTCAAACCTTTATGGTTTGAGAGATATTCACAAGCAAAGTTTCCCCACCCGCCCCTTTTACCTAGTGTAAGCCATCTCTTCTCAGATGTGAATCTGGTTGTAAGACCAGACAGATAACAGCAGGGGACAATCTTCTTCCTATGAGTACAATGAAAGCCCTGCCCCCCTTAACAAGTTTTTCAGGTTTTTCCCTTATCTTAATTGAAGATTGTCCCTCTCTGCAATCTACCTGGGCACCTCCGTTCTGCTCTGGCTGAGCAGTGTTACATCAGTAAAAGGGGCGGGAAGGGGATACTTTGTCACTGAATTACTCTTGAACTACAACTCTGACAGAATTGAATAACACTCTCCAAAGTCCAAATATTATGATGATTAATTAAAGCTGCTTTTATTATGAAACATTACTATCTCTTTAATGTATGTTCTGTCCCCACGTCTGCCTAATGACAATATACTAAGCTATGTACGCCCATAACCCTCCCCTAAATGCCACTGGTGCCAAGAGGAATGTAAAGGCTTACTTCATGGGCATTTTGGGGGTGTT
The DNA here is from genome assembly GCA_037306005.1 of Rhinophrynus dorsalis. NCBI lineage: Eukaryota > Metazoa > Chordata > Amphibia > Anura > Rhinophrynidae > Rhinophrynus > Rhinophrynus dorsalis. The sequence goes on along the minus strand of CM074723.1, from coordinate 435,767,095 downwards.
CTTTAAGTCTGTGCTTTGCTTTGGTCAATTTATTAACCCTCCGAGTGCCAGAGGGGTACGCAACACATTGAGAAGCAATGCGTTGCTTACCCCTCTGGCAATCAAAGGGTTAAGCAAGGTATAGGGAAATTGGCTTCTGTATGTAATATTGTAAACTATAATGGGGTTATGCACTAAAGAGAGCTAAAGAGATGACTTCTCCAGCGATATCACTTCTCCAGTTCCTTTGTTATTCTATGGAGCCAATGCACTAAGATTTCTCCAACTTTGGCGATCTTAGTGCATAGGCTCTATAGAATGAGATAAGAACTGGAGAAGTGATATCACTGGAGGAGTTGGGGGTTATGCAGTAAGGGGTGATAAAGTTGAGCTCACTTCTCCAGTGATATTACTTCTCCAGTTCCTATGTTATTCTATAGAGGTTATGCAATAACCTCTCAAAGTTGGAGACATCTTTGTACATAGGCTCCATAGAATAACATAGGAACTGGAGAAGTGATAAACGGGAGAAGTTATCACCACTTTATCACCTCTTTATCACGCCTTAGAGAATCTCCCCCATTATCTCCTTGTTATCTCCTCTTTACCATGCTTTAGTGTATAAGCCCCAATATTAGAGGAGTGTGGGGGTCTGTATGTAGAGTCAGTGTGTGTTAATGAATATGCAAAATACAATTATAATTAATCACTGTGGTTTTACTCACATCTCACTCAACCAGTCAGTTGCCCTGTTGAATCTTCAATGTTTGTGTGATTTACAGTGTCCAATTAGCGGGCTGACAGTGTAATGGATGTAGCCTGTTATCTGATGAATTAAATTCTATTCTCAAAACATGTCATGTTGTCCCATTATCAAACAGGAATATCTCATATACATTTTAAAAAACATACAATTAAAATGACACTGAAAAATATTATTGTTAATGAAGAGTTGAAGACAAAATTCAAACAACAGCAGGTTAATTTTCATAGGTAATATTCATATGTATTTAATTATATTATTCAGTTTTACAAAAAATATATTTTTTTATATAAGAATTTTGTATTTGCACCCAGCCAATAAGTCCTAAACACTGCACATTATTTAAAGGGATAGTAATACTTCGTTTTATCTTTATTTTATTTTCTAGACATTAAAAAAACATGAAGAACAATATAAGTCTTATCTCTCAAACCTTTATGGCAGGGCTTATAATTTTAAGTCCTTTGCTACTAGCCAGACCTGAAAAGTTACTCGCCACTGCAAGCCAAAATATACCCATCAGGGCTGAATTTCTATTCGCCAGGGATAAATTTTCACTCGCCATTGGCTAGTGGCGAGTGGACATTTTGAGCCCTGCTTTATGGTTTGAGAAATATTCACAAGCAAAGTTTCCCCTCCCGCCCCTTTTACCTAGTGTAAGCCATCTCTCCTCAGATATGGAATGCAGTCCATAGACCAGAGAGATAACAGCAGGGGACAATCTTCTTCCTATGAGAACAATGAAAGCCCTGCCCCCCTTGACAAGTGTTTCAGGTTTTTCCTTTATCTTAATTGAAGATTGTCCCTCTCTGCAGTCTACCTGGGCACCTCCCTTCTGATCTGGCTGAGCAGTGTTACATCAATAAAAGAGGCGGGAGGGGGATACTTTGTCATTGAATTACCCTAGAACTACAACTCTGACAGAATTGAAATAACACTCTCCATGGCCCAAATACTATGATGATTAATTAGAGCTGATTAAGCACAGGTGAGTCAATCAAAATCAGTGTTCCACTGATTACCTCACCTGTGCTTAATCAGGGAAATTCTTACATCCTGGTCTGTTGGTGGCCCATGAGGACTGAATTTGGACAGCCCTGATCTAGGTGACTGACACATCTACTCTGTATATATTTTGAAACAATTTCTCATTTACATTTGAAAATCAATTCTGCTTGCTTAAAACTCTCAACAAATAGAACACCCACTATTGTTCTTGCTACTAAATAAACTCTTATTATTAGCGCACATAATTAAGTTTAAGTAATTTCCAATGAAAGCAGATAAACGTTTGCTATTATCACTGTGTTTTTTCAATAACAAAGCAGCATTATTTGTTACAAAATTGTATTTTCTGGCTGATTAGTTGCAGACATGTGCTACATGTGCATCCCTTCTGTTACATTAGAACAGAGCGTATTCAGAAGACTTAGGGAATGTTTATTTTTTCATGCTTTTGTTTCACATTTAATTTGATACTGAGGGAATCCATTTTGGGTAATGTTGATTGGTTTCTGGGTTACCAATGTTTGGGGATGACACTTTGACTTTTGGGGTCAGTAATCAAGGCACCCAGTATCATACATATCATATCAACAATCTTTATTGTGATTTATAATTACTATTTACAGCAGAGGTGTCAAAATTCCATCCCCAAGTACAGCAAACAGGCCAGGATTTAAAGGGATACTAATACTTGAAAATAATTTTATTTTATATTGTAGCCCTTACAAAAACATTAAAAATGATGTAAGTCTTATCTCCCAGAACTTTATGGTTTGGGAGATATTCACAAGCAAAGTTTCCCCCTGAGTGACATCACCGTTCTAGTGCCCAGACTTGGAATCCGGTCCCTTGACCTGCCGTGGCTCTCCAGAAGTGCCAGATCACGATCTTTAAAAATAATTTCTTCATTGGAATGGTCTACAAAGTGTGCTTGCAAGCCAGGCACACTTTGTAGACAGTTCCAATTAAGTAGTTCTTTTTAAAGATCATGAACTTGGCACTGCTACAGAGCTGCCGGATGATCTGTGGACCGCATTCCAAATCTGTCCACTAGATGGCAGACTTAGCTGAAACAACCAGGAAAAGGGAACTTTACTTTATTTTACTTGTGAATATCTCCCAAACCATAAAGGTTTGGGAGATAAGACTTATATCATTTTTAATGTTTTTTTAAGGGCTACAATATAAAATAAAATTATTTTCCAGTATTACTATCCCTTTAAGAACGTTCCAAGGGACTTAATCAGTGGCATATTCATTTTTGACTGATCCACTTGTGCTCAGATTGTGAGAAATGAACTTCAACTCCTCTGATTTACAGCAAAAAATATTCATGTAATTTGCATCTTCCTTTATATCAAGTAAATGACTCTTAATGTTCAACTGTTGGGCTTCATTTCTGGGTAGCCGAAGTCTGAAACACTGACCCCTGATACAACTTACAGGTTTGCTCCTTAAAATTTTAACTGTTTGAGTGCCAGAGAGGTCTCATACCTCTCTGGCACTCAAAGGGTTAAACTCTTTGGATGCTAGAGATATTTTGAATATATCATGAGGTAAAGCATTGGTGATATAGCACCCAAAGGGTTAAATTAATGGCATTTATTTTATTTATTTAACATGAAGATATCTTGGGGGAGATTCACTAAGCGGTGATAAAGAGGTGATAAAGTGGAGATGACTTCTCTGGTTTATCACTTGTCCAATTCCTATGTTATTCTATGGAGGCTATGCACTAAGATTTCTTAAGCTTTGGAGATCTTAGTGCATAGGCTCCATAGACTAACATAGGAACTGGACAGGTGATAAACCAGAGAAGTCATCTCCACTTTATCACAGCTTAGTGAATCTCCCTGGTTGTATTAACTGGCAATTCTGACATTTTTAGTGGGTTGTAATCATTAACTCTTGGAATGTTGTAAACCTCTCTTTAGCATCAACTGGTTAAATGAATATTCATATTTTATTTTGATTTTACATATTCTGCAAATGTATAATAAGTACAGTGTTTTCTGTACTGTATTATTAGTATTTTTCATCATAACTTTTTTTAAACTCTTTTGTATCCTTGTTGATGAGCTACCTGGATCTAGTTGCCAGGAGCTTTCTGTCAGGGAACATGAAAGCAGATGTAGTGATGCAAAGTAAAAAATAAGCAAAACAAGAAAGGAGACAGAACACTCTGCACTGCTGCATGGAGAGCAGGGCTGGGTTTACATCCCAGACTCCCCTAAGCAAGGCACCCTATGAGCCTATAATTCCACCCATGGCCACACCCCTTCACCCAAAGTTCCATATCACACAAGATATCCATGCCCTACAATGTGGAAGCTCCCCCTCACACCCAAAAAAACAACCTTTTAACCCTCTGAGTGCCAAAGGGGTATGTAACATGTTCCAAAGCAATGCGTTGCGTAACCCTTTGCACTCAAAGAGTTAACCCTTTGATTGCTGGAGAGATATCCAACTCATTGCTTTGAAATGTGTTTTAGATGCCTTTAGCATCCAAAGGGTTAAGTAATGGTAAATAAAAGGGCACAGAACCTGGTGTACGGACTATGAGATTGCTCAAGCCACACCCACTGTGCAGAATGTGGGTGTGGCCAGTTCAGCTGAGGAGACCCACAAAATGTATCACTCTAGGCAGTTACCTACTTTGACTAATTGCAAATCCGGCCCTGAGAGAGAGTATAACATTGTTTTACATCTTGAATTGATGGTCTACTGACCAGGAATCTCTCTAAAAACAGATCCAGGCAGCTCCCTGACAGGGGTATCCTTTCAAAAGGTCGCAAAGAGTGTTCAACCGCATCTCGCAGCAGCCATATCTCTCTGATAAAAATGGTGACCTGAGAATCTCGCACTGTATGAAAGGGCAAGATTCCAGGTTGCACTAAGAAATGTCGCAAAGCAGCCGACCCTGATCCAGATGTTGATGAGTGCTGCTCCGCTCTCTCTCTCCCTCTTTCTCTGTGTGCAGACTGACAGAGCGGAGCACGCAGAGAGAGAGGGACAGAGAGCCCAGAGCAGCTCTGGATGTGATGGTGTATTTCTGGGTTAATGGCCTATGCTCCACAAATAGTGAGGTTTATGTAAGTTATAGGAAGTGGTGCAATACTGAAGACAGACACTCTCTCTCTCTCTCTGTAATCGGTGCTGGCGTTACTCTGCATGAAGCACTGGCAGCTGCAGATGAGCTCTCCAAACAAGGTAAATCTGGTACCATGTCTGTTCATCGGACACGTACAAAGGAGATTAGGGGGCAGTTCTGGGTCAAACTGAACCCACAGAGGAGAAACTACACTCTTAATACCTTGGGCCCTGTTTTTAACCCTTTAGGACTAGAGAGCCCATAGCAGTGCTCATCATCATTGAGATCAGGCTGCTAGATTGTGACGTTTCATAGCACGCCGTGACCTGAGAATCTCGTGCTTTCATGCTGTGCAAAATTCTCAGGTTGCCATTTTTATCACTGCAACATGGTTAATGTGCAATGTGGTGGCACGCTCTTTTGAGTGCAACCTTTTAAAAGTGAACTCTGACAGGGATCTCAAACTGTAAAAAAAAATGTAGGTTAAGGTGAAACAAATAGTATAGGCAATTTGACTATACATGTTGAATATGTAAAGTCAGAATAAAGGGTTTCTTTAACAAGTAGGGAAATTCTGATCTCTATCATCACTGCTTCTGGGAATTACTGAGAGCACATGATGTTCTGAATTAGAGCAAGATACCACAAGTTACAGGAACACTGGATACATCTGTATAAAGTGAGTTGATTACTTACAGGTGTAATGGTAACATGACGATTCACTATTTCATACAATGATCCATATTATTCTCAAAGCAGTACCCACTGCTAGACTGTAAACATGTTTGTTCAGTAAGATCTGTAGGTTAACCTGTTACTTATCATATTTATGAAACTCAAACATAATTGAGCTTAACTGTAACACTCATCGATCATGCCTAGAAAGTAATGCATAGTGCACAGTTTCTACGTTTTGGCTTGAAGGACCAGACATGTGTTCAGTGCACTGCTTAAAGGGGAACTACCACCCCTATACGAGTTTGGCTAATAACTAACTAAAAATAGTGATTAGGTCTTTTGTATGTGGACTCTTGGTTGAGTGCCTCATTGTAGGGGTCTTGCTTTGTTAAGGATCTCTCTACTTCCCTTGTCTGTTCTTTATATAATACTAGCTGAAGAGCCCGTGTATACGGGCCACAGTGCCAGGCAGCAAAGGCCATGGTGCAGTCATGCACAGTAGAGACTGGCCTTGTCGCGGCTGATACGGAGCGGGGCGCTCCGAATTCAGACTGTAGTCCTCTCTGCACACCGATTACGGTCTGAATTTGGAGCTCCGTTACCAGCCGTGGCACGGGCAGTCTGTACTGAGAATGACAGCTTCTGACAAACATACATTAGCGAATTAGTACATAGGATGATTTAATACAGTTAAATTCATAGGTGTTAACCCTTTGAATGCCAGAGAGGTATCCAACACATTTGTTCCTGTAACCCTTTATGGACCTTAACCCTCTGAGTGCCAGAGGGGTACGCAACACATTGTTTTGCATTGTGTTGCATACCCCTCTGTCACTCAAAGCGTTAAGGTCCATAAAGGGGTACAGGAACAAATTTGATAAGAGCTGCAGAGAGAAGAAGGTCATGTACAGAGCGAAGATGGTGGGCGGAATGTATTTGGAAATGAGAGATGAAGTACAGGGGTGCGGTGTTAGTGAGGGCTCTATAAGTTAGCACCAGACTTTTGAAGTTAATTCTTTATGCTAATGGGAGCCAGTGTAGGGACTGGAAAAGAGGAATGGTATTAGAAAACCGATTAGTGAGGTAGATTAGTCTGGCAGCAGAGTTCATTATGGACTGTAGTGGGGTTAGTTGGGAGAGAGGAAGTTATGGGAACATTAAGAGTTAATATTTACAGGATCTCAGGGTCAACTAATTTTGAAAGATCTCAGGTAGGCTGTTAACCCCTTAAGGACCAGCGGCCCTGGGGTGTGTGGTCCTTTAAGGACCAGATAGGAAACTTTGACGTGACACCTGACGTGACTGATCACGTGGGGCGGCACGCCAAACGGGGGACTGAAAGAGATTGCTCCGGTCTTGGAGCGATCAACTTCAGTCCCCGGTATTACTCACCAATTACTCACCAATAAAAGTACGTGATGTGCCAGGACCGTCACTGGTCCTTAAGTGCCGGACCTGCCACGTCAATGGTCCTTAAGGGGTTAAGGAAACTTGAATTGGCCTTATAAAAATTTGCATTTTGTTACATTTTCTTTTTACATTTAATACTACTTTGACAATTTGAAACATTATACCATATTATACAATGAGATACTAGTTTATTTGTCAATAGTAATGAAGAGAACAGAGAACGATGGCACTGAGCATGTTCAGACCTGTCAATTTGTAGGACTTGGTGAGCGCCTACACATGGTAACATATGATAATTGCCTTCTGTTGGTGTTTGTGTTTAGGAGCTCCAGAGGGGCTAGCGGTAAAGTGAGGCACAAGCGACAGGCATTACAGGATATGGCACGACCGCTGAAACAGTGGCTCTACAAGCACCGTGATAATCCATACCCTACCAAGACAGAAAAAATCCTCTTGGCACTTGGGTCTCAGATGACCTTGGTACAGGTAAATATCACATGATTTTTTACATTTGTATTACTTATCAGAATGCTCTTTAAACCTTTGAGTGCCAGAGAGGTATACAATGCATTGCATTGCATTGGATACCTCCCTATCACTTAGAAGGTTAATGTGAAAGCTGTTTCAGCATACAAAGAAGGTAGATCCCTTGAGCTAATTTTGTAATGTCAGAGTCAGAAACACTACTTAGTAATTTTCTACTTTGACTTTACATATGGTACAAGTGAATAACATATAAATTCAAACTGTCTATAATTCTTATTTTTTTCATCTTCATTTTTTATGTCTATTTATGTTCCAGATGGTGAGATCCCTGAATCTGTTTCCAGAGAGCTTTCTGTCAGGGACTATGAAAGTAGAGATAATGATACAATATTTCTGTAAAGCTCTGTGTACATATATGACACTATATAAATAAAGGTACATACATCTGTACTAACAAAAGAAGAAGAGGCCACGTGACACAAATTATGTGGCCCTGACACACACCACCAGGGGTGGTAGTAAGGAGGAGTTATGCAAAACTCCTCTATACTGCTTGTTCCATTGGTACAGCATGGAGAGTGATGTTCACAGGAGTGGGCAAAGGGGAGTAACCCCCCCATACCACTCCTGTGAAGATCATTTCAAGGACTTCACCCTCCTCTAGGGCACACACCTCCTCCTTCTACACCCTCCCTCCCATTTGCCACCTACATGACTTCAGCCTCAAACACATTACACACCTCCTCGCTAGTCTACACCCTCCTTCACCTTCTCATGATCGACTCACACTCCCCTCCGACACATAGAATCACATTCCTTTTACCTCATCACTGTTCACCCTCTCTCACCTTTGCCTGATCCACTCACACTCACCTGTGACGCATTTCTCTTCCACTGTTCCCCTCACATTTACCTCCCACTGTTCTACTCATATTCACCTTCCATTGTTCACTTTCACCTTCCACTGTTCTACTCACATTCACCTTCCACTTTTTGACTCGTATACACGACATCCCTACTATTCAAAGACTACTTCTGCACTCTCACCCCTCCTCCCCTTCACCACCTCCTCTCCTGTCTACCATTATCACATTCTCTTCTGTCCACCTTCCCTCCATTATCTTCTTCTCCCTGTTTGGACTCACTTGGATTCACACTTTCTCCTGTGACTGCCATCACAGTCGCCATCTCTCCTCTTCACACTGCCTCCCATTATGCCTTTTCCCCTCTCTGCTCTCCATTCCACAATGTCCACTTTCTTTGCTGTCCACACTTTGTCCTCTTTTATCCCCCATCACATCTGCAACATCCTAATTTTGTCACCTCCCCCTTTTCCATGCATTGGCCTGTTTGTCCTAGCCACCTTCTCCTTTGCCACGGACACAGAACTTTGATTCACACTGCACCAAGATAATGCTCAGTGCAGTCTGAATCAAACCGCTCTGTGCCTTCAGTTAAATTGATCCTGTGAACACTATCTGTAGCCGTACTGCTCTTTCAGCAACCATGGGTAACCATCTCCTCCTTTCCCTTTCTACTCACTGGTTGTTGTGAGCTCTCCTCTCTTCTCACTCACTGGCTTTCCTACACTACATGTTCCTAAATGTGGAAGCTTCCACAACTAAGGCCAGGGAGGAGAGACACAGACTGCTTCAAAAGAAGCGCAGTGTTGGACTACAATTCCCATCATCCTCAGCCACCCACACTATGGCCGTTGTAGTCTAACAGTAACACAGATGGGCAACTGGTGGCTCCTCCATTGTTGAACTATAGTTCCCATCATCCTCAGCCACCCACACTATGGTTGTTGTAGTCTAGCAGTAGCACAGATGGGCAACTAGTGGCTCCCCTGTTGAACTACAGTTCATTTCATCCTCAACTTCCCACATGATGGCCATTGTAGTCCAGTATTTGAAGAGCCACATTTTTCCACTATCTTCTCCATTGTATCCAGATTTTGTCCGTACTGACTTTGCTTTTATCATCAATTTGCATCCACATTAGTGGTCAGAACGCTTTAATTTTTATTTCTTTCTATATCTATGTATGTGTGTGTGTGTGTGTCGCTCATGACACCCTCTTATTGTGTGTGTGTGTGTGTGTATACATCTGTAACTATCTATGTCTCTATCATAAGCCCCTCTTCTCACTCTCATTGCTCTGTGTGTCTGTGTGCTGTATGTGTGACTGTGTTATAGGCAACGCCGTATCCTTTTTGCTAGTACTATATATAAAGATACCATTAAAACACATAGTGGTACAATATAGAAACCTCTGCCCCCAGTTATTAAATACAGCATACTGAGCACTCAGTACTACAGGAATGTTAATTGCATCACTATCCCTGCTTTCAAACTAACTGACCAGAATGCTGATTGTAAACAGCATCCAGGGAGCTTATTGTTAGGCACATAAAAATGTAAAAACATAGGTGAAAATGAAAAAAAAAGTAGAGTCAGTTTGATGTTACATTTTGTGCACTTGCTGTATATGTAAAGTCAAAATAAAAAGGTCACTATCACTTTAATAAGGTCTTGTTTGCATTTTTCTGGATCAACAGAGAAAAGATCTGATACAGACTGAGTCTGATTGGATTGATGGACTTGTGGGTATTTTCAGCCTCTTCAACAACATAACTTTACACTCAGAAAGCTAATGAGGAACAAACCAAGACAGGGGAAGAATACAATTTCCCAAAACTTTCATTGACTTAAATATAAATGTAAACCCTTTGAATGTTAGAGATGTCTCCAAGATGTTGCTTTGCGATGTGTTGGAGACTTTTCCAGCATTCCAGGGGTTAAAAACCTAATTTAAATTAACAATATGTTGTATTTCTCCCGTGTGAAACAGCTGACTTGAACCAGAACTGCTCCTAATCTGTAATTAAAGGGGCAATACACATTTTTTATGAAAACTTACTTGTTAATGAACTTGTCCTGTTGAGTAAAACAAGGATACTTCCACCGCCGTCAGTTGTTTTACTCAAATGTTATAATGGTTCAATCTGTCAGGAAATGAATTTACAGTGCAATTCGTTTTTGAAAGTTCTAACTGACAGCATGATTCAGAATTTTCTATCACATTCTGTAGAGAACTGTCAGTGACTCAGCTCTACCAGAAAATTAAATCTGACCACTAGATGGCACTGTACATGTAAAAAAAACAAAAACAAGATTTTAAAATGTAATAACTGGAGATGTGCATCTCCCAACAGTTTTAGTTTTAATCAACAGGAAAAGCCCTACAATATATATTTTTCAAAACAAAAGTTTCCTGCTTCTTCAAGATCCTAAGTAACTTATGATCATGTGCTAAGTTAAGCAATTCTGGGGCAAACCAACTGCATTATAGGGGACAAATAACATTCCTATTCATATAAATGGGATTTTTCAACATTTGGAAGATAGAGAGATCCCCAGTGCATTGTTTCAGACTGTGTTGTAGGTATCTCTGGCTTTTAAGGGGTTAAAAGCTTGATGAATGTTTTGGAAGTTTTATTTGTCTACCACTGGTATAGCTGTCTTCATTCAGAAGTGCTCCTCTGTTCTTTTGTGAATACGGCCCTATGTATTGAAGGGTAATCCAGATGCGACCTCAGGATCTCTGTGCCTAAAAAGAGATCAGATACACCCCCCCAAGGAGGCCCATATCAGGCCAAAACATACAACTGGAGTTGGCTCTTTTTCCCTGGCGTTTCAGGGCTGGTCCTTGGGCGAAAAATGTGATTGACACCACCTGAGTGATTATTATGAACAGAACAGAATGGTTCATTCCCAGTGATGTGCTTATCACACCACAGTTCTCATTTCTCCTACGTGGAGCTGGTGGTTTGCCCCAGACTTGTTCCTGTTTATCTTAATAAATACATGTCTGTTCTGTGCAACCAAAGAGACCACAGGGCTGCATCAAGAGGACAGGGAACAATTTCAGCTGTCAGGTTGCAAGAAGAAGAATGAGTTCTTGCTTGTACCTGCTATAAACTATTGTGATGTTTCCACAAAATCCATGCAAAAATATTCTTCTGGGACGTGGCTTTCTAGACTTGCAGCTCATATTATTGCCTTCAAGTTATCCTTTTCTAAAAAGCACAAGTAGAAATTATCTCAGAAGTGACAAATGTTAAGATTGTTTATGGCAACTAAAGGATTTTATGTTTTGAGCTATGGTTGTTGGGGCTGCACCATGGATATCATTAAGAGAAATATATGGTTTCAAAGAATTAACTGGTCTATAGAATTTATTGCCACAAGATAATTTCCTATGACTTCTTGCTCATCAGTTTAAATTTGCTGCATGAGTTTTAAGTTCAAGAGCAACGAGGGAATGCTACATAAAACAGTAATGCTTTCATGATCTTAGAAACATATAATTTCTTATTAATATGAAACCTGACCTAGGGGATTTTAAATACGCTAAAAAAGTGTTTTTGCTATACATATCATCCTTGACACACAACTGTGCTTATGGTAGTCAGTTTACATACTAGTTTGAATACTTTAGCTACCCGTTACATTCCCATTTAAAACACACATTATTTAGTCCCTTATTCGTGCAGTATGGCCTACAACGCCCATCATCCCTAACCAGACATTGGTAGGTTTATTATGATGGGAGTTGTAGGACTCAGCAGCTATTGTACTGAAGATTGCCTTCTCCTGCCTTGAATGCCAGAGAGGTCTTCAACAGGAGTGTAAGGACTTTTTTGTAGGTTATAGTCTAAGGTTTTCTCTGCTCCAGGTAACAGTGGATAAGGCTGTAGCCAGGATCATATAAGAAGTTGGTAGTGACCATGGGTAAGGCTAAATGTTCCTATGTTGTCTTATCATGGCTTATCAGGAATGTAAATACAGTCTTGCTTCTCTGTTTGGAAATCTGGAACGTGTGTCTAGCATTGTATGTTTCATCAGAGAAAGAGAACCACCACTGATCTAAATATGACCTATAGTTGCAAAAACATAATTTGGCAAAGAGTGTGCCAAGAAATGTCACGAATTCTATAAATATTCCGCCTAGGCAATTGGTGCTTAAAAACCCATTTTCTTTTAATTTGTAATGTTGACCTCCATGATACTAGAGATTTCTCCACTGGTTCATTGCATTGCCTCAAAATGCATTGGAGACAACTTTTACATCCAAGGGTTACTTTCCCTTTTTATAATAAATCATTGGCTTTCTGGTCTTCTTGCAACAGAAGAATGGTAAGGGGGTATGTGGTGTACAAATACAATTCCAAGCTAAAACAAGCACTGGAATTGATCTTCGAACCCTATGCCTGCCTAACACTAATTTCCTAGTTACTTACATTCAAAATTCTCCCCTTAACACTGCTAGTGCCAACTGGATGGCAATATGTCAGCTAAAGCTGTTTCATGGTTTTACTTTCCTTTGTGCCTTGTTGAACATGATGTACTAGGATGGCACAGAAGAAATTAGTATACCATTATGACACTTTCCTGAGCATGCTATGGAGTAGGTGTAAAGGGCTTGCTGGCATTAAAGTCTTAACAATGGTGAAGTATGAATGTGGGTATGCACTATAGTGGTTATATGCTATGGTACATACCCTGTACTGCAGTCATCGGCATTGGAGACTGGAGCCAGTGGAACTGCTCTTTCATATTCCTACATTCATAATAATGGAGGAATGTGCAAACATGGTGCAACATCTATTTCCATACAGACAGTCATTTCTAGAGACATAGTGGGTGCTGCAGAAGGCAGTTTTAAAATTAAGTCAAAGAAAACTGCTGCCAAGCTTGTAGGGGTGGAAGGGCCCCCTCCCCATAGATACTGAGAAACTGTGACTGTCATACAACATAGTTTGGAACCCTCTGGATCTCCCTCTCCTTGAAGCCAGGTGTGAAAACTCAGTATTGCGTGAAGGTGGGTGTGAAAAGTCAGTGTTTTGCCAGGCTACTGTAGATGTAAGAGCTTAGCACTGCATGAAGCTAGGTGTGAGCAAACAGCAATATGAAGTTAAATGCAAGTACAGCACTGTGTAATGTTAATATAAGCTTAAATTCTCACTCTCCAAGGTGATAAAGGGAACTGCTATGTTGCCCATGGCCCCGCAGTGGGTTAAAATGGCTACAGTCCTACACCCACTTATCACCTATCTAAAAAGCTATTTACTTTACACGTGTGTGCTCCAAGGCTTGTGCAATGTGGGAATGTGTTGGCATTACTGGGTGTGCCATTCCTCTTCCCTCAGGTGCAGACTATGTAGACATTGGGCCCCTAGGAACTAAGAGAAAAATGCAGAGGTTGCGTAAATGGGTTTTACTCATAGATGGTCTACGCTTGAAGTATGGTATTCACCTATTTGCCTGTACAGCTCATAGACAGGAGATCATTGCGCATGCTATAGCATGGCCATATACCGAGTCTGATGAACTAAGAAAACATGGTGAAATTCTGGGGCAAACCAGCTGCAACAGAGGGAACAAATAACATTTCCTATTGATTTAAATGGGGCCTTTAAAGGGATTGTAATGTCTAGACTTGTGCGATTTGGTTTGGCTAATTTCAGAATTCGGACAAATAAGGCGTACTCGGCATCATTCGGACCTTCTGGAAGCCAAGGTCCGCCCACAAAGAATTAGAATCCGAAATGGACCTAGTCCGACGTTTCGGTGTAAATTTCGGAAATTCGGACGGCGCTTTCCCACCTGAAACTATTACAATGTTGCTACATACTATTAAAAATAGATCTGGTAAAACAGGAGCTTTATAGTTCATGCAAAGTGCAGATATTAACCACATAAGGACACAAGCAATTTTGCCATTTTTGCAATGTGTGTGTTCAACCATAATTCCTATCTTTCTCATTTATTGCACAGACACATATTATATACCATTTTTTAAAGGGCAGAAAGGGCTTTAATTTGATGTGACATATACATACATAAGTGTGTAGTTTATAAAATACCCCTTCCTGTCTCATTAGAGATTTAATATTATTCTTAATTTAGTTTAATGTATTTTTTTTATTTGTTGAATTTAAATTTTTATTGAATATTTTACATTTTTTTTTTTAATTCGGCTGAATAATACGGACTATTGCCTAATTTTGTCCGAGTCAAACAGGTCCGGTCCAAAATTTGGATCCTCCAAAAGGAAAAAAAAAAATTTGTCCTAAATCGAATTTTACCAAAAATATTTGCCGTGCACAAGTCTGGTTATGTCTGTCTACAAATCTTGTGCCGAGTCTTCTGTATATTAATAGTAACAGATTGCTCTATGTCTCAGATCTTATTGTTGTGTAGTTCAAAAGTTACTCAGCGCTAAAGATCCCCCGCCCTCCTTTTCTTGACACTCTGAATCTGCAGTCTGGTCAGGACGGTTGCAGCGAAGGACAAATTTCAGTAAGCAAAGGGAAATCCTGGCCTCCTTCCTCAATGGGGACAGGATTTCCCTTATACTGACTGAAGTTTGTCCCTCGCTGCATCTGTAGAGTCGCACAACAAGATTTGAGATTCAGAGGGAAGCGGACAGAAAGGGGCGGGCAGGGGATCTTTAGCTCTGAATAACTTTTGAACTACACAACAATAAGATCTGAGACATAGCGCAATCTGTTACTATTACTATACAGAAGACTTGTCTAAATTCTTTTAAAGAGGCCTCTCTAGAGGTGAAATGGTTAAAAGCCCTGTTTGACTCTTTGAGTGCTGGAGGGGTAGCTAACGCATAGCAGACCAATGTGTTGCCTATCCCTCTGGCATTCAAAAGGTTAAATCAATGGGCATTTAGAATATTTTATTGGTTCTCAATGGTTCAGTTTATTTGCTCCAGGACTGAACCACGTTTCTTTGTATATCAGCCTCAGTATGCCCATCAGACATGTCCCTCTTTGCCCGTCTCGTTTTATTGGAGCAAAACAGAGTTCCTCCTAAATCCTTCACAAGCACTTCCCTAAAATATTCCCATTTATTTCTTTCCGGTTCTCATTTACTGCTTGGGGACACTTGCTAACTACTCATGCGCTTTTACTTCTCTGTAAGTACTACAGTGTATAATTGCTATAGTGGGTACCGATGTGCACTCCATTGCTGTTAAGACTTCAATGTCAGCACATCCCAAACGCCTTCCCTATACCTTGTGTAGGTAAATGGAGTAAAGTTACATCACTTTCCTCTGAGGCTTGTTACTACATTGCATTAAACAAGGAATTCCTCAACATGCCCACACACTTCCCCACTGTCATCCTCATGGTGCTGGCAGCATACAAAGGATCATTTTATGTGAACATAGCTTCATAACCTGGAGTTAGGTGGAGGCAGCTCTAAGAAATCAGTTCCAGTGACTAGTTTAGTACAAAACAGTATTAGCACATCCCCCCTACTGACTTTCATTTTGAATTGATGATCATATATATTAGATTTTAAGGTACTCAGTGTGACACTGAAGGACAAGAGACAGGCTACACCCGGTACTGTGTAATCCTGTGTGCTTGGCAAAATGCATATTTTGTTTCAGTTTCTTTTTCCCATAATGTCTCTGACTAACCTGATGAAATGACACAGTTTTGGAAAACAGGTCTATAAAGCCTTATATTAGTACAGTAATATATTTATTTCTCTACTAGTGTAAAAACCCGTGTAGACGGGCCAAGGTCCGGGTGATGTTAACCCTTTGAGTGTCAGAGGGGTACCCAACGCATTGCGTTGCAATGTGTTGCGTACCCCTCTGGCACTCAAAGGGTTAAGAGGCTGGTTCTGCTCCGCCATTGCCTCACTGGCGGTGCACGTGATGCAGTCATGCACTGTAGAGACTGCCTGAATGCACAGAATGCTCCCAGCACAGAACTCCCAGCATTCTGTGCTCCCAGAATGACAGAATTCTTATTAAACATTTTAAAAGTAATTCTGTATTAGCAAGGAATACAGACATTCTGAATTCCATGCTTGGAACATCCATATACAGCGGGTGAAGGAGCCAGCTAGCAAGGAAACAATACTAGATTTCATAATCATGAATACTGATCTTGTGTTGGATGTATGTGGTGGCGAAAGCCTGGGGACCAGTAAATGTGGTTTAGTATACTGGTTATGTCTGGGAGGAACTACACGAAAACAAAGGTGTTAGATTTTATAAAGGCAGATATTTCTCTTATGGCTGAACACATGAATAATTCCTTAGCAGGGAGGACATTGCCTCATGGTGTGCAGGGATAAAGGGAACAAGTAAAACATTCAATTTTATCTGAATCCTGTCCTGCATTAGGCATGTAAATAAATGTAAGAGAAAAAGAAAAAAACTTCTGATTCTCTAGATAGGTGACAGGTATTGTAAAGGGTAAAAACATGCACGCAGATAATATAGGCAGACTCCATCAGACTAAGACAGAAATACTTACAAGGTTAAACAGAAGGTTGCTAAGTGCATTATAAGATGTAAAAAATCCCAAGCAGCAGAGAAAATAGCAAAGACTATAAAAGGGTGACAAAACTTTCTTTAGGTATATTAGTGAAAAGAGAAAAAGTAAATGCGGCATAATAAGATTAAAGTCAGAAAATGGTCACTACGTGGAGGGAGATAAGGAAATAACCGACAGTCTAAATAAGGATTTTTGTACAGTGTTTACGGAAGGCTATGAAGAAGGGAACTCCATTATGTGGAAGAACAATTATTGTTAAACCAGTAGACACTAGTCTGTTTATAGAAAATGAAACGTAAATTATGTTATCAAAATTGAAAGAGTAGAAATCAGTGGTCCAGATGAGATTCATTCAAGAGTGTTAAACGACTTAGGTCTGTGCTTGCAGCATCTCTAGCTGAGCTTTTTATCTATGGCAGCATTGCTTTACAACAGGAAGATTTTTCCAGACAAACATAGTGGAATTTTTTATGATGTTACTCAAGTAATAAACAAGGGTGGAGCTGTAGATGTAGAACATTTGGATTTTAGTAAAGCTTTCAAAGTATACTGCTTAGGAAACTGATTCTTAAGATGCATAGTTAAAATGGCAATGCTTCTCTTCCATCTTTTCCCCCAACCCCCAAACCCAAGAATATACACATGCACAATAACCCCACTAACAATACATACCAAGGAATAACTTTCTCTCTAATGTGAGACCCCTAGGCCCATAGATTTCCTAAACCCTGTGCCTGGGCACCTGTGTATGTTACCATGGCAGTGTGGGCCTGAGACCAGCTGCCTACCAGCAGAGATATGTAGCGGATTCTCAGACATCATTCCCTACCTTGGACCTCCGTAATGGAACCATTCTTTCTCTGTCTGTGAGGGCCAGTGGATGATGGTCTACCCCACCATGTCCCCAAGCCCTCCACTTTACCTACAGCCCTAACCTTCCCCTATGACAACAGTAACCTTCTGCAGGCAGGATCTAGATCCTTGTCAGCTGGACCCTCCTGAATACCATAAACTTCTAAAGCTAAACTGAACTGATGAGCATGAATGTTATTAAAAAGTACTTACAGCGGCCTAGTTTTTACTTGCTATTCACTCTTCCCCTTACCACCCGCATTCTAGACCACCACTTTCCCCCAGGCAATTGGCTGTCTCCCCTGTGCCCTCAAAGGGGGAGAGGTGAGGAGGCCCACCACCCAGGGGGAAGAAGAAAGAAGACAAAAAGCCCCTTCAGCCAATTTTTAGGACTGGACTTAAAGGTAGTTGATTGGATAAATAATTCACTGAAGAACGGGAATCAGAGTGTCATAAGCAATGGTATTTATTAAGCGGAAGTATGGGTTACTAGTACAGTGTCACAGGGGTCAGTGTAAGAACCTGTTTTCTTCATTAGTGTTATAACTCCTTGTAAGGTGTGGCATTTTGCAGAAAATATAAAAATATGCAGCTGGGTTGACTTTCCAGGAGGGATAAATCAAATGTGTAAAGATTTATGAAAACTAGAAGAATGGACAAGATTAATGGATGTAAACTTTCATGCTGAAATGTGCAAGACAGTGCATTTAGGACACATGAACCAGAGGTGGAATAAAGGCTTTATGGTACTGCGCTGACAAAAACATCAGAGGAAAGGGATTTATTATTTCAAATGACATGAATGTAGGCAATCAGTGCTGTAAAGCAGCAGGAAAATCAAACCAGGTCCTTGGTTGTATACGAAGAGGCGAAGAATGGAGGGAAAGGGGTGATATGATAGAAACGTATAAATATATTGAGGTATTCATATAGTTCAGGGAGGAAGGATTTTTCGGGGAAAAGAGGAATACCAGAACAAGAAGTTACAAACTTAATTTAGAGGGTGGAAAATTCATAAGCAATGTGCATAAATAATACTTTACTAAAAGGGTGCTAGACTCACAGAACAGCCTTCCAGCAGAGATGGTAGGGTTGAATCTTGTTCGATAATTCCAAAATGCCTGGGAAAGATGTAAGTCTATTCATTGAAATATGTATGACAACGTATTTTAAATTAGATATGGAAATGGGCAGATCTGATGGGCCAGATGGTTCTTTTTTTAAATAAAAATCTATGTTTCTACATTTCTCTATGTAGAGATATCTGACAGTATATACCAATTTTTCATGTTGCAGTAGCCCTCTGGCACTCAAAGGGTTAATATATGTGCTGTAAGCTACAATAATGTTACATGCCTAAAAATTCAATGCATATGAGCTCAGTATGAAGGGGATGAATAATTCAGATCTGTTTTTTGTATTTGTTTCCTCACATCTCTTATTTGCAAATGATTATTAGAAAACAGTTTAGCAGTTTTTTGTTTTGCTATGGCAATCCCACCTAGACCTTTCACCTCATGCTGCTCCTTCAACTTCCTTTCAGAGGGATTGGCCTTCGGTTGTCAGGGGGCGGGTCAAAGGATGAAAGGGACAGAAGGACGTGGAAATAGCTGAATTAAGGGGCCCAGTAAATTTCAGATAATAGTAAAAATATCAAGGACTAACAGTCCATATTTAAAGGGGAAGTTTCACCCCCCAACACTGTATCTTATATGATTTATCTACTAAAATGGTATGTAGATTGGCTATTTACATACTTTATTATTTATTAGATATTCGCTGAAACATTTTGAAGTGATGTAGGCAAATCTGCTCTGCTGGACTTACCAGTCTTCAAATTCTCCTCCCAGCTCTCCCTGGGAACGTGTTGACGCCAATACGGAGCTTACATGCTGCACATCACTATGAAGGGAAGCATGAACGTGCTCCCAGGGACAGCTGGGAGGGAGGTGGGAGGAGAATTTGAAGACTGTGAAGTCCAGCAGAGCTGTGCCGACATTATCCTGTGCCGCAGAATGCGGAAGTGCCTAGGTCACGTCTAAATTTTACAGTGAATACCTAATAAAGTATGTACTTCAAAAAAAAAAAAAAAAGCCAATCTACATACCATTTTAGTAGATTAATCATATAAGATACAGTGTCTTGGGGGTGAAAGTTTCCCTTTAACCTCTTAAGGACCAGCCACACACGCACGGTGTGGTCACTTAAGGACCAGGGACCTTTTTTTTTTGCGGACTCTGATTCCGGACTCCCTGAATGGCGTGCACCTGCTCGGGGAGCCCGGAATTCAATGATGGTCCAGGCCCGTTGTGGGTTCTTAAGGGTATAACAACCCATGACGGTCCAGGACCATCATGGGTCCTTAAGGGGTTAAGGGAGTTATAGTCAAACAATAGCTGGCAATAGTCAAATACACAAAAGCAGCAAATGTTTTTCAATGTTGGGGTGATAATGCTTTACGTCTGTCCCTTCTAACAGTTGTGTGAAATGCATTTGGAGATTTCTTGGCAACGTGGAAACTCCTGTGTTTGCCCTTGATAAGTGATCACTTGCTCACAGTTTTGTGAATAAACAACTGTACGTTGCCTTTTCATCCAGTAGCACTTCTATCAGAAATCAGCCAATTTTTGAGGCTTGATAACACTATGTGCTCAGCTGTATTTAGATTGAGGCCATGTGAATTTAAATAATATGGATTTGCGGGTCTGTGTGCTTACAGAACTGTGACAAATTCATTTGATATACGTTTTTAAGTGAATTTCAGGGGATTAAGTGTGTACCTTGGAAATCCCAATGATCTATAAATCAGCCTTATATCAGCTTTATCTGCTACAGGCTGTGCATTGCACAGATTGCTGATTTTTTCTTTTTTATAAGAAGCTATCTGACATGAGGAGACAATTTATTGCTTATTCTCTTGGGCCACAGGAAAGAGTGAATGATTTAGAAATTCTGAGGCAGTATTTATAGAAACACACACAGTTTGATGGCAGATAAGAACCAATTGGCCCATCCAATCTGTTCATTTTTGACAGCAGTTGAGATCCAATTGGCCAGTCCAGTCTGCCCATTTTCCTGTTCCTCTAAAATGCACAGTCTTCCATAGTTCCCACAATAGACATGCCTCTCCCAGGTGTTAGTGAATTATTTTAGTGTAGTAGCCTCTACCAAGTCTGTTGTGAGGCTGTACCATGAAACACTGTTTCCTAAAGTAGTAATTATGCACTTTACATCTGTGTCATGCGTTATTGTTCTAGTGTTTCTCTTTTTCTGAAAAATACTTCCCTCCAGAATTGTATTAAATCCTAAGGGTTAAAGGTTTCTATCATATCCCCCATTTTGCGTCTTCGCCTCCAGGAGAGATCAGTGTTAGGAAATGTTGGGCTCTTCAACTGCTATAGACTACAACTTTCATCATCCCCATCCAATTATTATATTAACACAGCTGGAGGGCCAGTGGTTACCTTTCTGTGGTATAGATAAAGTCACATCTCTTTGTGTATAAAAAACTATAGGTTGGGGATATTTGCTGAATATTTAGCTTTTGTATTATTGTCCCAGTGTAATAATCTAGAAATCTAGTTTTGTGTATTTAGCATGCAAGAAGTTAACGTACTACAACCAGCAAATTTATCTGAATGCTTGTTTATATCAATAACTAAACTATAAAACATTACGGTATATCTATTCTTGGTAACTGCTACCATGTAATTGTGTGGAATAGATCTTTCCTTTGATAGCTTTAGGTTTTAGTGCCTTTTACAAAAGAAATATAAAACAAACCAGTACTGTGTGAAAAGTTTCAGTCTTCTACAAGTCGACTGTCCATTTGTAGACAAAGAACCACTCACTGTCACCCCAGCCTTGTTCCACTGTACAATGATAGTCAACGTAACACACATACACAGTCTGAACCCAAGCCTTGTTCCACTGTACAATGATAGTCAAAGTAACACACATACACAGTCTGAACCCAAGCCTTGTTCCACTGTACAATGATAGTCAAAGTAACACACATACACAGTCTGAACCCAAGCCTTGTTCCACTGTACAATGATAGTCACAGAACCAAATATACACTGTCTGACACTCCAGGCTTATACTGATATCCTCTATGGTAATCAACAGTGGTGTAACAATAGGGGTCGCAGGGGTCGCACCTACGACTGGGCCCGTCACTCCAGGGGCCCAGCCGCCCCCTGCAAACCCATCGCTACTCGCCCGTGCCTGCAGCAGCTCAGCTGGTTTCCCGGTGCTCTAGTAATGCAGCGCGCTGGGAGATTACATCATCTCCCAGCGCTCTGCATTACTGAGAACCGAGCGTGAGCGGGTGATGGAGGTAGGAGATGGACATGGGGCAATGTGAAGATTGGGGGGGAATGGCAATTTCTGCACCAGGGCCGGTGGCTTCTAGTTACGCCACTGGTGATCAATAACACATGTCCCAGATTGCCCTGGACAGTTTTGCATTTTAAATGTGTGTCCCACTTCCAGGACAATAGGGAGTACTAGAAAGAAACCTCCGGAGCACAGAATTCTAAACAGGGAGAACTGCCAGTTAGCTCCTGTGCAGAATGTGACGCCTGTGCTTATATACAGAAAATGGCATCAAAGGCTCTAAACACTAAAGAGAGGGCTTAGATCTACTTCATGGTGACACACTAGCTGCAATACCATTTTCTTGTAGTGTAAATCTGCACTAAGGTTTGTGGCTTACCATCCCTTATCTTGCAGCTTTGTATAGTTGTCACTATCTGTCACAAAAAATAGTGGTACTTTTATTTGTTACAGATGTTCTCAATCTTTTTTTTCTTAAGGCACCACTAACACTGTCTGGAATTTTGGGGGAAACCTAACATGTTATAGGTCATTTGTTAAGGATGTAATGAAGGTTACAAATACGTAAGTCTAAAGTTATTTTTAGCATTCACAATTAGAATAACTAAAATACAAACGTGGTGCATAACAATGTAAATACATATGCAGTTTTAACTCAACATTCATAATTGTGTCTGTCTTGATAAATTAAACAGGCTACCCTAAGTGGGTATCAGTGGTACCCTGGTTATGAATCACTGACTTATTGTAAGTCTCAGTGTGTGCACCGCACATTTATCAACTACAAATGAACAAGCATGAAATACTGCTGATTAACATTAGAGCAGGTAACTGTATAATCATTCCACATTAGTCAACAGCTGTAAATCAGTTCAGAGTTAAATTGGGTCTCTTGTAGTGGCTTAAGCAATCACTGTGGTTAAAACGTAACCTTTACTAATATATCTAAAAGCTTAAAAATGTTTTATCTTCTCATTTGTTAGTATTAGAGACAGAACCACCATCAGTGACAGAAAGTACCATGTGTGGGGCCTGATCAAAAAGGGGACCTGCTTCCTCACAGTGCAGGGGTGTTACAGAGACCCCCACAATTTGGAGGGCCCTTGTGTCATCCAGACTCCAGTATATTTTTTGAGGGAGAGTGGAGAATGGAAGTGCACCTCAGCTGAGCTGTCCTTCAATCCATTTCCTGCAGCACCATGATCAAGCAGTTCCTCTGCCTCCTCCTTCTTACCCAGCAATTCCAGATTCCAGGTCACCTGCCCTTTTCTCAGCAGGGTTCCTGAATGACAGACTGGAAATGGGGTCTCCTTATCTATTACATGCTTGTTTTAATGAAACCCCTTGTACTTCTTCAGGGTACTATGGAGTTCCCCTAACACATTTTAAGAAGCACTATACTAATTTACATAATCTGAATAGGTTCTGCAGGAACTACATGGGGTTATGTACCAAGGTGTGATAAATATTAATTCCCCAGTGAGCTAAACACTGCGATTCCTATGTGATTCTGTGTGGCCTCTTTCTCACGTTGGAGAGTTCACAGGCTCCATCAAATAACATATGGATTGTAGATATTATCTAAATGGAGGGTTTATTTCACCTTTTATTATACCTTAGTTCATTTTGTCCAGGACATCAGAAAGAAGCCAGAGTGATGGACCAGAGCCCCACCCACTAATGTTGTCATAAAAATGCCATAGCCTTGGATGCAGCAATGACAGTTTGATAAATGTCTGGCTTTAACCCCTTAATGACTGACTGGCAGTTAAGGACCACAGGGCATTTTTTAAAAACTTTTTGTGCATCACTTTCAGGGGTGTACGAGCGTTGAGCAGCAACGTGGGGACCCCAGAATTCCATGAGGTCACTGGTCCTTAAGGGAAGTTTATTCATGACGGCCCTGACGCGTCATGGGTCCTTAAGGGGTTAAAGTAAAGAGAGAGGTGAATGTAAAAATTCCCTAGAATGGTTGCACTTGTCTTAGCCACTACTGAGAGAGTATGATAACCACAGTGCACAATGGTATACAGTCTCTACCAGTGTTAGGACTTGATAATACCAGCAAGATTCATATGATTCCCCCAAAGCATGCAGACGGAAATGGTGTTAAATCATGCCATTTTCTCTATGCCCTTTTAACCCTTTGAGTGCCAGAGGGGTGCGCAACGTATTGCAAAGCAATGTGTTTCGTATCCCTCTGGCACTCAACGGTTCAATATATTAAATTAAACTAAATACAGGGGAAGATAATTACCCAGAATGTGAATTGACTGTCGCATTGTCCTCCCCTTGACACAAGTAGAATCAAGGGGAGTAATTCTAACATAAGTAGCTTAGTAAATTGGCATTAAGCAATCATAGGCTCTAAAATCCAATTCCAGCAGTCGATTTAGTCCATAATCATTGTCATACATTCACCCCACTGTCTGTGTAGCAGGGAAAACTAGGTTCACTCCTATGTCAGCTCCTTCTCACCTTAGAGAACTCACCATTAGGCTGATGTAGTTGAAATAAATGGAGTAATTCTGCAGCAAACCAATTGAACCATTGGTGAAAAATAACATTTCCATTAATTTAAATAGGGCTTTTAACACTTGAATGCTAGATAGGTCTCCAAGCATTGCACAGCGGTCAGGTGCTTATAAGCCCCATTTAAATCAATGGGAATTTGGGGGATTTTCTTGTCCCCTATGGTGCATTTGGTTTGCGCCAGAACGTCTCTATTTCTTTTTACTATGTCATTATCTTTATTAGAGTTCAGCATGGCGAGAAAAATTTGTTTCGTCTGAATCAATCGTGAAAAAAAAGTGAAAAGAGCTGTTAGTCAGAATTTTGTTGAACGTTTTTGTTGCCATACTAAATTCATTCAACTCTATTGAAACGTTATTGAAATCTGAACAGGATTTAGTCAAATAAATTACATACAATTTGGCCCACTCTTAACCCACCTCCCGTAATTTTTGGTAAATTTTAAATTAATATGAAATGAATGCCCATGTCTAATCTTTAGTCCCTGTGACCCAGGCTGTAAGCTCTATGGTTCAGGGACTCGCCATGCTTGAAAAAACTATGTACAGTGCTGTGTTCAGATAGGTAGCTCTATAAAAATAAAGACTAAAGATAAAGGACTGGCCACCCAACTCAGGCGTCCTTAGCACCTTTAATTAACCATACTTCTACAATGTGGCATTTTACACAGTGTTTTCACTGCAGTTCAGAACAGCATGACTCTACCAAGATGTATCGTTCACACTTCTCCATATGAGGACTGCTAAGTAAAATCATTCCGCAGTGGAAAAATCACAGATAGATTTTTATGGATTATGAGTATAGTGTTACTTAACAGCATTTCGTTGCAAGACACATATAATTCAAATCATTGGCAAAACATTTTATTTTTTCAACACATGTGGACACTTTAAATCCCAGAGCTGTCACATAAGTAATCCGGTCTACGTGACCTTTCCAGTAAATGGCTTTGCAAAATTATAACTGAAGAAAACCACTATGAACTAGCAAGCACTTGTAGTTACATACATGCACGCATACACGGTTTGCGACCTTTACTCAACCTTGATGATTTGTTAACCTCATGAGGACCATTGGGGCTGTGCAGTTTATCCAAACCAATGAGTTGCATACACCACTGGCATTCAAAGGGTTAATCTTAGCCTAACCTACACAATGTACCAGCTCAACACAAATGAGTGACACATTCCCCTGATCAGCACATTTCTGCTGATTTTACCAGCTTTTGGGATTTATTTCCTGTTGCTCATAAATACACAATGTGTGGAAGATGGAAAGTCTGTAAAATGGACCTGTCACTTCGTAACAAATATTTTGAAAGATTTTTAAAAATCCCCCATATTTAATAGTATAAAATAATATATGGCTAACATAAATGTGGATGATTTTGAAAGCTCTTTCAGAATCAGCTATTTGTTACAAAGTGACACTTCTACTTTAAAGGAGTAATATAGTTTTTCTGAAGAAAACAGAAATGTGTACGACTCCCACTGGGGAGTTTTTTTCATTCGAAGGTTTGCAGCTGAAAATTGTTCACATTAAACCGCAATTTTCTGTTCTAGTCATTGGGTGGTGTTGTTCCTATCACTAGCTATGGAGTGCTATCACTGACTAAACTCTCCCATCGGGTAGATTATGTAATCCATGTGCTTTTTGGATACCACTTAACCCTTTTGCTATCCATTTGATTTAACCTTTTGAAAGCAAGAGAGGTATTGTTGCAATGTGTTGGATACCTCTCTGGCACTCAAAGGAGGAGATTCACTAAGAGATGATAAAGTGGAGATGACTTCTCCAGTGATATATCTTCCCTAATTCCTATGTTATTCTATGGAGCCAATGCAAGATTTCTTCAGCTTTAGAGATCTCAGTAAATAGGCTCCATAGAATAACATAGGAACTGGAGAAGTCATCTCCACTTTATCACCTCTTTATCACCGCTTAGTGAATCTCCCCCAAAGGGTTAAATGTTTGAGGTGCAATAAAGTTTGAATTAATTCTCTTCCATATACATACATATATATATATATATATATATATATATATATATATATATATATATATATATAAATATTTTTTTTCCAAAATACTGTAGTTTTAAAAAGTCATGGATTTATGTGAATTGCATTTTAACAAATTGCATGCTAAAGGAATGTTCTAATGCACTTATCTAAAGTTTGTCTAGGAGGCACTGTCTCTTTAACCCCATTGAGTGCCAGAGGGGTATCCAACACATTTTACTTCTTGGATACTAGAGATATCTCTAGTGCATTGTGAAACTATAAATTTGACCTTGAACATAACTAATTTGCATAATTGTAGGGAATTAGCATGATGTGCCATGCTGTGCCATTGCATCATAAAAGTTAATTTCTGAAAAACTTTATTCTACAGTAAAATTGGCTAGAAACATACTGGCAGATTTTATTTTGCTGTAAAAAGTAAACTTGTTTTAGGGTGACAGCTCCACTTTAAGAAGTAACCCTTTCTGTAGAGTTATTATTCCCCCCAGGGTCTCATTTTCCTGGAGACTCTGAGGCTCTGCAGTCACTGCTGGGATATTAAAGTGACCCTTACATTAATTTTGCCTTGTTATTGTCATGTCACCACAAATCCTATGGATGTCACCTGACCCATATATCAGCTGAAGTGCTTGGGGAGAGCGTATTCACCTTGGTGCATTAAAAGATGGACACATTCCAAAGCAGCCCTTGTGCTCTCTGCTTTTAAGTGACATGTCATAATGATTAATCTAGGAACATGGAGCTGGAAGGCAGAATGATGCAGTCACAGCAGAGTATCAAGGTTGTAAACCAATGATTTTGACACTAAAATGTTGACCCAGAACTTACTGTATATTTCCAGTAAAGCCCTACTTTGTATGAATGATATTTTCCAAAATACAGAGTGACAAGTGCAAGATCTCTGAACATATAATTGAGCAAGAGGATCTAGCAAAAGTAAGTTTCTATTAAGCCCCTTATTCATTAAGGTAAAGGGGTGCAATTCTGCAGCAAACCAACTGCACCATGGGGGGCATACATGAAAATACTGGAAAAATTCCCATTGAATGGAATAGGGCTTTTAACTCATTGAGTCTCCATTGCTTTGCCTTCTGGACACTAGGTAGTATTGTAGCTTACAGATTGGTAAAAGAAAAAGGTCTGTAATAGCTTTTGAAAGAAGTTTCTTCCCACAGTTGGAGTACCTTTGTTTTATTTGACAAGGGATGTTCTATAATATATATTGTTTTGTTGTTTTATAATAGAACTTTACTGTTCTTTGAATGTGTGAAAAAGATAGTTGTAAAGGTCAGGGCTAGATTTCCCAATAGGCAGAGTAGGCAACTGCCTAGAGATCCAAATATTGAGGCACCCCTGCTGTGCTGGCCACACCCACATTATGAATTGTGGGTATGGTTAGATCAATGTCAGTTTTAGTCCCCTTTACAAGATATTTTTTTATCCCCTTGGGTGCCAGAGAGAAGCTATGCATTGCCGATCTCTCTCTCTAGCAACCAAAGGCTTAAAGCCCTTCTTTTGTATTTTCTTGTTATAGGTTAAGGGTATGTTCTGTGCCAGAAAATAGTGGATTAGTCTGGAGGTGGGGCCAGGTGAGGGACAGCGGTGTGTCCATGGGTGGAGCTAAGAGCACCTAGAGTTCCTTGCCTAGGGGCACTTGAGATATAAATCTGGCCCTGGTAAAGGTGATAATAGAGAAATGGGAAAAAGAATAATAGTGATACTGGTTATTGGTTTGAGATGGTTTTGAGTTCGATTTTTCTAACGTTCTTTGCAGGCCCCATCTCAGACTATGAGTTGTAATCATAAAAAAGTACTAGGGAAACAGGACCACATTTGGGTCACATACATACACTAACATTGGTGGACCAGTTGTTTACAGCAATGATTCTCAGCTGCAATTCTCAGGACATATCAGCAGGTCAGGTTTTAATGATATTTGTAATTAAGCACAGGTTGTGCAATCAAAATGACTGAGTCACTGACTATCCAAGTTTAAACAAGCAGGAATGTATTGAAAACTAGGCCTGTTTGTGTGCACCAAGGGCTAACATTGAGTATCACTGCTTTAGAGTACTGAAAGCCATCTTGTGTGGATTTGTCACAGAGAGAGAACAACTTCACCTCACTGACATGTCCTAAGAAGGCTGAAAGGTAAGTCTGTGGCTGGGTGTGTCTCTCATTCAGGGACATTTTGGGATGCTGTGCTTGCAGATGCTATAACTGCTTTAAAAATTGTAATGTATTCCTATCTATCACAAAACAATATTGAGAATTATGACAGTTGGCTTTGATGCAGATAGGATGTTGATCCAGGGAACTATTTGACTGCCATTTGGAGCCAGAAAGGAATTTTTTAGCCACTTGGGGCTTAACTGGAAATGTCTCCGATGTTTTTTTTTTTTTTACCTTCCTCTGGATCAACAGGGTGATTTGGCATGGGCTGGACTTGGTGGACACAAAAAAGACAAGTGTTACAGAGGTACAATTACCCATCTTGAAGGGGGCACAGTAGGCCGACTATATGCGTAGGAAGAATAATCCTTGAGTTTATCCCCCATGGCTGGAAAGGTCCGTATGCATCCCGGTAGCCTTATTGTTTGCCCTTTTATTGTCCCTCTATGTAGTATTGGTATGTTGCAGTAGTTCGCCCTCAGAGTATAGTGGCAGCCTTATCAAAATTCAAACTGTGATTGTAATTATGGTGACTATGGAATAAGAAAGGAGATTTTGCATTATTGTTTTATCCATCATACCGTCATTTTTCCTACTCTATCATCATCTTTATCTCTTGTTAATTCATCTACATCATACTTTCAGTAACTTTTCTTGCTGAACAATAGCCTGCTCATAATTGAATCCTTGTGTGGGCTGGTTAATCTAGTGTTGGTTTTAGAATAATTTTATATATACCTAGTGCTGTCAGGATCGGTCTATTCTCTACAACGCTCAGTAAATCTTTTTCTTTTACAAGTGGGCAGATTTAATTGAAAAGTAGGCACACCCACGGTGGTCCAGAGAAAGCATCTCAGTCCAATAAATATTGGAATACCTGGATAGGTGCCAAGTATAGTCACCTGGTTCCATCATGCGACTTGGACATGTGTTGACACTGGCAACATGGGGGCCAGTGACTCTCAACTTCAGTCCACAGAACATACCAACAAGTCAGGTTTTATGGATATCCCTATCTAAGCACAGGTAGAGCAATCACTATGAATGACCCAATGATTATCCTCAAATGATGAAGTAGTGGTATCATGAAATCCTGACCTGTTTGTGTGTCCTGAAGACTAGCATTAAGAATGACCAGTCTATGGCCTTTGTTGCAAGTAATTAAAATTGCTGATATGAAGACTAGCACAAGACCATAATAAATCAAAATGTTTAATCATGCAGTAAACAGTGCTCTGCATGCTGTATTAAATGGACTGGAGGCAGGCATTAAGCTGTGGGAATATGGTTACATTGTGTCAATATCCCTGTTTTCGCAGTCCCTGACAGAAAACTCTCTGGAAACATAGATCT
Organism: Rhinophrynus dorsalis; assembly: GCA_037306005.1. Lineage (NCBI taxonomy): Eukaryota > Metazoa > Chordata > Amphibia > Anura > Rhinophrynidae > Rhinophrynus > Rhinophrynus dorsalis. The sequence continues at coordinate 435,737,033 of CM074723.1, read as the reverse complement.
AGGGAGCTCAATAGGTTAAGTTTAAAAAAAAAAAAAAAAAAAGAGTAGTTTAAGTTTAAAAAAAAAAAAAAAAAAAAAAGAGTATAAGCAATTTGTCTTTACATATTAAGGCATGCACTTACAGAATATGTAAAATCAAAAGAAGGTCTTCATCTTTATTTCGCATCAGAGAGTCATGATTTCAGCTTTCACTTCTTTATAGATGTATTCCAGAGTATATCTGTTCAATCCATATTAGTAATCAGTTATACCTTTTCAACTATTTTTACTAGTGTAAAAATAGTAGGTGAAGATCTAAAAATATTATAGGCAATTTGACTTGCAATATGCATTTGTAGAACATGTAACAGTAAAATAAAGGGTTACTATCTCTTTAATAACAATGTGGCTATCTTTATTGTTATGGAAAATAAAGTTTTGTGATTCAGTATTGCTGGACCTGAGGAAGAAAATTGAGCTCTTGTCCTAAAATAGAAATTGTGTTTGAACCATTCAGGAAAAGCGGTCTCAAAATGTTTTCCCTAAATTAGAATCTATTACTGTAAATTAAAAATATATTATCAATAAAACACTCATATTTTTGCATTACTAAAACAGGACTAAGGGCAGAATGCAAGAAAGTGGAGCATTAGCTATTTTTTGAAAGCCATAAATGTATGTGCTATTTGTGATCATTCCCGTTTTGATATAAGAAACAAATTAACGCCTTGGTGCTGAATAGCACATGCTCCTAAATTAACCGCAAAGTTAGGACATGCACCTAAATTAATGCTATCCAGAGGAATGAAAATATGTGCTAACTGCTTTGCTGAATTAAGAGCAATAGCAAATTCTTTTACAAAATGGCTGACAATTTAGCCACGCCCACTTTTGGAAATATATTTTCTAAGATTAAGGACAAGCGTTTTCTATTTCATTAAAAACATGCAAAATTCAGTAGCATTTTGGTGCTAATTATTGTTCCATCAAAGATACATTGTAAATGGGGATTGCCCATGTTCCTTCCATTTTGCCCTTTGTTACTATAACTGAGTTTCTAATCCACATGAAGCAGGCAATATTTGAGAAAACACTAAGGACCGTATATTCCAAAAAAAAAAAAAATGTAATGTTAAATTTTTGGAATCAATTTTTTTTAAATACTTTTTTTTATAGAGGACATGAACTTGAGATACATCAGATAGCCATATAAAGACCATATTGAAACGCATCACATATTACATACATAGATATATAACATATTACAAGGATTAAATTATGGGATATCATGTCCAGATTTTTATAAAGCCTTTTAACTAAGTCATAACAGTAGGAAAATTCTCCTGACTAGAGGCCCCAACTCCCCTATCTCCCCCCCACAGTTGACACCCCATCACTCCAGCACTTCCAAGGCAATGAACGTGGATGAGCATACATGGGAGTATGGTGGTGCCACTGGGGGGGGAGAGAAATTACACAAGTCGGGTACAAAGGGGCTGGGCTAAATAGTGACTGGGGACGAACTTAAGAAATGTAGGAGGAATAGTCTGGGGAAGGAGGAGAAGTGAGAGGGAAATGGGAGGAACAGACAGGGAAGGAGCAGATGTACGTAGACTTTCAGTAGAACCCCCCCGCATCCATAGAATAAGACTCTGCCCAGGAGAACCGATAATGCAGGCTCAAAATGGAGTCTCCGGGGCAAAATCGGAGAGTTCCCAGCTATGCAGATGTGTATGGCCATCAACACTGTAGAAGGAAGTCTAACAGTTTGTAAGTGGAACAGTGTAATGTTCTGTATAAAGTAGGAGTATAATAACTTTTGGAATTTTTAGTTCTCCCCTATAGTGAAAATGGTTTGCCCTAGAATGCCTCTACTTTTCTTATGAACACGCTGTCTTAATATATGATAATATATTGTCTTACCATGTTTTTGTCTATCACAATCATTGTTACTAGTGTTACTCAAGCTGCTGTACTAAGTAAAGCGGTGCAATTCTGGGGAAACCAACTGTACCATTACAGTTGAAATCAATGGGAATTTAGGGAATATTTACTTGTTTCCTATTGTGCAGTTGTTTTCATCAGGATGAATCCAGTACTTCTTAGAATATCAGCCTCACAGAGAGAGGGGGTCCTTTTAAAGGAGCAGTGCATTTTTTAATGAAAAATTATATACTGTAGGGCTTTTCCTGTTGAGTAAAATTAGGATACTTCCGCTACTGAGAGATGCATATTTCCAGCGCTATTACAATAAACCCATGTTTTTTTATTTTAGCAATGCCCTCTAGTGGTCAAAATCCAATTAGTAAATCTGTTACATTCTAATGGAGAGGAAAGTCAGTGACATATAGTTCTCCATAGAATGTGATAGAAACTGCTGAGTCACTTCCTGTCAGAACTTTTAGGAAGTAAAAGCACAGTAAATCCACTTCCTGATTATTTGAACCATTATAAATGTTCTATAAAACACCTGACAGCGGTGGGAGTGACCTTGTTTTACTCAGCAAAAAAAGCTCTATAACATAAATGTTTTCATAAAAATGTTTACTGCTCCTTTAACCCATGAATACTAGTCTCTAATGCACTGTATTGGAGACCTCTCTATCAATCAGAAAGATAAAACCATATTTAAACCAATGAGAATTTAAATTTCTCCCCATGTGGTGCAGATGGCTTGCTCACTGATGGTTCACTGAACCATACATTCTAGGTGACATGTTTCTGTTTGCGCTAACATAGACGTGTTCCAGTTGGTCCTCTAGAAATATTCAACCCTTTGAGTGTCAGAGGGGTACACAACACATTGAGAAGCAATGCTTTGTGTACCCCTCTGCCACTCAGAGGATAACATGCTACAACTTAGAGATCTCACTGTCGGAACACACAAAGACAAGTAGGACTTCTCCCTAAATAAACCCCACACAATCCCTGCTCCTCTCCCCGAAACAAACCAAGGGGTCCCAAAACTTGACCACACTCCTCTTAATAAAATACCAAAATTGGCAAATAATAACAAAATGCAGCGTCAATTTTTCACTTATACCAGATTGAGACGTCCAAAAGAGTTCTTTATAATTCACAATCTTTGGTAATTGCCGCTTTTCACTTATGGCGGGTTGGGTTCCCACCCAAACACAAAACTGCAGAAAGAAAAAAACAAGAAAGCGGTGTAGGCAATATCCTCAAAGTGTAGTATATTAAAAGTTCTCAGTCCTTCACCAACACCACAAAGGTAGGAATTTCAAAATATCTACTCACATTCTTCAGAGGTAATATCTTGCCTCCAGATGATCAGGTATTCACTGGCTCTCACTCCAGTAAGGTGTCTCACAAGCAGTATGTGGGGTCTTCGGTTGACTCTCTCTCCTCTCTTAGCTTGTATGGTAGGGTTTGGTTTGTGTATGGTTATTTACCACTACACCCTTGACCAACTTTACCATTTACTGACACCCATAGGGATTAATAGTGTAAGAAATCTCACTGAGTCCAGTGGGTTCTTAATAATAATAATAATAATGAATAAGTCACAGATATACTTTCTCAAATATTTATTCTAAAAAGATTCCAATACATGGGTATGAAAAAGAGGGCTCCAATATACCTCTAATACAAACGCATTTTAAAATAAGAAATAAAAACCTACAAAAATAAGGCTAATAAGAAATAGAAATCTGCACAAATAAGGCTAGACACGTTTCATGATGATCTGTCACTTTCTCAACAGCCAAATAACTTTTCCCTTTGCATTTCTGGTAGGAACGGCACCAATTTAGAGACTAAATAAGCAGTGCTTCAGTGCAGCTCATACAGAAAGTATCACATGACTCATCATGAGAATTTGAACTTTCACCCTGTGACCCTGAGATTTGTGTCAAACCCCGAGAGTTTCCAAGTATGGTTATTATTTGTCACCCCATTGTACTGGTGCTTAATAAATAGTGATTATTATAAAAATAATCATCCCGTTTCAAAATATCTTTATGGTCCACATTGTCCATCTGTGTTAGCTTCTGTATACTGCCTTTCGTGGATATCGTATAAGCGTAACTTGTACATAATCTAGGCATTTTTTAGTAAAGGGGGTTTCGTGTTGAAGTTGAAGTAGAAAGATGACCATTTATCAAAGCGTATGTCTGTTTCCTCTGACACAGAACTCTGAAATGTAAAAATAGCATGCTGGCATGATGACAGGGTGCAGAGTTGTACAAGGAGTGAAATACAGCCTCGTATTTCTCTCTCTGAATAAATATGTATGCGCTAGTGAGGTGGCACCCTGAATGATCACTGTATACTACTGACTGGCTAGTTTGTCCATAGGCCATCCAGGGACAAGTATGTTATTTATTAATTAATTTGCTTATTTATTTATTTTAAGTATCACTAATGCTTAAAGAAGCAGCAAACTTTTTAATGATATATATATATATATATATATATATATATATATATATATATATATATATATAATTATATATATATATGTATATATTACACTTATTTTCCTATTGAGTAAAACAAGTTTACTCCAAATTCTGGGAGATTGTTCATTCAAATGTTGTTGCAAGTTACATTTGTTTATATTAAATTAAACTGCAGTTCTTGTCCTGATCACCAGATGGTGCTGTTCCAATAACTTTCTATGAGGAGCCATAGTCTATGAATCAAGTGCTGCTATAAAGTGCATTATAAAAATCTCTACTGGGCACTAGCTGATTTAAAAAATAAAATGTTTGAGTTGTAATAAATTTTAAATAAAAAAGCTCCAATATGTGAGTGTGCCCTTGATTCCCTTAAGATAAAAAGCCTATAGCATACATGTTTTCATTAAAACAAATGTTCCTTATATTAACCTCTTTCATTCATTGTGACGGAGATATGTTTACCTTTCAAGGGGTTAAAGAACAAATGTTGATGACTTATATTGTTTCTACATTGTAGTGTAATCATTCTTCTTCAATAAAGCCTTTGAAAAAAAAAGCCTTTGAAAAAAAATGTAAGCAATAAAAGATATGTCGATAAAGTGTCACTCATCTTCACAGAGCTTTTGATGTCATCATGCTCTGCAAAATGAATTTATTCCATTTTTTATACCTAGGGGAGGGCTGGAACTTGTGTCCCAGGGGGCAAATACAATCAAGTAGTCCATTTCTAATATTGTTCGAGTCCAATGTCCCAGCCCACCCCCATTTGTTAATGTTAAAACTGACATTAATGTTGCCAGGTAAGGCAAGTAATCCACCTAGTGTACAGTTAAAATGGGCTACACTACTGATACTACAGAGCTTATTATTTAAGTAAAGCTACATTAGTGATACATAGAGATTACAATGGAAAGAAGTTATGTTACAATGTAGTTATTGGATTGTAGTTTGTGGGATCACTTGTGTAGTTCCAGTTACAGCAGCAAGTGAGACACTGAGCGAGGAAGTGGACAACTGTCCCAGACATGTGACCGGCCCAGGAGGCAATTGCCCCTCTGCTCCCAAGGCCAGCCCTCTCCTGCTTATAATTCTAAAAGAACAATCTCAGCAAAAAACAAACTGCATTACAGAAAAAGATCATGTAACTTCACAAACAACCACACCCCTCTGGTCCTTAACCTCTTAAGGACTGGCCACACGCGCATTCGCAGCCAGCACTTAAAGACCACGGAGCATTTTTTTTTTTGCACTCTGCTCCCCAAATGGTGTGCAGCCACCCGGGAGCCCTGAATTCCATGACTTGTCAGAACCACCATGAGTCCTTATGGCAAGTTTACCCATGGCGGTCCTGGCACATCATGGGTCCTTAAGAGGTTAAGAGGTTAGTTGTAGGATCATATATGCCTATCTAGGAACATTCAAAGAGAGTTGTTTCTGAGATATTTGAATATTAACCCTTACATTTCCTCAGAACGTAGTTTATAGGTGATATGTCACTTTTTCCTCAGACCCACTAATCAATAACTCTTTAAAATGCTACTACTTAGAGATATCATTGCTTGAACACATACAAGATGATTAGTAGGTTCTCCCTCATCCTCACTTTTGTAAATGGCACAAACATATAGACTACAGGAGCAGATAATTGGTTCTGATCATATAGTAAGTGACCCTGACCTCTCACACTGAATTTTTTCCCTTCAACCTGAGACCAGGGGAGTTATGCACCAAGGCGTGATAAAGAGGTGATAAAGAGGTGATAAAGATGTGATAAAGTGGAGATGACTTCTCCAGTGGTATCACTTCTCCAGTTCCTATGTTAGTCTTTGGAGGTTATGTACTAATATCTCCAAAGTTGGAGAAATCTTAGTGCATTGGTTCCATAGAATAACATAGGAACTGGAGAAGAGATATCACTGGAGAAGTTATCTCCTCGTTATTACCTCGTTATCACACTTTAATGCATCTCCCCCCACAGGAGATCTGGATCAAAACCTTAAGTCTCATGGTCAATTCCTGGGAGTTACCAGGGATAAATATATATGGTATTTACTCATTCATCAATGAGCAAGTACTATGTAGATCCCAGAGATGTCAGATGCATGGGCACACATTTGCACATATATCAGTGTTTCTCAGCCAGGGTGCTGTGGCAGTTTGGGGTGCCGCAGACATCCAAATGCCCCATTGTATCTATAATTCTTTGACAAAAATGTGAATGTAGACTTCCTACTGTGTATTTAAGGATATTATATGCACAACATGTTTATTTTAGTTGTGAGGTCTAACACTAACGCTATATGTATTTGTAACCTTCATTACACCTCTGACAAATGACATAAAATGATAGGGGTGCCCCGAAAATGCCAGACTGCATGTTAGGTGTACCTTGAGGAAAAAAAGCTTGAGAACCACTGCTCTATATACATGTGTGTCATAGAAACAACTGCATTTACACCATATTTTTGTGTCTCCTTGCTCACTTATGCAAGGCAGGATCATATGTCCAATCATTATTAAATACCTGGAGGTATCTGTCTAAGAACACTGCAAAGAGCAGCACATTAGATACTCTGCTCCTCTTGCACTGTGAGCAATTCCAGCTATAGGCTGTTGGCTTAGTCAATAACTGGGACGTTCATGGACTTATACAACAATATACAGCTCACTGTTCATGCTTCAAAATGAACACTAACACCTAAACATGGAATTGATTGATATAATTTTTACATACCATGTACTTAAAGATAGCACCTAAAGATAGCACCTATATGAAAATATAAATTTTATGTCAGATCCTTAAAATATAGTCTTAAACTACATTTTTAACTCTTTGAGTGCCAGAGAGGTATCCAACACTTTACATTACAATGCACTGGATACCTCTCTCTGGCACTCAAAGGCTTAATCCATGCGTAGAGTGTCCTATTCAGATTAGAGCCCATTGCTGTTGTGTTCGTAAAGGCTGCTTTATCTCAGACCATCTGCAGACGTTATGACTAGTGATGAGCGAGCACCCCAATGCTCGGGTGTTCGGGTGCTCTGACCGAGCACCCCCTGAGGCTCGAGTGCTCGGCCGAGCACCCGAGCCCCATTGAAGTCAATGGGAGGACTCGAGCATTACACCAGGCACCCCCTGCTCTGATGAGGGGAGGGTGCCTGGTCCATAGGAAAATGGCAGAAAAGGATGGAAACACCACAGAAATGGTTCAGGGGCAGCATAGGGAGGATGTCTGGATGCATCTTGGACTCCAACATCGCTGCTGGGAACGATCTTTCGCCCGTAGTACGCCATTTTTACAGACTGACCATAAAACACACAAAAAGGAAAATAAAAACGACTTTAGGCGAAAAATTGTTACCAAACAATATTTGCTGTATATTTACTTGTATATCATCTGCAAATTCTCCCAAAAATTTCCTTGATTTTCAGAACTGAGGCCATGATTAAGAGGGAAACGTGCGCAGAGGCAAATTCTCCCAAAAATTTCCTTGATTTTCAGAACTGAGGCCATGATTAAGAGGGAAACGTGCGCAGAGGCAAATTCTCCCAAAAATTTCCTTGATTTTCAGAACTGAGGCCATGATTAAGAGGGAAACGTGCGCAGAGGCAAATTCTCCCAAAAATTTCCTTGATTTTCAGAATTGAGGCCATGATTAAGAGGGAAACGTGCGCAGAGGCAAATTCTCCCAAAAATTTCCTTGATTTTCAGAACTGAGGCCATGATTAAGAGGGAAACGTGCGCAGAGGCAAATTCTCCCAAAAATTTCCTTGATTTTCAGAACTAAGGCCATGATTAAGAGGGAAACGTGCGCAGAGGCAAATTCTCCCAAAAATTTCCTTGATTTTATTGAACTGAGGCCATGATTAAGAGGGAAACGTGCGCTGAGCTGACCATCTAAAACATTATGGGTGAGGGTCTGCTGCAGAGCTGACCATCCTAAACATTATATGCGAAGGCCCGCTAGTGAGCTGACGCTATAAAACATTATATGAGAGGGCCCGCTAGAGAGCTGACCCAATAAAACATTATATGAGAAGGCCCGCTGGTGAGCTGACCTATATAAAAATTGTCAAACAGGGCCCGCTGGTGAGCTGGCCCTATATAAAAATTATATCACAGGGCCCGCTGGTGAGCTGGCCCTATATAAAAATTATATCACAGGGCCCGCTGGTGAGCTGGCCCTATATAAAAATTATATCCCAGGGCATATGGAAGAGGAGGAGGAGGATGAGAAGATTAAGAGTCAACCATATACCCGTTTTTTGGGTGGAAGGGGTGAATGGGAATACAGAGTATTCCCATCATTGTAAATAACATATATAAAGTGAGTTTATGTTCCCCCGGGGCTTTCCTCCAGTGGAGTGGAGAAGTCAGGGGAAATCCAGGCCTTGTTCATTTTTATAAGTGTCAACCTATCAGCATTGTCGGTGGAAAGGCGGATACGCTTATCTGTTATGATGCCACCAGCAGCACTAAATACCCGCTCAGACAGAACGCTGGCGGCAGGGCAGGCCAGCACCTCCAAGGCGTAGAGTGCCAGTTCATACCACGTGTCCAGCTTGGACACCCAGTAGTTGTAAGGCACAGAGGGATCATTGAGGACGCTGACACGGTCTGCTACGTACTCCTTCACCATCTTCCAAAACTTTTCCCTCCTTGTGACACTAGGCTGCGCATCAGGGTGAGGGTGCTGGCGGGGTGTCATGAAGGTGTCCCACGCCTTGGAGAGTGTTGCCCTGCCTTTCTCGGAACTGCTGTGTGCTCCCCTTTTCTCCCCTTCTCTGTTGGCCAAGGTAGCACGTACTCTGCCGCCAGCGTTGTCAGATGGAAAATTTTGGAGCAATTTTTCAACAAGAACCTTCTGGTATTGCACCATTTTGCTTGTCCTCTCCACCGGAGGAATGAGAGATGAGAAATTCTCTTTGTAGCGGGGGTCCAGAAGGGTGAACACCCAGTAATCCGTGTTGTTTAAAATGCGTATAACGCGTGGGTCACGGGAAAGGCAGCCTAACATAAAGTCAGCCATGTGTGCCAGAGTACCAACAGTCAAGATTTCGCTGTCCTCACCAGGAGGATGACTCTCAATATCCTCATCCTCTTCCTCCTCTTCTGCCCACCCACGCTGAAGAGATGGAACTAAAGTTCCATGGCTACCCTCTGTAGCGGAGGCAACCGTGTCTTCCTCCTCCTCCTCCTCCGCCTCCTCCAATTGTCGCTGAGAAGACGAAGTGAGGGTGCTCTGGCTATCACCTTGTGTAAGCTCTTCCTCCCCCATTTCCACCTCTTCCACATGCAAAGCGTCGGTTTTAATTGTGAGCAGCAAGCGTTTCAGTAGACACAGAAGTGGGATGGTTACACTGATAATAGCGTTATCGCCGCTCACCATCTGTGTCGATTCCTCAAAATTGCGTAAAACCTCGCAGAGGTCTGACATCCATTCCCACTCCTCACTTCTGATTACAGGAAGTTGAACGGAGAGGCGACGACCGTGTAACAGCTGGTACTCCACTACTGCCCTCTGCTGCTCACAAAGCCGGGCCAACATGTGGAAGGTGGAGTTCCAGCGCGTGCTCACGTCACACAGCAGCCGGTGAGCTGGCAATTGTAAGCGCTGCTGCAGCTTCAACAGGCGGCCGATGCTGTAGATGACTTACGGAAATGTGCACACACGCGGCGCACCTTGGTCAAGAGATCATGCACATTGGGGTAGGTTTTTAGAAATCGCTGCACCACTAAATTAAATACATGCGCTAGGCATGGTACGTGTGTGAGCTTGCCGAGCTCCAAAGCCGCCACCAAGTTACGCCCATTATCACACACAACCATGCCTGGTTGCAGGTTGAGTGGCGAGAGCCACTGCTCGGTCTGGTGACTAATCCCCTGCAACAGCTCTGAGGCCGTGTGCTGTTTGTCCCCAAGGCAGATCAGCTTCAGCACGGCCTGTTGACGCTTCCCCACTGCAGTGCTACACTGCTTCCAGCTACTGGCTGATGGGGGAGTGGCGCTGCGTGTAGAGAATTCGGAGGTGGAAACGGAGGAGGAGGAGCCAATAACGTAGGTGCTGGCGGAAACCCTGATGGAGGTAGGGCCCGCAATCCTCGGCGTGGGTAGCACCCGTGCCATCCCAGGGTCCGAGTCGCTCCCAGCCTCCACGACATTCACCCAGTGTGCCGTCAGGGAAATGTAGCGTCCCTGGCCACAAGCACTTGTCCATGTGTCAGTCGTTAAGTGGACCTTCCCAGTAACTGCGTTGGTCAGGGCACGGGTGATGTTACGGGACACATGGTGGTGTAATGCGGGGATGGCACACCGGGAAAAGTAGTGGCGGCTGGGGACCGCGTACCGAGGGACAGCTGCTGCCATCAGGCTGCGGAAGGACTCAGTGTCCACAAGCCTAAATGGCAGCATTTCGATGGCCAGTAATTTGGAAAGGTGTGAGGTTAGTGCTATGGCCTGTGGGTGGGTGGCTGGGTACTTTCTCTTGCGCTCAAATGCCTGGGGTAACGACATTTGGACGCTGCGCTGGGACAGGGAAGTGGATGTGGTCGCTGATGGTGCTTCAGATGGTACAGGTGCAGGGCGGGAGGTATGCGGGCCTGCGCCTTCGACAGACGATTGGCCGGCACCGAAAACAGGGGAAGAGGAGGCAGTGGTGTGGCCTGCAGACACAGATGGGCGATCCAGGCGTTCCTCCCACTTACTACGGTGCTTGGATGCCATGTGTCGGATCATGCTGGTGGTGGTGAGGTTTCTAGTGTTCATGCCTCGGCTCATTCTGGTGTGGCACAGGTTGCAAACTACAATTCTTTTGTCGTCCGCACTTTCCTTAAAAAAACGCCATACCGCGGAACACCTACCCTTTGGCAAGGTAGATTTACGCAAGGGGGTGCTCCGTGGAACATTTGCGGGCCGGTTTGGTGCGGTCCGCCTTCTTTCTGTAGCCACACCACTGCCTCTTCCAGCCTGTTGCGGTGCTGCAGATGGCTCACCCTCAGGACTGCTGTCACCGCTCGGCTCTACACCTTCCCAGGTGGGGTCAGTCACCTCATCGTCCACCAAGTCCTCCTCCACTTCCTCACTCTGATCATCCTCCTCAAGTCTTGATCCCACCACATACTCAGTCATTGACAACTGTATAACATTCTCCTCAACAAGGTCTTGAGACGGAAATAGTGGTTGATTTAATGGCAACTGTGTCTCATCATCATCATCATCATCCACTACTTCCTTTGACCTTAAATGCCGTTCACATCTGTCATCTTCTTGTGATTGGGTAGCCTCTAGAGGTTGTGAATCAGGGCACAAGATGTCATGTTCCTCTGCAAGCGTGCTTGGAGAGAGGGTCAAATGAAGGATTGGTGATGAGACGAGCTCCTCACTATATCCCAGTGTGGGATCACTTCTTTGACCAGACCGTGTATGGTGGGAGGAAGGATGATCAGAGTGAGGATTATGTTAACCAGACTCTTGGCTACTGAGAGTGGACTTGGTGGAAGACAGGGTGGTGCTTAACCGACTGGAAGCAGTATCAGCTGTCATCCAACCGACCACCTGTTCGCAGTGGTCGGACCTCGAGAGTGATGTCCTGCGACGCCCTGTAAAATTAGACATGAAGCTAGGTATGGTGGATGTCTTTCTTTCTTGTGCTCTGGCACCAGGCACAGTTTCTCCGCATCCTGACCCGCGCCCTGAACTATCAGGATCACGTCCACTTCCCCGTCCCTTTTTACCCGCCTTCTTCATCTTACACGGAATATGTGACTTTAATATTTTAGTTTGAAAACTTAACAGTATTTCTTCCTATTCTGCAACTGTGCAGAGTACACAGAATAGGCTGCTAAACTGCGGTGACACACACTGAATGGAATATGTGACTTTGATATTTTAGTTTGAAGACTTAACAGTATTTCTTCCTATTCTGCAACTGTGCAGAGTACACAGAATAGGCTGCTAAACTGCGGTGACACACACTGAATGGAATATGTGACTTAAATATTTGAGTTTGAAAACTTAACAGTATTTCTTACTATTCTGCAACTGTGCAGAGTACACAGAATAGGCTGCTAAACTGCGGTGACGAACACAGAATGGAATATGTGACTTTAATATTTGAGTTTGAAAACTTAACAGTATTTCTTCCTAGTCTGCAACTGTGCAGAGTACACAGAATAGGCTGCTAAACGGCGGTGACACACACTGAATGGAATATGTGACTTTGATATTTTAGTTTGAAGACTTAACAGTATTTCTTCCTATTCTGCAACTGTGCAGAGTACACAGAATAGGCTGCTAAACTGCGGTGACACACACTGAATGGAATAAGTGACTTTAATATTTGAGTTTGAAAACTTAACAGTATTTCTTCCTATTCTGCAACTGTGCAGAGTACACAGAATAGGCTGCTAAACTGCGGTGACACACACTGAATGGAATATGTGACTTTAATATTTTAGTTTGAAAACTTAACAGTATTTCTTCCTATTCTGCAACTGTGCAGAGTACACAGAATAGGCTGCTAAACGGCGGTGACACACACTGAATGGAATATGTGACTTTAATATTTGAGTTTGAAAACTTAACAGTATTTCTTCCTATTCTGCAACTGTGCAGAGTACACAGAATAGGCTGCTAAACTGCGGTGACGAACACAGAATGGAATATGTGACTTTAATATTTGAGTTTGAAAACTTAACAGTATTTCTTCCTAGTCTGCAACTGTGCAGAGTACACAGAATAAGCTGCTAAACGGCGGTGACACACACTGAATGGAATATGTGACTTTAATATTTGAGTTTGAAAACTTAACAGTATTTCTTCCTATTCTGCAACTGTGCAGAGTACACAGAATAGGCTGCTAAACTGCGGTGACACACACTGAATGGAATATGTGACTTTAATATTTTAGTTTGAAAACTTAACAGTATTTCTTCCTATTCTGCAACTGTGCAGAGTACACAGAATAGGCTGCTAAACGGCGGTGACACACACTGAATGGAATATGTGACTTTAATATTTGAGTTTGAAAACTTAACAGTATTTCTTCCTATTCTGCAACTGTGCAGAGTACACAGAATAGGCTGCTAAACTGCGGTGACGAACACAGAATGGAATATGTGACTTTAATATTTGAGTTTGAAAACTTAACAGTATTTCTTCCTAGTCTGCAACTGTGCAGAGTACACAGAATAGGCTGCTAAACGGCGGTGACACACACTGAATGGAATAAGTGACTTTAATATTTGAGTTTGAAAACTTAACAGTATTTCTTCCTATTCTGCAACTGTGCAGAGTACACAGAATAGGCTGCTAAACTGCGGTGACACACACTGAATGGAATATGTGACTTTAATATTTTAGTTTGAAAACTTAACAGTATTTCTTCCTATTCTGCAACTGTGCAGAGTACACAGAATAGGCTGCTAAACGGCGGTGACACACACTGAATGGAATATGTGACTTTAATATTTGAGTTTGAAAACTTAACAGTATTTCTTCCTATTCTGCAACTGTGCAGAGTACACAGAATAGGCTGCTAAACTGCGGTGACGAACACAGAATGGAATATGTGACTTTAATATTTGAGTTTGAAAACTTAACAGTATTTCTTCCTAGTCTGCAACTGTGCAGAGTACACAGAATAGGCTGCTAAACGGCGGTGACACACACTGAATGGAATATGTGACTTTAATATTTTAGTTTGAAAACTTAACAGTATTTCTTCCTAGTCTGCAACTGTGCAGAGTACACAGAATAGGCTGCTAAACGGCGGTGACACACACTGAATGGAATATGTGACTTTAATATTTGAGTTTGAAAACTTAACAGTATTTCTTCCTATTCTGCAACTGTGCAGAGTACACAGAATAGGCTGCTAAACTGCTGTGACGAACACAGAATGGAATATGTGACTTTAATATTTGAGTTTGAAAACTTAACAGTATTTCTTCCTAGTCTGCAACTGTGCAGAGTACACAGAATAGGCTGCTAAACGGCGGTGACACACACTGAATGGAATATGTGACTTTAATATTTTAGTTTGAAAACTTAACAGTATTTCTTCCTAGTCTGCAACTGTGCAGAGTACACAGAATAGGCTGCTAAACGGCGGTGACACACACTGAATGGAATATGTGACTTTAATATTTTAGTTTGAAAACTTAACAGTATTTCTTCCTAGTCTGCAACTGTGCAGAGTACACAGAATAGGCTGCTAAACGGCGGTGACACACACTGAATGGAATATGTGACTTTGATATTTTAGTTTGAAGACTTAACAGTATTTCTTCCTATTCTGCAACTGTGCAGAGTACACAGAATAGGCTGCTAAACTGCGGTGACACACACTGAATGGAATAAGTGACTTTAATATTTGAGTTTGAAAACTTAACAGTATTTCTTCCTATTCTGCAACTGTGCAGAGTACACAGAATAGGCTGCTAAACGGCGGTGACACACACTGAATGGAATATGTGACTTTAATATTTTAGTTTGAAAACTTAACAGTATTTCTTCCTATTCTGCAACTGTGCAGAGTACACAGAATAGGCTGCTAAACTGCGGTGACGAACACAGAATGGAATATGTGACTTTAATATTTGAGTTTGAAAACTTAACAGTATTTCTTCCTAGTCTGCAACTGTGCAGAGTACACAGAATAGGCTGCTAAACGGCGGTGACACACACTGAATGGAATATGTGACTTTAATATTTTAGTTTGAAAACTTAACAGTATTTCTTCCTAGTCTGCAACTGTGCAGAGTACACAGAATAGGCTGCTAAACGGCGGTGACACACACTGAATGGAATATGTGACTTTAATATTTGAGTTTGAAAACTTAACAGTATTTCTTCCTAGTCTGCAACTGTGCAGAGTACACAGAATAGGCTGCTAAACGGCGGTGACACACACTGAATGGAATATGTGACTTTAATATTTTAGTTTGAAGACTTAACAGTATTTCTTCCTATTCTGCAACTCTGCACAGTACACAGAATGTGCTGCTAAACTGCGGCGAAGCACACTGAATGGAATATGTGACTTTGATATTTTAGTTTGAAGACTTAAGAGTATTTCTTCCTATTCTGCAACTCTGCACAGTACACAGAATGTGCTGCTAAACTGCGGCGAAGCACACTGAATGGAATATGTGACTTTGATATTTTAGTTTGAAGACTTAACAGTATTTCTTCCTATTCTGCAACTCTGCACAGTACACAGAATGTGCTGCTAAACTGCGGCGAAGCACACTGAATGGAATATGTGACTTTGATATTTTAGTTTGAAGACTTAACAGTATTTCTTCCTATTCTGCAACTCTGCACAGTACACAGAATGTGCTGCTACACTGCGGCGAAGCACACTGAATGGAATATGTGACTTTGATATTTTAGTTTGAAGACTTAACAGTATTTCTTCCTATTCTGCAACTCTGCACAGTACACAGAATGTGCTGCTACACTGCGGCGAAGCACACTGAATGGAATATGTGACTTTGATATTTTAGTTTGAAGACTTAACAGTATTTCTTCCTATTCTGCAACTCTGCACAGTACACAGAATGTGCTGCTAAACTGCGGCGAAGCACACTGAATGGAATATGTGACTTTGATATTTTAGTTTGAAGACTTAACAGTATTTCTTCCTATTCTGCAACTCTGCACAGTACACAGAATGTGCTGCTAAACTGCGGCGACGCACACTGAATGGAATATGTGACTTTGATATTTTAGTTTGAAGACTTAACAGAATGTGCTCTAATCTGCAACTTTGCACACTAAACAGAATGTGCTCTAATCTGCAACTTTGCACACTAAACAGAATGTGCTCTAATCTGCAACTGTGCACACTAAACAGAATGTGCTCTAATCTGCAACTTTGCACACTAAACAGAATATATTTTTTTTTTTTTTTTTTTTTCCCCCCACACAAAATAACCTGCTGCCCCCACACACAGTAGTCCTAAAAAGGACTTTTGGTTCTTTTTTTTCACAATTTTGCTTGTTTTCCTCCCTACACTGCCTTTCCCTTCCTATCCTCAGCTCTCCCTGTCTAAGACTGAGCCGAACTCGATGGTCAGGTGCTATACAGCACCCGACCACGGGTTCTGGCCAGCCAATCAGTGTAATGCCAGCAGCCAACATGGCTGCTGGCATTACACCGATGTCAGAGCCTCCCTGCACGTTTATTGGCTGCGCAGCAGCCGCAAAACGTGCGGGGAGGAGACCCGAACATGGCGGGCGAGCACATGCGGTACTCGTACGAGTACCGCCATGTGCCGAGCAGAGCGATGCTCGAGCCGATCCGAGCATCGGCCGAGCATGCTCGCTCAACACTAGTTATGACCCAATTAGTTCTCAGACACCTATCAATATTCTTATGGTAGTGGTAGTCAGGGAGCCCTGTAAAAGGCAACTATGGAAGTTCCCATATGTAAGATTAGATTTTAGGCCCATTCAGTTTTAAAGTTTCTAGTATTAGTGCTAATATACCATTAAGTGCCAGAGTGGGTGTTGCATGCTTAGCTCTGCCCCAGAACTCAAAGGGTTAACTTTTTATTGTTGCATACACAGAATGCTAAACTGTCACATTGTACACTTTGGTATTTCTTATTTTATTTATAAAATCTGTATTTTGTTTTTCCTTGATTTTTCAGGTCTCAAATTGGTTTGCAAATGCAAGACGGCGCCTCAAAAACACAGTGAGACAACCTGATCTGAGCTGGGCTTTACGAATAAAGTTATATAACAAATACGTACAAGGAAACGCTGAGCGGTTGAGCGTGAGCAGTGACGACTCCTGTTCTGAAGGTTTGTTAGGAAACATTCCATGGTATTATTTGTCAGGTGTTCCGCTAATTGTATTTGCATTATGTTGCTGGATTTCTCTACAGATCTACTAAATATCACTGCTCTCAATGTGCGCAAAAGCTCTACAACAACCCATAAAGGCTCATATGTATGATGATAATACAGGAGTAATCCCACTGCACTCTAGGGAGCAAATAACAATACCCATAATTCCTTTGATTTAACCCTTTAAGTGCGGTGATAAAGAGGTGATAAAGTGGGGAAGACCAATGCACTAAGATTTCTTCAACTTTAGAGATCCTAGTGCATAGGCTCCATATCCAAGTGTTAAACTGGAGATGTCATCACTACTTTATCACCTCTTTATCACCATTTACTGAATCTCCCCTATTGTGTTGGAGACCTCACTATCATACAAGAGGCTAAAAGCATAAAAGGGAATTTCGGGGGGATTTTTATTTCTTCCAGGTGGTGCAGTTGGATTGCCCCAAAATTGTTTCACTTTCTTTATGTATTTGGTCCTTAGGTTCCACAGAAAAGTGGGTTGTACCACTGAATTCAGTCTGTATTGCTAAACAAGTTTTTTAATCACTAATTGTATAACTTTTCCCCTTTACTCATCTGTTCAGCCCGCTTCCTGTCCAGTGCTGCCCACTTTCTAGTCAAACCACACTGACTCACATCATTCACCCAGGGGAACTGTAGTCAAATGTTCTTGTCCTCAATTTAATATATCAAAAGAAGGGTGGCATGTGTCCATAATTCTCCATCAGTGCCAGCCACACCCCAAGGAAGCAGTAAGGAGAAGATATTCTAATCTCCTCCATACTGCTTCCCCACAACATGCAGGGAGCATGATTTTGCCAAGGACTTATCCTCCTTCTTATTTGTCCCATCACTCCGAATTAACCTTTCCACTAGCATGCTAATATTGATATCCACCATTGTGCTAATACTGATGTAATTTCCCCACTCCATGCACTGACTATGTTTACCTCCATCTGCTGGAGAATGATCTCACTTCTGCCACAAGAGCTGAAAATCAGACAGTTCAGCAGCACATGAAGGTTGGCATAGTCAGTACGTGGAGAGGGGAGATAACATGAGTTTTAGCGCAGCTCACAAACACATTTACACATAAAGGGCAAAGCCTGAACCCTTAGCAACATGCTACCCTCACCTAAGTACCATTATCCTTATGCCCCACTTTGCCACCCTTCTACTCATATCCAATGACCAGTATAAATTTATTGCATTTTGCCAAATGTTTTCAGCCCTAACAGGATCTTGCTCAGGCCTAACACTCAGGTTCAAACACTGCTTATTTGTAAATGTATTATGAAAACATACCCCCAATCATGCCCAGTCTTTCATCACTCATTAACATTGTACCCAAATCAATATATTTATAAATCTGAAAATGTTTTCTATTCTTTTAATTTTTCTGCCTTGACCCATGTGCTGCCCTTACCAGTCTGCACAGTGTGTCGCCTCTTTGCCCCTACACCCTCCTCCTCCCTCCCCTGCCCATTAGAGTCCTGTCCAGGGAGGACAGACAGAGAGGTGAAGGGTTTGTGGTGCTGTTTGTGGTGCTGAAGTCTGAGCACTTCCATTTCTCAAAGAGAATTCACTCAGATTTCAGTGTTGTCGAATTGCTGGCGATGTGTAAGGGAGGGCATCCCAACAACCCTCCATTCTAATGAGGAGATCCCCCTGTCCCGGTCCCCTGACATCCTTAAATGTTAGTGCATATGGTGGTGTGTGTCTCCATCTCCAGACAGACATCGCTAAAGCATCAAATCTTAGTGCATCCCAGACTGAGTATATTTATTTGCATGTATGAAGGCATTTGTTTGAACATGGGTCATGTGATTATCATGATCATTTCTGTTTAACCCTTTTGGATGCTACAGATGTAATGCAATGCATTGTAGACATTGCTAGCATTTTAGGGGTTAAAATGTAGCCTGTTATTGACGCTAGACCCCGCTCCACTGCTTAATTATTTTGATTCACCTACTTTCGTTCAGATAGGCGTATACCAAAAACTTGATCTATTGGAGGCCTTTACAGACCAGACTTTGCCTCCTCTGATCTGAACATATTTGTAGAATTGAAGATGGCTTGCACGCACAGTGAATACAGGCTTTTGCTGTCTAGCCTGAGTCTTTGAAGTGTAAGACAGTGTAGCAGTAGTGTATATGCATCTGTATCTTGGAAAAAATCGAGTTTGTAAGAAAAAAAAAAGTCTTGAAAAAACATGTTTAATTCTTGGAAGATTTGGGGTTGATTGTGGGTCAGAAAAAGGCAGCCTATATTTATTTGTAAAGTGCTTTCTATTTTTCCTGGAGTATGGCCAGACTTGCTAAGGAAAGAAGGACAAGTTTTTGAGAGAGAATAAGTGATATATCAATCTACGGAAAGTGCTTGCACAAGGGCCTTATGCAACAAGCTAAGAACTGTGGAGCACACAACTGCACTGTAGGGGACAATGGAAAATTCTTAAAACTCCAATGGATTTAAATGGGGCTTTTAACCCCTTGAGCTCTAGAGAGGTCTCTGTAATGGGTTGGAGACCTCTATCATTCAAGGGTTTAAACCCCCCATTTAAAGGAATACTAGCACCTAATATGATCTGGGGTTATATACACTTAACCCTTGTGTTGCTCTCCCTCTGGCATTCAAAGGATTACATTCCAAGTACTCCATGCTCGCCTATGTAAAACTTCTCTGTTTGTTTTCTGAGGCCTAAAATCTAGGCTTATATACATACTGTGAAGGCTCAAATTGCTGCTTTTTCCAGGCAATATTGATAGGTATCTAAGAAGTGATAGTGTTGTATTATCTGTAGTTGGCCTGAGATAATATATCAGCTTTCTGAATAGAAGAACTGTAGGTACTAATCTCGGTACATTAACAGCATTTGCTTTGCACAATCAGTTAACCAAATTCTTTCTTCATAGGGCAGTTTACACATACGTTACATCAGGCACATCAAATTCAACTACGGTCAAGGACTGCATACCCAACACTTCTCTCCAATGAGGGCTGCAACACTGCCGTGAAAATTAGCCACACTCACAGGACTTGTTTGAGACTCGAATGTGCCTATTTATTTATCAACGTTTCTACCCAGACAGGGGCCTTTATCAAGTAATCTTGAAAAAAGCCCGTCTGGGTAGAAACATCGATAAATAAATCAGCACATTGGTTGATTCTCAAACAAGTCCGGTGAGTGCGGCTTGTTTTATTCACTTATATGTTAATTTACTTCGTGACACCGACAAACTGTTTCTATATATATAGAAAGGTACAATTACTTTACGGATGTTGGGCTATATGTTACACTGACACCTCAGCCTTGTTCCATTGTCCACTGGTAGGCACAGAACCAATCACACACTGTGTGACTCTCCAGCTTTGCCTGCTGGTATCCACAGAGATGCCCATACACTGTCATCTTCCCAAGCTTTGACTCTCTGGTAGTAACAGATCTGACTTTTTTGTAATCATATTTGTCTCCCTGACCCTCACCCATGTCTCTGTCACCTCTTCATCCCTCTACTTGTCCCCCCCCCTCACAAGTCTCTTTCTCCACCCCTCATGTCTCTGCATCCCTCAGCCAGGCCTATCTCCTATTTCCCCTCGGCTCTCCCTTTGTCTGTTCCCGCAAGCCAAGAAAAATCTTTCTAAACTTCTGCAGGTTTCCCTCATCCCCCCAGAAAGACAGGTGACCCCCCCAACAGATTCCACCACATACTGGTGCCCATCCCCCCACATCACCCACTGACTCATATTACATAGAGACAAAAGAAAAAACAAGGGGCTGCACATAATTGTATTATAAAAAATTGAGCAATTCTGGGGCAATCCAACAGCATCTGTTTAAATGGGCCTTTAAACTCCAATGATTCACAATGCCCTGGAGACTGTGCTAGCAGTCAGAGAGTTAAGAACACATTTAAATCAGTGGGAATTTGCAGCATTTTCAGCCCCCCCCCCCCCCCGGAATCGCTAATAATGCCCAGTTTGTTTTAGAGAGAATTAAACTAAAGTGGTGCAATTCAGGGGTAGACCTAGTGCACCATTGGCAACAAATACAAATGACAATTGCTTTAAATGGAGCTCAATGCATTGCTTTGGAGACCTCTGTAGTATCCAAGAGGATAAAATCCCCATTTAATGGGAATTTGGTGTACATAGTTTTCACCAGAATTGCGCTACTTATTATTTCAGCCCCAGTGGCATTACAGAACTTAACAACATGGACACCTCCACAAACCCCACTTTATCCAGGG
This sequence comes from Rhinophrynus dorsalis, assembly GCA_037306005.1. Taxonomy (NCBI): domain Eukaryota; kingdom Metazoa; phylum Chordata; class Amphibia; order Anura; family Rhinophrynidae; genus Rhinophrynus; species Rhinophrynus dorsalis. The sequence goes on along the minus strand of CM074723.1, from coordinate 435,715,523 downwards.
AATAAAGTGCCCTGATTGATGTGCTCAAGCACCCAAAAGCACCAGTTCCACAGTATGGGAATAAAAAATCCAAATGATCTTCTCTGACCTGCACCCACATGCATCTGTGCATGTTCCATTCCTGCTCTATTCAGCCTGTAGCTCTCTATGACTGTGTCCCTCCCCTCCCTACACATCAAAGGTCCTTTAGCCCGCTAGAATTTAACCACTGCCATAATGCTCTACCTGTGGATCATTCCAGCAGCCTGCAAATGATTCTGTCTGGGTTTCAGGACAGTGAAACCCAGAAAGAAGCCAGAAAATTGGACAGGTGTCAACAGTAAAGTGAGGTAAGGAGGGTGGAGGAAGATAATCCCTATGTAGGGCTCCAAGTTGATGGTGCATGAGCCACATATTTGACATGCCAGCATTAAAGGAACACTAACTAACACATAAATACATTGTACTCCATGCTAGCCTCTGCCAAGTTTCTCTATTTGTTTTCTGTAGCCTAAAATCTACTCTTACATATACTTTGTGCAGGATTCCATTTCTGCTCTTTTCCATTGACACAGTAAAAAGTGATTGTTCTACATTTACTTTAAATTGAATGGGATAAGGTAACAGCCTTAAAGTGATAGTAATGTCTAAAAAAAACCTTTTTTGCATTTAGAAGAGCTCAAAAAGCTGATCTAAATGCAAAAAAACGTATCTCTCAAACCGCTATGGTTTAAGAGATACGGGCGTTTAAAGTTTGATTTCTCCTACTGACAGCTGTAAAGCTGTCAGCAGGAGATTTGTGTCGGTCAACACTGTGGCGCTTGAGAAGTGCCGGGATCTCGTTACTTACACGGAATCCCTTCATTGTAATGGTCTAAAACGTGTGCCTGAACACTAGGCACATGTTTTAGACCATTCCATTGAAGGGATTCCGTGTAAGTAACGAGATCCCAGCACTTCTCAAGCGCCACAGTGTCGACCGACACGAATCTCCTGCTGACAGCTTTACAGCTGTCAGTAGGAGAAATCAAACTTCAAACGCCCATATCTCTTAAACCATAGCGGTTTGAGAGATACGGTTTTTTGCATTTAGATCAGCTTTTTGAGCTCTTCTAAATGCAAAAAAGTTTTTTTTACACATTACTAACACTTTAATGAATAGAAGAGCAGTGGGTAACTATCTCAATACATTAAAGGGATAGTTATGTTTCATAATAAAAGCAGCTCTAATTAATCATCATAGTATTTGGACTTTGGAGAGTGTTATTTCAATACCGTCAGAGTTGTAGTTCAAGAATAATTCAATGACAAAGTATCCCCCTCCCGCCCCTTTTACTGATGTAACGCTGCTCAGCCAGAGCAGAAGGGAGGTGCCCAGTTAGATTACAGAGAGGGACAATCTTCAATTAAGATAAGGGAAAAACCTGAAAAACTTGTCAAGGGGGGCAGGGCTTTCATTGTTCTCATAGGAAGAAGATTGTCCCCTGTTATCTGTCTGGTCTTACAACCAGATTCACATCTGAGAAGGGATGGCTTACACTAGGTAAAAGGGGCAGGAGGGGGAAACTTTATCATTCAAATACTCTTGAACCACAACTCTGACAGTAATGAAATAACACTCTCTATGGTACAAATACTATGACGATTAATTGGAGCTGCTGTTTTTGTGAAACATTACTATGCCTTTAACAATATTATGTCTGCACAAACAATTAAGCAAAATGTTTCCATATATTATAGTCTAATCTAAAAGTTTAGGATAACATTTTAGGGATCTAACATGGAATAACTACATTTTTCAGATTCTAGCTGGAATTACATGATATGTAAAATTATAGAACTCAATTTAATTTTTGGTGTTAGCATGTTGTAAATGAGTGTGGATGTTTCTTCAGCCTGAATTTTTGCCTGAATTGGATCTCGTTAGCTTCCATATATTTTCTTATGGAATCATGGAGGCTGATGGTCAAGGTGTAACAGGGATCTATTGTCATACCAGACCAGTGGACAATATCAGCAAAAGATACCATATTGCCTTATTCTCAGTTATATACTTCACTGGCTGTGGCACCAATACTTTTTTACTCTAATTCTTATTCTTGTTTTAAACATAAATATATGTAGCATTACTGTACATATTATGAGCCAAGCCTTGAACTCCCTTTGTAGCTATGAGGATTAGTTTGTACTATTACATCATGTGGAGAATTTTATGTATTTAAGGAAAGGTTAAGCAAAGGATTTTTTTTAATTCTTGGTGTGCCAGAAGCACATTGCACAACATTGTGATAAACCAATGGGTGAAAAAGCATCTCTCTTCTAAAAGGTAACTATAATAATGCCTCTTCATGTGTTTAACAGAAGCACTTACCTTGTTAGGAGTTCTATGTACAGCAGTCAGATAGAAATATTTTTACATTTTTGCCCCTACTTGCTGTGTACCATGTTAGGTCTGTATTTAGTCTTCACCTCCTTACTATAAGCAATAGAGTTTATTACTGAATGAGATTAGCCATAGAGAGAGAGAGAATGTTCCACTCATGATGATAATTGTATGTGACATCCTTCTTAAAGGGATAGTAATACTTGAAAATAATTTTATTTTATATTGTAGCCCTTAAAAAAAATTACAAATGATATGTCTTATCTCCCAAACCTTTATGGTTTGGGAGATATTCACAAGTAAAACAAAGCTCCCTTTTCCTGGCTGTTTCAGCCAAGTCTGCCATCTAGTGGACAGATTTGGAATCTGGTCCACAGATCAACCGGTAGCTCTTTAGCAGTGGATCTGTGTACAAAGTGTGCGTGGCTTGCAAGCACACTTTGTAGACCATTCCAATAAAGAAATTATTTTTAAAGATCGTGATCTCGGCACTTCTGGAGAGCCACGGATTCCAAATCTGAGAGCTAGAACGGTGACATCACTCAGGGGGAAACTTTGCTTGTGAATATCTCCCAAACGATAAAGGTTTGGGAGATAAGACTTTTTCTTGTTTTTTTAAGGGCTACAATATAAAATAAAATTATTTCCAAATGTTACTATCCCTTTAATTTAGTTATATGTCCCTGTACGGTTACAGACCACAGAACAGCTCAAAAGCAAAAAACAGTAAATATATATACCTGACTGCTTTATGAAGGACATTAAGCTGATTAGTTGCATCCTTCCCAAGACATTTGGTTCTGAAATGACAAGTTCGCACACACAGTAAAAGGAGGTTACTTTTTTCATTCACTAGTGTAGTGTACATTTTAAGTGACACATCTTAGCTACAAATGCACTTAATAAAAGCAGCTTGAGCATTAAAAGAAAGATTAAAAAAAGAGGATGAACGTTTATAGTTAATGCAAGAAAATCACACTCTGTTGAAGAAAATATTGACCTCAAACATTAAAACATTTCACAAAAAAATTGCTCAGTCAAAAGTATAGAAATCCTAGTTATAGTTCATCAAATAGAATTTTAACTCAACAACCCACTGTGTTTTGTCGGCTATTTAATACATATAAATGATCAGCGCAAACATTAGGTTTAACATGTGTTTACTGCCTTTTAATTTTCTTTGCTTTTCTGTCACATCTGTAGAATAAGATTTTTTGTTTATAGCTACCGTGCCATACCTTCAAGCTATCAATGCAATTTTCCCTTACTTTAGAGCAGTCTTATTTTCAGATGTAACATTCTGACAGTTGGTAAGTATGCTATCACAAGCCTGTTTAGCAAACCTATAGGTCCAAGCCTGACACAGAGAGAGTATTAGTCTGTTCCATATAGAATAACTGAGACAGTATGGTAATATTAGGGTGCTGTGTATGCCAGCAAATTATGACAAAACGAGGCTAACAAGAACAAATAAAATTAATGTGGATATGCCACCCTAAAACAAGTTTTGTTTGTTTTACAGAGAATTAGAATATGCTGTATGATCTACTTGCCATTTTTCTCCAAAATAAATCGTTTTTGAGATAGATAATGTTTCATTTTAAATGGGCAATGCCTCCTATAAAAATACTCAGGAGCTTATCTCTGCCCCCGCTAAGTGGTCTCACAAAAATGTAGTTTGTTTTTTATGTTTTCACCATTATGTGAATTTCTCCAGGGCCCCTAAATTCAGCTGTTTTATTTTTACTTTTACCTTTGCTTTACAATGCATTGCAGACCCCTCTGGCACTCAAAGGGTTAAAACTGTCATCAATGATCAAATTTTGAAGAAATAACTTTAGCTGAGAAGAGGGCTGGGTGGAAATTAAAGCGGAACTGTCACCTTATATAAAGTTGCCCTGCAATAATTAAGCAGGTAGTGACTAGCTTTATAATAAATCTATTACCTCTCAAAAGTAGCCAGTTGGACAGTAATCTTTTATCTAAGGAGACCGGAAGCCAGACATCAGCGCAGACATCTTTTCTGCGCACCTGCGCTGTAAGTCCCGGTCTCCATTGAGAAGCACTGCAGTGTGCCACAAGGTAACCGAAAGGGACTGATGTCACAGGCGCGCAGACTGCTCTAACCTGACCATCAGTCTCCAAAGATAAAGGATTTCTTTACCTGCTTAATTATTGCAGGGTGACTTTATATAAGATTAAAGTTCCGCTTTAAAGGGATAGTAATACTTCGTTTTAACTTTATTTTATTTTGTAGGCATTAAAAAAACATGAAGAACGATATAAGTATCATCTCTCAAACCTTTATGGTTTAAGAGATATTCACAAACAAAGTATCCCCCCCCTGTTCAGCCAGATCAGAAGGGAGGTGCCCAGGTAGACTGCAGAGAGGGACAATCTTCAATTAAGACAAGGGAAAAACCTGAAAAACTTGTCAAGGGGGCAGGGCTTTCATTGTTTTCATACAAAGAAGATTGTCCCCTGCTGTTATCTGTCTGGTCTTACAACCAGATTCACATCTGAGAAGAGATGGCTTACACTAGGTAAAAGGGGCGGGAGGGGGAAACTTTGCTTGTGAATATCTCTCAAACCATAAAGGTTTGAGCGATAAGACTTATATCGTTCTTCATGTTTTTTTAATGCCTACAAAATAAAATAAAGTTAAAATGAAGTATTACTATCCCTTTAAGCAGAATACAGCATATGAATTTGAGAGCAAATTGAGAGCCAGTTGCTAAAGCAACACAAAAAGTTTGCTATAATGTTGTCTAATTATTTTATGTGAACAATCGATGTCAACAAAGAACTAAAACCACAAATCTGATATATTTTTCCCCTTAGAATGCTATTTTTTTTTATCTCAGTTTTGTACTAGGAGGCACTTCCCCTTTAAGTTTGGCCACATCTCTACGTCATTACATTCAATGTGAAAATATTGTTTTGGCTGTCCTCTTAATCTCCCGTATGTATGTATCTTTAGTTATATAGTGCCGTACATGAACAACATAGGGCTTTATAGAAATGGAAACAGTACAATACAGAAATAATACAGGACAGGACAAGAACATCAGGCTAAAGTGTGATAATTGCATTATTAGCAGTCGAAAATTGCAGCAAAAGGAACCATGCATTGAGAAGGGGACCTTACCACAAAGAGCTTACAATCTAATTATTAATCATGGCAATATGCAGAGACAGTAGCAGGTGGATAAGTGCAAGTATAGGGATTTTGTAAGGGAAGTGAATTGGATGAGGGGAATATTGTTACTGAGCTGCCTCCTTGAGCAGATGGGTTTTTAGGAGATGTTCGAAAGTGATGAGTGTGGATGATTGGTGAATGGTGATAGGGATAGGGGCAGCCAGTGAAAATGATAGAAGCAGAGAAATTGCTCGAGTTCCGTAAGAAATGGACAGAAGGAATTCTTGAGAAGAACGCAGGTGGTGGTAAGTGGTGTAGCAAGAGATAAGAGCAGAAATGTAAGAGGGCGATGAAGAAGAGAAAGACTTAAAAGAGTACTACTGTATATTACAAATATTTAGAGATCAATGTATTATCTCTATTTACTGTATTTTCCTTTTTAAGATGGAGAAAATGTCCCAAGGAGTCATGCTAATGAAGAAGGCTATGATAAGCCCATTCACCACACTGTGATAAACAACGAGAGCTCAGTCATCAAGTCAGGGGTGAGAGCAGAGGCGAGCACCAATGAAGATTACGTTTCCCCTCCAAAGTACAAGAGCAGTTTATTGCATCGCTATCTCAATGACTCTTTACGACATGTCATGGCCACTAATGCAGCCATGAGGGAAAAGACAAGACAAAGGAACCACTCAGGGTCATTTAGCTCCAATGAGTTTGAAGAAGAGCTTGTTTCTCCTTCATCATCAGAAACTGAAGGCAATTTTGTCTACCGTACAGGTAAGAAAAACACGTAAAAATATTTTATTTCCGTAGAAGTTATAGAATAACTATCATTATTTTTTGGCAATAAGAGGGATAGAAAACCCACAACATGAAATTATGTATAATCTAGAATATTTTTCCTTGATCTTAGCGACCTACAAATAATGATTAACCCTTTGAGTGCCAGAGAGCTACGCAACGCATTGCACAGCAATGCGTTGCATACCTGTCTGGCACTGAAAGGGTTAAAAAATGTAATTGTAATCATACCCACCATCCCAAGGGATTCGGTAATGTGCTGGGAATTCAGATTGGTGACTGTCTTACAGGGTGTAAGTATGGACAAGCTCCCTACATCTTCAGACCCTATAGAAGATCTGCAGTTGCTCACACCCCACACACATTTACCCTTGTTTGGACATGCACAGATCAACTATGGTGTTTCAGTTGATAGAACACTTGTTCCAAGTCCAATCCATGAATGTTGTCAAGTACTGGATGAGCGTTTTAAAATCCTAGGGCTCATGTTTAACTCCCCAGATCTTTTTGTCAGCTTGGGACATGTAATGGAGCTTATATTCTTACTATTAATGGTGAAATTTGGCTGCCTAGTACACTATTAATTCATTAGTTTGGCTGAAAACTTGTATCTTTTGTAAAATGCCCCATGACTTTTGGGAGCCTAGCAAATTACCTGACCATACTACTCAGGAGACCAAAAGAGAGAAGAAGCTGATGGCATCACCTAACCCCCCCAGGAACACTATGGTTCAACAATGAGGAAAATTACAAGCTAAGTATTATTTTTAGCTTGATCTATAAGTTTGTAAAACCAGGACAACATGACATTTTGTATAAATGGTTTGATTTCTAGGTTTAAGTATGCTGTTAAATATATTTTTTTAAAGTGGTGTATTATAAAAAAAAAAGGTTGCATTCGTATCGTTATCTTTTTTATTTCTTTCTTGCTCACAATTTTTAGCTTTATACAATTATTCCACAATGTGCTGCACACCCCTCAGGTATCCCTCTGGTGTTTAAAGGGTTTAATAAGCCACCATTCCTCAGACAACTCTGCAGTATATCCTTCTGCCACTGGACCTTCCTAACACCAGTACCTGAAAGTCAAGAGAGGTTTATTGGGAAGGGAGATAATAGCAAGTGCCACAAAATACTGAGCTTAATTTAACGAATAACACATTTGGAAAAATATATATATTTTTTTTGCAAATAAAACTGGAAAGTACATCTCTTAAGTTTAGGTTTAACCATTTGAGTGCCAGAGGGGTATGGGCGCATTGCAAAGCAATGCGCTCTGTACCCCTCTGGCACTGAAAGGGTTAAAGGTGTACGGCATTTTAAATGCAATTTCGTAGATTATAATTTCCCACCAATATACTGAATGGATGAGAGATTTCCGACACACAATTCTAGCATTCAGAGGTTTAATGCCTTTTTCTAGCACTCTGACTCATTAACATCTTCCCTTATATGCAATTGATAAAAACAGCTTTCATATATGTGAATGAAAATATATGTGCATAAATGTGACTAAATGGTAAGTAGTGTGGTATGTTTTATTTGGACCACCATGCAATTAATGCACCATTTCATCAATACACTGCTCTAATTATAATACACATTCCAGGTTCAAGTTATTGGAAAGAATTTGTCAGCATTTAGACTCTTTGTAATCTGTAGTGATGAGCGAGCGTGCTCGGCCGATGCTCGGATCGGCTCGAGCATCGCTCTGCTCGGCACATGGCGGTACTCGTCGAGTACCGCCATGTGCTCGCCCGACATGTTCGGGTGGCGGGGATATGTGCCGGAAGAGGCACAGATCCGAAGAAGCTCCGCTGGACCACCAGGGACTGGAGGTACGGGGGCATTGCGGAGATGAAGGGGGCATTGCGGAGATGAAGGGGGACATTGTGGAAGAGGGGCATAGACTCTATGCCCCTCTTCCACAATGTCCCCCTTCATCTCCGCTATGCCCGTCTTCCACAATGTGCCCCTTCATCTCCGCTATGCCCCTCTTCCACAATGTGCCCCTTCATCTCCGCTATGCCCCTCTTCCACAATGTCCCCCTTCATCTCCTCTATGGCATAGAGGAGATGAAGGGGGACATTGTGGAAGAGGGGCATAGCGGAGATGAAGGGGCACATTGTGGAAGAGGGGCATAGCGGAGATGAAGGGGCACATTGTGGAAGAGGGGCATAGCGGAGCTGAAGGGGGACATTGCGGAGCTGAAGGGGGCATTCGGAGATGAAGGGGGCATAGCGGAGATGAAGGGGGCATTGACCAGGCACCCTCCCCTCATCAGAGCAGGGGGTGCCTGGTGTCGCCCCATTCATTCCAATGGGGCTCGGGTGCTCGGCCGAGCACTCGAGCCTCAGGGGGTGCTCGGTCAGAGCACCCGAGCACCCGAGCATCGTGGTGCTCGCTCAACACTAGTAATCTGCCTATACTTACCTACATATACTACGTGTAATGGTTTTTGAGACTTTTGGTATAATAGCTAGTACCTCTTCAACCTTAGAAAAGCTTAGCTCTCTGACCTGGCATGAAGCAGGAAGTAACCTTCATATTGTTTTCAATTATGGTACAGTGGCACCAAGCGATTACTAAAATGCAAAAAACATCTGCTAAGACATGTCTTGTTAGGAGCATTTTTCACTTACTAACTGGTGCAAGTTGAAAATGAGGAGCTTATACCTGGCTGAGTGTTTCATGACAATACATGGGAGGATTACACTTGTCACGTTATGGTCACTTCATGTAAAAATTCCTGTGATAAAAATACTGCCGACCATGCTCCAGATTGTTATTCTAGGTATCAGTTTCTTTTATACTCTCTGTAAGTGCAATTCTTTACATGTGCGCTATTAAAGCGTTTTGAAGTAATATACAAGGACATCTTGAGAATATAAATTTAGGCCATAGAATAATACGTGCCACTGTCCTGTAATTACTAATGTGCCACATCAGCTTTGTGGTTTATTAAAATAAGGCTAAATGTTTTTAAAGTAAGGTGACCACATTTCCTTCATGCCATTCCAGGGCACTGTCAACATGATAGTGGCAAATACTTCTCAGTTCTAGTGTGGCTGAGCGGGGAGAGTCACGGGGTGACAGCTCTTTAAAGCTTTTACCTTGGAGACTCGGTTGCTGCCTTGCTTGTGCTCCTGCCCCTGCCCAGTCAAGTGACTGTGTGTGTGAGCATTCCCAGACTCAACTCACTAACTCATGTAGATCTCGTCTCAGCACCACCATCCCTGCTGTCTCATGCACCAGCCAACCAATGAAAGAGGAGCATCATGTAAATGCTCTCCTCTCTCATTGGCTGGCAGTGCATGTTGTTGGAAAGAAGTACTGGAGAGTCTGTCCACAGTCTAGGCACCAGTGTCCAGTCTCTGCTGCCTCAGTGCCCCTGCCTCTGAAAGTGGGGTATCACTACAGGCAGCAGAGTAATGAGAACGGCACAGCAAGGCAGAAATAGTTTATGCAGCATTGCAGGAAGGATGCGTGTGTAGCTGGTAGACGAGGCCGAGCTTAACAGACAGTGGCTTCATTCCGGGATCCTTTTTTTTGTCCCGGTTGGGGGTGAGTCGAGACACGGACCAAGACTTGAATTTAGGGAGTGTCCCGGGCATTCCGGGACACGTGGTCATACTGTTTTAAAATATAGATACTAACCCCTTAGGGACCCTTGACGTACCAGGACCGTCAAGGGTAAATTTGCTCGAACTGCCCTTGACGGTCCTGGTACGTCACGTACTTTTTACTTACAGCGCTCTACCGGGAGCGCTGTAAGTAAAAATAGGGCATGAAATAGACCGCTCCAAGATCGGAGCGATCTGTTTCAAGCCCCATAGTGACGCGCTGATACACGTGACAGGTCACGTGTACCGGCTCGTCAAAGTGCCCCTATGCGGACGTTATGGGACGGAAATGTCCCATAACCTCCGGTCCTTAAGGGGTTAAATATGTTTTTTTATTTTGTGTTTTCTTGTTCCTAATCACAGTCTTGCTTTCTTGCAAGCTGCAGCTAACGATATTGGTATGTCTCAAGACCCAAAAATATTCTTGTCTATTCTGGCTCCTCAGCAAAAACATTTTTTTAGACATAATTAATACAGGTTTGCATATGTATAAATGTCAAACAACACATTACCTCATCTTATATTATCTTACAAGTGCCAATATAATAAGAAATTCCTGTTTTAGGATTACTCTTGAATTTATCTTAATAATCTGTCCTTTCTCAAAACAAATCCACTTTATTGCATTCTTAGAGCACCATTATTGTTTTGAAGTAAATTTATAGTTAAACAAATGAGCAACTTATAATAAAATATATATAAAACATACATCAGCTTTTGAAGTATATTTATTTAATAATCTGTACTCTCATTTTGAAGCTACCTAATTTGTAGGGATATTGCTGTGCTCTGGTTGGTGAGATTATATGGGAGAAAACAAATCAGAATTGTTCTTTTAGTATCAGTGGCATGTGTCTCTGCTCTTAGTAGCTTCTCTCAATTAAAGCAGCACCTCCTAATACCGCCCATTTGCCATACTATTGCCAGAAAATCCTAATGTCCCCTCTGAATTTTTTTCTTGTTACTTGAGCCAAAAGAGAACCTCTTCAATCAGTCCTGGATGTCAGGTCCATAGAGTTAGACAGTTGCTAGCAGTTTTTCAACTGCACGACCCTAGTTAAGCCTTTAAGGACCTTAGGGGTATGCATCATGTTACAAAACAATGCACTGCACACCCCTCTGGTTCTTAAAGGGTTAAAATTACTATGTGCTGTGGTGGAGTTTGTTTCCTGTGGTCCTTCAAGCAACTGTCATGTCCGCCTCCATGGACATGGCATACAGGACTGATTGCCGATGTTATCTCTTGATTCAAGAAAAAACTCAGAGGGGTCATTAACACCTTCAGTGCCAGAGGGTTGTGCAAAGCAATGTGGTGCACACCCCTCTGACAGTGAAAGGGTTAAAGGGTTAGTAATGCCAGAAATAAACTTTATTCAATATGGTAGATTTTCCAAAAATAAAGTATTTGGAGAAAGTCCTATCTCTTAAACCTTTACAGTTTGAGAGATATTCGGTGCTACAGTTCCTCCCTCCCCTTCTTCTGAAGTCAGCGCTCTGCTGCTAGCAGGAGATCCCGGTCCTGGGACCAGCCGGCGGCTCTTCAGCAGAGCTGAAATAGTGATATTTAAAAAGAATTACTTCATTGCAATGGTCTACAAAGTGTGCTTGGTTTGCAAGCACACTTTGTAGACCGTTCCAATGAAGTAGTTCTTTTTAAAGATTGCTATTTTGGCTCTGCTGAAGAGCCGCCTCGAGGGAATATCTCTCAAACCATAAAGGTTTAAGAGATAGGTCTTTCTCCAAATACTTCATTTTTGTAAAATCTGTCATACTTAATAAAACATTTTTATGGCATTACTATTCTTTTAAGATTTTCTGGCCATAGTAAGGTAAGTGAGAAGTTATAATTAGGAGGCATTACATTCCTTTTAAAGGGATAGTAATGTTTCACAAAAACAGCAGCTCCAATTAATCTTCATAGTATTTGACCCATGTAAAATGTTATTCCAATACTGTCAGAGTTGTGGTTCAAGAGTAATTGAAGGATAAAGTTTCCCCTCCCGCTCCTTTTAGCTAGTGTAAGCCATCTCTTCTCAGATGTGGAATCTGGTTGTAAGACTAGACAGATAACAGAAGGGGACAATCTTCTTCCTACGAGAGCAATGAAAGCCCTGCCCCCCTTGACAAGTTTTTCAGGTTTTTCCCTTATCTTAATTGAAGATTGTCCCTCTCTGCAATCTACCTGGGCACCTCCCTTCTGATCTGGCTGAGCAGTAAAAGTAAAAGGGGCGGGAGGGGGATACTTTGTCATTGAATTACTCTTGAACTACAACTCTGACAGAATTGAAATAACACTCTCCAAGGTCTAAATACTATGATGATTAATTAGAGCTGCTTTTATTATGAAACATTACTATCCCTTTAACCACAAACTGGAAACGGCAAATGAAGAAATTAAAAGAATAATGAAACTAAGAAAATTGTTACAAGAAAATAAATCCCATATCTGGTAGCAGAGTACAAATACTACAATAGGTAGATTTCTTGCATCCATCAGTCAGCCAGTGATGTTCATTTTATGAGTCTTCCATTTCCTTGTTGAGCAAATGATCTACTATATTCCTGTGTTACAGCTATTACAATTTATATTTAATAAGTAATATATGTAGCAGGGATGTTAGCTTGCAAATTTCTGAACATTGTATTATTATATCATTGAAGAACATTACTGTTGGCTATAAATAGGCTATATTTTTTGTCTGGATGAGCTGTGTCAGGAATATGGCACAACACTGGTCAGCAGTGAATCATTAAAGTTTTATTACTGCTCATTGTGAGCGTGTACTTAATACTCCTTAGGTGTGGTGACACGTCTCCTTAAGCATCAGGCGAGTCTAACATTAAGTTATAGTGCAAACAGAGGCAGCTGGGACACATTACCAGAGTCTGGACAATGAGCACAGAAAACGTGTGAAAACAATAATGCATTACAAAATACATTCAATTTGCAAACATAAGTAGAAAACAATTATAATATTAAAGAATGTTTGCCAGTGAAGATGGAAAGTGAGAGACACGATCACAGCTATTTCATTACTAATTATAACATTACTTTGATTACTAGAAGGGTGTTCAGTACATTTTTTTATAATGTATTCTATGGGAGAGCTCAAGTTATAAGCTATGATTCTCCTTAAGTGGTTGAAATAGCACCACCTGGTGGCAAGAATAGAAAATTGCTGTTTAATTTAAAAAAACAAGTATGAACAGTAATACTTTTCACAAAAAAAGCAGCTTCGATTAATCTTCATAATATTTGAACCATGGAGAGTGATATTTCAATACTGTCAGAGTTGTAGTTCAAGAGTAATTGAATGATAAAGTATCCCCCTCCCGCCCCTTTTAACTAGTGCAAGCCACCTCGCCTCATATGTGGAATCTGGTCCTGGGACCAGACAGGTTGCAGGAAGGAACAATCTTCGTACTGTGAACATAAGGAAAACCCTGTACCCATAACAAGTTTTTCCTTATTCTCACTGAAGATTGTTCCTCTCTGTGATCCATCGGGACAGTCTTGCTGTTCTGAGGTGAGCAGTGTTACATCAGTAAAAGGGGCAGGAGGGGGATACTTTATCATTCAATTACTCTTGAACTACAACTCTGACAGTATTGAAATAACACTCTCCATGGTTCAAATATTATGAAGATTAATCAAAGCTGCTTTTTTTGTGAAATATTGCTATCCCTTTAACTGATAAAAATGGGTAAAAAATAGTATAATCCTTACCTGATCTCTTACAGTGAGGTAGATATTTAATGCTGAGTATGTAAGTGTATACAGCCTAATGTAAGAAGGTTGTTAGTCTAGCTTCTGATTCAGCTCTGCAATAATAATTGCGTGCAATTGTCTGTACACATGCTCGTTTTGTAAGTTTGTCTTTATGTGTATGCGTGTGTGTCCCTCCCCACAATTTTTAAACTTAGATGTGACCCTTATCCCCAAAAGGTTTCCCCACCTTTGGAATAGAGTGTTTGCTATTCTTTGTCTGGAAGGGGCAACAACACGTTTTTTGTAGGAGTTTGTAATTCTGCTTTTTGTTTGTTAGCAGACTTTTCAGTCGCAATATAGTTAGCATTGGTAAGGACCGTTTCACTTGTGTGAGACCAACGTAGCGATGATTTCTCCAGTGGACTGCAACATTTCTGTTTAACACGTGAAAAAGCACTAAGGACAAACTATACAAGACGCATTGAAACAGTCCTGTAATCCAACGGTAAAGCACTCAATGCAAACAGCACAAGAAAGGAAGGCAATGGGGGATTTACTCAAATTCAGCAGAACAAAACTGAAAATTGGAAAGATATAAATCTCCATAAATACAGTTGATAACGGTCCAAGTGCACTGCACAATCTTTCAAACATCCAGATAAAGTCTAATGTATGCATATGCCGGGGAATCCTACAGATAAATGTCTAGTAGGTGCCAAAATAGCTTATGAGCTAAGTCCGTTAAAGTCCAAATCTGCATATGGAATGATAATAAATCCCATTCGGAGAGGATGAAATGATGAGTCAAATAAAATGCATGGGTGGAGAGTTTAACAAAAAGAGAAACTGGAAGGTCGTGGTTTAACCCTTTGAGTGCCAGGGAGGTATCCAACGCATTGCGTTGGATACCTCTCTGGCACTCAAAGGGTTAATTTGTGTAATAAAAAGGGCCCATAAAAAGCCAACTGGAATAATTCTGGAGAAAACAAACTGTATGGGGACAGAATAAAAACTGAATTTATCAACGCTTAGCAATGCATTGGAAACCTGTCTAGCATTCATGGGGTTACAAGCCTGATTTAATTTAACAGGAATTTTTCTTTGTCCCCAATGTTGTAGTTAGTTTACTCCAGAATAATTCCAGCTGGTGCTTTTAAATATTGTGCACAGTGAGTTCCTGCCCCATAGAGCTTAATTAAAGGGATAGTAATGTTTCAAAATAAAAGCAACTCCAATTAATCCTCATAGTATTTGGGCCATGGAGAGTGTTATATCAATTCTGTCAGAGCTATAATTTAAGAGTACTTGAATGATAAAGTATCCCCCTCCCTCACCTTTTACTGATGTAACACTGGTGGTGTCCAGATGGACTGCAGGGAGGGACAATCTTCAGTGAGCATAAGGGAAAAACCTGAAAAACCTGTCAAAGGTGACAGGATTTTCCTTATGCTCACAGTAAGAAGATTGTCCCTTGCTGTTATCTGTCTGGTTCCAGGACCAGATTCCACATCTGAGCTGAGCAGTATTACATCAGTAAAAGGGGCGGGAGGGGGAAACTTTATCATTCAATTACTCTTGAACTACAACTCTGACAGTATTGAAATAACACTCTCTATGGCCCAAATACTATGATGATTAATTGGACCTGTTTTTATTTTGAAACATTACTATGCCTTTAAGGTTTGTAAGCATTCTGGGGCAAACCAACTAGACTATAGGGAAGAACTAAAAATAGCCCTTTAATTTAAATGGGGATTGTAACCCCTTGAATGCTAGAGAGGTCTCCAATGCATTGCTTCGCAATGCATTTAAGTCCTCTCTAGTATTCAAGGGGTTAAAAACCACATTTAAATCAACTGGATTTTTTTTTAGAATTTTTAGTTCTCTACTGGAATCTAGTTGCTTTGTCCTTGTAAACATAAATAAGAGAATTGGGACAGTGATATATATTGTTCTTTGGCCAGAAAATCCTCAGGAATAATACATACAGTGTCTTTATCAATTATATGTGACATCATTCTGCTGTTGAAACTGTATATAGTTTTTCTTTCAGTTAGAAACAGATTAATGAAGCTGCAATTCCAAAGCAGAATTTCCTTTCAGATTATGTATCAATTGCAGTTTTATGACTCTCTCCTCCCTCTCTCCCCAGCTGCAGTTACCCATTTTATTATGCTATTTATGCTGTGGGCAGTGGAAGGCTAGACTTTCTGTATTACCTGGCACACAGTTTGGGAAGGCATGCACAAGCTATAAAATATCATTTCTTTCTGGATCCTTGTATCATCTGAGCCTTCACCCTTGGAATAATATTTCTGTGTGTTCTCATTACAAGATTGGTTACAAATCATTTTTAGTTTAACATTTTATAAATGCCTTCGCTGGTCTGGCTCTAGAAAACCATAACATAATTTCTTTACTGTAGAAATATCATTCTTAAAGGGCAACCATCACCAGGATAGTGTCCTATGGCAGACCTGCAATCCCATGCCTGGAAGCAGATGTGCGAGTGAAGCTGTGGCTACATTTTGATCCCTGCCAGACCAACAAAAAAAGCATAACCTTGGTCTAGAGAGAGACCCCCAGATCTCCCTCACTGGTCCAGTGAAAGGAGACTGAACTGGAAGATTGAAGCTGTGCAGTTCAGTATCGTTATGTTATGTGTGCAGTCCTTATAGACCTCTACTCCTGGCCTGAAAGCAGTGACATTTGTGGCTGAGAGTGACATACTGCTGGGTTGCATTTCTGCCCACCCCCATCTAAATGACTGACAGAAGCCATTTTGGGGTGCACAGTGGGCTGCAGCCTTAGTAGAATATAATTGCCCTTTAAAGGAGCAGTAAACTTTTTTCTATCTATCTATCTATCTATCTATCTATCTATCTATCTATCTATCTATCTAAACAGGACTTTTCCTCTCTCAAGTGGTTAAGTGTCAGATGCAAATTAATGGGAATTAGTTGCACCATGTATTGCTCTCTGCATTAGTCCCTATGAGTTTTCAGGCAGGCTGTGTTCTGTGAAAAAGCCCCTTGCGTTGCAATGCGTTGTATACCTCTCTGGTACTCAATGGGTTAAATGGGGCTTTTAAGTCCTTGAATGCTAAGCAATGCTTTGCAGACCTCTGTAGCATTCAAGGGGTTAAAACCTATTTAAATAAAAGAGAACTGTAATTTATTTCCTATAGAGCAGTTGGTTTGTCCCAGAATTGCTTCTGTGCAAAGTACCCAGTGTTTGTACCACGTTACACCACAAGTACGATGCACGGTGATAATGTGGCTCCTTTTTAGAAACAAATAAGTGCACCAAGAATGACGGATGCTACATTCATGGGGAAAATTAGAGCTATTTAGCGAACATGTGTGAAGTTAAAATACTGTGAAGATACAGATGTTAAGGTATAAATACAAATATGCATAACTGGGAGCTCTCTGGATCTGCCCCGGAGACTCTGTTTTTTTAGAGTTAAATACCTTAGTTTCCGGGCACAGACGCTGACTCTCCGGTGGTGTGGAGTGTCTTTTGAAACTCTGCCCACTTCTCCTCCTGTTCCTCCCACTTCCCGCCTACTTCTCCTCCTTCCCACCCTGTTTTTCCCACTTTCCACCCACTTCCCTCTCACTTTATGACACAAGAACAATAAGCCCAGACCACAAAATGAAGCCCCTCCCCTTTAGGATGCAAGTCACATCATGTACCATGTACATCCCCCTGGTCAGCAGCGCAGGAGCCCTCTCCAGGAGTCTCAAGAGTGGGAATTTCCCTGGTATGTAAATGTGAATATTTTTAACACCTTCAGCATGGACATTGATGATACAGTGCCCTATATGTCTTAAATTTGTCCATAAAATGAAATAAATACCTAGCAGAAATTTTGCGTTAATCAGTGGTTTCGAGTGTACTTAGATGCATACTGTATATGTTTGTGGGTAGGCACATGGCTACATTTTGACTCTCTAACATGGGGAGTCACAGTTATACTGATTTTCTAGCGTATTTACTTTGCTAGCTTATGCTACACAGACACATTTCTCTCCCCACTTCTTCATAATCAAATCCAAACTCTGTTTACATTGCAAGTGCAAGTAACTAGAAAAACTGAGAGTTAACATACAGACTTTAACTTTGCATAAATATTCTGGTTTTTGTGGTTGATTACATTTATCATTCATTTGTAAATGCAAATTAACTAGCTTTTCAGACTAATTGTGACTATTTCTCTACTTTGCAATTTGTTCCAGTTTTGACAAGTGTACTATTTAAAGAACTATGATGTCATTTCCTCCTGACAAGAATTTATTAAGATACTTTTCTGATTGTGAGTTAACACTTTGAGTGCCAGAGGGGTGTGCAGCACATTGCTTTGCAGTGCGTTGCATTCCCCTCTTTCTCTCAAAGGGTTAAAAAAAGTAACATCATTTACAAACAGCGCACCATGTAAGAAACATCATTTTTTGTACAATAACTTACAAAATTATAATCCATAAGTAATAGAAACACATCCTATATTATAATTCACCAGGATGTTTGTCACGATGCAGTCATGTGCAGTAGAGACTGACCGCATTCTGGCAGTCTCTACTGCGTATGATTGCATCGCGTGAGTGAGGCGACGCAAGACTGCATCTTGTGGAGCAGTGAAGTAGTGTAGCGGCCTCTTAACCCTTTGAGTGCAAGATGGGTACGCAATGCATTGCAATGCAATGCATTGCGTACCCCATTGGCACTCAAAGGGGTTAACATTACCCGGACCTTGGACCGTGTACACAGGCTTTTACACTAGTTAACAATAAAAATATAGCCAAAAATATCAATTACAAGCCTGTAATCTAACTTCTAAAACAGTGAATATGCATATTTTTGATAACTGTCACCTATTTTCACAAATGTCATGTAAAGAATGAGTTATAGAGCAAGTATGAGCCGACTTGTGATTTCAGGCTGCACGGTGTAATTAATGTGTGAACATAAGTGTTTGATTAGCTTTCCATGAATATGAGACTCTCACTTATTACAAGTAAGCTTATTGTACTGACTCAGCAGGCGGAACGGGGGCAGGCCTATACCTAATTCATATAAATGAGATCATGTGTGTACACTTGTTCGGTGGCGCCGATGAACCACATAGATTTGTTTCAATAACTATTACTAATTGGCTAGTACCACTAAAAGTGATTTTAACCCCTTTGATGACCAGAGGAGTGTGCAACGTATTTGCTTTGATAAGACTATATGCAGACTGAGTTTACATCCCCACTTTCTAGTAGTTTTTTTTTTTATATATATATTTAATTTTGCATTTCCTTCGGTTTACTGGTTTGGCATGCCATTGTCATATCCATACCCTTAAAGGGATAGTAATACTTTATTATTACTATCCCCCATATTGTAGGTATTTGTAAAATAATTTAATAGCCCCCAGGTCAGGGGAGGGCTGGCAACTTGTGGCCCGGGGGGGCAAATACAATCAAGCGGCCCATTTCTACTATCATTAGAGCCCACTCTCAAAGCCCACCTCCTTTTGTTAATTTTAAACGTGGCATTAATATCATGAAGTAAAGCGATCCCACATAGCTCACATTAAAGTGGGCTAAACTACTGATATTACAGATATTACAATTTAAGTATAGCTACACTGTTGATACTATAGAGCTTACAGTGGAAATGGGTTATGTAACTAGTGTAGCCTCATTTGGATTATAGCACCATTTCAATTGTAAGCTCTGTGGTATCAATAGTGTTGCTCCATTTATAGCAATAAGATGGCGATTAAGTGAGACAGTGGCCCACTGGCCCAGACATATGACCGGCCCAGGGGGCAATTGCCCCCCTGCCCCCCAGGCCAGCCCTCCCCTGCCCCAGGTTCATCTCTCAAACCTTTATGGTTTGAGAGATAACCGAAGGGAAAGTCCCCCCCCCTTCCCTGAAGTCAGTGTTGTACTGACTGCAGGGGAAGTCTGTCGTACGACAGGCTTGCGGCTCTGCAGCTGAGCCAAGATCCCATTAGTGAAAAAGAATTATTTCACTGAAACGGTCTTCTACATGTACCTGGGAACTTTCAAAATTGGCCCACTTTGAGATCTTTAAAATATTAACCCTTAAAGTTACCCAAAAGGTACTTTTCAGATGATAGATCCCTGATTGCCCTAACCAGGAGGTGTTCTTCTGCTGTAACGTACAGTATTCACTGAACATACAAAAGAGAAGCAGTACATTTCCCTCTGTCTTTCTGGTAGAAATGGCTGCAATTTAGGACCTAAAAAAGCTGTTATTGAGACCCTTGAGACCCTGAGATTTAGGTCAAAACTCTGAGTCTCAAAGTCAAACTCTGAGAATTTCCAGGTATGAATATGAACAATTATCTTTAGGAACAGTGGCATAATTAGTGTTTTAAGTGCTCTATGCAAACATTTTTTGGGAACCCTATCACAAAAATATATTCACACAGGGCTAACTAGAACATTTTGGATCCTGGGAAACATGGGACCCTCCTTGGATACTGGTTCCTGATGCAGCTGCACCCTCTGCTCCCTCTGTAGTTCTGCCTCTTGGTCATGATGTTGGTGCATCACCTACAGTCTGTGACTTCTGGTTTTTTTGAACTGGAGGTTTTGAAGTTCATCTCATTCAGAATTTAGATTGGTGCAAATATGAACACAAAAAAAATAAAAAATTGAATAGGTCATTATTTGAATAAGTTCCCTTCTGAGGACCATATTTTCAAAAAAGTGGAAACTTTGGTCTAAATTTAAATGGTATATTAGCATCTTTTTTATTTTTAAAAATATTTATTTGTAAAGTATAATATTGCTATTGAATCTTTATACTTTTAATTGGATTTTATGGAAAAAATATAAATGTAAATTAACAGCAACATTTTTTTGAGAGATTTCTGGCTTTAAAGCTGATGTAATTGTATTTTTTAATTCACATTTGATTTGTTAATTACTTATTTTGACAACACCAGCTTCAGCTTCAACATTATTTTTTATTGGAATATTAACTCTTTATTTTGATTTTACATATTCTGCAATGATATAATATGTACAATTTGACTATACGTTATTATTTTTTACACTGACTTGACCCTGACTGTGAGCTACTTGGAGTTTGTAGAGTGTTTTCTGGTTGAGTGTTGTACTCCCCCCTGCAGCACTGAATGATCTGCTGTATTGTTTATATTTTACAGTGGCTCTCATGTTCCTTGACAGAAATCCTCTGCAAAGAGATCTAGGGACTATAGCTCATTGTCAAGGACATAAAAAAAAATAGCTGAATGTAAAAAATAATAAAACATGTAGGCAATGTAACTGTGTATATTTTGTACTTCCAGAATATGTAAATTCAAAATAAAGGGTTACTGTTCCTATAAAACAAGTTTTTATGATGTTAAGTAGTATAAAATAATTTCTTCATCTCTCCAAAAATTTTCAGTTAAAGAAAAAAACTAATTTGATGCTACTAATGACATGTTAAATTTATTTTGCCCTTTGAACCAAGGCCCTTAGACTTTACACTTGATTATGGGAGCAAAATTAAGGTTGATGTAAGAAAGAGAGAGACACACACAATTCTGGTGCAAATCAATTGTATCATAGGGGTCAAATGAAAACTCCCAGCATCCCCAATTATTAAAATGGGACTTTTAACCCCCAGAATGCTAGAGAGGTAACCAATGCATTGCTTCGCAATGAGTTGTAGACCTCTCTATCATTCAAGGGTTTAAAAGCTCCATTTCTATCAGTGATAATTTATTTATCCCCCCCCCACCGGGCATTTGCTTAGTCCCAGAACAGCACCAGTTCTTGTTAGTGCTCAGCCTTAGTGAAATATCATTTTTCTTGGTGATTTCACTCTGACTATAAAGTAGGTGTAACTGAAAATGTAAGTTTTGTGTCATTGATCATAGATCATTTTTATGTCTGTTATAATCACGTAGCTGCACGCAAATCAGACACTAGGGCCTAACTGTATCATCCTTTGCACTGAGTTCCAAATCTTGGAAGTATGAACTCAGCCTGTCCTAACAGACCCAAACTACAGGTGTACAAGGCATTATCTAAATCTCCGCCTGCCAAATACACTTTATCAAGACTTATGAAAACTTCCACTTCATCTCTAAGGTTTAGTCTCACCATAAGGGGAATTTTATTTTTAAGAAGAGATTATGCGTAGGTCTTTCAAAGATCAACTACAGGCCTACATTATTATACATTGTAATGGCTTTTCCCTTTTAAGGAGCAACCACTTAAAGGAGAAACAAGCAATGTCTCATAATAATAACCCCCCACTTACCTTACCTTGGATGTGAAAGGAGAAAGGGATCTTAAAAATTAAAATAAAAAATAAATACTGATAAGTGACAGAGTAAGATAGGCAGGTAAAACAATCCATCTTTCCTGAGATGGCTGTCTGAGCCTCTACTGAGACACAGTGACAAATACACATATATAAATACTTCAAACATTCTAAACAGACAGGTGCAACTTGACATACTGTGTTAAATATACACACTTGCTCCTACATTTGGAAGGAAAAGTCAGACAAGCATATACCAAGGCTTAGTGGTACTTCACCAGATGCTGTGCACTCTATCCTTTATTGTAAGCTGCTGATTCTGAAACCAACGTGTTTGTCCTGTACTGTACTGCAAAAATTAACACTGAAGTCCATAGGAGAGAAAGCTGCTCAAATTTTGGCACTCAATACGAGTGTGTAGAGGCAGGCAGGCAAAGAGGGGGAGGTGCAGTTGATTGAACGTAGGAGCATTAGTTCTAACCAATCCTGTTATTGGTTAGGGTTATGGGTGTTACTGTGACTGACAGTGACAGACATACATTATTTACAGACAGACTAAACATCACTGTGGTGGGGGGGGGGGAGAAAAGGGAACTGGTGGCTAGGGAAGGAAAAAAAAAACAGAAGAGAGACTGGAGGACAAAAAAGAGAGAGGAAAAAAGACTGAGGGGTAAAAAGAGGTGAAAAAAGACTGGGGCACAGAAAGAGGAGATAACTCGGGGAGTAGGGAAAGAGTGGATAAAATACTGAGGAGGAGGGAAAAAGACTGGTTGAAGGGCTAATGGTGTCATGTAATGATGCATTGACATGCTACTTTCCTATACTTCATGGACTGGCACTCAACCGCATCTTTTCTTTAAAAGGATTTTACTGGCATTTTTTTAACGTTTTGGCTGAATCTTAAGCCTTGATGAAAAGACCCTACTGAGTTCCAGTCCATGAACTTTATATATATATATATATATATATATATATATATATATATATATATTTCTGTGTGTGTGTGTGTGTGTGTGTGTGTGTGTTGGGAGAGTGTGCATGTGTGGGAGTATTTGAATCTGAGAGTGTGTATGTGTGTATATAATAGATACGTTTAAATTAAAAAAAAAAAAAACAGCTCCTCAAAGAATTTACCACCTGGCCCCACAAACCCTAGAACCAGCCCTGACAGGCCACTAATGTAGTGTGCATCATCCCTTTGTTTGTATGTTGTCATTTAACAATGGGTTTTGAAACATAGGGCTGATTCAGTCAGGGCTGGTGCATGGATTTTTGCCACCCTAGGCAAAACCTAATTTTGCCACCCCTTGGCTCCACCCCTTGTGCCCTTCCCATTTATGCCCCGCCTCTGTATGTGTTTAAGTGTCAGTGTGTTCCCTATATCTGTCAGTTTGTGTGTGTGTTCTCTATATGTGTATGTGTGTCAGTATGTGTTCCCTGTATGTATATAAGTGTGTCAGTGTGTGTGAGTCTCTGTAAGGATATCAGTGTGTAAGTATGTGTCTGTGCTTCTCTATATGTGTATCAGTGTGACAGAGTGTAAATTCTCTATATGTGACTCTCCCCCCCTCTTGACTGTTGACCCCCCTTTGACTCTCTCTCTCCTTCTGACTCTTGATCCCCCTCTTGACTGCTGATCCCCCTTTGACTCTCTCTCTCCCCTCTCTGACTCTTGATCCCCCTTTTGACTGCTGATCCCCCTTTCACACTCTCTCTCCCAGTCTGACTCTTGATCCCTCTCCTGACTGCTGATCCCCCCTTTGAATCTCTCTCTCCCCATCTGACTCTTGATCCCTTTCCTGACTGCTGATCCCCCCTTTGACTCTCTCTCTCCCCTTCTGACTATTTATCCCCTCTTGACCCCCCTTCCACTTACTCTTCCGGTGCACTCTCTCCCCAGTGAGTACGTTTTGGTGCTCTCCCTTGTCTGGCTTTTATTAACCTTCCCAGTGCCAGAGGGGTATACAACGCATTGCAAAGCTATGCGTTGCGTACCCCTCTGGCACTGAAAGGGTTAATGTAGCACAGCGATGTCCGTTTCTCTCTCCCCCTCCGCTTCTTCAATCCTGGTCCAGGATTGAAGAAGCGGTGGGGGAGAGAGAAACAGGTATCGCTGTGTTACATTAAAAAAAATAGGCAGCCAAGAGTAGGCACGGAACTTTCGTTGTTTTTTTTTTTACTTCTGCAGTTTTGTAAGCGGTGGCGGGGGCAGATGCGCCCTCAGAGAATGTGTGCCCTAGGCCGGCGCCTACCTCGCCTATAGGTGGCGCCGGCCCTAGATTCAGTTGCAGGTGATAAATTCATCACAAGAATTTATATCAGAATTTTTTCTTACAGTCTGTGTGAATATTTGAAGAGACCAGAGATAAACTTATTATCACCTGCACTGAATGTAGCCCATTGTGTGTTTAGACGGTTTTTATGTTTCTTTTCCAGATGCAAATTTAAAGGGATAGTAATACTTCGTTTTAACTTTATTTTATTTTGTAGGCATTAAAAAAACATGAAGAACGATATAAGTCTTATCTCTCAAACCTTTATGGTTTATGAGATATTCACAAGCAAAGTTTCCCCTCCCGCCCCTTTTACCTAGTGTAAGCCATCTCTTCTCCCATGTGGATCAGGTTGTATGACAGGACAGATAACAGAAGGGGACAATCTTCTTTATATGAAAACAATGAAAGCCCTTCCCCCCTTGACAAGTTTTTCAGCTTTTTCCCTTATCTTAATTGAAGATTGTCCCTCTCTGCAGTCTACCTGGGCATCTCCCTTCTGATTTGGTTGAACGGGGGGGGGATACTTTGTTTGTGAATATCTCTTAAACCATAAAGGTTTGAGAGATAAGACTTATATCATTCTTCATGTTTTTTTAATACCTACAAAATAAAATAAAGTTAAAACGAAGTATTACTATCCCTTTAATTGATATCAGTTGTAGAGTTCTTTTCACTCAGAGAGTGTGCACTGTACATAACAAATGAGAAGTAACTTTTTGTACACAGTTAAGAGTTCACCCAGGGTCTCCTCTGGTAATTTAACTTGTAGATACAACAGTCCAATTTTTAAGTAGGCGTTAAGGAGATATTTTTTTAGGCACAATAAAGAAATCCAACCTGTCATTTAGTATGAATTATGGATACAAGCCTATTGCAATTCTTTATTGCTCCTTTAATCAACAGAAAGATAGCGCTGTCCTCATTACATTGATTCCCAATGCGCTGGCGAGCTTCCTAGCATCTAAGGGGTTAAAAAACCTCTCCTTAACATTAAAGGGATAGTAAAACTTAATATATATATATATTGAAATTTATATTCTAAGTTTTATCCTCCTGAGTAAAACAAGGGTACCCCCACTGCTGAAAGGTGTTTTATTTAAAACTTATTACAGTTCAGACTTTATTTTTTTTAAGTGCAGTATCACAGTGGCCTGAAATTGTACAGTGGCGCTGTTGCTAAACCATTGTATGGAGATCATGGCTCATTTGACCAGAGCTGTCTATAGGATGGTGTAGCAACATCCCTACTTTACAAGTTTAGGCCACTGCTATATTACACCTAAAAAATTCACGTCTGAGCTGTAATAACTCTTGGATAAAACACCTCTCAGCAGTGGGAGTACCCTCTTTTTACTCAGGAAGCTGTATATTTTTTTTACAAATTAAGTGTTGCTATCCCATTAACTATTACAATTAAGAAGAGGTTTACACATTGAATAAAATGCCCTATCTTCCTCACATCTTACATGTAACATCCCTATAAAGTAGCCCATCCACATGACTTGAATGCAATAAAAAAAGGTGCGATTCTGGAGCAAACCAACTGCAATAAAGGAGGCAATGAAAATTTGTACTGGAGACCTCTCTAGGACTCAATGGGTTAAAATCCCCATTTAGTTTAGTTAGTTTGCTGTACAATTGCACCTGTTAAACTTGACAAATAAGCCCCTTTGTTCCATGCATCTATGTTTTACTTCTATTTTCTATTAACCCTTTGAGTGCCAGAGGGGTACGCAACATATTTCCGAGTAATACCATCCTGGCATTCAAAGGGTTAAAGGATATTTTGTAGAAGAAGTATGAGTGCCTTTTATTAGAACAAGACTAATGAAAAAAAATGCTATTCCCACATTTCATGCAAAAGAAGCCTGGCCGTCAGTCTCAGAAGAAGTAGGATTTCTTAATAATGTGGTACTTACGCTGGATAATAGTATTATTTGTAAGCTTATCCCTATATCAGGGCTCAAAATTTCCACTCACCACTAGCCAATGGCGAGTGAAAATTCAGCCCTGGCGAGTAGAAATTCAGCCCTGGTGGGTATGTAATGGCTTGCAGTAGAGAGTAACTTTTCAGGTCTGGCTATTAGCCTCCAGCAAAGGACTTAAAATTATAAGCCCTGCCTATATGACTAATTATTCGGGTGGGGGCTTTATTTGGTATGATAGTTCTGCTTTAAAGTCTCACTCTACTTTAGCAATAACTTGCTGTGTCCCCACTATAAGAACAGAGGAGTATGTATTCTGTACTCATCCTATATAATAATCCGCTAAATAGTTTGTAACGATGCAGTCATGCCCAGTAGAGACTGCCCATGACGAGGCTGATACAGAGTAGGGCACTCCGAAGTCACACCGGAGGTCTGACTTAGAGCGTCCAGCTCTGTATCAGCCACGGCGCGGGCAGTCTCTACTGGGCATGACTGCACCACGACCGTCCGGCACTGTGGCCCGTGTACATGGCTCTTCTAATAGTTATATTATGTTCTGCTGAGTAAAACAACTATGATTCAACTGAGGTAGATGCCTTAAAGTGATAGTAATATTTCAAAATAAAAGCAGCTCTAATTAATCATCATAGTATTTGGACTTTGGTGAGTGTTATTTCAGTTCTGTCAGAGTTGTAGTTCAAGAGTAATTCAATGATAAAGTATCCCCTCCCACCCCTTTTACTGATGTAACACTGTTCAGCCAGAGCAGAGGGACAATCTTCAATTAAGATAAGGGAAAAACCTGAAAAACTTGTCAAGGGGTGCAGGGCTTTCATTGTTCTCATAGGAAGAAGATTGTCCCCTTCTGCTATCTGTCTGGTCTATGGACTGGATTCCACATCTGAGAAGAGATGGCTTACACTAGGTAAAAGGGGCGGGAGGGGAAACTTTGCTTGTGAATATCTCTTAAATTTTAATGGTTTGAGAGATAAGACTTATATCGTTCTTCATGTTTTTTTTAATGTCTATGAAATAAAATAACGATAAAACGAAGTATTACTATCCCTTTAATGAACATGTATCACAGTGCAAACTTGTATTTGTTTGTTTTCTTGTGGCCATATGGTGCTGTTTGCAGTGTTATGGATGCTCCATATGACCACAATTTCTTACAAAAATGCAAGTTTTCACTCAGGAGGGAGAATACCATTTTTTTCTCTGCAATGCATTGCGTACCCCTCTGGCACTCAAAGGGTTACTATATCAAGTTTATATTTTGACCTGTTCTGGTTGCAGCCACGTTCTGGACAGAAGCACATTAACAAATCTCTCCCCACCTGCTGCTAAACCATTGGATGGAGAAGCTGATCGAATTCGTTTAGAATGGTTAACCCTTTGATTGCCAGAGGGGTACGCAACGTATTGCTCTGCAGTCCGTTGAGTACCCCTCTGCAACTCAAAGGGTTAAATAAAAACATAGATTTCAGGCTCTTCTGGGAAGTTGTTCTGTTCCAGACATGAATTGTCTTTGGCATAGCTGTTAGTGTGGAATGGACGGTGTGGTTTGGACATGGGTGCAGAAGTGGATGTTCTGTATTTGCATTGTGAGTGTGACTAAAGTGAAAAAAGGGAGAAAAAATCTACAAATGGGTGGAGGCTGAATTCTACCCTGGAATAAAGTCATCTGAAAGAGAAATAGGGCTAAAAAGGCAAACTGCATTTGAACTCAATGCTGAGTGTGCTTGGAATGATACAAGTGTATCTGTTTAAAGGATAAGTAAACTCTTATTATGAAATATATGCATTTTAAGACGTTTCCTGCTGAATAAAATAAGGGTACTCCCGCTGCTGGGAATGCTTCATTATAAACATATTACAGCCCAAACTATTGTCTTTTATACTAACCCACTGAATGCTAATGAGCTCACCAATGTATTGCAAATCAGTTCACTGCAGATGTAATATCCGAGGGATTAAACCGAACCTATCATCTTGATATACGCTAGTTAATTTTAAAGAGAATTAAAAATTGCCTATACGTGGTGCAAGCTATGTGTCTGTAATATAATTAGGATTTGAGAAATGAACCATTATTTGTTGGTGGCACAGTATGGCACTTTAAAGTGATAGTAAGAAAAGTTTCCCCTCCCGCCCCTTTTACCTAGTGTAAACAATCTCTTCTCAGATGTGGAATGCAGTCCATAGACCAGACAGATAAACAACAGGGGACAATCTTCTTCCTATGAGAACAATGAAAGCCCTGCCCCCCTTGACAAGTTTTTCAAGTTTTTCCCTTATCTTAATTGAAGATCATCCCTCTCTGCAGTCTACCTGGGCACCTCCCTTCTGATCTGGCTGAGCAGTGTTACATCAGTAAAAGGGGCGGGAGGGGGATACTTTATCATTGAATTACTCCTAAACTACAGCTCTGACAGAACTGAAATAACACTCTCCATGGCCCAAATACTATGAAGATTAATTAGAGCTGATTTTATTATGAAACATTACTATCACTTTAAGTTAATTAATAATTTTTTGTGCTGGGCCAATATAATCATACACTATGCAATGAATGAATCTAGGCAGAGCCCATTCACTGGAAGAATAATCTTGTAAATCCTTTGAAGACTGAAGCTTCTACCAAAGGGATATGCTGCATATCCCCCTGGCACTCAAAAGGTTAAAAATTAAAGAAAATGGTGCATCCTACAAAGTGCCACAATGATCCACCAAAACGTAAAGGTTCATTTCTCAATAAACTATTTATTTTACAATAAAAAATGTCTAGTACAGCATGTAGACAGGGTTTTAATTCTCTGGAAAATAAACTAAATGTGTTTTATGGTCACAGGCCCCCTTTAAAACTGAAGAAACAGTGCCATCTGATATTCAGACAGCCATCTTGTGTCCAGTGAGTTATTCTATTGCATTGGTTTACCTATACATTCTATAGACTTAGCTATCGTTGTCTGTAGTCACAAACGTCTCTACACACTATATTTGCTGAGCAGCAAAAGGGAAATATATCTTGTAACAGCAGGGGAGGGCTGGCAACTTGTGGCCGGAGGGCAAATACGATCAAGTGGCCCATTTCTACTATCGTTTGAGCCCACTGTCCCAGCCCACACCCTTTTGTTAATTTTAAAAGTGGCATTAATATCATGAAGTAAAGCAATACCATGTAGCTCACAGTAGAAATGGACTACACTACTGATACCACAGATCTTATAATTTAAGCAAAGCTACACCATTGATACTATAGAGCTTACAAGGGAAATACATTATACTACTAGTGTAGCTTCATTTGGATTGTAGCTCTGTGGTATAATTTGTGTAGTTCTGTTTCAGGTGGAAGCGCTGTGGTATCACTAGGACAACTTGACTTATAGCAACAACATGGTGATTAAGTGAGGCAGTGACGCACTGGCCCAGACATATTGCCGGCCCAGGGGGCATTTGCCCCCCTGCCCCCCAGGCCAGCCCTCTCCTGTGTAACAGCCAGTTACTAAGTGATACCTTTACCACACCTCCCAACATTTCAAATTGCCAAAGAGGGACACTTGTGTTTTAGGGGGTGTTGCTGAGGACATGGCTGGTGGGCGGGGTATTACCAGGAATTTTTAGGCTATTTCATGACCCAATGATACCTCCTTGTGTAACCTAATAAATGACTTCTAACAAGACCAAATTATTTTATTTACATAGACTAATTTATAAACACATATACTGACATTTAAACAAACAATAATTTGATACAATTATATACACTCCAAGTAATCTGATCTCCTAAAAAGAGGGACTACAGGGTGGGAAAGAGGGATTTGGGTCTAAAAAAGGGACTGTCCCTCCTAAAGAGGGACACTTGGGAGGTATGCTTTACTAGGGATTGATTTACATTGACATTGGTGATAAGGAATTCACTTCCAGGGGAATTTAAATGTATAAGCAGCTTACATGAGTGTTTAATATCTAATGTATTTTGCATTCAGCTTTCAAACCTACCTGAAGAAGACATGTAAGTTGTCTTGAAAGCGGGCATCATAGATTTACTCGGTTAGCACTTTTACTCTAAGGGCGAGATGTTCAGAAAGTGGTGGTAACTGAAATTGTCTGTAATCAGAATAAAAAAGTTCTTACACCATGATCCGTCAATTCTCAGACATGTTTCCGTCATTTCTTGCACCCAATTCCGCCATCTCCGTCGAAGGGAAAAAGCTGTCTTAAAAGTGGGTGTGGTTTAATCTACCATCATATTTTAAGGTATTTTCAGAAAAAAAATATTCGTTTGAACGTAATTTTTATGTCTGATTAACGTCATTTTTTCCCAACATAAAAAAAAGGTCTAAACTTGGAGAAGAAAAATTAAAATACCGAGAAGCAATTTTTCATTTCAAAGACAAAAAAAGTCTTTGTTTCTTTGAAAAGTTTCATTTTAAAGACGAAAAAAATGTCTTTTTTCTTTGAAAATATTAGTTTCAAAGACAAAATCAAAGACAATTTTTAAGATCAGAATTTTTAACGGCAATGTTCAATGAGATCTTCTTACCGTCATTTTTAATTCTTTAGATGAATTTTCAAACGTGGCGGATTTACTTCTGAAAACATTGTCTTTCTTTTACCACCAACTCATGATCCGACTAGTTTTTCATTATGACGACTTTTTTTAACATCTCGCGATCAGTCTCCTGCTTATTGTACAGGAAATATGGTGCCACCTTTTCCCTATATTTCATTCTATGGGAGAAGTGATCCACTGACTATCGTTCCCAATAGAATGTGATAGTAACTGACTGTCCCACCATTTTGTGACCGTTAGAACTGTAATAACTTTTGAATTAAGCACCTGAACTAAAAGTAGTCTTGTTGTTCTAGGGAAAAAAAAAAACAAAACTTACAATATAAGATTTTTTTCATAATAAAACTTTTCCAATCCTGTAACCGATAACCAAAAGGGGGAAAAGTCAGTGGAATAAGAAACAGAAGACTGAGTGCCACAGGAATGTGAAACCTATTGCCAAGCAATAATGTTCTTGCCCCTCTGGCACCGAGAGGGCTAATATTTTCCCACAAAAGAATCGGCACTATCAACATGCACTGTCCGGTTATTTATAAAATGTAATGAACTGTAAAGAAATGGAGCCAGTTCTTGAGTGTTAAAGGGACAACAACATTTAAAAAAAAAAACCTCTTTATTAATATAAACTGAATTATTCTCCCCACTCCACAGTTTCACTTACCCCAGAGCAGGACTTTTCCAACTATCTTACGGGGTTAACCCTTTGGGTGCCAGAGAGGTATGCAGCGCATTGCAGAGCAATGTGATGCATACCCCTCTGGCACTCAAAGGGTTAATGAAGACTTGGAAAGTTGATCAAAGTCTTCACACTCAGCCATGTTCGTTCTCTTCTTCTGGAATGTTCAGGAAGGATTTAGTGTTATGAGGTCACATTAGGGTTGCCACCCAGCTGGTATTTTACCTGCAGGCCGGTAAAAATTGGCATCTGTCCAGTGTTAAGTCTATGGAGGGTATGCCATGGCCGGTATTTTTTTGAAGAAAAGGTGGCAACCCTAGGTCACATCCTGTCCCACACTTCCTTAGCTTAAAGTTGTGTGTGGAATTTGCAAAAAGTTGTAAAGATGTCCATACCATGATAAAACTGAAAATATACACTGTATGTGCTATTGTTCAACAGGCTGGGTGAAACAATTTTTCCCTGCATTCCTCACTTCCTGGTTGGGAGATTTTTACTCTATAAGGCACAGCAGGAAGAGTAAGGAGTGCAAGAAAAATTGCTTCCCCCAGCTTGCTGAGGGACAAACACATATTCCTTATAATATAATGGCTTGAGAAGGTTTTGTGCCGGGAAGAAACATTGCTGTAGAACACAGATATTTCTGGGTCAATCCAACTGCATTATAGGGATAAAAACATTTCTGTTTATTTAAATGGGAATTTTAACTCCTTGAATGATAGGGGGTCTTGAACACATCGAGAAGCAATGCTTTGGAGACCTCTCTAGAATTTTAACTTGGCGCCACTTTCTGCATTTTAGCAAGGTTGGTGAAGGGTTTGTTTTACACCTAACGAAGGATATGATGCCCCAAAATGTTGTGTATTATAGTGTTTTAAATACAGATGCTCAGTAGAGCTTAAATGTATTTTTGTCTGCAGATACCACTTTTTCTTTTCCTGCCCGGTCTAGAGTGGTGTGCTAGGGTAACAACAATTCACAAGTCCTACAGTGCTGCTACTAGAAAACTGTGTCATATGGTCTTTATATCTATATAATCAGCTGCACTGAAAACCTGCCCACACTGCATACTTGCCGGTGGGCAAGATTTTCCATGGCAGTATACATCAGTGCAGGCTACTCACACCTTTTATGTTTCAGTAGTCAATGGAGTCATCATTTTGGCCTAGTAAATAGCTATCCTACAAGCATGCTGTAACCACCTCACGTGTAGTGGGACCACACCAGTAGCTATATGGTGTGTTTGTGTGTATCAGTTGCCAACCCATACTTTGTGAGCAAGTACCATAGAGGTGTGCCACCTGTTCTACCACTGCCACAAATATTAGACAGCTGCCCCTAAGACACATTAATTACGTTATGTAATTATGAAAATGTGTTCTGAAACTGCTGCTGATGGTATAATCCCTTTGCTTACTTCTTTTTCACTATGCTTTCTACTAGTTTTTTTACCCTACTCTTTTCTCTCTCATCCTCCACAATGCAAGCCTCCACTCTATCTATATGTATATCTGTATATTTGATAATGGAATCATATTCCTCAGAGAGTTGCTGCATATGTCTTGGCAGAAATTCATCAAAGTAGCAAGAATGAATTTCTCATTGCTTTTAATGAAAACTATGTGCACATCTTCATACCTCCCAAGTGTCCCTCTTTAGGAGGGACAGTCCCACTTTGGCATCCAAATCCCTCTTCCCTCTTTCCCACCCTGATGTCCCTCTTTTTATGATATCAGATTGTGTGGCATGTATATAAGTGTATCATACTGCTCTACAGTATTAAAACTCACATTAATGTTTGTTTAAATGTCAGTATATGTGTTTATAAATTAGTCTGTGTAAATAAAATAAATTGGTCTTGTTATAGGTCATTTAATAGGATATACAAGAAGGTGTCAATAGGTCATGAAATAGCCAACAAATTCTTGGTAATGCCCCACCTGCCAGCCACACCCCAGCATCACCCCCTAAAACACAAGTGTCCCTCTGTGGCAATTTGAAATGTTGGGAGGTATGCATCCTGCTCAAAGCATATCAACATTCACTAGTCTGTTCATATCTGTGTTGTTGTTATTATAAGATTCATCAGCCATGCTCCTCAGTATTTTGTACAGTAAATATATCAGTGGAAGAATCTTGGCAATTCCTGCCTCTACATGGCTAACCAGAAAGGTGGCCTCCTCTAAAGTTTTCAGCAGATTACATAGGTCACATATTAGTTGCCATTGACCAGCTTACAATGATGCTCCCCCCAAGGCTTTCCAGTTTTGTATTGTATGCACACTAATGGTCTTATTCTGCTTATACAAATGCTCTAGCATATACATTGGTGAATTCCCCTTGGTAGGGACCTCCATTTTAAGCTGTGATGGTGCAGGTTGTTAGTCTCTTGTATGGAATATAAAGAATTGCGAGCACTGTAGGAGGCACAGATTTGGCAGGTGGTATTTAGCATCTGTCTGAAGGTTTTGGAGTCTGAGAGGAAACTGGTCACAACTAAATTTATGAAATGGGCAAAGCAGGGTACAACAGTACAACAAGGCAGCTATTATGCTGGAGCTATTATCAGCAGACATAAAACCAGCTTTCAAGGAGTGTGGTATAAGCCTGTATCCTTTTAAAATGTCGCACACTATTGTGCAACCAACTAAACAGCGCATTAACCATGTTGCCAGGATGAAAAGGGCAACATTAGAATCTTGTCCACATCAAAAGGGCGAGATTCTCACGTTGCGGGCTTAAGTGTCACATGCTGTACTTCTCACAGAATCAAAAAAATTGGATACTTTCCATAGTAGCCAGCAGTGCTACAATTCCCAATTTTTGTGTGTGTAAAGATTATCTGTATTCATCAGACTGTGTAGAAATAAATTAGAATCGAAGTAATGTGCAAATATTTACTAGAGAATACACATGATATTTGAGCTGGGCACTATCAAGCCAGAACAGTTTTGTGTTCTGTCTCCTTCCCCTTAGTGTCCGTGGCTTATAATAACAATAACAAAAATCAAAGACACAAGCGCGCAATACAGATGGTGATTTGATTTTTTTTTTAATTATTATTATGAGCTGCTGACACTGAGGGGAAGGACAGCGGTAGTACCCACAGAACTATTCTGGCTTGACGGCGCCCAGCTCAAATATCACCAAGGTATGTTTATGGTCATGTATATTCTCCAGTACATATTTGTGCACTACTTCACTTCTAATTTATTTCTACACAGTCTGATGAATATGGAGTATCTTTACACACAAAAAAGAACCAGCTGATTTAAAAGAAGGTATAGTACTGCTGGATTGGATGGGAATTGTAGCACTGCTGGCTTCTATGGAAAGAATGCAATTTTTTATTCTATGGGAAGTACAGCACTGCTAGATTCTATGGGGTGATATGTTTATTTTCATGCGACGCTTAAGCAAACGACATGAGAATCTTCCCCTTTTGATGCTCATGCCTCATGTCACCCTTTTCATCCTGGCGACATGGCTAATGCTCTGTTTAGTTGGTCTCATAATAGTGTGCAACATTTTGATAGTGAAACTGTATAAGCCATTCCTCTATCACCTGCTCTAGTTTATTTAACACATGCATGGCTTTGTGAGATTGTCTCTCAAAGCTTTTTCATGCACAAAGTGATGTGCTAATAATATGGGCTACCCTGCTACTGTCCTTTAATAATACTAACAGAACCAGAAGCAACATTACTAGCTGTAACCTAATTCTACAAGCTGTTGCTGTCCAGTGGAGGGAGGAAAACCCAGTGACCAGTGATAGTCATATAGTCTATAGTCTGGCCGTTGTCAGGTGAATTTTCTTGCCGTATGAGGTTTCTAGGCCTTTGCCAACCACACTAACCACTTGCTTATACAATTCTGGCACAGCTGTCCTTAAAAATAAATGCGGCTTGGGATATGACAGCAGGGTGCAAACCATTACAACATTTCTTTAAAATGTATTTTTTTTACAAAACAATAAGGCTGCATGTCAACTGTCAACACTTGGCAACGTTGCCATTCCACAGGCGTACTTTGGGATTAATTTTGTGAAGTTTTGACTCCTTCACAAGAACTCAATGAGTGTGGGTTGGCAGTACACATCAGAAGAACTGTGTAATTGTATTGCTTTAACAACATGACTTGTGGTAGTGTTGGTAGTGGATGAATGTGTGACCCTTGTCATCTTGTCCGACAAACTCAGAGTCATATTCCTCTGCGTTTGGCATTTGAAGGACAGCAGCAGGAGCCGTAGAGGTTACTACAAATGAAAGAAATCTTGGCACGCTCTCTGGCAAATCTATCACACTTCTATTATGTGTCCCAGAACCCTGGGTACTTTTAAGAGAACTTCTGCTGCTGTTAGTTGTGACACCTATGACATGTTTCAGTGTGCCACCCAGTTAGACCTGTGGTTTTGCTTCAGGTGGTAACTCAATGAGGATGTGCCAAGGTGTGATCCTGCTTTCCCTGCTTACATGCTTCTTGAACAGACAACAGATAGCAACATGTTTGGCTTTTGGATCGTGAATGAAGTATGTTCATACTGTAGAATTCATGGACTGAAGGGTTCCTAAGGGGATACTACAACTATTACTGGGTCTAGGTGTTGGTAAGTGTCAAAGGTGCTGCGCTTCCAACAGCATCAGAAGCACTCGTCATAGTTAGGATGTTGGCTGTTTATGATGATCTGTGTTGCTACTTATGTAACAATAGTGTATAGCTAAGTGGGGGCTGGACTTGGAAGCAGTGAGAATGTTGATGATGACCGACAAGATGATTGTGTATTTCTAGGTGTCTTTACTTGTCCAGAGTCAGGCTCTCTAAATGATCTCTCAGAGAGTTTATAAACATGTACAGTGCTACTTTTCAGTGGTGGGAGACTGAGCCTTTTCCTTTCAGCTAATTTTATGGCCATGTCATAATTTCTCTCACTTTTAACTTCATCTGTGCCTAAAGAAGAGGAGGGATATGTTCTAGAGCAACATCATCATCAATAATTAGGTAATCCTCAGTATCGCCTGCCACTTCTTCCCCATTACTGAAGTCCTTAATGTCTTTTTTACTTTTCCCCTTCCAGGGATTTTCAGAATGCACTATTAATTTCAGGACAGGTGTTGTACTTGTGTGCCTCACTGTCAGATGCCATCAGCACTAGAATGCGACTCGTTGTCAGTGTTTTTAACCCCTTAACGACCCTTGACGTACCAGGACCGTCAAGGGTAAATTTGCTTTAAGGACCAGTGACGGTCCTGGTACATCAAGAGTTAAATGTTAGCAGCGCGCCGCCGTGCACGCTGCTACCATTCAATCCAGGCTGAGACTGAGCAGTCCAGTACCGGACCGTTCAGTCTCAGCCTTGGTCCATTGTGCCAGGTCATGTGATCGCTGCGTCAGCGATCACATGTACCGGCATTCTAAAAAAATTACTGAGGCAGTTCTTCTTACTGCCTCTAGTGTCTCCTCTCTGCTAATGCGTCCCTTACATCAAAGTAAGGGACACAGAAGCAGGGAGGAGACACCTAGTGGAAATACAAAATACAGCAGCTGGGGGTGTTAACCCCTTCACTGCTGGTGTAGGAGGATGGCTAAATGCAGGTCAATTTCTGACCTGCTAAATACACTTTTTTTTTTTTTTTTTAAATAAAAACAACACACTTTTTTTTTTTACAAATAAAATATTTTATTTAAAAAAAAAAAACATCTCAAGAAACAAAATTGGAAGTGTGATTGTTGTGGAGTCATGTAATACACTTACACACACCGCCAAATGTAATGAACAAAAAAGTGGGAAAATAGGGTGGGAAAAAGGGACATGGGGATTTTCACCCAGGGGGACAGTGGCCACTTTAAACTGCGCATTTTGTAGGTATGACTGACTATTCATACCTTTCATGCAGTCTCCATAAAAATTTAACCCTTTGCGCCCAATTGATCCCCAGAGAAAAACAAAAATGATGGGTTTTTTTACATTTTTTTTACCCTTTTCTTTAATTTTAATAAAGTAAATGGTGGGTTATCCATATAAGTGGGGTATCAAAGGAAAGCCCTATTTGTTTGTAAAAAAACAGTATATAATTTATGGGGGTGGAATAAAAGCCTAAGAGGGAAAACACTGTTGAACAAAGACATAGTCAAAAAGGTCAGAATTGCTCCGGTCCTTAAGTCAAATCCACCTCTGATTTTCCCGGTCCTTAATGGGTTAAATGGTTTCAAAATACTGCTGCTGATGGTGGTGGTGATGGAAAAGAAACTTTATATGTTATTTTCAGGAGATGATGGCTTGTCATTGTTTACTGCACATGCTACAGCAGCCAAGGCTGCAGTTAGTTTTTGGACTACTACTTTACTAACACTTCTCTGCACTTTCCCTTTCCTCCTATGTTGCCTGTGATAATTTTATGAACATTATCAAAGTATTGTGGGTCTTAAAGGGATAGTAATACTTTGTTTTATCTTTATTTTATTTTGTAGACATTAATAAAACATGAAGAATGATATAAGTCTTATCTATCAAACCTTTATGGTTTGAGAGATATTCACAAACAAAGTTTCCCCTCCCGCCCCTTTTACCTAGTGTAAGCCATCTCTTCTCAGATGTGGAATGCAGTCCATAGACCAGACAGATAACAGCAGGGGGCAATCTTCTTCCTATGAGAACAATGAAAGCCCTGCCTCCCTTGACAAGTTTTTCAGGTTTTTCCCTTATCTTAATTGAAGATTGTCCTGCTCTGCAGTCTACCTGGGCACCTCCCTTCTGATCTGGCTGAGCAGTGTTACATCAGTAAAAGGGGCGGGAGGGGGACACTTTGTCATTGAATTACTCTTGAACTACAAGTCTGACAAAATTTAAATAACACTCTCCAAAGTCTAAATACTATGATGATTAATTAGAGCTGCTTTTATTATGAAACATTACTATCCCTTTAATAGTACATAACACAACTGATTGCAAGTGATATCTTCTTCCCCTTTACAAAATACTCTATCATATTCATAAAGTCTCTGTCTCTTCTAGTATCAGCCTTAGTCATGGCTCTTGTCAGGCTCCCTGTCACCTATCAGTCACATTTCCTTTTTTTGTCCCTATCACTGGCTGCAAAAAAAAAAAAATACACTCCTGTGCAAATGCTTTTCCCCCCTTGTCTGTACCTAATGTAAAGAGTATTTCAGCTTCTGCTTTCTGTCTTTTTCTCAATGTCACTGCAGTCTTGATTTTTTGTGCAGTCCGGATGACGATAGACTTTACTAAATATGCTGGCCCCTCTTCTTCTGGCTGTTGTAGGAGTCAGTGTCAGTTGAACTTGTCTATCTATTCAGTGTCTTTGCAAATTATTCTGTCAGTAAGTCAGTCACAGAGGCTCAGGAAGGAACTTGAATCACTTGCCTGTCTCTTTTCAGTCAAACAAGATTTTGGGTAGCTATCCGCTCTCCTTCACCCCCCCCCCCGAGTCCCCCAGATGCCCATGAAACACAGTTCCTCAGATTCACTAGCACAGAGACCAAATTGCATACCTAAAAGAATCCCTAAACTAAACTCTAACTCTGCTTTATTTGCATATATTCTCTAGCTCCGAAATTGTGCTGCTTTCTCTCACTATCAAACACAGAATGACATGGTACTGGCACCTGATGCCCCTTTTATACTATCCTGGTGAGAAATGAAAGGAAACTTTAGATGTGGTGGAGAAATTCAGTCTTACCTCTGATTACAAAGTAATGATCAAGGTGATAACAATCAGAAAAACTTCCCATATGCCAGTTTTGCTTTCTTCAGTCTAGAGCAAAAAAACTCACCCATCCCTATTACCATGTTGTAGTCTACTAAGTCACAGTAGCAGAGTGAGGACGGTAAGGAAATTGTTTCCCTCGGCTTACTGAAAAACAGTGTATACAATAATATACAATGGGCCGTATGCATGAAAGAAAATGGAACCATTCAGGGGCAAAGTGTTCCCTAGAACAGTACCATTTTCTTTGGTAAATAAGACTCAGTATCATATATGTTAAAGGGGAACTACCACCCGACACAATCTTTACCTTCACTAAGTCCCCATCTTGCGACTAGCTGCTTAGTAGCGCTAGTCGACAGAATAATTGCCTTATTTAATAGATTTCTCCTCTCTCCCATGGCTGACAGGCCGGACGGAGCACGGACATCTTGCCATTGTGACGTCCAGGCGTCTGCGCTGTCAGTCATAGCCGGAGCCAAATGGCTCCTAGCAACACCTCCTAGACCTGGCTGGGACTGACAACGCAGGCGCAGACATCACAATGGCAAGATGTCCGCGCTCCGTCCTGCCTGTCAGCCATGGGAGAGAGGAGAAATCTATTAAATAAGGTAATTATTCTGGTGACTAGCGCTACTAAGCAGCTAGTCGCCAGATGGGGACTTAGTGAAGGTAAAGATTGTGTCGGGTGGTAGTTCCCCTTTAACCCTTATGGATCCTGGGAGTGCCCAGCACAATGCTAAGCAATCTGTTGCATCCATCTGGTCCTTAACCATTTGAATGCCAGAGGGATATGCAACACATTGCAAAGCAATGCGCTGCGTACCCCTCTGGCACTCAAAAGGTTAAAGAGCTATGTTCTATCATAGTATAGGGACTTTAAAAGGGCACTATACCTTAATTATTTTAAACATATATGTGATGGGGCTTTGCCTATAGAGTAAAACAAGAATACTCCGAATGCACAGAGATCTTTATTTCAAGAGTTATTAAGGCAATAAGCATATTTTCCTGATAGCTTGAGTTCATGACATTTTGCAGACAGGGGGTGCTGTTGCTATAACAGACTGTGAAAAGCTGAATGTCGCAGACAAACACTTCCCATAGATAAATGTAGTAACAGCTCCTCCTGGCTGCAGCACATCTTGAATTCAAGTTAGTAGAAAAATGCCAGGTTATCTTTTTAATACCTTCTGAAAGAAACATCGCCAAGTATTGGGAGTACTCATGTTTTATTCTATAGCAAAACCCCTACAACATATTTATTTTCATAAATAGGGTATACTGTCTCTTTAACATACGTGCGAAAACACACAAACACACAATGGCGAGGGAATATATGTATGTATATGTTGCACTTTAGTGTTAGTATTACTTTAATGATTTGAGTGCCGGGAGTGTGCAATGTAAGCCTCTCTAGCACCCAAGGGGTTAAAGAGGAGTGTGCAGCGAAATGTAAAACAGTGCCTTTCGTACTCCTCTGGCACTCAAAGGGCTTAAACTTGCATGAGTCTTATTTCAGAGTACCAACAAACCTAAGCGAGGATAGGGTTGCCACCTTTTCATCAAAAAAATACCGGCCATGGCATTCCCTCCATAGACTTAACATTGGACAGATGTCAATTTTTTACCGGCCTGCCAGTAAAATAACGGTTGGGTGGCAACCCTAAGCGAGGAAAGAAATTGTACTCAACTACAGCATCCTGCCAACAAGGCCTCTCTCTAGCCCAGGGCTGTACAACATGATATCCACTAGCTGCTGCCTCACTACAACTCCCATCATCCCCTGCCAGCCAATGGTAGTGTGGCAGCAGCTACAGGACTCATTCTGTCTACCTCTGCTTCAAGCCCTTTGTAAAGAGGCCAAGTTTATGTATTTATTATTTATTCTTTATTACTACCAAAAGTACATTCTTCATCTATTTCTATAAATGCCAGTACTAGCACTATTTTAAAGTCAATGTAAGCTTTTTACATTGTTTCCCTAGTAAAATCAATAGCAGGAATGTGAGCAGCAAATTGAAGCAAGCTTTCACAGTGCAGTGCGCCTCATGAATGACAGAAATGGGTTATCCTGGAGCAAACCATCTGTATTATGGGAAACAAAAAATCATATGAATTAAGTGGAGATTATTACCTTTTTGATGCTGGTGGGGACTGCAGTTTATTGATTTGCAATGAGCTAGTGCTCTTTATAGTATCTGAGGGTAAAAGCTCCATTAAATAAATGAGAATGTTTATTTTACTGTAAAAGCTCTTCATGATGTACTTGAAAGAGAAATCTCAACGCATTCTTCCCGGTAAAACATTTTTTAAATAAATACATTTTTCCCCATAATGCAGTTGGTTTGTCTCATAACTGCACCACTTTCCCCCTGTCACATGGCCCAAAGATTTGCATTTGCTGGCGGATGTGGGGAACTGTAGCCTGAAAACCGCTGCAGAGCCACAGCAGATCCGACATCGGAACATGACCCACTGAGTGTTTTGCACAAAAGATAAGAGGAGCAGTTCTGGAACAAACCAGTTGCACCTTATGGACAAATAAGCATTCCCATTTCCATACCTGGGAACTCTCTGGATCTGCCCCAGGAGATGATTCTCCAAAAGTGATGAGTTTCTTCTCTTTCCCACCTACTTCTGCTCCTTCCCACCCTGTTCTGCCCACTTCCCATCTACTTTATGATATGCAGATGACCAAACCACGCCCACCAGATTAAGCCACACCCCTTTTATAACACAAATCGTGTCATTTACATCCCCTGTCCAGCAGCACATGAGCCCTCTCCAGGTGGTTCAAAGAGAAGATGTTTCCAGGAATGCCCATTGCTTTATATGAGGCTTTTGCATGGATACCTCTCTAGTATTCAATGGGTTACAAGGCTCATTTAAAGGA
The DNA here is from genome assembly GCA_037306005.1 of Rhinophrynus dorsalis. Lineage (NCBI taxonomy): Eukaryota > Metazoa > Chordata > Amphibia > Anura > Rhinophrynidae > Rhinophrynus > Rhinophrynus dorsalis. The sequence goes on along the minus strand of CM074723.1, from coordinate 435,673,511 downwards.
GCAATAAAAACCATACATATTAGGGCTGAGTAAAGCAAGGGAACCGACACAGAATTATTACAGTTTAAACTGTTGTTTGTTTTTTTTACATCAATAGCATCCTCTATTGGTAAAATATGTTGTTACAGTCTATGGGAGAAGTGGGTCACTGACAAGTTCTCTGTAGAATGCAATAGAAACTTCTGAGTCTTCCCTGACCGTCCAAACTGTCAGGAAGTAAATTAAAGCTGATTTTTTTAACTGTTTTTTTTTTTTATACCTTTTTAATAAAACAATAGACAGCAGTGATAGTACTCTTGCTTTACTCAGTAGGAAATACCCTATAATATATTTTCATAAAAAATTACTTTTCCTTTAAATCAGTGGGTGTTTTGGGAAGTTTTATTTGTCTCCTATGAATTGTTCCTCTTTGCATTGGTGCGGAAGATCCTTTATTCTTGCATTCATGTGCTTTCCTTGCATAATATGTTACATTATTAAGATCCCTTTATATATTTAAAGAGATAGTAATGTTTCAAGATAAATGAACCTTTGTTCATTTTTCATAGTTCTTCAACACTCAAAAGCGTTATTACAATGCTGTAAGCTGTCTAGTTTATGTGTAATTATGTTATAAAGTGTCCCCCTCCCGTCCCTTTTAAGTACGTAACGCTGCCTCCTCTAAGATCTGGAATCCGGTCACTGGACGGGACAGATTGCAACGAGGGACAATCTTCTAGCTGTCAGCATAAGGAAAACCCTGCACCCCTTGACGAAGGCGGACACGTTTTTACTTATGCTCACAGAAAATTATCCCTTGTTGCAATCCATCCAGACCGGCTGAGGGGAGGCAGAGTTATGTATGTAAAAGGGACGGGAGGGGGACACTTTATAACGTAATTACACATGAACTAGAGAGCATCCAGCATTGAAATAACGCTCTTCAGTGTTGAAAAACTAGGAAGAATGAACAAAGGTTAATTAAAGGAATAGTAATTTTTCATAATAAAAGCAGCTCTAATTAATCATCATAGTATTTGGACTTTGGAGAGTGTTATTTCAATTCTGTCAGAGTTGTAGTTCAAGAATAATTCAATGACAAAGTATCCCCCTCCCGTCCCTTTTACTGATGTAACACTGTTCAGCCAGATCAGAAGGGAGGTGCCCAGACAGACTGCAGAGAGGGACAATCTTCAATTAAGATAAGGGAAAAACCTGAAAAGCTTGTCAAGGGGGGCAGGGCTTTCATTGTTCTCATAGGAAGAAGATTGTCCCCTTCTGTTATCTGTCTGGTCTATGGACTGCATTCCTTATCTGAGAAGAGATGGCTTACACTAGGTAAAAGGGGCGGGAGGGGAAACTTTGCTTGTGAATATCTCTCAAACCATAAAGGTTTGCAAGATAAGACTTATATCGTTCTTCATTTTTTTAATGCCTACAAAATAAAATAAAGATAAGACAAAATATTACTATCCCTTTAATCTTGAAACATTACTATTTCTTTAAATATATAAAGAGATCTTGAAAATGTAACATATTATGCAAGGAATGCACATGAATGCTAGAATAAGGGATCTTCAGCACCAAAGCAAAGAGGAACAATTCATAGGTGACAAAAAATCTTCCCAAAACACCCATTGATTTAAAGGGTTAGTAACGGCTTAAAAGAATAAAAAGTAATATTGTACTTAATGCAAAAATAAATCGATCGGTGTTTAATTTATCTTGAAACATTACTATCCCTTTAAGCATTTCTATTGTAGCTCTGTCTTCTCGTAGCCAAGCTACACATATTAAGGTCTCTTAACACACCATATGTTATGTCATAATATGAAATTATTTTTTTTTGTAAAGTATTTAATGCCAAAACTCTGCAGTTATTAAGATATTAAAAATGAAAGTTTTGTTTCCTGCAGAACTTATAATTTGGTCTTAAAATGAAATGGAAACTTAAAGGAAACAACTGTACTCTAGATATAAATAACAGTTATAGAAAAATATATTGGTGCGTGGTGATTGCTACGAGATCACACGCAAACCTCGTGAGGTTGATGTACTAAGAAAAAATAGTGCAATTCTGGAGCAAACCAACTGCACCATAGCGAACAATAAAAGTTCTCAAAATATATTGCCATCGATTTCAATGGAACTTTTTGCCCCTGTATTGGAGACCTCTCTAGCATTCCAGGGGTTAAAGACCCCATTTAAAACAATGGGAATTTTTATTTGTCCTCTATGGTACAATTGGTTTGGTCAAGAATTGGTCCAGTTCTTCTTCAAGGGTTTAAAAGTCCCATTTAACCCTTTGAGTGCCAGAGAAGTATGCATTGCGTTGCAATGCGTTGGATACCTCTCAGGCACTCAAAGAGTTAACCCCTTAACGACCCTTGACAGTCATAGTACGTCAAGTGTCGATCTGACTGAACGACCCATGACATACTATGACCGTCATGGAGTTCCGAGCTCCCCCCACGGCTGCACGCCATTGTGGGGATCCGGAACCGGAAAATGGAAAAAAAAAATTCTCCACGGACGTTCAGTCGCGGCGCGGCGCCGATCCCCCGGTAGTTAAGGGGTTAAAGACCCACCAACTTTCTGAATCTTCCCCATGGTGGGAGCCTCCATCTTGAAAGGATTTACATGGTTATTCCTCCCCAGTAAGTTATTCCACTTATCTGTTGGAGAGAGGAGATTCTCTATACATATGAGTAATTAAAGGGTCAGTAATGTCCCCTAAAAAATATATAGAGTTAGATAGAGGTTCAAAAAAGACACTAATTGCCACAAATCCCATCTCTCAAACCGCTATGGTTTGAGAGATATAGGCACTGAAAGTTCCCCCCTCCCTCCGCTTCTCCTGACGTCAGCACTGTGCTGACAGTAGGAGATCCCGGTCTGGGGACCAGCTGGCGGTTCTGCAAGCACACTTTGTAGACCTTTCCAATGAAGTAATTGGAAGGGGAAGGAGGGGAGACCTTTGAATGCCTATATCTTTCAAACCATTGCAGTTTGAGAGATAGGATTTGTGGCAATTAGTTTCTTTTTTGAACCTCTATCTAACGCTAAATATTTTAGAGGACATTACTGACCCTTTAATTATGTAGTTTTATCAGACAGGTCATAAAATAAGGCTCTGATAAAATTAGATTCTCCAACTGGCTAATTTGTGACTACAAATCCTATGATCCTCAACTTGCCATTGCCTGGATGATGGGATTTATAGTAGAAACAACTGCTGGAGGGCCACAGGTTGCCCTCCCAGCTTAAGCCTTTGAGTGCCTGGGAGGTATCCAACGCATTGCAACTACCTCTCTGGCACTCAAAGGGTTAAAGTGGAACTGTCACTTTATAACAAAATAGGTTATTTTGAAAGAGGTTTCAAAACCAATTTTAATTATGCTATCAGTTTTTTACTTCAAACAATAGTTTATGAGATATTAAGCTTTATTTATTTGTTATTTTATTCAGTACAGGTTAGCAGGGAGTGGCAGTTGGGAGGAAGGACAATGTGAAAAGTCTGTTTCTGCTTGACATGTCAGCTAGTACCGTCCGAGAAATAAATAAAAATAAATATCTCATAAACTATTATTTTAAATAAAAAATGTCCAGCATAATTACAAATGTTTTTTAAAACTCTTTCAAAGACGGCTATTTGCTATTTCTACTTTAAGGACACAGCAGGAAAGATAATTAATTATACACGAATGATGGCACTGTCTCCAAGAAGATTCTTCTCCATGCACTGGACACTTGTCTACTCCCTTAACAGGTTAAACCGACAGTAATATTTAATATGTAAAAATATATATATTGCAGGGTTTATACTCCTGAGTAAAATGAAGGTAACCCCACTCCTGACAGATGTTTTATTAAAAAAAATATCGCAGCTCAAACTTGAAATTGTTTAGGTTTAATTTCTCAATGACCTGAAATAGTAAAGTGGCGCTGTTGCTACACCATCCTAAGTAGATTTATGTTCATCTTAAAAGAGCTGTCCATAGAATGATGTAGCAGCTGCACCACTGTACAATTCCAGGTCACTATGATAAAGTGTTTGAACTGTAATAACTTTTGAATAAAACACCTCTTGGCAGAAGAAGTACCCATGTTTTACCTAGGAAAATAAACACTGCAATATATATATTTTTTACATCTTAAGTTTTACTATCCCTTAAAGGCACAGTAATGTCCCAGAAAAAAACATTTAGCATTTTGTAGTGCTTAAAAAGTTGTATTGAATACAAAAAAGTATCTCTCAAACCGCTGTGGTTTGAGAGATATCTGCATTCAAAATTTGATGTTTCCTGTTGTCAGCTGTAAAGATGACAGCAGGAGATCCATGTCGGCTGACACAGAGGCTCTGCAGCAGAGCCACAATTGCGTTATTTAAAATTAATTACTTCATTGGAATGGTCTATAAAGTGTGCTTGCAAACCAAGCACACTGTGTACACCATTCCAATGAAGTCATTCATTTTAACTAATGCGATTGCAGCTGTGCTGCAGAACCAAGTACACTTTGTACACCATTCCAATGAAGTCATTTGTTTTAAATAAAGCGACTGCAGCTCTGCTGCAGAGCCTCTGTGTCGGCCTACACAGATCTCCTGCTGTCAGCTTTACAGCTGACAGCAGGAAAAATCAAACTTTAAAAGCAGATATCTCTCAAACCATAGCAGTTTGAGAGATATGTTTTTTTGTATTCAATACAACTTTTTAAGCACTACAAAATGCAAAATATTTTTTCTGGGTCATTACTGTCCCTTAAACAGACACTCATGTATAACAAGTTGCCCCTTTTATATATTATAAAACATTTTAAAATAATAAAATCTGTTGTTGTTTATTAATTGGTCTTTACCTTGGATGCTAGATTTGTCTCCAATGTATTACAAAGCAATGCACTGGAGCTGTCTCTACCATTCAAGGACTATATGCATTCATTTAAAAAGACAGCAGAGGAAAAGAGTATTTATCAGAAAATTGTCTTCATCCATCAGCTTTTTATACACGCCTCTACACTATTTGTATGTTGAGGAAAAATAGTAGGACTGACCTTAGCCAAGGAACATATGGGCGTGACATTTAGCTCTTGAGTTTCGTAAAATTTTTTACTGACTTTTGAAACTAATTAATGATAATAACTGAATGCACGCAGAAGGAACGAATGGCAATGCACATCTAAGCAGCAGCTTGGATACTGAATTATATGGAAATGGGAATTGATTTCCCGAGAATTTCTCTGAAATCTGTTTTGAATGTAAAACACAAAAGCTCAGTGAGAGCTGAATTCCGAGTGATTATTATTGTGGTTAAATGTTTCTGTTTGCTGTCTGCTATCCCTTGTTTGCCCTTTCCTCAAAAGAATACTTGCTTTTTTATTAATATTGTGCTAGTGTTTGGGATTGTGAAATCCTAGCTAAATGCGTATCAACCCCTCGGCTCTCACAAGGGGTGCAGTGTGTTGCCAATTTATTTAGCAGAGGGACTAGTTCCATTTATACTGCTGAATGTTAACATTCTTAAAGAAACACACATGAAACTTCTCCCATTAAAGTCTACTTAGGAAAAAAGGAAGACTTCACTGCAGGGAGTTAGGACTCCTAAGTGGTTACTCTCTATGGTGTGATGAAGAGGTGATATGCTGTTTCCTAAAATGACATAAGCTCAGTGTGCTAGGGGAATATGCATTTTTCACACAATTGGAGGGTGCATTTTTGTAGGGTTAATTTCTTCTTAAATGGTAACTGTTAAATAGTACTTTTGTGACTGCATTCCTGGAAGGGTTTTCAATAAGTTGTGATAAAGAGGTGAAAAAGTAGCAATGACTTCTCCAGTGATATCCAGGGCCGGATTTGTAATAAGGCAGAGTAGGCACCTGCCTACAGGCACATCCCACAGAAGGGCGCCCGTCATTGCTGGGATCATTTTTTTCCTTGTTTTTTTTTTTTTTAGCCTTGCCACTCACCCCTGCCCCCCCGCTTGGTGCCCGCAACAACATGGAGAGATTTCAGAGGAGAGGTCTGTGCCTTCTCTGCTGAGCTCCCTCGTCACCGACGACTCTTTGGTAATAATGCAGAGCGCTGAGATGACATCATCTCCCAGCGCTCTGCATTACAGACCGCACGGGAGCTCCAGCAGGCAGCAGCTACAGCTCTGTGCCAAAGGAGGCACATACCTCTCGTCTCCAGCGAGGTAGGAAAAAGGGGTGGGGTGATATTGAGATGATGGGGGCAATGTGAGGGGCAATACTGAGATGATGGGGGTAATGTGACATGTGAGGTGCAATATTGAGATGATGGGGGGCAATGTGAGGAGCAATATTGAGATGATGGGGGCAATGTGAGGGGCAATATTGAGATGATGGGGCAATGTGACATGTGAGGTGCAATATTGAGATGATGGGGGGGCAATGTGAGGAGCAATATTGAGATGATGGGGGCAATGTGAGGGGCAATATTGAGATGATGAGGGCAATGTGATGTGAGGGGCAATATTGAGATGATGAGGGCAATGTGACATGTGAGGGGCAATATTGAGATGATGGGGCAATGTGAGGGGCAATATTGAGATGATGGGGCAATGTGACATGCGAGGGGCAATATTGAGATGATAGGGCAATGTGAGGGGCAATATTGAGATGATGGGGCAATGTGAGGGGATATGGAGATGATGGGGGCAAGTTGGAGCTGATGGGGGGCAATGTGAGGGCAATATGGAGATGATGGGGGCAATATGGAGCTTATGAGCATTGTGGAAATGTCCAGTGGAGATGGCAAATCGGGAGGGGGCGCTTCAGATTTCTTTGCCTACAGGCTCCTCAGATGTAAATCCAGCCCTGGTGATATCACTTCTCCAGTTCCCATGTTATTCGATGGAGCCAATGCACTAAGATTTCTTCAGTTTTGGAGATCTTAGTGCATAGGCTCTATAGAATAACATAGGAACTGGAGAAGTGATAAACTGGAGAAGTCATCTCTACTTTATCACATATTTATCACAACTTAATGACTAACCCCCAGGAGTCCGGTTATAAAAGTCATAAAAGCAGTATTTAACAATTAGTTTTTGTTTAGATGAGCTGCTAGTGAAAATACTTAACACAGTTTTTATAAATTAAGTCAAAGAGGAAATTAACTTTCTAAAATGCACCATACAATTGTGTGAAAAATGTGTATTGTCCCACATGTAGATCTCACCCAATGAGTCCATAAAATTGATGACGTTTCAAACTCTAGAACACATTTTAGGTGACAAAGCCAAATGTTTGATTCTTTCCTGTGATTAATAATAACAAGAACTCAAACAATATCCAGCTTTATAATTGCATAACATATGAATAGCACCCTGTTGGAAATGCTGTTTTTTTCTCTAATTTGAAAAAAACAAAAAAAGTATTAAATTGCAAAGTATTTACCAGTTCATAAATTGATGTTCAAGGTGTTGTGTCATACCGTATGCTAAATACAAGGTCTACATATGTATGTGGAAATTCATATGGGGGTTGTCTAAGATCTTTGTTTATTAATTTCCTGAACAAAGTTCCCTGCAACAGAGGTTCTTAAACCTATTCTGATGGACTGTGAACATAGGGTTTCAATAACTGTGAACCAAAAAAAGCTGGAACTCATAAAAAAAGATGTGATTTTTATGACACATCACTATACCTCTTATGCAATGTATTTTTAAAAATAATTGTCCAGTGTTCATTTTACTCTTATGATGATTAGTAGACTTATTACAGTTACCTAGTTGAGGAGGTTGAAAAATAGGCCACAATCCATGAAGTTCAACCATTGACATATCACCTTTGTTGATCCAAAATGACGGCATACTTAATTCAAAGTCAGAATTATAGTTCAAGAGTAATTCAATGACAAAGTATCCCCCTCCCACCCCTTTTACTGATGTAACACTCTTCAGCCAGATCAGAAGGGAGGTGCCCAGGTAGATTGCAGAGAGGGATAATCTTCAATTAAGATAAGGGAAAAACCTGGAAAACATGTCAGAGGGGGCAGGGCTTTCATTGTTCTCATAGGAAGAAGATTGTCCCCTTCTGTTATCTGTCTGTTCTATGGACTGCATTCCACATCTGAGAAGAGATGGCTTACACTAGGTAAAAGGGGCGGGAGGGGAAACGTTTCTTGTGAATATCTCTCAAACCATAAAGGTTTGAGAGATAAGACTTATATCGTTCTTCATGTTTTTTAATGCCTACAAAATAAAATAAAGATAAAACGAAGTAATACTATCCCTTTAAGAAACAATGAACTGGTCTCAGGCTCAGTCATTCTGTTTCACTCACTTGTGCTCAGGCAGAGAAATCCTCAAGTCCTTGCTCCAGGCCTGTTAGTGGTGCCTAAGCACAGGCTTGAGATTCACTTCCCTATGCTGTAGCTGTTGTCTGTCAATAAACAGGCAGAGGTAGAATTGCATTGTGTTGTTGTCTGTACTAAAAGTCCTTTGATGATAGCCATGGAATTTTTTAACCACTTTGGGTGGTAATGAGGTTCCCAGTACATTGCCTTGAAATGTCCTGGAGACATCCCTTTTTCACATTAGTAGGTGGCAGAATTGATTTATTGGTGCTGAACCTGCCTATTGTCTGTGTGCTAAGTCACATTTTAGTGCATACCAGCACGCACTCTTTCAAAAAGACCTGACCCTAACATTTTATAAATATTAACTCTCAAAGTTCTCCATAATGTAGAAATCCAAGCAATGTGTCCCTTTTTGTAGTTAACCAGAGGTACACCAATCAGTCCACAAGGAACCTTCCACAGGGTACAACTTAGAGATATCACTGTCTGAATACACATTAGAAAATCAAAACTTCTGGACCTGCCTCTCTGCCTCCCTTCATCCTGATATGATCAGTGAGATCCCTAAGTTCCCAGATATTAGTAGAAGCAGGGCCGGCGCCACCTATAGACGAGATAGGCGCCGGCCTAGGGAGCACATTCTCTGGGGGCGCATCGGGGCCAACCCCACCAGCCCCGCTCACCTCTTATTGCCCAAGTCAGTGGGGGGAGAGCCCAGAAAATATTAGCCTGCCTGTCTCAAAAAAAAAAAAAAAGTAAATTTCGGTGCCCTCCCTTGGCTGGCTATTTTTTTAATGTAGCACAGTGATGCCCGTTTCTCCCCCCCCCCTCCGCTCCTTCAATCCTGGACAAGGATTGAAGGAGCAGAGTGGGAGAGAGAAACGGGAATTGCTGTGCTACATTATAAAAATGGCCAGCCAAGTGAGGGCACCGAAACGGAGAGAGAGGAAAAAAAAATGAATGTGCACCGGGAAGAGTAAGTGGAATAGGGGTCAAGAGGGGATAAAGAGTCAACGGGGGAAGAAAGTGTCAAAGGGGGGATCAACAGTCAGAGGGGGGAGAGGGAGAGTCAAAGGGGGATCAACAGTCAAGAGGGGGAGGGGGAGAGTCAAAGGGGGGATCAACAGTCAAGAGGGGGAGAGAGAGAGTCAAAGGGGGGATCAACAGTCAAGAGGGGGAGAGAGAGTCAAAGGGGGTATCAACAGTCAAGAGGGGGAGGGAGAGAGTCAAAGGGGGGTTCAACAGTCAAGAGGGGGAGAGAGAGTCAAAGGGGGGATCAACAGTCAAGAGGGGGATCAACCGTCAGACTGGGGAGAGAGAGAGAGAGAGAGTCAAGGGGGGATCAACAGTCAAGAGGAGGAGAGTCACATATAGAGAACATACACTCTGTCGCACTGAAACGCATATAGAGACGCACACACATACTTACATACTGATATCCTTACAGAGACTCACACAAACTGACACACTTATATACATACAGGGAACACATACTGACACACACACATACACATATAGAGAACACACACACAAACTGACACTTATACACATATAGGGAACACACAAACACACTGACACTTAAACACATACAGGGCGGGGCATAAAGGGGTAGGACACAAGGGGCAGCAAAATTAGGTTTTGCCCAGGGTGGCAAAAATCCTTGCACCGGCCCTGAGTAGAAGTAACATCTTCAAATAACACCCCTTCCCAATTACATTATTATGGCCAGAAAAATCGCAAAGGCCATATGAAGTTTGCCCTTGGTCCTTTGTTCAAGAGACATCTTTAGCCAGTCCTGGATATCATGTCCATGGAGGTAGACATGACAGCTGCTGGCAGGGTGCATGATCCTCCTCATCACTTTTAGGACCAGATGGGTGCGCAACTCATTGCGTTCTTTAATGCAACATCTCTCTCTTGAAGATGTTCCTTCTTCAACAAAGGCACAAAGGCAAAATTCATAAGGACCATATTTTTTTTTTCTATAATTAATTTATTGTGGGGTATTATCAGGAGTTGTTACTTTTCCTTTAACCGGTTAAAGTCACTTAAAAGCCATCCATATATCATGCACTGGAAAATGGAATATGCACTAAACATTTTCTTATTAATACTACTTGTGCTGGGTGAGGGAGGCAGTATATTAACACTGCTTACATTGGGGGGAAGCAGTATATTAATACTGCTTGCTCTTGGGGAGGCAGAATATTAATACTACTTGGAAGCAGTGTATTAATACCACTTGTGTTGGGAGGTAGCATACTAATACCGCTTGTTCTGGGGGGAGGTAGTATATTTTTACTGCTTGCACAGAGGGGGGTGCAGTATATTAATACCACTTCTGCTTGGGGTGGGGGTAGAATATTAATACTGCTTGTTTTTGTGGGGAGGTAGTATATTAATATTGCTTGCACCAAGGGAGGCATTATATTAATACCACATGTGCTGGAGGGCAGAACACTGGGCAGTATACTAATACTGACTGCATGGGGGGCAGTATATTATTATCACTTGTGCTGGGGGGGTAGCATATTAATATCTTAATATACTTGTTCTGGGGGGAGGTAGTATATTTTTACTGCTTGCACAGAGAAGGGTTCAGTATATTAATACTGCTTGTGCTGGGGGGTCAGTATATTAATACTGCTTGCTTTTGGGAGGAGGTAGTATACTAATGTTGCTTGCACCAAGGGAGGAATTATATTAATACCACTTGTGCTGGAGGCAGTATACTAATACTGATTGCATGGGGGGCAGTATATTAATACTGCTTGCATTGGGGGGTAGTATATTAATACTGCTTGATCAGGGGAAGACATTATATTAATACTGCTTGTGCTGGGGGAAGTGATATATTAATACTGCTTGCACGGGGGGCAGTATATTAATACTGCTTGCGGGGGGGGCAGTGTACGGGTATCTCAGGGTGTCCTGTTCCTCTGTGCCTTGTTTCTCTTTATAAACAAGGAGCAGAGGGAATCTACATTCAACTACACCATTTTTCTGTGCATGCTGTATGGCGTAGCAATCAGGTGGCAGAAAGGTCTTAATGTTGGCAGAATGTGTGATGGTATACATTAGAACAGTCATATGTGCTTGTGCATTCCTGAACTGCTGGCACGTGATCTGTATTTAGGGTTACCACCCAGCCGGTATTTTACCGGCAGGCCGGTAAAAAATTGGCTTCCGTCCAATGTTAAGTCTATGGACGGAATGCCATGGCCGGTATTTTTTGGAAGAAAAGGTGGCAACCCTATTTGTATTCCTGCATCCAAATGCAGACAATTAGCTTAGCTGGAGGGTTCATACACCCCCTCCCTTACCCTCGGTGCGCCTCTCAATTTGAAAAGCCCATAGGTAATGACAACATTAACTAAAGTAACTTGCATGCACTTTTTTTGTGGCCCTGCAAGGGAGAGGGGTAGGTATATGAAGAGGTGTCTGGCAGATTTGAAAAGGAATGTGCCCTGGGAATATTCTTTAGGACTACGTCACTGCAATGGAGTTGCCTTTGCATAGTATATATGCACCCTGAGACATCTCAGGTTGACTAGTCTCTCTTTATAAATAAAATCAATTTTGTTGCATGTCCTTGTAATGATTTCTGTTCTTTTCTAAGAACTGTTATCCAAAACGTACTCCGTATTGCAGATGAGGCCGATAAAGAATTATATTGCCATCCCTGCCCAACAAGAACAATCATTTTGTATTATTTGGTATCAAAGTTCGGTGTCTCTCTGATATGGCAAAAGAACACAAAAAGGGAAAGGGGGGGTCCTGTTTTATAAAAGAGACAGATATTGGCAGTGTTGCCAGTTTTTATGTAACCGAGTCCTGATTCACATACTTAAGATTATTGTTTATTTCCCCTCTTAAAAAAGGCTATGTAAAGTATCATATGGTTTCTAAGTGTATCCTGAAGCCTAACATTGGTCTACACTGCCTAATGGGAAATCTGAACCTAGTTAGAACAAGTGAATAGAATAACACTGGGATTAAATGAACTATTACCACCTAGTCTGCAAAACACCAGCAGACCAGTACAAATATGACAGTGAGGACCGCTCTAGCATTCCAGGGGTTTAAAAAAAATCTCTATTTAAATATTGCAAATTTGCACCTGACCCCTATGAACAATAGTACACATTTGCAGTCTGCTAATTCATGAGTCTTTTTCAAAATCTGGTTAACCCTTTGAGTTCCAGAGGGGTACTCAACTCATTGCTTGGGAATACATTGCGTACACCTATGGTACTCTAAGGTTTAATAGTTTAGAGATCTGGCCCAGTGCCATCTTGTTCATGACAGCTGTTCCTTATCCACACTACTGAACGGTATCAGCTAGTGAATGTTGTTGTAACCTTTATTAAGGGGTTATGAAAGCTGCTCTGCGGCATTTTGATTCTCTAGTTCTTGATTCTTCAGTATCCAATAGTAATTATGATGGAATTAACTCCACGGCAATAAATCTACTCGGAGCTTTCAATCTGTCATTTGATTGGTTTCATTACTGCAAACTCAAAGCATGTAGCTGGAAAGGGATATGTTAACACTTTATCATTTTTTTTTAATTCTCAGTTTTTATTGGGTTTGAAAAAACATTATGTCACTATATTAATATCAATATCATAGCTGAAAGGAATGGAGAGAAAAACGAAAGGACAGAATGATCGTAAAATCAAACCATTGCGTGCCAGAGGTTTTATAATGCATTGTGTTGCACAGCTCAAAGGGTTAAAGGTTAACCGTCAAAAATGATGAATAAGTCTGATTGTGGTTTTATGCTAGTGCATATTAAATACAATGGGACCCTACTAAGTGAGAATATGTTCTGGATCCATACATGTGAAATGAATACAGTATTAGATCATTTTGACCCGTATGTACAAAAAGAAAAGAGGGGAGCACTGTGGAGGTGGGGGGACAAAAATCCCTTTGATTTAAATATAATTGTAACTCCTTGAATTCTAGAGAGGGTTCCAACATTTTGCTCTGTAATGCATTGTAGACCTATAGCATTAAATGGGTTAAAAGCCCCATTTAAAGGGATAGTAATGTCGTAATGATATAAAAAGTAATATTGTAGTGCAGAAAATAAGAAATCCATTGGTGCTATTCCTATCTCTCAAACCTTTATGGTTTGAGAGATAGAGCGTTCTAAAGTTCTCCCTCGACATCAGGAGATCCTGATCCGGGGATCGACAGGCGGCTCTTCAGCAGAGCTGAAATAGCGTGAATTAAAAAGAAATACTTCATTGGAACTGTCTACAAAGTGTGCTTGCAAACCAGGCAAACTTTGTAGACCGTTCCAAAGAAGTATTTATTTTTTGTTCGCGCTATTTCGGCTCTGCTGAAGAGCCTCCTCGAGTCGGCCGACTCGGATCTCAGTCTGTCAGCTTTACAGCTGACATCAGGGAGGGGGAAACTTTAGAATGCTCTATCTCTCAAACCATAAAGGTTTGAGAGATAGGAATAGCATTGATGGATTTCTTATTTTCTGCACTACAATATTTCTTTTTATTTAATTAAGACATTACTATCCCTTTAAATCAGTGGACATTTTAGGGTTTTTTATTTATCCTCCTACACTGCAGTTAGTTTAATCCAGAATTGCATATTGTTTGCTTTCTTCATAAGGCTTACAGTATCAAGATCATTTTTAGTCATTATTGTACTCTTGCATACCTTCCAAGTGTCCCTCTTTAGGAGACACAGTCCCTCTTTTAGACCCAAATCCCTCTGTCCCTATACCTCCCAAAATTTCAAATGGCCAAAGAGGGACAATTGTGTTTTAGATGGTGTTTCAGGGGGATGATGGCTGGTAGGCAGGGCATTGCTCAGAATTTTTAGGTTACTCTGTGACCTGTCAATACCTCTTTGTGTAACTGAATAAAGGATATAGAGCAAGACCAAAGTATTTTATTTACATAGATTAATTTACAAACACATACACTGAAGATTAACTAAACATTAATGTGAGTTTTATTGCTGTGGAGCAATATGATACACTTATATACACACCACACAGTCTCATCTCCTAAAAAGAGGGACATTAGGGTAGAAAAGAGGGACAGGGGGATTTGAGTCTCAAAGAAGGACAGTCCCTCCTAAAGAGGGACACTTTGATGTCCCTCTTTTTTGGAAATCAGACTGTGTGGTGTGTATATAGATGTATTATACTGCTCTACAGCAATAAAACTCACATTAATGTTTGTATAAATGTCAGTATATGTGTTTATAAATTAGTCTGTGTAAATAAAATGCTTTGGTCTTGGTATAAGTCATTTATTAAGTTACACAAGGAGGTGTCACTAGGTCATGAAATAGGCTAAAAATTCTCAGTAATGCTCTGCCCACCAGCCCCGCCCCCAACAACACCCCTTAAAACACAAGTGTCCCTTTTAGGCAATTTGAAATGTTGGGAGGTGTGCTCTTGGGCCCCTTTCTAAATATACGTTTTAAACTCCTACTATTTTCTCTTGCTTTTCAGCATTTAGTTTTGGAGAATGAGATTAGATTACATTGTAAAGTACACTTGCTATGGACTGATTCATGGAATATTACCCTGGAATCTGTGTTTACCATTTGTTACGCATTAGATTATGTTTGAACCAGCTCTGTTGTGAACTTCAAATTTTTGTTTACCTAATATTTATTGACCATCTTTAACCCCTCCATTGCTTTTATTGGAGTCCTTTCTAGCATCTAATTGGTTATCTTCAGAGTACACAAAAAGGGTTAGGGTTATGGTTTTTTAGATCAGCAATTCAATATTTATTTTATGTTTATATTCCGAGTTCACTGATTAATATTACTTTAACTTTATGGATGCTAAAGAGGGCTTCAATGCACTGCTTTGCAATGTAGTGAAGACCTCTCCAGCATTTAAGACTTTAAAAATCCCACTTAAAGTGGACCTATCACCTTGAATTTTCTTTACATATTTGAAAACTGAATTCAAAACTGCCTATGTTCCATGTTAACCAAAATTACAGCCGATATTTTATGACGATTTTATTCCTGGGAAAAGTGAAAGTGAAAATCTCCTGGTACTGCATTGAACTTTATTAGCATATGAACCATCACTGATACCACTCAGTACCACAATTAGCATACATTAGCATACTAGTAACAAGTGTATTTTCTGGACTACTGGCTAACATGACATATAGTCAGTTTTAAATGCAGTTTTCAAACTTGAATTAAGGTAAAAAGTTCCACTTTAAATCAATGGGCATTTTAATTTGTCCCATATGGTGCAGCTGGTTTGTTCAAGAAATTCTCTCATTTCTTAGTACATCCATCCCTGGGAATAATCAAATTAAATTAACCCTTTGAGTGCCAGAGAGGTACACAATGCTCTGCTTTGCAAAGCATTGTGTACCCCCTCTGGCACCCAAAGGGTTATCGTGGAGCATAACCACTGCCTATCTGTTGTGCTAGTCATTTGTAATATATATATTTTTTCTTTAAACCTTTGAGTGCCAGAGGGGTACACAATGCATTGCTCTGCAATGCGTTGCGTTCCCCTCTGGCACTCAAAGGCTCAATTAACCATTTTTTCTGTTGGTGGCACAGTCTGCCATTTTATGTATGTGCATTGCACACCCCGATGGTCCTTCAAGGGTTATCAAAATACGATGAATTTTAATTGGTCCAAAATGCCAGCTACAAAGTGGTCCCCAAATTGTCATAGTATTAAAATGTAGTTCTCCCACCTTATTCTACTGTTGATTCACCCATGAAATGTTTACACTCCCAGTTAAGAGCAGAGCATAGAAATGCACTGGGTTTAAACGTGTAAGAGGCACTCCTCTGTGATATACAGCTCGCCAAGGATATTTAACTTATTACGACACTCCACTGAACAATTTCTTTATGGTCAAAATCGACAGTTCTCAGTCTGAAAAGCTAAACATAATTTGGTTTAGTAAAAATGCTCTATAGTTATGATAATAGTGGAACTTGGCAGCTGTATAGCTAATAAATACTCAACTCTGAAAACGTGACTGGAAAGTATAGAGTGTTTTTAATGTGTGCTTTAGCATGTGGCAGAGCAATGCTAATCTTTTCTTTGTCTTTCCAGTGGAAAACTAACGTTTTTCGTTAACTGAGCGCTTGTGGGATTTTTTTTAAATATAAAGATTGAAATAATTCCATTTCATGTGCCAAATATTTTTTTTTTTATTATCGATTAATGGGACATCACACATCAAATGCAGCAGAGGTGTTTTTCTTACCCTGTAGTCTAAGGTTAAATCAATACTTATTGGTTAGATGTACAAGAACAGTGGATGAATACCAGGTGTGATACTTACTCATGACATTTCTGACTCCTGCTTGTAAATGCTGTTAAACAGATAGTATGTCCTGGGAGTATAGATATTATTACCCAATTTAATGGTACTATTTTATCTACCTTAGAGAGATGAAAGGCTGAGCTGACCCTGCTGGGACTAGAATAGGGTGACCACGGGTCCCGGAATGTCTGGGACTGTCCCTTATTTGAAGCCTATGTCCCGCGTTCCGGGTCATCTCCCACCGGGACAATGAAGTGTCCCGGAATGAAGCCAAGCCACCCACACAGCAGCACAGTCACTCTCTCAGTGGCGTCGCCAGGGGGGGCAGAGGGGGCCAGTGCCCCCCCAATTTTCTTCACCTCCCAGTGTTTGTTGTGGGTTTTTTTTTTTTTTTTTTTATATATGCCGCCCTGGATGTCAGCCTGCAAGCGGTATGTCACATCATGGACGCCGCGAGGGAGCGCTTGGTAGCATAAATCAGCGCTCCCTCGCGGCGTCCATGATGTGACACACCGTTTGCAGGCTGACATCCAGGGCGGCAATCCAGCTGATCTCCTGGAGGCAAGCGCTCTAGTAATACAGAGCGCTGGGAGATTACATCATCTCCCAGCGCTCTGCATTACTGAGCACAGCGCGCGGGAGCTTCAGCTCTGTGCCGGAGGAGGCACAGAGCACTTTCTACACCGCTAGACTACCAGGGACTCAAGGTAGGGCATCAAGGGGCAATGTGGAGATGAAGAGGCTTTATGGTAGGGTGACCACATGTCCCGGAATGGCAGAACGGAAATGTGGTCACCCTAGACTAGAACCTGTGACCTTGTGGTTTGAGAAGATTCTGCAGTTGGTGCATTAACCAACTGAGCTATCTAAAAGTGTGATATATATATATATATATATATATATATATATATATATATATATATATATAGATATATATATATATATATATATATAGATATAGATATATAGTAATGTCTGCAATAAAGTAGATCGCCGCGTCTTCTCTATTGTAAATCAAAAACATTCTGCTATGTTTAACAAAATTACTTTGATGTAGTTCAAAAGATATTAAATGTAGAAAGATCCCCCTCCCTCACCTTCTGGCTACCTTCCACTGTATCTGCAATCTGGTCCTGGGACCGGACGGATGCAGCGAGGGACAAACTTCATTCAGTAAGTATAAGGCAAGGGATTTTCCTTTGCATACTTATGATCAGTGTTGCAGCCTTAAGCGGCGGGAGGGGGATCTTTCTACATTTAATATCTTGTTAACTACATCAAAGTAAGTTTTTAAACATAGTGCAAAGTGAGATCTGCTTTACTGTAGGCACACAAATATGCTACTGTCCTAATGACTTGTTAGTGGGACCAGTCTGAAACAATGTGAATAAGACAAAGTGGAGTAATGCAAACGCTAAATGTCTCTATACATAAATCAGAACACAACTGAATATACACAAAGATGTAATACATCTAAATTGACATATATAAACAGATAAAAGAAATATTACAATAAAAAGAACCTTAAATGTTCTATAGTGTTGTGGGATAAATCCAATGTAAAAAGTATATAAAGTGATTGCACTATGAAAAATTGTGCAACAAAAAAAAATATTTTGGCTCACTTGTAGCAAAAATGTGGCCCTACAAGTCTATGTGCACATATATTAACCCATGCAAGCCGCTTCTGTGTTGTCCAGTTTGTGAATTAGCAAGTATAGAATGTTGATACTATAAGTCAGATCATAGTAATAACTTGCAATCACCAATGAATAAATGTAGAAACTTGCCAGCATATACAGGCACTGATGGACCCTTGTACTCCACATCCGTGGTTGCCAGATTGTATGCGGCAGGTAGAAATGTGGTATTTGCTAAATGTCCACCTCTCCCGTCTATAATGTGGACGATGTATGGGCTGTGGCTGTTGTGTCAGTGACAACACCGACACTCACCCGTTATCTGTTGGAACTTGAGCGGGAATAGGAAATCAAAATGCCTCCTATCTGAAGTACACCTCTGTATGACCAGTTGGGCAGATCAAGATGTGCAGTGTAGCGCTATGAGGCAACTGGTATCAATAAGATAAACTCCTACACGTTTTGTACCGAATAGGCCACTTCTCCCTAAAGTTCCCTCTCCTGCCCCTTTTACTTATGTCAAGCAGCATCCCCTCAGATCTGGAATCTGGTCCTGGGACCAACAATCTTCTTTCCTTCAGTTGAAGGAAAACCCTTGACAAAGGAGGGCAGGTTTTTCCTTATACTGAAAGAAGATTGTCCCTCATCTCTATTCCTCTGGACCCGCCTTCTGAGGCTGCATGAGGTAAGTAAAGAGGGGTGGTATGGAGAACTTTTATTATAGAATAAAGATAAAACGGCAAAGTTTTAAAAGGTTATACTGCTACACATTGTTGTAAAAATGTATAAAGACGACTTGATTGTACTTTGGTAATTAAACATTACTATCTCTTTAACAGGATGCTGTAGCAACTGTAACATTTCAGGTCATTGAACTACTGCACCTAATATATGCACTTTTGAGTGAATAAAACATCTATCAGCAGTGGGAGTACCCTTGTTTTACTCAACAGGATAAGCACTGCAATATATATATATATTCAGTATTGTATTACTTTCTATTTAACCTGTTGCCTGCAGGTAGCATTGTGCACCCCTCAGGAACTCATAAAGGCTGATGTACTGGCAAAGTGATTTTTTCTGGAGCAATCCACCATAAGGAACTAATAACTATTCCTCAGATTCCCATTGATTTAAAGTGGAAATTTCACATTAATTCAAGTTTGAATATATGAAATCTGAATTAAAAAACGCTTGTTTCTTGTCAGCCGAACGATCAGAAAATTTGCATTTAAGGAGATGTTTTCACTCTTGTTACCATATGCGAACGTATGCTAACCAGTGCAGTACCAGTGATATTTTCATTTGCTAATTAAGCTTGTCTGGGATGTTTTACTGTATATGCTAATGAAGCCTTTTCAGTGATGTGTCCTAGACTAATGAAGCTCTGGGCAGTACCAGGAAATATTCAATTTCATTTTGGCTAGAAATAAAAGTGTGAATATCTCCTAAACTATAAAAGTGCTGGAATTTTGGCTAACATGACATATAGGCAGTTTTGAATGCAATTTTCAAATATACAAACCTGACTTAAAGGGATAGTAATGTAACACAATAAAAGCAGCTCCAATTAATCGTCAGAGTGTTTGGGCCATAGAGAGTGTTATTTCAATACTGTCAGAGTTGTAATTCAAGAGTAATTGAATGATAAAGTATGCCCCTCCTGCCCCTTTTACTGATATAACACGCTTACCTCAGAGCAGCAAGACTGGCCGGATGGATCTCAGAGAGGGACAATCTTCAGTGAGCATAAGGAATAACCTGAAAAACCTGTCAAGGGGGCAGGGTTTTCATTGTTCTCACAGTAATAAGATTGTCCCTTGCTGCAAGCTGTCTGGTCTGTGGACCAGATTCCACATCTGAGGAGTGAGGGCTTACACTAGGTAAAAGGGACAAGAGGGGGATCGTTTATCATTCAATTACCGTAAAATCTCAGGTATAATACGCACCTGTGTATAATACGCAGGTGCATATTATACCAAAGATTTTGGGGAAAACAAGAGTGCCTATGTATAATACGCACCCTTGTTTTCCCCCCTTGCTAAAAAAATTATAAAGGCTGGCCGATCCCTTCCCTCCCTCCCCCGGGTCAAACCCGCTCTCAAAACCAGCCTTACTAGCTTGAAGTCCGCTTCTTCTGTGGATGAGACAAAATAAATAGTTCTGCACAGCTTCCTTGCGGGCGGCACGCTTCCCTTTGCCGCCCGCTTCCATCAATGGGCTTGCAGGACCTTCCGCCTACAGCCAATGGTAATGCCCTGTGTATCAGCTGTGCAGAACTATTTATTTTGCCTCATCCACAGAAGAAGCGGACTTCAAGCTAGTAAGCTGGTTTTGAGAGCGGGTTTGACCCGGGGGAGGGAGGGAAGGGATCGGCCAACCCTATTTTATTTTTTATTTTTTAAACTCTCGTGTATAATACGCACCCCCCACTTCACATAAGGTGAAGTGGGGTAAAAGTGTGCGTATTATACCCGAGATTTTACGGTACTCTTGAACTACAACTCTGACAGTAATGAAATAACACTTTCTATGGCTCAAATACTATGAAGATTAATTGGAGCTGCTCTTTTTGCCCCTTTAAGTTGAAAGATCCACTTTAAAATGGAGCTTTTACATCCTTGATTGAGAGATCTCTACAACGTATTACAAAGCAAAGATAGGACGTAAGAGTTTCAATACCATTTATTAAATCTACACTGTGAGATTTACTTTAACCCTTTGAGTGCAAGAGAGGTATCCAACGCATTGCAACGCAATGCATTAGATACCTCTCTGGCACTCAAATGGTTAAGGACTAGAGGGGTGTGCAACATATTGCACAGCAATGCGTTGCATGTCCCTCTGTTCCTTAGTTCCTTGAAAGGTTCACTTATTCCCAGATCACTAATTAATATTAACTCCGTGGATGGTGGCAATGTGCCCAATGCATTCATTTGCAATGCACTGGAGAAGTATCTAGCATTCAATGGGTTAATTTCATATTGATTATTGAACTGTGAAGTTGATGTACTAAAATCTGGAGCAACTCTGGAGCAAACCAACTTCTCTCTTGGGGGGCAAATAAACATTCCCCCAAATTTCCACTTTTTTTTTTTAAAATGTAACTCTTTGAATATTAGAGTTGTCTCCAACACGTTGATTTGCAATGTATTGGCGACCTTTCTAGCACTGAAGTTGTTAAAAGATCCATTGATCCAGTGGGAGTTTTAGGTGCTCTCTATGATGCAGCTAGTTTTCTCCACAATTGTTCTACTTTTCTGTAGTACACCAGCCTCTGTATCAGTGGTTCTCAGTTTTTCTAGAGTTGTATCTTTCTATCATTTATCTTCAAACCAATGCTAATATATCACTTCCTGTCTTACCTAGAATGTATCTTTCTATCATTCATCTTCAAACCAATGCTAATACATCACTTCCTGTCTTACCTAGAATGTATCTTTCTATCATTCATCTTCAAACCAATGCTAATACATCACTTCCTGTCTTACCTAGAATGTATCTTTTATCATTCATCTTCAAACCAATGCTAATATATCACTTCCTGTCTTACCTAGAATGTATCTTTCTATCATTCATCTTCAAACCAATGCTAATATATCACTTCCTGTGTTACCTAGAATGTATCTTTCTATCATTCATCTTCAAACCAATGCTAATACATCACTTACCGTGTTAGCTAGAATGTATCTTTCTATCATTCATATTCAAGCCAATGCTAATATATCACTTCCTGTCATTGCTAGAATGTATCTTTTTATCATTCATATTCAAACCAATGCTAATACATCTCTTCCTGTCTTAGCTAGAATGTATCTTTCTATCATATATCTTCAAACCAATGCTAATACATCACTTCCTGTCTTAGTAGAATGTATCCATCATTCATCTTCAAACCAATGCTAATGCATCACTTCCTGTCTTAGCTAGAATGTATCTTTCTATCATTCATATTCAAACCAATGCTAATATATCTCTTCCTGTCATTGCTAGAATGTATCTTTTTATCATTCATATTCAAACCAATGCTAATAGATCTCTTCCTGTCTTAGCTAGAATGTATATTTCTATCGATCATCTGCTAAACAGTTCAAATACGTCTCTTCCCATGTTCACTTTATATTACCTTCCTAGAATGTATCTCTCTATCATTCCACTGCAAAACAGTGCTAATACATCACTTCCCATCTCAGTCCTGCATTACCTTCCTAGAACGTATCTTTCTATCATTCCACTGCATTCCTATCTTTCATTCCCATCTTACCGCTACACTGTTTCACAGATGAATGATAAAAAGATACATTCCAAATCTTTCTATCATTCATCTGCGAAACATTGCTAATACATCACTTCCTGTCAGCCCTACATTTCTACCAAACATGCTAATACTGTGATGTTATGATTTATGAACATTCCTGTTATAAAATACTAGTTGAACAGCCCGTTACACGGGCCACAGTGCCACTGGCACCAGGTCACGAGGCAGTCACGCACAGTAGAGACTGACCGCACCACGGCTGATACAGAGCTGGGCGCTCCGCGGCACGGGCAGTCTCTACTGCACATGACTGCAGCACGCGCAGCAGTATCTACTGCGCATGTCGCGGCGTTACACACAATTTAGAGAATTATTATATAGGATGATTCTAAAACTGATTTTAAAAATGTGATGAAACCAATATGGTACTCAAAGAGTTAACTTTAGATCAGAGTTTCCAAATAGCCATCTTTTGGAACACAAGGTCCAAAGGGTTCAAAATGTATTTCTACAAATGGGCTGTAGCCTGATATTAATATATTAAAATACATGTTCCTCTTTTCTTTCAAGCCAGATACTTTCCCCTCAATATAATAGTGGTGATCTGCCAACTCTATAATAATAATAATGCAATATGTGGGTAATATATTTACTTAGGATTTCTAAATTAGGTTACTAAAATACTTATAAGTATATGGAATTTACAGATGATGGTCTCATGGACATTAAAAAGAAAGACTTTAATCAAATTTTTATTCAGCCTCTTGTATTCTAGAGGCAGCTCGAAAATATTATGAAGCAAAGCATTTGGGAAGCAAAGGTTTAACCATTTGCAATGCGTATGGCACTCAAAGGGTTAATATATTTTTTATTTCATTATGCAGTGTTGTTTTTATCTTGTTTGCTCCAATATAGAATGTGTGTGTGTACGTGATTGTGTGTGTATGTATCTGTGTGAGTGTGTATATATGTGTGTGTGTGTATATATGTGTGTTTGAGCGTGTGTGTGCGTGTGCTGTTTCTGAGTGTGAAATTTTGTGAGTGAGTGCATATTTGTGTGTGTGACTGTGTGTGTGTAAATTGTACTTTAGCAAAATATATCAATGACTTATTAATTTCCCATAAGTAAACCTTGATTTAGATGTGTAACTATTTTTTCCCTGTTAAGTCCCTGACAGCAAGTTTCCTAGAGCACAATTCCCAGGTGAGTTTTCTGGGCAATAGACCATCAAATCAGGATGTAATACAATGTTGCACTCTCCCTGGGGAACTGAATGCTCTGTGTGCTCTTGTTTACATTGTATCTTTTCTACATTGTATCTCTAGACCTACTTTCATGTTCCCTGACAGAAAGCTCAAGGCAAACAGATCCAGGTAGCTGAAAAGTTGAAAAAAAGAAATAAACATTATAGACAATTTGATGTACTTTCAGAATATATAAATTCAAAATAAAGAATTACTATTCTTTTAAATCTTTCACCCTTTCTCCTTGTTTCTTTTGGAATATCATACCTTTCCATAATGTATTTAACTGTCCCTCTCCATCATTAAAACTACCCTTAAATACTGCCTTTTGGCACATTAGCATCATACATAGTTTTCTATTACCGAATTAGAGTGGAAACTCCTTGCTATGTACTTTTTGTGATATTATATAATTAAAAGTATACATACATATCTGTAAAACAATATATATTTATTTGGATATTAAAAGAAAATATATAGTTGAGAGCATGTTTAAATGTCCCGAGCAAGTTTGAAACTCACTCGCCTTCTGAGTCACTCCATATAGTATGACAACTGCAGCTGCAGATTATGGGTAATGATCGTTTATTTGTGTCACCAGAATCCTTGGCAGCAGTGGAGATGTGCTTTGTGATAAGTGAGTTTTGAGAAATGCATCTTTTTTGTACTGTGTACTACAAAACATTTGGCTTTTAAAGGGATAGTAATGTTTCACAATAACAGCAGCTCCAAGTAATCTTCATAGTGTTTGGGCCATGGAGAGTGTTATTTCAATATTGTCAGAGTTGTAGTTCAAGAGTAATTGAATGATAAAGTATCCCCCTCCCACCCCTTTTATTGATGTAACTGCTCACCTCAGAGCAGCAAGACTGTGCAGATGGCTTGCAGAGAAGGACAACCTTCAAATGGCATAAGGGAAAAACCTGAAAAACCTGTCAAGGGGGGGCAGGGTTTTCCTTATGCTCACAGTAAGAAGATTTCCCTTGTTGTGATCTGTCCGGTCCCAGGACCAGAGTCCACATCTGATGGGAGGTGGCTTACACTAGGTAAAAGGGAGGGGGAAACTTTATCATTCAATTACTCTTGATCTACAACTCTGTCAGTATTGAAATAGCACTCTCTATGGATCAAATACTATGAAGATTAATTGTTTTGAATGCAGTTTTCAGATATGCAAACGTGAATTAAAGGTATAGTAATGTTTCACAATAAAAGCAGCTCTTATTAATCTTCATAGTATTTGGGCCATGGAGATTGTTATTTCAATACTGTCAGAGTTGTAGTTCAAGGGTAATTGAATGATAAAGTATCCCCCTCCCGCCCCTTTTACCAATGTAACACTGCTCACTTCAGAGCAGCAAGACGGTCCAGATGTATCGCAAAGAGGGAAATCTTTCAGTGAGTATAAGGAATAACCTGAAAAACCTGTCAAGCGGGGCAGGGTTTTCATTGTTCTCACAGTGAGAAGATTGTCCCTTGCTGTGAACTGTCTGGTACACATCTGAGGGGAGGTGGCTTACACTAGGTAAAAGGGGCAGGACGGGAATATTTTATCATTCAATTACTCTTGATCTACAACTCTGACAGTATTGAAATAACACTCTCTATGGATCAAATACTATGAAGATTAATGGGAGCTGCTTTTATTGTGAAACATTACTATACCTTTAAACACCATTCCCTTTACTAGATCTGCCTTGGTTATATGCAAAGCTACTGTAAATAATTATTCTTCCCCTTTTTCTCCAATGTATGAGCATGTATATTAACAGGCACACTTACACAGGTAATGATGAGGAAAATAGGAGACTGCTGTTTATAATGAATATAGCAATGGTGATATTCAGATTAAATAGGTGACAATAATATTTTATATTTGTATATATAATCAAAAGAACAAAAATAAATAAGCTCCTTCAAACCTCAATCAAAATAAGAGTGATAAGTCTAATGTAAAGGACAGATTAGTGTTAAATGTAATAAAAATGACAATGATACCATTGTGGTATGAATAGAAATAAAGCTCATGTACAAAATACACTATGAATATTCATATAACTAAATATTCAATGTTGTATCTTCCAAATATTATAGATTCAAAGTGTGCATATGAGAAGAAAAAAAGGAAGATGCAAAGGCAATCTGTTTAAAGACCACAATAATCATAAAATATAACTGAAAATCAATATAACAATTATATATAAAGACTAAGTATAAAATATATGTTGAAATATAAGAAAGATATAGTTCAGACTTGACAGTAGCATGATATGTCTAATATATAGCATCATGTTCTTGATAGAGAATACAACTCACACTTATTGAAGTCTGTTTGACTGACACCTATTCAGACAAGCTTCGACCACTTGTGGGGTTACCTATGGAGCTGCCCTCACTCTGCTATCCCGGGTGAATAAATCCCTCCAAATATTCATCCAGCAATAATGGTAACTGATAAATCAGTACTCATAGTTGTCGACAAGCCTGAGTAGTATGCACTAGCCAAGGGGTCAAGGAGGCTTGTGAGTTTAATGAGAAACCTCCCCATTCCGTCCTTCCAGTATATGTGTTCCAAAGAGCTCTGTCTCACCAGATCTCGATACTAAGAGTCCTCCAAAAGTATGATGGATTACTCCAAACAAGTATGAAATAAATATAATGCCTACTGAACTATAACAAAAAAACACAAAACAAAATATCAATGAGTGGAGACCTTTGTAGCATTTACAGTGTTTAAATAGTTTACATATTAGGGTTCCACACAAGTTCAGTTTAAAACAAATGTGTTCCATGAAAAGAACATTTGAGAACCAATGAATCACTGTGTTAAACTAATTAAGAGCTACTAATTCCAGTTCATATAGTTTCATTTCCACAGGAGAAATGTGCAGTCACAGACTTTGTCTACAATAAACCACTAGGGATTTGTTATTTTATTAGAATGTAGAGAATTTGAGATCAACCATTTCATAAATCAGATTTTAAAATAATCAGTATCCAACTGGTAAAAATACCGCATGTGAAATGGAGCGATGAGAAATTTTCCAGCCGTGATGGCTTCGTACTGTGGGCTCTTTATTCCCCTCCTCTCTTATAATGATAGGTATTTTGTGTATTCCTTTTTATACAGAGAACTTACTGTACATAAGTTGTAGTGGAAATTAGTGTATTGGAAAGACGATGAGGTTGATGTACTATTAAGAATTTGAATAATTCCGGGGCAAACCAACTGCATCATAGGGGGTGAATACAAGTGAATAAAAGTGATTTGAGGCTTTTAACCTTTCATTGGAGACCTCTCTAGCATTGAAGGGGTTTAAAGTCACATTTAAAGGGATAGTAATGTCCAATAATAATTTTATTTTGTATTTAGATTTAAAAAAAAAAAAATATGTGCAGCAAATCCCATCTCTCAAACCTTTATGGTTTGAGAGATATTCACAGCTAAAGTTCCCCCTCCCTCCCCTTTTCCTGATGTCAGCTGTAAAGCTGACAGCAGGAGATCTGAGTCGGCTGATTCGAGGATGCTCTTCAACAGAGCCGAAATCGTGTTATATAAAAATAATTACTTCATTGGAACGGGCTACAAAGTGTGCTTGCAAATCAGGCACACTTTGTACACCATTCCAATGAAGTCATTATTTTTAAATAACGCAATTTCGGCTCTGCTGCAGAGCCTCTGGCTGGTCCCAGGACCGGGATCTCCTGCTGTCAGTAGAACACTGACGTCAGGAGGGGGAACTTTAGATGCAAATATCTCTCAAACCATAAAGATTTGAGTGATGGGATTTGCTCCACATAACTTATTTTTTTTAATCTACAATACCAAATTATTATTGGACTTTAGTATCCCTTTAAATAAATGTGAATTTTAAGTTGCCCCCTTTGGTGCGGTAGGTTTACCCCCCAATTACTCCATATTTTAATATTACATCAGCCTTGATCTTTTTGCATGTCACACACATTATGGTTCATGCCAGTGTTTGTTTCTGAAGTACAATTTAAAGGGACAGTCACCCTTCATTTTAACTTTATATATTCTGCAAGTGCATAATATATATAAAATCAAATTGGCTATACTCTTTAACCCCTTAAAGACCGGCAATGTGCCAGGACAGTCATCATTTTTTTCCCCCTTTCCCAAAGTACAGGTGACGGTCCTGGCACTTCAAATAAGTATAAACGGGGTCTGAAATTGACTGCTCCAAGATCGCATCTGTCTCTCTCAGACCCCCCCGCTCCGCTTGCTGTACATGTAACAGGTCACATGTGCCAGCACGCCAGCATACATCAAATCGGTCCTTAAGGGAAGGTAACTGCCCAGGATCACTAGTCCTTAACTCCTTAAAGGGATAGTAATACTTCGTTTTAACTTTATTTTATTTTGTAGGCATTAAAAAAACATGAAGAATGATATAAGTCTTATCTCTCAAACCTTTATGGTTTATGAGATATTCACAAGCAAAGTTCCCCTCCCCGCCCCTTTTACCTAGTGTAAGCCATCTCTTCTCAGATGTGAGTCTGGTTGTATGACAGTACAGATAACAGAAGGGGACAATTTTCTTTGTATGAAAACAATGAAAGCCCTTCCCCCCTTGACAAGTTTTTCAGCTTTTTCCATTATCTTAATTGAAGATTGTCCCTCTCTGCAGTCTACCTGGGCATCTCCCTTCTGATCTGGTTCAACAGGGGGGGTACTTTGTTTGTGAATATCTCTTAAACCATAAAGGTTTCAGAGATAAGACTTATATCATTCTTCATGTTTTTTTAATGCCTACAAAATAAAATAAAGTTAAAATGAAGTATTACTATCCCTTTAACGACCGGCACACGCGCGGCCGGCACTTGAGGACCACGGGGTTTTTTTTGTTTTTTGTTTTTTTAAGCAAAGCGATTCAGGGCTCCACGTGTGGCGTGCAGGGAGCCCTGAATTCCATGACGTGCCAGGACCGTTACTGTTTTTTTCATCTTTACAGATTTTTTTTAACTATTTTATCCCTAACTGTAAGCTCTGTGGATATCTGTTTTCAGAGGATTTTGTGTTCACTATTCAGTAGCTGACAATTAAACCGGGACAGTGAAACAATTTTTCATCTACACTTTTTTTTTCTTCACATTTAACTGCCAGACAGGGAGCTCACTGAATTTCTGCTTCTAAAGTGGTCTATTAGGGACTGTGAGATCAGGGATAGTGATACAATGTTGCACTATCCCTGCAGCACTAAGTGCTGTATAAGTTTATTTTTTTATTTAGAAAATATTTAATCTGGAAGAATACATTGAGATTTCTCTAATTTTCAAGTATGTCATGGAGAGCATTTACAGTAAAAAGTTACATGTTTACACAAATAGAGAAACAATTTATATATATATATATATATATATATATATATATATATATATATATATATATATACATACATACAAAAATGTATATAAAAGTTACACATATTTTTAGTGAGATTTTAGACTGGGAGATGATCAGATTTTTTAGTGGAGTGGAGGTTAAAGTTATAGTTAGTATGGAGAGCGGGAGTGAGTGTACTGCTCAGGTAGTCTGCTAGAAAGATGAAGGAATTCCTTGCCCAAGGATGTGGTTATGGCAGATACAATGGATACATTTAAGAGAAGATTAGATTAATTTCTTTCAAGAGGGCTCATACAGGGTCATACTGTGTATTAGTAGGCAAAACAGGAAGAATTCAGATAAAGACTAACATATTTGGTAGCAGGAAAGCTTATATCGTTTTCATTTCCCTGGATTATGAGGCAATGGTTGAACTTGATGGGCTTGTGTCTTTTTTTAACTTAATTTACTATGTTACTATGAAGGGCACGTCTAGATTTGAATGTTAGCCAATTTAGTTCTTTATACATATCACAGCGATGGGTAGTGTAATTACATTGGAAGATAAAGCGGCATAATGAGTTATACAGAGTGTCAAGTTTACCAAGATGGATTTGTGGTGTGGGAGCATATACTATGTCCCCATAGTCTATGACTGATTTAGCATCTGTTGAACAATATATTTTCTTACCGAAGGACTTAAACAGGATTTGTTTCTAAACAGAGCACCTACTTTAGGATACAGCTTGGATGTTAATTTATCAGTATGAAGGACTGAAGTGAGGTTGGGGTCAAAGCCACATGGCAAGATATTTGTAGGTGTCCTCTGAGGCCAAGTTATGATTAGACTCTGTTACAATGGTTAGATGGGTATTACAGAGATTATGCAGTTTGTGCTTTCTACCAAATACCACTGTGTTCGTTTTGTCGGTGTTTAAGAACAGTTTGTTCTTTGCTATCCATCTTTCAACTTCAGAGAAATCATGATGTAATATGGCTTCTAGTTGTGATAGGTTTGGAGTTTTTAGTGTAAATTATGGTGTCATCTGTATACATGCTGAGTTGTAGTGGAGGCAAACTTTTCTACTGGAGGTTAGTGCAACTATCCCTGATTATACATTCCCTGACAGAAATCTCTCTAGACAAAGGGTGGAGCACAAGTTTTCAAGAACACTTAGGTCTTTTTGTAAAGGATGTCATAGCTAGAACATGCCTGACAAAGAGATCTAAGCTCTCTTGAAGACCTGTACGCTAAAGCTAATCAGTTCGCCAATAACTGTATCAATTTTACTTCAATAGTCTACCAATCTCAGAACGCTCTCTGGAACCAGAGATCCAATAAGCTCCTTGTCACGTAAAAGTGTAAAAAAAGATTAAGATGAAAACAATATATATATATATATATATATATTTATATATATATATAAAATTTTGACCTTATATATTATGGGCTGGTACACTATGCAAGTTGAAAAGAAGGTTGACTGTAACTTTAACAACCTGGATGCTAGAGAAGTCTCCAACTCATTAGGATGGATGTACTAATAAACAGGTAGCTTTTTGTCTTATGGTGACAGGCCCATTGCTATGCAATGCATTGGAGATCCCTCTGGCACTCAGAGGGTTAAGTCAACAGGCATTTTGGGAATTGTTATTTGTCTCCTATGGTGAAGCTGGTTTGCACCAGAATTGTACCTCTTTAGATAGCTTAATACCGCCCAAAGAAACACATTACTGTCTATACAACCCACTTTGGATTTTAATTGCCATGTATCTTAAATAACGTGTATGCTCTAGAATGTGGCCTTAACCTCATGGATATTAAAGACATCTCCAAGGCATTCAAGGGGTTAAAACTTATTTTGAAATGCGTAATCTCATTACCTTTCTGTATTGTTTGTACAAGCTATTTGATCTGATCTTGCTGAAACGTGGCAGGCACTGTCATTCCAAGAGATCAAATCCATTTGCCAAATTTCAGAGAGCAAAAATTAGACGATTTGTAACTTTTACAGTAAGATGAGTGACTAGAAATCTGCTAGTTACATAACATGAGTCCAATCATTATTTAAAAATATACCGTTATATAATAAAATGTAATAAGGCTAGGTTTCCATAAGTCCGGCTTTTCCTGGGAAAGACATGATTTTTGAGAGCATTTCCCTGCGTACTCGCTAATGTTGACCTGGACTCTTAAATATCCCAGATTGTGCATTGTGTTAAAGCAATATTAAAATTGGCTACCCATCAGCCAATCACAGTACTTAAAAAAAGCCAAGAGACACAAAGTAAATGTTCTCTGCATACATTTGAGAAAGAGAATTCATACTACAGCCACCACCCTACATAACCACTTAGACTATTGCAAGAAGGGATGGATATCTCCCTTCTGGCTGCCCATTGCATCATATGCTTTCCAGGGGCCTTTTTTACTGATCACTAGACTATATATACAAGACCTCAATACAGAGGGAGAGCACTGAAGTGGCTGGAAGCCTCTGCTGGAAGATGCTTGGGTGAGAAGCTGGGGTGTGATTTTGGGAGTGGTGTCAACACAAGTAAACCCTTGTTGTGGCTAATACTGGTAGTAATGGGGTAAATTACAAGGTCTAAAGCCTGAAGGGCTATTAAAATGATGAATGGTTTACAGGAAAAGAAATATCAGGATAGACTAAAGGATCTGATCATGTATAGCTTGGAGCAGAGAAGAGAGAAATGAATTAATGCATCCCAGAGTGACAAGCTCTTTGCACAGATAAAAGCAAATGGAAAGTCAGGCAATTTAGAAAAGGAAAATAGTCACAAAGATGCCCTGGACGCGGTCATCAGAATGAGGCAGAAAACTCTCATAAGCCAATTGGTGGTGTGAATGTGAGCATCTGAAAGTACAGGAAGAACCACACTGGGAATAGACATCATGGGTGAATATAACACCTTACAACATGCACATTCTGCTGCCTTTGTGATAAGATGAGCAGTTTTGAATCTGTCAATCACTGTCATTTGGATGAGCAAAGGCAAACAACTAAATTCTTGTTTTTTAATCTAATCCCAAACCATGCAGTTTTTGGATTAGATTTTTCATCCTAAATTGTCTGTTAGAAGCCACAGTTAAGCTCTATAAATCAACCCCAGGATAATTATTAAGTGTACTTCTAGAGAAACAAGCTTGGTTAATGAAAACAGTGGAATTAATGTAAAACAGGGGCACTCAGCCTTTAGCTCTCCAGCTGTTAGATGACTATCACTCCATTCAAGGTTATTAGTGACTTTCTTAGTTTATAATCCATATGTAACAGTAAACCCCTCCCCGCCCTTTCCTGCCTTGAGGAAGAGACTTTAACCAACTGCTTTTCTATTGGCTAATGAGGACAGACAGGCCACGCCCTCTTTGCTCCCACAAAGGCTGTGGGGGTGGGCTTCCCTTACCAGCCGGGAGGAAAGGTAGGCATGAGGGCCCTGTCCATTACCTGGCTTCAGGAGGATCCCTCACCTTCAGCCACAATTAACTTTCCATATATTGGGAACTTCCCCAACCAGCCATTGATGGAAGTTATAGCTCCCAACAGCTGGCAATCCAGAGGTTGCCTGCGTTTTATCTAAAACTAGTTGAAGAGCCCGTTACACGGGCCACAGTGCCACTGCCAGCCGATCGCGGGGCAGTCATGCACAGTAGAAACTGCCCACGCCGTGGCTGATACAGAGCTGGACCCTCTGTATCAGCCGAGGCGCGGGCAGTCTCTACTGCTCATGACTGCAGAACGCGCAGCAGTCTCTACTGCGCATGACTTTGTTGTTACACACATTTTGGCAAATTATTATATAGGATATTTACTGTTATCAGAATTTGAGAACCAATGTTGCTTCTCACTGATCTAAATTAATAGTTAATCATATTTCATAACATGATAAAAAATAAAGTACATATTTTATATATCATTATCAGGAGTGACGTATACTTTTTTAAAAATAATTATAGGTAAACATATCCCTGGCATTTTTATGTAGTCATTTAGTAGTTATTCTAAGCTAACAAGACTTGTGGGATGCAGAGCGAGCAGTGGTTAGCTATGTAAATAGCTCTCTGTCTATGCATTCCTGGCTTGCACATTGCCAATCCCCAAACTGTGCACTGCCCATCCATCATAGACCCATATGGGAGAAAGTAAAACTGTTGCAGTGTAACTATTTTCAGATGGGTTTAAAATGTCACATATGACAAAGACTGATCTATTTAGAGTAAATATGTTTTTATTTTAAGGAAAGATTATTTTCTTGACATTTCTAACAAATTGCTAAATAAAATACATATACTGCAGTGCTGAATATGCAAGATGGGATTTTTTCATTGTGCTTATGTTTTGGATCATAATGTATTTTGAATGAAAAGATAAACCCTTTGAATGCTGAAGGGGACAAATAAAATCAGTCATAATTCCCAATGTTTTTTTTAACACCTTAGACGTTAGAGAGGTCTCCAATGCATCTCTAGCATTCAAGGGGTTAAAGGCCCTTTTTAAATGAATGGGCCATTTTATTTATTTCCTTTTGCAAAGTTGATTTGATCCAGAATTGCATTGGTTGCTTTTATACACAATGCCCAGTAGACAGGACCGGATTTCCTAGAGTAGGAAACTGCCTAGGAGCTCCATATTTTGAAGGGCGCCTCAGTTGTGCTGGCCGCACCCACATTCTAATTGTTGGTGTGGCCAAACCAAAGTCAGTGGCCCTGCACCAGTTTATATATCCCTTTACAGGTTATTATTTAATCCTTGGATGCTAGAGAAATTACAAACGCATTGCAAAGCAATGCTTTGGAAATCTTTCTAGCAACCAAATGGTTAAAGCTTATTTGTAATTTCTTGTTTTAGGCCAATAGTATTTTCTGTTCCAGGAAATAGTGGATGGAACTGAGGGCGGAACCATGTAAGAAACTGGGGTGTGGCTGTGGGTGGAGCTAAGGGAGAGCCTAGAATGCTTTGTAGAGGGCAGCCTGGGATGTAAATCCATCCTTGCCAGTAGATTTATTTTTGTCTCAACATTTCAGTGCTAGAACAACACCTTGACCATAACAAGCTTCCATGGTTTTCTCCTGGTTACCTTCTCTCTGGTTAGTGAGTAATGGAAGAGTTAATATAATAAATGAAGCTTTAAAGCCATAGAATCCCTTTATTTTGAGTTTTTA
Source organism: Rhinophrynus dorsalis (assembly GCA_037306005.1). Lineage (NCBI taxonomy): Eukaryota > Metazoa > Chordata > Amphibia > Anura > Rhinophrynidae > Rhinophrynus > Rhinophrynus dorsalis. The sequence continues at coordinate 435,639,237 of CM074723.1, read as the reverse complement.
CATATTCTGCAAGTACATAATAAGCACATTCAAGTTATCTATGCCTGTTATACATTTTTTTTCATCTTCAGCTATTTGTTTTTACATTTATATACCAGGCATTTAGTTCCCTGGATCTGTATACAGAGAGATTTCTGTTATGGACTATGAAGACTATGAAAGCAGGTATAGAGATACCATATCAAAAGGATACAATGTAAAAAATATACCATACAGAGCACTCAGTGCTGCAGACATAGGTTTACACTGTTTTACTGTCCTTCTTTAATGGTATCTGACCAGAAACCCTCTATGGAGCTTAACCCTTTGAGTGCCAAAGGCGAGTTAAGGAAAAAACATAGTGAAGATGAAAAGTATAATAAACATACAGGCAGTCTGACTTCACACACTATTCGTTTGCTGCATATAAGTCAAAATAAATGGTTACTATTTCTGACCATCCTGCACACTCCACTGAAATACATATCACTTCCCACCCTGCTCCTCCTCTCCTTCTATCTCATCAGTTACAAGCTGCTGGCTTGGTGAGTGTTGACTGTTCTTGTCTCGTAGCCAAAGAAGGCCACAATCCTGCGGGGAGTATCTGCTGTCTCTATCACTTACATTATGCTTCTGTGGCTGTTCTGGTGTTGAGTTACCTTTTCAGATCACATGCCAAAAAGATAAAAGTGTATTAAAGGTGACTTTCACTGGGCTCTTATGAAAATCATGTATGACAAGCAACACATAAAGGACTTTATTTTTCCTGTAGTTTATAGGAGACACCTATTAATCAGTTATAATATGTACAGAGACACAACTCATTCTCCAAGTATTGGCGGCGATGTAGGATGTAAAAAAATGTAAATGTTTATTCAATACTAGTACCTAGAATTGTCTTTGTTATTGTGCATGCAAATGGTGTGTAGATCCTGTGCATAGACCAGAAGTGAACAACCTGTAGTGCTCCAGCTGTTGTTAGACCCTAATTCTCAATGGCCATCTGAGGATGATGGAAGCTGTAGTCCAACAACAGCTGGAGGAAGGCCCATGTATATAACATCAGCAAACTTTTCACATTATCATGTTGCTAAGGTTTTGTATTTGTCTAATCTGATTGGGAAACAAAACTCCAAGGGATTGGGGGTATCTGGGCAACTGGAAACCCTATCTTGGTTTGCTCTTGAAGTGTAAAGTATGAGGCTGATGTACAAAGAACTGGGGTAGACCAACTGCTCCACAGGGGAGTAATACAAATTCCCAGTGAATTAAAAGGAACTTGTAAGTTCTTAAATGCCATGGAGATCTCAAATGCATTTCTTAACAATTTGCTGAGACTTAGTGATCAAGGGGTTAAAAACTCCATGTAAATGGTGCAATTGCTTTGGCCCAGAAATACTCCACTTTTCTTTTGAACATTAGGCCCTATGAGCACATACCTCTCAACATTTCAAATGGCCAATACGAGACACCATTGTTTTAGTGTATGAAGCTGGGGGTGTGGTTGGTGGTGGGCGAGATATTACAGAGAATGTTTAGGTTATTTTATAACCTATTAACACCTCTTTATGAAACTGAATAATTGATTTAGAGCAATATCCAAATTATTTCATTTACACAGACTAATTTATAAACACATACACTGAGGTTTAACCAAACATTAAGTTAGGTTTTATTACACAGTCTGATCTCCTAAAAAGAGGGACACCAGGGTGGCAAAGAGGGACACAGGGATGTGGGTCTCAAATAGGAACTGTCCCTCCTAAAGAGGGACATTTGGATGGTATGGGCCCTAAAATCTCTTACAGAAGGATATTTGGGTGGTATGGACCCCTAATATCTCCTACAGAGGGACATTTGGGTGGTATGGACCCCTAATATCTCCTACAGAGGGACACTTGGGTGGTATGGACCCCTAATATCTCCTACAGAGGGACATTTGGGAGGTATGGACCCTAATATCTCCTACAGAGGGACACTTGGAGGTATGGACCCCTAAAATCTCCTAATGAGGGACATTTGGGAGGTATGGACCCTAATATCTCCTACAGACGGACACTTGGGAGGTGTGGACCCTAATAACTGCTACAGAGGGACATTTGGGGGGTATTCCATAAGGCTGATAGCAGGAGACCAGTAGAGTAAAAACAATAGCTTTATTGGCTACCTTAGTGGTTCATTCCCATAAGGCTGATACACCAAGAAGTGGGGGAGTCGAGCTGATTCAAATGGGACTGTTAACCCGTTGCATGCTACAGAGGTCTCCAACAAATTGGTTCACAATGCACTGGGAACTTCACTAGCACTCAAGGGGTTGGAAGCCCCATGTAAACCAATGGAGATTCTGATTATTTATCCAGTGGACATTTAGTTTACTTCAGAACTGCACTAATTAATTTTAGAACATCAAACTCTATATTTTAACCATTTGGTTGGTAGAGCGATCTCCAATGTGAAGCAATGTATTCATGGGTGTTCTGGGGGAGGGGCAACACTGTCCCTCCCCCCCAAATAAACATAGGGGCTGGCCTGGAGGACATATTATGGCTTTGCCTTACCTACGTAAACATTTCTGTGGACACCCATGATTGTATTGGACATGTCCTAGCATGGAAGCAGTTAATAACTATCTGCCTATAAAGCACATATCGGAGTCCTGATTAATCCCAGTTATACAGACTAATACTATTATTAGTGTTATGAAAAAGAATTGGGCTTTGTGACAAAAAAACAAAACAATTAAACTTCTGAAAAGTAATCTGTGGGAAGTCTTATTGATGGTCTGTACTCAAAAACATGGAAAAACTGAAAATGTATTACAGATGTAATATGCTATTGCATTATTTATTTACTGGTAGAGATTCCAAGGGGAAGATACCCTTGTCACTTCAGTAAGAGAAATGTGTCCTGTAGAAAAACATAGGAATTTAATGGTTTTCTTCTTCTTTTACATCTCCTTCAAACATCCCAAGATCCACATCCTTGTGAACTTATCATTTTCTTACCTTACAACTCACCTTTTCCTCAAGAACATGTTTATATCTTCTTCCCCCTCAGCCTGTCTTCTCCTCTTTGTGATCTGTTTTCTTTTCTTCTCCCCAGCTCCAGCTTGCCTTCTCTTCCTTGCCTACTGACTTATCTTTTCTCCCTCCCTAGCTTCTCCTTTCTTTGCTTCTTTGGTAATATATTTCTTCTTCTTCTTCCACTAGCCTTCTCCTTGTTAACTCCTTCATCTCCTCTTCTTCATCAGCTCTCCCATGCCTATTTTATTTTTTAACTATTTCATAGTTGTATATCCAGCTCCAGCTTGTCTTCTGTTCTTTCTTCCCAACTCATACTTTCCTGCTGTTCCTTGTGAACCCTGTTCTTTCTCTCCAGCTTCCCTTAGCCTTCTCCTTGTTAATTCATTATCTCCTCTTCCTCCCCAGTACTCCATGCCTTTCTATTTTTTAACTCTTTCATATTTTTATTCCAGATTCAGCCTGTATTTTGTTATTTCTCCTCCGCCCCTACTTTCCTACTGCTCCCACTTATCTTCCTCCCCAGCTCATGCTAAACTTCTCCTTGTAATTTCCTTTAGCTTTTCTCTTGTACACTTTCATCTCCATCAAACCTCCTAAGCTCCTATCTCTCCATGTGAATTAAAGGGATAGTAATACTTTGTTTTATCTTTATTTTATTTTGTAGGCATTAAAAAAACATGAAGAACAATATAAGTCTTATCTCTCAAACCTTTATGGTTTAAGAGATATTCACAAGCAAAGTATCCCCCCCCTGTTCAACCAGATCAGAAGGGAGGTGCCCAGGTAGACTGCAGAGAGGGACAATCTTCAATTAAGATAAGGGGAAAAGCTGAAAAACTTGTCAAGGGGGGAAGGTCTTTCATTCTTTTCATACAAAGAAGATTGCCCCCTGCTGTTATCTGCCTGGTCTTACAACCACATTTACATCTGAGAAGAGATGGCTTACACTAGGTAAAAGGGGCGGGAGGGGGAAACTTTGCTTGTGAATATCTCTTAAACCATAAAGGTTTGAGAGATAAGACTTATATCATTCTTCATGTTTTTTAATGCCTACAAAATAAAATAAAGTTAAAACGAAGTATTACTATCCCTTTAATGTATCTGATGACTTTTTTCTCAGCTCCAGGTTGCCTTCTCCTCCTTGTGAACTTTTGTATCTCTCCATCCCCAGATCCAGATTGCCTTTCCTTCTTTGTTGCTTGTTATATCTCTCCATCACTAGCTCCTACTTGCCTTATTTTCTTGGGTATTTGTTTATCTTTTCTTTCTTTACAGCAGCTTGTATTCTCTTATTTTTACACAATGTTAATATATTATTTATCCCCAGCTCCCATTTATCTTCTCTTCCTCATTACCTCCTTCTTGGCACTTCATCTTCTCAAGCTCTTACTTGCCTTATGCTTGTATTACACTCATTTATATCTTGTTCCTCTGAAACTCTTCCTTGCCTTCTCTTCCTTAACAACTCACATATCTCTTCTTTCCAACCGGCTCCAACTGATACTTTCATTGCCTCCTGCTCTTGCTTACCTTATATTTCGTGTGGACTCATTTATTTTAGGCTTCACATTCCACTCTCCCTTTTCTCCACCTGTAAACATTCATATATGTGTATATATGTTATATATATTATTGGTGACACAGAGGCATATACTGGACATAGAAGATAAATCTTTTATTAATTATAAAGTATTCTAAAAATCCGCATAAAGTGCTGAGGAAAACATCTGCTGTTTGGCTTATTTGCAAGGGAAAATAATTAAATTGGCTCTAACATATAACGAATTAGTCGATTTTGAAAGAGCTTCCAAAATTACTTACTGTGTATATTAGCATTTTATATTTAAAACAGCAGTTTGGTCGTTTTTAGCTATACTTAATTTTTACCCGTTTATGCAAATCAGACAGTAGTGGCTGACATGCCAGTGTGGTACTATTATTCCACATGCTCCCTCTCCCATCTGTCATTTCCTGCTAGTCTGTACTAGAAGATTTGCATAGCCTGACAGATAAATGATACTAAGTAAATTTTTTGAATACAAAATGCTTAACATAACACATCAGAGATTTTTAAAGTTGTTAGAAAGTGTTCCTCTTTAACTCTTTAAGGACCTAATGTGTTGTTATGAGTTATATACCCATTGGGTCCTTGAAGTGATAGGATTGTACAATGAATGGCATGGATATTAAAAGAAAATACAGTAGAACATTAAGCTTAATACATGTGGGATTATTTGGCCAGCTTTACACCATTCTTGAAAAGGGAATAATTGTGATGTAGCTCACATTTTTCCTTTGGTCTCCCTTAAGAATTCCAAAAAATCTTTGGTTCCGTCTATGGAATTTATCTTGACTTCCACTTCTATATATAGACACATTGAAGTGCACATGGCTGGCTGCAAGCAAAGGGCCTGCCAGCTCTATGAGACAGGGAGAAACCTACTGGAAAATGGAGAATGCTGATTTATTGCCTGGTTTTATTATTCTAAAGAGGCAAATTACTTGTCATTGAACAAAGCAATTACAGTGTTAAAAACTATCCTTGTGCCAATTACTACATAAAAAATGTTGCAATGGATGTTTTTATTGGGAGTTTGGATAAGGTATTTTTCATAAGAACTAATACTTGGATGAATTGAAGCATAGGTATTTCTATTCATCAGATGTGTGAGAATAGAGGCTCACACTTATTGAGGCTGATGTACTAAGTAAACTGGAGAAATTCTGGATTAAACCACCTGTGTCATAAGGGACACATAGAAATTATCAAAACCCTTTGAGTGCCAGAGGGATAGTCAACGCATTGCAAAGCAAAGGGATGCATACCCCTTTGGAACTCAAAGGCTTAATGGAGCAGTATGTGTACAAGGCTTATCCTGCTTAGAAAAAACAGGATACTCCCACTGTTGGCAAATGTTTCATTCCAAAGTCATTACCGTTCTGGCACTGAAAGGATTAAACAGGCTCTGGAATAAAGGCATTGGATACTCAGTGGCGTAACAATAGGGGTCGCAGGGGTCGCACCTGCGACTGGGCCCGTCACTCCAAGGGGCCCGGCCGCCCCCTGCAAACCCATCGCCACTCGCCCACAGCCCTGCCCGCAGCAGCTCAGCTAATCTCCCGGTGCTCTAGTAATGCAGAGCGCTGGGAGATTACATCATCTCCCAGCGCTCTGCATAACTGAGAACCGCGCTAGAGATGGAGGTAAGAGATGTGCATGGGGCAATGTGAAGATTGGGGGGCCCAGGCCCGGCAGCAATTTCTGCACCAGGGCCCGATGGCTGCTAGTTACGCCACTGCTGGCACTCAAAGGGTTAAGCCACTTAATGTCAAGGTTGGGGGGGGTATCGGCATTTGGGGATTTCTGTTCCTCCTTGTTTAACATCATGTAATAATCATGCCTCAGAGGAAACTGGTGGAACGTTACTTTATTTTCCTGCAAATTTTGTAAAGGAGACATTTGTCTTGTTTGTATTAAAGTATTAAGTATTAAAGTTGGCAGAGTATGTGTGCTGGTATGTACTAAAATGTACAGGCATATTCCAAATTGCAAGTGTATCATTTGGAGTCTAAAGCCCTAGCACAGACAATGAGCTGTGTTGGAGGATGTGTACATCCCCCCCACTGAGTTAAAACTATTTTAATAGATGACCCATACAGAGCCAGAGGATTATACAAAACATTGCACACCCTCTGGCATTCATACTATGTGTGTGTATACATTGACACTGCTGAATTAAACCAAATGGTGATACTGAAGACCTAATATATATATATAACAATTTATAATAAATAATAATATGTTTTATACATATAACAATTTGTATCTATCTATCTATCTATCTATCTATCTATCTATCTATCTATCTATCTATCTATCTGTATGTGTCTATCTATCTATCTGCTGCAGTTGATAGCTGGTCGCTGAGTTCATTGTTCTGATCCTCTTACAAAGCTCTGAACTATGCATGAGCTTTTCTCTGTGAATTCATCATTCACAGTGTTGAAGTCTATTGCTTGTTGTGAGCAAGTTTGAACTAAACACAGTCTTCAAGGGAAATCAGCAAAAATAAAGCAAACAAAAAATATCTAAATAGAAACGCACAACGTCTATATGAAATGAGTTGCACATTTTTATTTCGAATGAATAAAATCTGAACATATTTGTGATTTATTTTTACAATATAACAAGCATGTGGAAATCAGTTGAAAATATGTGTATAAATGTATTGGTTTAAATTGGGGGATATTTTAAACACAAAAGTTGGGATAAACAGGGCTGGATTTGTCAATAGACAGGACAGGCACTTGCCTTGGATGCCAGATTTTTAGGGAGCTTAACCTAAGGCAATCAAAGGTTCTTTCATTAGGGGAACTCAAGAATGTAAATCCAGGCCTATTTACACACATAGGGGAGATGAACTAAGGTGTGATAAAGCGGAGATCACTTCTCTAGTGATATCACTTCTCCAAGTCCTGTGTTATTCTATGGAGCCAATACACTAAGATTAGTGCATAGGCTCCATAGAATAACATAGGAACTAGAGAAGTGATATCACTGGAGAAGTCATCTCTGCTTTATCACCTCTTTATCATGCCTTAGTGCATAACACCCCATATTATCATTGGTATTTTCCTTGTGTATCCCAACTAACAGAACTAACAGAATTCGGTACTTTCCTGTTATCCGGAACCATTTTCAAAACTAATTTCTGTCAGAATCTGTTGTTATTTCCTGTCAGAATCTGTTGTTGTTGCCTGTCAGAATCTGTTGTTTCCTGCCATTGAATCTACTTTACACACTAACCTTAGTTTACACAGGAACTTTTCAGTCCATTTTTAACTTTGCAGTCCATTTTGCCAATGGCGTAACTATAGGGATCGCACCTGCGACCGGGCCCGTGCACTCCAGGGGCCCAGCCGCCCCCTGAGACCCCTCCACCTGGTGCCTGCAATCTCCTTAGGCGCTCTAGTAATGCAGAGCGCTGGGAGATGACATCATCTCCCAATGCTCTGCATTATTAAGAGGACCACGTGGGAGCTCCAGGTTGGAGGTAAGAGATGGGGGCATTGTGGAGATTGAGGGGCATTATGGAAGGGGTCAATGCGGTGGAGGGGGGCCGTGGCACTTCTTGCACTAGGGCCCGGAGGCTTCTAGTTATGCATTTTTCCATTGTTTTTTTACAGTACTTTCCTGTCCTATCATATTACAATAAAGTTTTTGTTTAACAATGTTTGAAAAATATTATAATAAAGATTTTGTTTCAAAATGTTCGAAAAATATTAGAATAAAGATTTTGTTTAAAAATGTTTGAAAAATGTTTTGAAAATGGTTGTTTTGACAATAGTTCCGGATAACAGGAAAGTACCCAGAATTCTGATACTATTCTGTGCCCTGCACAAAGCTAAAATCCTAGTTAAAAATGACTATGTTATTGTTACCCATTGCAAAGTCTACTCCAGTGAGTCTCCAAGTAACTTTATAATTTCACAATTTTTAAATGAGAGACATACCTTAACCCTTTGTGTCCCATAATACTAATACAAAAAATGGCGCAAATTGGTAAAAATTAATTATGATTAATTAAGAGATCACTCAGTCAGTAAAAAATTAAAATGCAGAACACAGCGGGTTCTATGTTAAAAAAGCTGCTGCTGTGTGGAAATTCTGACCTTGATTTGTCAGTTTCAGTGATATGTTTTTGACTGGAATGTATACGAGCCTAAATCCACTCTTGAAATTGGAAGAAAGAAACATTCTTTAAACGTTTTACACCTAATGAACAAAAAAAAAAAATTGGAGACATTTTAGGGCAAAACAACTACACCATAGGGGACAAATAAAAACGCCACTGATTTAAAGCAGGATTTTAACCCTTTGAGTGGCAGAGGGGTAAGCATTAGTGATGAGCGAGCACCCCAATGCTCGGATGTTCGGGTGCTCTGACCGAGCACCCCCTGAGGCTCGAGTGCTCGGCCGAGCATCCGAGCCCCATTGAAGTCAATGGGAGGACTCGAGCATTACACCAGGCACCCCCTGCTCTGATGAGGGGAGGGTGCCTGGTCCATAGGAAAAGGGCAGAAAAAGATGGAAACACTACAGAAATGGTTCAGGGACAGCATAGGGAGGATGTCTGGATGCACCTTGGACTCCAACATCGCTGCTGGGAACGATCTTTCGCCCGTAGTACGCCATTTTTACAGACTGACCGTAAAACACACAAAAAGGAAAATAAAAACGACTTTAGGCGAAAAATTGTTACCAAACAGTATTTGCTGTATATTTACTTGTATATCATCTGCAAATTCTCCCAAAAATTTCATCGATTTTCTGAAGTGAGGCCATGATTAAGAGGGAAACGTGCGCAGAGGCAAATTATCCCAAAAATTTCCTTGATTTTCAGAACTGAGGCCATGATTAAGATGGAAACGTGCGCTGAGCTGACCATCTAAAACATTATGGGTGAGGGTCTGCTGCAGAGCTGACCATCCTAAACATTATATGCGAAGGCCCGCTAGTGAGCTGACGCTATAAAACATTATATGAGAAGGCCCGCTGGTGAGCTGACCTATATAAAAATTGGCAAACAGGGCCCGCTGGTGAGCTGGCCCTATATAAAAATTATATCACAGGGCCCGCTGGTGAGCTGGCCCTATATAAAAATTATAGCACAGGGCATATGGAAGAGGAGGAGGAGGATGAGAAGATTAAGAGTCAACCATATACCCGTTTTTTGGGTGGAAGGGGTGAATGGGAATACAGAGTATTCCCATCATTGTAAATAACATATATAAAGTGAGTTTATGTTCCCCCGGGGCTTTCCTCCAGTGGAGTGGAGAAGTCAGGGGAAATCCAGGCCTTGTTCATTTTTATAAGTGTCAACCTATCAGCATTGTCGGTGGAAAGGCGGATACGCTTATCTGTTATGATGCCACCAGCAGCACTAAATACCCGCTCAGACAGAACGCTGGCGGCAGGGCAGGCCAGCACCTCCAAGGCGTAGAGTGACAGTTCATACCACGTGTCCAGCTTGGACACCCAGTAGTTGTAAGGCACAGAGGGATCATTGAGGACGCTGACACGGTCTGCTACGTACTCCTTCACCATCTTCCAAAACTTTTCCCTCCTTGTGACACTAGGCTGCGCATCAGGGTGAGGGTGCTGGCGGGGTGTCATGAAGGTGTCCCACGCCTTGGAGAGTGTTGCCCTGCCTTTGTCGGAACTGCTGTGTGCTCCCCTTTTCTCCCCTTCTCGGTTGGCCAAGGTAGCACGTACTCTGCCGCCAGCGTTGTCAGATGGAAAATTTTGGAGCAATTTTTCAACAAGAACCTTCTGGTATTGCACCATTTTGCTTGTCCTCTCCACCGGAGGAATGAGAGATGAGAAATTCTCTTTGTAGCGGGGGTCCAGAAGGGTGAACACCCAGTAATCCGTGTTGTCTAAAATGCGTACAACGCGTGGGTCACGGGAAAGGCAGCCTAACATAAAGTCAGCCATGTGTGCCAGAGTACCAACAGTCAAGATTTCGCTGTCCTCACCAGGAGGCTGACTCTCAATATCCTCATCCTCTTCCTCCTCTTCTGCCCACCCACGCTGAAGAGATGGAACTAAAGTTCCATGGCTACCCTCTGTAGCGGAGGCAACCGTGTCTTCCTCCTCCTCCTCCTCCTCCTCCTCCTCCTCCGCCTCCTCCAATTGTCGCTGAGAAGACGAAGTGAGCGTGCTCTGGCTATCACCTTGTGTAAGCTCTTCCTCCCCCATTTCCACCTCTTCCACATGCAAAGCGTCGGTTTTAATTGTGAGCAGCGAGCGTTTCAGTAGACACAGAAGTGGGATGGTTACACTGATAATAGCGTTATCGCCGCTCACCATCTGTGTCGATTCCTCAAAATTGCGTAAAACCTCGCAGAGGTCTGACATCCATTCCCACTCCTCACTTCTGATTACAGGAAGTTGAATGGAGAGGCGACGACCGTGTAACAGCTGGTACTCCACTACTGCCCTCTGCTGCTCACAAAGCCGGGCCAACATGTGGAAGGTGGAGTTCCAGCGCGTGCTCACGTCACACAGCAGCCGGTGAGCTGGCAATTGTAAGCGCTGCTGCAGCTTCAACAGGCCGGCCGAAGCTGTAGATGACTTACGGAAATGTGCACACACGCGGCGCACCTTGGTCAAGAGATCATGCACATTGGGGTAGGTTTTTAGAAATCGCTGCACCACTAAATTAAATACATGCGCTAGGCATGGTACGTGTGTGAGCTTGCCGAGCTCCAAAGCCGCCACCAAGTTACGCCCATTATCACACACAACCATGCCTGGTTGCAGGTTGAGTGGCGAGAGCCACTGCTCGGTCTGGTGACTAATCCCCTGCAACAGCTCTGAGGCCGTGTGCTGTTTGTCCCCAAGGCAGATCAGCTTCAGCACGGCCTGTTGACGCTTCCCCACTGCAGTGCTACACTGCTTCCAGCTACTGGCTGATGGGGGAGTGGCGGTGTGTGTAGAGAATTCGGAGGTGGAAACGGAGGAGGAGGAGCCAATAACATAGGTGCTGGTGGAAACCCTGATGGAGGTAGGGCCCGCAATCCTCGGCGTGGGTAGCACCCGTGCCATCCCAGGGTCCGAGTCGCTCCCAGCCTCCACGACATTCACCCAGTGTGCCGTCAGGGAAATGTAGCGTCCCTGGCCACAAGCACTTGTCCATGTGTCAGTCGTTAAGTGGACCTTCCCAGTAACTGCGTTGGTCAGGGCACGGGTGATGTTACGGGACACATGGTGGTGTAATGCGGGGATGGCACACCGGGAAAAGTAGTGGCGGCTGGGGACCGCGTACCGAGGGACAGCTGCTGCCATCAGGCTGCGGAAGGACTCAGTGTCCACAAGCCTAAATGGCAGCATTTCGATGGCCAGTAATTTTGAAAGGTGTGAGGTTAGTGCTATGGCCTGTGGGTGGGTGGCTGGGTACTTTCTCTTGCGCTCAAATGCCTGGGGTAACGACATTTGGACGCTGTGCTGGGACAGGGAAGTGGATGTGGTCGCTGATGGTGCTTCAGATGCTACAGGTGCAGGGCGGGAGGTATGCGGGCCTGCGCCTTCGACAGGCGATTGGCCGGCACCGAAAACAGGGGAAGAGGAGGCAGTGGTGTGGCCTGCAGACACAGATGGGCGATCCAGGCGTTCCTCCCACTTACTACGGTGCTTGGATGCCATGTGTCGGATCATGCTGGTGGTGGTGAGGTTTCTAGTGTTCATGCCTCGGCTCATTCTGGTGTGGCACAGGTTGCAAACTACAATTCTTTTGTCGTCCGCACTTTCCTTAAAAAAACGCCATACCGCGGAACACCTACCCTTTGGCAAGGTAGATTTACGCAAGGGGGTGCTCCGTGGAACATTTGCGGGCCGGTTTGGTGCGGTCCGCCTTCTTTCTGTTGCCACACCACTGCCTCTTCCAGCCTGTTGCGGTGCTGCAGATGGCTCACCCTCAGGACTGCTGTCATCGCTCGGCTCTACACCTTCCCAGGTGGGGTCAGTCACCTCATCGTCCACCAAGTCCTCCTCCACTTCCTCACTCTGATCATCCTCCTCAAGTCTTGATCCCACCACATACTCAGTCATTGACAACTGTATAACATTCTCCTCAACAAGGTCTTGAGACGGAAATAGTGGTTGATTTAATGGCAACTGTGTCTCATCATCATCATCATCATCCACTACTTCCTTTGACCTTAAATGCCGTTCACATCTGTCATCTTCTTGTGATTGGGTAGCCTCTAGAGGTTGTGAATCAGGGCACAAGATGTCATGTTCCTCTGCAAGCGTGCTTGGAGAGAGGGTCAAATGAAGGATTGGTGATGAGACGAGCTCATCACTATATCCCAGTGTGGGATCACTTCTTTGACCAGACCGTGTATGGTGGGAGGAAGGATGATCAGAGTGAGGATTATGTTGACCAGACTCTTGGCTACTGAGAGTGGACTTGGTGGAAGACAGGGTGGTGCTTAACCGACTGGAAGCAGTATCAGCTGTCATCCAACCGACCACCTGTTCGCACTGGTCGGACCTCGAGAGTGATGTCCTGCGACGCCCTGTGAAATCAGACATGAAGCTAGGTATGGTGGATGTCTTTCTTTCTTGTGCTCTGGCACCAGGCACAGTTTCTCCGCGTCCTGACCCGCGCCCTGAACTTTCAGGATCACGTCCACTTCCCCGTCCCTTTTTACCCGCCTTCTTCATCTTACACGATATATATGACTTTAATATATATGAGTTTGAAAACTTAACAGTATTTCTTCCTATTCTGCAACTGTGCAGAGTACACAGAATAGGCTGTTAAACGGCGTTGAAACACACTGAATGGAATATGTGACTTTAATATTTGAGTTTGAAAACTTAACAGTATTTCTTCCTATTCTGCAACTGTGCAGAGTACACAGAATAGGCTGTTAAACGGCGTTGAAACACACTGAATGGAATATGTGACTTTAATATTTGAGTTTGAAAACTTAACAGTATTTCTTACTATTCTGCAACTCTGCAGAGTACACAGAATAGGCTGTTAAACGGCGGTGAAAGACACTGAATGGAATATGTGACTTTAATATTTGAGTTTGAAAACTTAACAGTATTTCTTATAATTCTGGAACTGTACAGAGTACACAGAATAGGCTGTTAAACGGCGGTGAAAGACACTGAATGGAATATGTGACTTTAATATTTGAGTTTGAAAACTTAACAGTATTTCTTCCTATTCTGCAACTGTGCAGAGTACACAGAATAGGCTGTTAAACGGCGTTGAAACACACTGAATGGAATATGTGACTTTAATATTTGAGTTTGAAAACTTAACAGTATTTCTTACTATTCTGCAACTGTGCAGAGTACACAGAATAGGCTGTTAAACGGCGGTGAAAGACACTGAATGGAATATGTGACTTTAATATTTGAGTTTGAAAACTTAACAGTATTTCTTATAATTCTGGAACTGTACAGAGTACACAGAATAGGCTGTTAAACGGCGGTGAAAGACACTGAATGGAATATGTGACTTTAATATTTGAGTTTGAAAACTTAACAGTATTTCTTCCTATTCTGCAACTGTGCAGAGTACACAGAATAGGCTGCTAAACTGCGGTGACACACACTGAATGGAATAAGTGACTTTAATATTTGAGTTTGAAAACTTAACAGTATTTCTTCCTATTCTGCAACTGTGCAGAGTACACAGAATAGGCTGTTAAACGGCGTTGAAACACACTGAATGGAATATGTGACTTTAATATTTGAGTTTGAAAACTTAACAGTATTTCTTACTATTCTGCAACTCTGCAGAGTACACAGAATAGGCTGTTAAACGGCATTGAAACACACTGAATGGAATAAGTGACTTTAATATTTGAGTTTGAAAACTTAACAGTATTTCTTATAATTCTGGAACTGTACAGAGTACACAGAATAGGCTGTTAAACGGCGTTGAAACACACTGAATGGAATATGTGACTTTGATATTTTAGTTTGAAGACTTAACAGTATTTCTTCCTATTCTGCAACTGTGCACAGTACACAGAATGTGCTGCTACACTGCGGCGAAGCACACTGAATGGAATATGTGACTTTTAAATTTTAGTTTGAAGACTTAACAGTATTTCTTCCTATTCTGCAACTCTGCACAGTACACAGAATGTGCTGCTAAACTGCGGCGAAGCACACTGAATGGAATATGTGACTTTGATATTTTAGTTTGAAGACTTAACAGTATTTCTTCCTATTCTGCAACTCTGCACAGTACACAGAATGTGCTGCTAAACTGCGGCGAAGCACACTGAATGGAATATGTGACTTTGATATTTTAGTTTGAAGACTTAACAGTATTTCTTCCTATTCTGCAACTCTGCACAGTACACAGAATGTGCTGCTACACTGCGGCGAAGCACACTGAATGGAATATGTGACTTTGATATTTTAGTTTGAAGACTTAACAGTATTTCTTCCTATTCTGCAACTCTGCACAGTACACAGAATGTGCTGCTAAACTGCGGCGAAGCACACTGAATGGAATATGTGACTTTGATATTTTAGTTTGAAGACTTAACAGTATTTCTTCCTATTCTGCAACTCTGCACAGTACTCAGAATGTGCTGCTACACTGCGGCGAAGCACACTGAATGGAATATGTGACTTTTAAATTTTAGTTTTAAAAACTTAACAGTATTTCTTCCTATTCTGCAACTCTGCACAGTACACAGAATGTGCTGCTACACTGCGGCGAAGCACACTGAATGGAATATGTGACTTTGATATTTTAGTTTGAAGACTTAACAGTATTTCTTCCTATTCTGCAACTCTGCACAGTACACAGAATGTGCTGCTACACTGCGGCGAAGCACACTGAATGGAATATGTGACTTTGATATTTTAGTTTGAAGACTTAACAGTATTTCTTCCTATTCTGCAACTCTGCACAGTACACAGAATGTGCTGCTAAACTGCGGCGAAGCACACTGAATGGAATATGTGACTTTGATATTTTAGTTTGAAGACTTAACAGTATTTCTTCCTATTCTGCAACTCTGCACAGTACTCAGAATGTGCTGCTAAACTGCGGCGACGCACACTGAATGGAATACGTGACTTTGATATTTTAGTTTGAAGACTTAACAGAATGTGCTCTAATCTGCAACTTTGCACACTAAACAGAATGTGCTCTAATCTGCAACTTTGCACACTAAACAGAATGTGCTCTAATCTGCAACTTTGCACACTAAACAGAATGTGCTCTAATCTGCAACTGTGCACACTAAACAGAATGTGCTCTAATCTGCAACTTTGCACACTACACAGAATATATATATATTTTTTTTTTTTTTTGTTTTTTTCCCCCCACACCAAATAACCTGCTGCCCCCACACACAGTAGTCCTAAAAAGGACTTTTGGTTCTTTTTTTTTCACAATTTTTGTTTTTTTCCTCCCTACACTGCCTTTCCCTTCCTATCCTCAGCTCTCCCTGGCTCAGACTGAGCCGAACTCGCTGGTCAGGTGCTATACAGCACCTGACCACGGGTTCTGGCCAGCCAATCAGTGTAATGCCAGCAGCCAACATGGCTGCTGGCATTACACCGATGTCAGAGCCTCCCTGCACGTTTATTGGCTGCGCAGCAGGCGCAAAACGTGCGGGGAGGAGACACGAACATGGCGGGCGAGCACATGCGGTACTCGTACGAGTACCGCCATGTGCCGAGCAGAGCGATGCTCGTGCCGATCCGAGCATCGGCCGAGCATGCTCGCTCAACACTAGTAAGCATCGCATAGAAAAGAATTCGTTGCATACCCCTCTGCCACTCAAAGGGTTAACCCATTGAATGCTAGAGAAACATGCAATGCATTGCTTCTAGCATTCAAGGGGTTGAAAAAAAAACCTCATTTAAATCAATAAAGGTCTGAGATATATTTCTATTTCTACCGTATGGTGTAGTTAGTTCACCCCAGAATTACTCCACTTTTCACCTGGCGGTAACTTTTGGAGTTAAAAGTCGAGTTAATAACTCAGTTTATTCTACATGTGGCTTTTATGTTAAGTATGCCCACTTTTAAGACCATTTATCTTTCATAGCGTTATTAACTAGTGATAAATTTAGCTTTGTTGCTTCGAAAATGTGTCATTTTTAAAGACAAAATAAAATTGTGACGTTAATAATATCTTTAAAGACAACATTTTCTTTCAAAAGCCCTTTCAGTGCCAGAAAGGAGTCTAGCACATTGTATTGCAATTTGTTGGGTATGTCTCTGGCACTCAGATGGTTAATATAGCACTCTATGTATGAAAGACAGCTACCTAGGTAAGCTCTTCTGTTGAAGGATGTAAGATTAACTGGAGAGTTTGCATGAGAAAGGACTTTACTAAACAATCAAATGCTATGGTGGATATTTTAACCCCCTTTGGATGCAACAATAAATATAATACACATTTCAGTCCCTTGGATGCTAGAGAGGTCTCCATTTTATTTATTTGAAATGTGTTAGAGACCTCTTGCATCAAAAATGTTAAACAGTTTTTGAAAATATATTTTTCTAGAGAAATCGAAAAATTTCCTTCTAGGTCACTGCTGGGTTTCTCTGTTCTCCACAACATCAGAACACCCTGTCTCCTTTGGATGACAATCACAATTCCTTAGAGCATCAAGCTGGGAAGATATTTTCCACCAGCTATCTTATCTACTTGGATGGAATGATGGATCAGTAGCTTGCTCAAGAACATTGGCTTGAGTTCTTACTTTGAAGTCTCTTGTTCCTGGATTGAATTTATGCTTAAAGTTGCAGCCCTGCCTGAATTTCCTATGGGAGGGTGTGTTACTTGTTATGATGCCTTTTGATGTCTCAGTAGGAAAACGCCAAAGTGTATTTGGGATTAAATTTATGAGACCCTTATTACTTTCTCAGTTTTACAATGTGTAAAAATGTAAATATCTTCAGTATTCATATGGTAGGTTCATCTTGAAGTATCCAAGACAGATGGTTCAATGCAGCTCATTTAATAAGAACTGAAGCATTTTTTGAGAATGCCATTTGCTCAGTAGGGAACAACATAAACCCCCCATTCATTTGATTTGTGATTTTAATCATTTGAATTCATTAGAGGCCATTAATACATTTAAAATAAAAAGTGAATTGTGAGATTCCTTGTTGCTTTTAAAGTGCAATTGGTTCACCCCAGAACTGCCCCGGTTTAACTTCCTGAAAACGGCCCTTAGTGAGACATGGGAGAATCCGGTTCTCATTATTTTATTGATATCAGATGTATTTCAATGCTTGTGGATACTGGTATGCTATATCTAAGTGATTAGGATAACATTTATTAGGCAACAATTATGTAATTGTGTTTGATAATTACAACTTATTAAAAGAGATTTCTAATAGCCAAGCAAATCAGAAATGTTTCAGTCTTCCACAACTGCACTGATAGTTAGGGAACCTCACGTACACTGACTGATACCCCAGCCTTGTTCACTTCTTCATTGGTAGTCAGAGAACCACACATACACTTTCTGACACACAAACTTTTTTCCAATTTCCACTGGTTGGCCCAAAATCATACATACACTTTCTGACACTCCAGCACATACACTGTATAACACCCAGCCTTTTTCCACTGTCCACAGGTAGTAACAAATCCACACCTATACTTTCTGACACCCCAGCCTTGTTCTCCTGCTCATTTGTAGCCACAGAATCACACATTCTTTGTATGACATCCCAACCTTGGCCCACTATCCACTGGTAGTCGCTAAATCACATACACTGTCTGACACTGCAGCCTTGTTTCATTGTCCTCCATGACCTATGTTTGTTCTGTGAAGCACCTGTTACTTTTTCAGGGAACCCAAGGTTCCATGGAACCCAGTTAGAAGCTCAATGCAATAAACAATATCATACTACTTATGTTAGCTCTGTTTACATTAATTCAGGGAAACCATCAACACTGCTACTCTTTTTTTTTTTTACTAACCGTAAATTAAACCAACATTTTAACATTTAACAAAGCACATATCTGACATATGATGTTACATTCCCCTTTCATTTAAATGTATATATGTATCTGTATATATATCGTGTCATACATTTACACAGAGCTTATAGGAATAGTACAATACAAAAATGCAGAACTGGGTTAAGAGCATTAGGCTAAACAGGACGCTTCTCCAAGGAGCTTATCATCTAATTCATAATTATGACAACATAAAGAGACAGTAAGAGGAGGATCATAAGTGCAAGTACAAGGCTTCAGTAAAGGAAGTGCAGAATGATTCTAATGTGACTGTCAGTGGCACAATGAGAATATTGTTACTAAAATGCCTCTTTGAGAAAGTGGGTTTTCAGGAGATGCTTGAACGTGATTGGTGTGGATGACTGGTGAATGGTGATAAGGAGGACATTCCAAAGTCAAGGGGCAACAAGTAAAAAATATTGCAGCAAAGAGGTTGCTTGAGTTGTATAAGGAGAGGACAGAAAGAGCCCTTGAGAAGAATGTAGGTGACTGGAAGGGTGTCACGGGCGGTAGAGGTGCAGTAGCAGATAGCCCTTTATATTGCTGGTTAGCATTCAGGATTTGAACCGTCGGTGCCTGAACCGGGGTGGCCAGCGAGGATAGAGCTGGTTTGTCCAAGTGCTCGGTCTGCTCCAAAATAGTTTGCACTGCCACTGACAAATGATCGAGATGTTGTTTGTACATATCCATTCTCCAATGGATATTCACAGAGCTTTCTTCACCAGAACCGTCTGAGGTCATTGGCCCTTTCGTACTATCACGGTTTTTTGATGAACACTCAGACCAGATTGGTATGGTTAAAATGACTTTATTAAGATAAAGTACACACACGTAGTTAGGCCCTTGGGACCACACAAACAGAACATAAATATATACAGGTAGGTGAAGTAATAGCAAGCCAGTAATAGAAATGTATGATGGAATGGAAACAATCACTGGCAACAGAGGTTCTTGCTTGAACCAGACAGGCAGCAGGCAACGCAGTCCGAGAACTGACCACAGGAACTTGGTGACAGATGGTCCAGGAGTAGATGACTGACACAACCCAGATGCTTGGGAGGCACAGAACCCAGAGGAGCGAGGCAACACTGCTGGCACAACCCAGTCACCTGGGAGGCACAGAACCCAGAGCAGCGAGGCAACACTGACCCTGGCACTGGATACAAATAGACCAAGGCAACCCTCATAAGCAAACCCTAGAACGCTAGGGGTGGATCGTAATATAGTATATATATATATATATATATATATATATATATATATATATATATATATAGATAGATAGATATGGAGGCAACCAGTGTCCCCTCACTCTGAGGATGGTACAACGCAACACAGGCTCTTGAGCCGAAGGATACTGCAGTGAGAAATATTCACAACTCTACCTGGGAGATCCAGGCACACAAAGGGTCAACAGGTAACGCCCAGTGATATACTGCAACTTCCAAAGGGTGTGAGCCCAGCGCTGTAAGGGAGGTGGACACAGAGAGATCAGAGTAACACAGTCAGTGCTATGAACACTGTACCGGTACTTCGCGTGTGAACACGGCCTGAGGTGGTTAAGAGAGTAGCTAAAGCAGGAATGCTTAGCCAACGGTCAACAGAATAATAGTGCCACACGGCGCACAGCGACTAGCGTAACGGCAAGGCCACAGCAAGTGTAGCTGGACCAAACGGAGGCAACCAAGCGGTAAGCTAGGCACGGATGGCAACAGAGCAGTAAAGCTAGACACGGACAGTAACGGAATAGGTACTCAGCCAGGTACGGTCAGTAACGGAGCGGGTTCCAGCCAGATGCGGTCAGCAATGGAGCGGGTTCTCAGCCATATAGAGTCAGCAACGGAGCGGGTTCTCAGCCAGATACGGTCAGCAACGGAGCAGGTTCTCAGCTGGATACAGTCAAAACAGAGCAGGTTCTCAGCCAGATACAGTCAACAACAGAGTGGGTTCTCAGCCAGATACGGTCAGCAACGGAGTGGGTTCTCAGCCAGATACAGTCAGCAACGGAGCAGCTGTAACACAGGAAACTCAGGAACGTCGTCAGGTAGGCCAGGTCATACACAATCAGCAATAATGGAGCAAAAGTCAGGAACTAGTACACCACGAAAGGGCACCATAGTGTAGACATGACAGAGGTTATAAAGGCTATCACTGGGTGGCGACAAAGATACTTGGCCAATCAGAACGAGATAGGGAAACAGGAGAATCAGAATGTCTCCGCCTGCAGCCAGGAGCACGGGCACCATGATAAAGGGGTGTAGCAGGAGATAAGAGCAGAACTGTAAGAGGGTGCTGAAGAAGAGAGCAACTGAAAGGGGAGGAGAAGAATTCAGTAAGAAATACAAGTGGGATTTCAGGAGCAGATAAGAGGGAAGGTATCTAGAAGCAAAGGTAGTTGTTCTTGTAGGTTAATTAAGAACAGAATGAAGAAGAAAAAGATGAGTGGCAAGAAGACCACAGAGTAGAATGTTGCAATAGTCAAGTCTAGAGAGAACGAGGGCCTGAGTGAGAGTTTATGTGGTTGACATACAGACGAAGGGTTGTATTTTGCCAATACTTTTAGGAAGAAGTGACAAGTTTTGGATATGGGGGTGAGAATGTCATGGTAGAATCAAGTATGACCCCAAGACAGCATGCTTTGGTTAGTGGATGGCAGAATTGTCAACTGTGATGGAGAAATAGGTTTGGGTTTGAGTTTTCTGAGGGAATATAACCAGTTCTGTCATAGCCCTATTAATTTTAAGATGGAGGTGAGCCATCCATAATGAAATTGCCATGAGATACTGAGTGACTCAAGACTGCACATCCGGAGTGATGTCAGGAGAAGAGAGGTAGATTTGTGTGCCATCCTCATATAGATAGTACATAAAGCCAAGAGATGAATTGAGGTCACCAAGTAACAGGGTGTAGAGGGGGTCAAAAAGTGGTCTCAGGTCTGATCTGTGAGGTATACCTACTGAGAGGTCATGGGAATACGAGAATGCTTTAGCAAAAGTAACAGTGAAAGAATGGTTAGAGAGATAGGAGGTAGATGTACTCTCTGAAACCTGTGATTCTACTGTCAAATTGGTGTTGTATTGTCTTTTTCTGGATTGTTTTTACTATGCTATTAACTTGTCTTTAGAACTTTTTTCTTGGATACTGTTTTGTTCTGAAGTGACCAAGTTTTCAGCAGAAAAATAAGGATTCCTCATTCAGTTTACTTTCTTTTGTGTTCTGAATTAGTTGCGCAACTCATCTCTTTACCCCAGAGACTGTGTAACTGAGGAATGTCCTTATGCTTAGTAGATACTAAGAACTTTGTACCACACACAGAAGCATATGATGTGTAAACACATCACGGTGCAATATATATAGTATATAATACATATGTGCATTGAGTGTAATTCCCCTTGTGGCTTTATTATATATATATCAAGGTATGTATTTATCTTTATTTATACAGTACCATACATGTGCACAGCACTTTACAAAAATAGCATCAGTGCAATGCAACAAAATACATGCCAGGGATAAGAGCATAAGGCTAAAGTGAGATCATTGCATTATTTGAGAGTGAAAAGTGCAGCAAAGTGAATCACACATTGGGAAAGGGGACCCTGCCCCAAAGAGCTTACAATTAGATTAGTAATCTTTACAACATACAGGAACAGTAGGAGGAGGATGATTATTGTGGGTGTAGCCATCAATGCCATGACATCCCTCAACATTTTACAGCAGATACCTACTTTGTTTAGTGGGAAATGTGGCCCTGGCTGTGTTATTCAGCTCCCGTAAAATGGCAATCCCATGAAAAGCTCTGTGGAGCTGCAGTTTCTCTTAGAAAGCTGCGATTTGTGAGGGGGTTCAGAAAACCGACCCCCTCTGCTGCCAATTGTGCTGGACACTACCAGGAAGTCTGTGGCTGAAGCCACAAGCTTCACTGATTCCCGGGGTAGTCCTCTTAATCTGCCAGGGTCAAGTTAGAAAACCTGTTCCTAGCAGTTTATGGGCTGTAAGACTTCAAAGCCTTGCAGTTCCGTCAATATTGTGGGATATACGGCAAAGAGAAAAAACAGTCACTTTTCCAACAACTGTTAAGCTATCCCTTTGATCCAATAGGGCTCACAATGCAACCCCAGCCGTGGGGACATTACCTGCATGATAGTTGCCTTTCATATTCAGTGCGGGGTGTTCTAATACCATCCCATGCTATAATAAGTGCTGGAGCAGATTTCTTGGTACTGTACCTGCCTAATGCCAATTTACTAAGTTACTTATACCGAAAATTCTAACCTGAAAGCCATTTGTGCTGAGAGGAGGACAGTGGGGAAGGATATGCACATTTTGGAACATTCCTTTCCTTTGTGCTGCGTTTTGTGTTATTTACTAAAAAGACAAAGAGGAAAGTAGCGTAACTTTACTTCATGTTCATGTACATGTAAGAGACGTGTCCTGGACTTGGAGGCATTAAAGTTTTAGCCTGCGTGTGCTGATAATCAGTAAAGCAATCATGTACTCTAGTGCATACCCCAAAGTGCAGAGAGCTATGAGTAGGAAGACAATGTCCCAATGCAGGAAATGAGCCATGCTGGCGGATTTGCACGTTCCCCCTCTGTCTTTAAAAATTTACATTACCTTGGCAACACTGAAGTCTAGATGAAAGAAACATTTATAAAGAATGAAAAATAGATAGTTTAGCACTACATTATAGGAAAAGAAAAGGTGTTTGGAAAATATTCTGAAACATTAAAACTCATAGTCACTTCTAACACTAAAATACTGGAACCAAAGCAACATTCTTAAATAAATCCAGGGACTCATGTAACGAGAAGCCAGGAAATGACAAAGGTTCTAAACTGCTACAATTTGTACAGCCTAGAAACTGGCTCACTGGGAATTGCTCAGTGCCTCTGAGTCAAATTTTTATAGAATTAATATCACTCTTCAGTGATCATATAATCATGTTTATTGTATTAACACTTTGAGTGCTAGAGAGGTATCCAGTGCATTGCAAAGTAAAGGATTAACCTTATGAACACAAGAGGGTGTTCAACATGTTGTAGAGCAATGCATTTGATGGCTCTTCTGGCACTCAATGGGATAATGCCAAATTTAAAGATGCTAGACTACATGATTCATAATAATTGTTATTAAAAGTTCTCAGTATTTGCCTCTTCAAGCAAGCTACTGCATTCATCCTGTTTGTCATGTTTTACCAAGTTGGCTTCTATAGCAGCAGACTTAATAAAATGCGTAGGCTGTATTGTACAGACCCAAAAGTCTCCTGTAAGCCATTTGGGACAGTTATAAAACTGACACACCCCCTCGGCTGGCAGTGGGCTAGAATGCAGCCTGGCTCTATATGGCTCTCAGTCACAAACATTGTGGATTGTGTATACAGTCTTCATAGACTCTCTCTTTGCCATGCTTTCAAGCCAGATGGCTTATGGGGACTGCATTTTGCAGTTCTCCGCACCAAACAAATTGTTCCGTGTTGCCTATCTATACTCAGGGGGTTTTGAAATAATTGGGAAGATGTGCTGAGGTTATGTAAAGGTGAGATAACCTCTCTGGTTCCTATGTTATTCTATGAAGCCTATGAACTAAGGTCCAAAACAAAATGAGGTTCTAGTGTATAATATAGGAATTGGTGAAATTCTTTAATCTGAAAGTTTATGTCACCTTTATCTCAACTTCATTTTACCTTAGTGCATAACCCAATTTTTCTCACGTGCAGTATAATATGTCTGTTCTTTTTGAAGGCATGAGAGCAAATCAAAATAACTGAGTCTCTGAATGACATATGAACCCTTTTTTAACCAGTTAATGTTTCCTTAAGGGCTGATATGTACTTCGTTCTGGTGCTATAGAGGTCTCAGGTGAGTTGGAGCAATACATTGGACAACTCTCTGGCACCCAGCGGTTAATTTTCTTTTTATGAGTCAAAATGTCTCTATATATTAATAATAGTATATGCTGGTATGTTTTATTTACATATGAACAGATATGCATATAAGTATGATAAAAGTCTATTGAGTGAGTAAAATGTCTCTACTCTCCATTTAAAGTAGAATTATCAAAATTAAATTGCCCCCCAAATCCTTATTAACATAGCGATATGCATATACATACTTTTATTTTGCTGGCATTAGTGAGAAATATAACTTGCTCGGCAGGCACCAGCAGTAGGGATCTTCATGTAGGCACTCTCTGCGCCTCTGCCGTCAGTCCCTGCAGGTACCTTAAGGTACAATGGAACTCCACTCACCAATCCTGGAGGTGAACGGGATGGACAACACAGACTCGCAGATGCCTTTTCTGCAAGATGTCTGAGCTGTTGCTTACTGATGCCTGCTGAAGAAGTTGTATTTCTCACTAATGCCAGACTTATTCAGCATAATAAAAGTATGTATATGCTTATCAATCCTATATAATAATTTGCTAAAACGTGTGTAGCGACGCAGTCATGCTCAGTAGAGACTGCTGTGCATGCTGAAGTCATGCGCAGTAGAGACTGCCCCGTGCCGTGGCTGATACAGAGCTTTGTATCAGCAGCGGCGCGGGCAGTCTCTACTACGCATGACTGCCCTGTGATCAGCTGGCAGTGGCACTATGGCCCGTGTAACAGGCTCTTCAACTAGTATGTTAATAATGATTTGGGGGGGCAATTTAATTTCGATGATAGTTCCGCTTTAAGTCTTTTTAGAAGGGTAAGAAATTTATCCCAACTTCAGAGACCCTATAACCATAGCTGGGAACTCTCCAGATTTGCCCCGGAGACTCCAGTTTTGACTCTGCATTACCGGGTCTCCAGGGCAGAGTCTGATTCTCCGGGGTGTGGGCAGTTCCTTAAGAAACTCTGCCCAACTGTGCTCCTTCCCTATCTGTTCCATCCACTCCCACCCGCTTCTCCTCCTTCCCCAGCCTATTCGCCTATATTTTTTACACGTTTCTGAAGCCTCACCCCCAGTCACGGTTAAGCCCTGCCCCTTTTTAATGCAAATTACATCATTTGTTTACCTCTATGGCACAACAGGACTCCCCCTCTGGAAGAAAAAGTTCCCAGGTATGCCTGTAACAAAACACAGGATCTGGAGCACTTTCATGTTGGATTGGTTGGAAATCATTTGAGTGATATTGACCAGACAAAGCAACATTTGGCTCTCCAGCTGTAGGAGACTACAACTCCCATTATCCCTAGCAAGGCATTGGGAGGTGTAGTCTCCAGGAGCTGGAGAGTCAAAAGTTGCCTTTCACTGGCCTAGACAAATAATCCATGAACATTCCCCCAGAAACCATTTTAGACAAAGCCGCCCTCATTATCAGCTTGTGTAACCTAAATTCATCTGTTCACAGATGACTGCAGTGTATAATTGGAGGCAGATTTTGTCAAGTTATGTAGAAGTAAACACCGTTCAACATCAGCAAGTTGGACCACAGTGTTTTTTTAGCACTGCCAAACACCCGCTGACCTTGGGAAAGGCTTCATTTCATTACAATCTGGTTCCACTGAAGGAGAGAAGTCTTAGCAAGTGTTGCTGATGAACTTATTTAGTTACTTTTATGATGCACTGAACATGTAAGGGACACATTTTCTTAATTTTATGTTCTTCTGTTGATTCTACTTCTTTGTTGCAAGAAAAGAAGTGCTGAGGTAAGGGATAATAGAGACACGAAGCTGGCACATTGGACAGTTGGCATCTAGAGTTGCCATAATAGAGGAGAGTCAGTTGTTGGACCTCCACCTGTTAGGGACTACAACTTCCATCATTCCCAGCAGAACAACAGCTTTTGGTCAAACAAGTGCCTACCCCTGTCCTACAGCATGACGATAGTGGTTTAAACAACAATAAAACACAATTTGCTCTTAAACGGGCAATATAGGATCAGAACAAGTTAATTTTAGGTGAAAAGATACCCCATGCTGTCTTTATTACTTCAGCAGCCTTACTCTTCCAAAATGTTTTTCATAAAGTAGGGTGACATCACAGATTATTTTGGTGCTCATGGGATATCCCTATAGAGCCCATTGTAATCCTATGTCTGAGGCACTCAGATTTTCCCCAGCTGTAAGATCAACACCGCCACCTGGCTGCAAAACATCTTGAACACAAGCTACCAGGAAAATGCCAAATTATCTTTTCAATAGCTTTTAAAAGAAATATCTCCAAGCATTGGGAGACCCTTGTTCTAGTCTATAGGAAAAGCCCTTCAACATTTTTTTATTTTTATTTTTTTGTTTTTAGGTTATACTCCCTATTTAAATAAATTAGCATGCTGGTGGTATTTCATAATAATAATAATATATATATATATGCATGTGATAGAATCCCTGTGTTAGAGGTGTCTCTAGACTCTAGTATTGAAGTAGTCAGTGGTAATTCTGGGAATTTTTATTTGCCCCCTATAGCCTGTGGTGTAACTACCATGGTTGCAAGGGTCACCACTGTGACCGGGCCCTTCACTCCAGGGGGCACGGCCCCCCAGTCGACCCCTGCTGACATCCTCTGTCTCTGCCTTTTCCTCTGGTGTGCATGCATGCTCAGCCAGGGAACTCAATGAAGTGAGTTCCTTGACTGAGCATGCGCTGGGCATAGGAAACAGCATCCGTCACCAAATTGGAAGAAAAGGAAACTGTGGAGGTAGGCAGGGTTGAAGGATGAGTAAACTTTTAGAGGGAAAAATGTAGAATAATATTTAATTTCCCGATGAATAAAACAAAAGTATTCTTACAGCTGGGAGGGTTTTCATTCAAAGCTCATTACAAAGCAAACTCTTTTAATTAATCCTTTGAGTGCCAGAGGTGTGCCTCTGGCACTCGAATTGTTAAATTAAACATTTCCTATCCCTTAGTATAGAGATCATTAGTCATTGACTCAAGCTTTCCCACAGAGTGCATTATGAAATGTGTCTTTTTACACACCAGTTGGATAAATAAAAATAAGTTTGAGCTGCAATAACTTTTGAATACAAAATCTCCCAGCAGTGGGAATAGCTTTTATTTTACTGAACAAGAGAAACACTATAATATATTTTTTCATTAAAAAAGTTTACTGCATCTTTAACTTATATCCACTCTCTTTGGAACTAAAAACTGGTGATTTCATCTCCAGCAGTAAAATCTTCTTTTCAATTATATGGTTAACCCTTTGAGTGCCAGAGGGGTACGCAAAATGCATTGTGTACCCCTCTGGCACTCAAAGGGTTAAACTACCAATTACTTTTTTCTGTTTAGCAACTGTAAGTATTGTTATAACTATATAACTTTTCACCTCAAAAGTGAAATCCCTTAGAGGGATTTATTGAACAGTACTATAGAACAGTAATTTACTAAGTAAGCCTTTATACTACAGACAACATGACTTTCAAAATATTTTTCATAGCTAGTTTCCTTGTTAGCAGACAAAGCTTGTCTTGAAAACCGTAACTAGCAGGCTTACAGAAAGCCAAGCCTTGAAAAAAATATTAGCAGGTCTATAGCATGATAAGCCTTGAAAAGCAATGCTAACCAACCTACAGAAAGACAAGCCTTGAAAAACATGTTAGTAGTAGCATGACTTGCCTATAGCAATTTAAGCCACTACAGGGCTGGAACATGATGCCACCATTTGAACTACAGAGTTCGTTAATTTAATTCCTGCTGTAGAGTCTTCCTATAATTTTATTAGGCTGCTGTTTCCATCCCCATGGGTAGTAGTAAAGGTGGTGGGAGTGGGACTGGGATCATCATACCCACAGACTGTGGTGGTGGTGGAACCAGCACCAGCGATGACAATGGATATATGATAATGGTGATCCCTGTTAGCCTTGGCACTGAAGCAGCATCAAAACATGTCATCACCACTTAAGATGCATCTCGGCAGAAGTTGTCCAGTTACCATAATCCTTCTCCTCCTCCTCCTCCACCTCTTCTATAATTAGAGTGTTGGTATATTTTTCATGGGAGGGGGGGGAGCTATGCAGTTATCATCATCTGCAATATGGACAGTGTGTGAAAAGTTTGTGAAGGGGAAAGGACTAGGATCACACACCTTGGCACGTCTTTTCTAACAATGTTAAACCATCCCCTCAATAAAAATGGTAGTCTAATCACTGTGTCCCTTGACTATCTCCCTAAAAAAAAAAATAAAAAAAAATAAAAAAATTGCACTGACTGGTAGCGGCAGGTCATTATTACACTCAATAAAAATAATTTACTCTCCCTGATATGATCTAGGCATATTTTGCAGATCGGACAGTCTGCAGATGCTCCCTTATCCCCAGCATTCTATTGGTCGCCAACACATTGCTATTTGTGGTCATTGTATCACGCAATGTGCAATGTGTGGAGACTTATTGCCAGATCCCTACATCTATAGAATCAGCGTCTGCTGGCGGTACTGGTGGAAAATTTGTCAGTAGCAGTACTGAGGAGGAGGACCTTACAGGTGCTGGGGGACAAATGGGATAATATTAGTAGCCCGGCTCCAGACTCGACTACTAGATGACAATGACACAGGTGATGTTGTCAACATTGTGGGCAGGTTGTGGTTGCCTCACTCCTTTTCTTGTGGGATGTTTGTACCACATTGTTTTTTTTGTTGGGGATGACCAGGGGCACAGTGACAGTAGCACCTGCTTTTGTTCTTGGGAGAGGGTTGAACATTTTCCACTTGCACCTCAGTGTGGTTATTCTGTATGTGCTTTATTATGGTGGATTTGTCAAGGTGTGATCCCTCCTTCCCACTCTTCACAATCCTGTCAGTGTCTGCACATTGCAGCTGGGGGCATTTACAAACTCTCTGCCTCCAATGAAGGTAGAGCAGTATTTTCTTGGCTGCATACATTCCCAGATGCACCTGAAGTGCTGCTGCTACTGCTGATGCTACTGTCAGAACACTAGTATTAAGAGGATCCATTACCTCAATGCTGGGGGTGGTACTTCCACAATCAAAAGCTGTGGTAGGGATGGGGATCCCATCCCTACCACTACTACTGCTACAACCCAGTATGGTAGACACACCAGCATGATATTGCTGTGACATTTGGTGATGATGGGACTGGGACTCAGATGATTAATCAACAGCTGGAACTATATCAGCAAACAACACAATGTCATTACTGCTGGTGATACTCATTATTTCTCTTTCCCACTCCATGTTGGTCTGAGCTAGGAAAGCTCTTATTGTCACTCCTGTGCCACCCATATCAGCAGGAGCAGCACCATGACCAAAATCTTCACCTCTTTCTGGTGGTGATGGTCAGTGCGACATAGGTGTAAGTGGTGCACCTGGTGTCACATTCACAGCAGCCGGCTGATAGTCAGACTGAGACAGCTGCCACTCTCTGCTGACACTGATGATTGCCATTTGAGATTATATTAATAATGCCCCCCTTTTTGAAATTCCAGGACCTTGGGTATATTTTAGTGGTGAAAGCAATATCTGATGGGTTGTGAGCCCCCTATTATGCAGCTGATCTGTTCCAGAATTTCATGTCCTTAGCCAACATTTTTAGATTGTACACTCTGAACAATTGGTGTGTTTGCTTTCCTGACTGACCAAATGTTATTATATCATTGTGTAATACTTGTCATCTTCCATCCAGAAAATGTGTTCTGGAGGAAAATGTGTCTAAATACATTAATTTAAAAAAACAACAGCAATCATGCCACAGTCAAGTAGATATGCCAGTACTTACTGAGGTCATAAAGACACATTATTGCCTTGTTGTATAGTAATTAACTTTTAGGAATAAATCTGTTTTAAAAAGTGTCTCTTTTTGTGCCTTTGCCACTTTTTCATTCCATATTTTGATTAGAATTTATGACATATGTTTTTTATTTGCTTCTAGTCAAAATCTTTGAGTGTTGTATTTTGCTTGACCCTTTGAGTGCCAGAGGGGTACGCAACTCATTGCAAAGCTCTGGCACTCAAAGGATTAATATGTATGCAAAACTATCTGATTGAGTAAACCCCCTCCAAGTGGATTTTGTATCAGGTGAATCAGGTGAGAGGTTTATTAACCCTTTGAGTGCCAAAGGGGAATGTAACACACTAAAAGAGACACTAATAGGATTAAAGGGGCACCTCCATATAATATTCCTCCATTTAGCTTAATCTGAGCAAATAATCCCGTAAAACACTACGAATTGCTTCTGCATGGATTGGGTCTCCAAAGCTGATCTTTAATTAATACTGGATTTCATGTCCTTGGCTGCAAAAAAGACTCATTGTTTCAGGAATCGATGACCACAAACCCCTCCTCCTGGCAGCTTGCTAAGAAGACTTTTCCAGTAATTTTGTAGAAATAATGATGTCATCCCTCATTAAAGGGAAAGTTACACTTAAGATGTAAAAATATAATTGTGGGGATTCTCCTCTTGAGTAAAACAAGAGAGGTGTTTTATTCAAAAGGTATTGCAGCTCAAATTCGAATTTTTATGGTGCAGTATTGGTGCCGTTACTTTGCTATCCTATAGAGGTTTATGGTTAACTGAGCAGAGGTGTCCATAGGATGGTGTAACAACAGCGCCACTGTAAGCTTTCAGGCCATTGAGATACTGCTTCTAAAAAAGTTAAGGTCTGAGCTCTAACAACTATTGAATAAAGCATCTCTCAGCAGGAAGAGTACTCTTGTTTTACTCAGAAGTAATATATATGAGTTGTATTATCCTTTTAACCCTTTGAATGCCAGTGGGGTATGCAACACATTGCATACCCCTCTGGTACTCAGAGGGTTAACATCCAGTAATTATTGGAGATTCATTTTGAGGATCCACACAGAAGTGATTCATAGTGGTCATTAGTATTTTCTGCCAAGATAAGGAAAGTAACGATTATTATTAGTAGCCATTAGTGTCCATTTCACTTTTGGCTTGATCCATATTTCCTCTAAGCTATGAGGAAATCAGCTTTATAGTTAATGTTGTATCAATTTGGATTTCTTTTGTTTTTATCTGTGCTTTTTTAATACAATTGGTGCAGACATTTTGCTGCATCACTGGGTCAATTTAGTCTTGTGGAAGGAAGGGATAACCTCTTGCAATTCCCACTTTTTTAAGTATAGATCATGATTTAAGCAATTTCACGTCTTCTTTCAGATACTTTGGAGCCTGGACCAAAGAAGTGCCAAAGGTGAGTAAGTTCCTTCTGACCTCAGTACCCTACCTCTGACTCAGTCTAACAATGTTCGTTCCCATGTTAATCATACACTGTGTCATTTTAC
Organism: Rhinophrynus dorsalis; assembly: GCA_037306005.1. Lineage (NCBI taxonomy): Eukaryota > Metazoa > Chordata > Amphibia > Anura > Rhinophrynidae > Rhinophrynus > Rhinophrynus dorsalis. The sequence goes on along the minus strand of CM074723.1, from coordinate 435,607,510 downwards.
TACAGGTAACCTTTTAGTACTTCTCCTATTGTGGACTATAACTCCTGTTATCCCCAAACAAGCAGTGGCTGGTTTGTAATTCCCATTAGCTGGGCTACCGAAGACACAGCTGTTTGTCTTGCACCTAGATGTCTTTCATTTACTTGCCTTTTCATTAATATCTTTGCGTAAAGGAATAGTAATTTTCCAATAATAATTAATCATAGTATTTGGGCAGTGGAGATTGTTATTTCAGTACTGTCCGAGTTGTAGTTCAAAAGTAATTGAATGATAAAGTATCCCCCTCCCGCCCCTTTTACTGAGGTAACACTGGTCACATCAGAACAGACTATGCGGCTGGATCACAGAGAGGGACAATCTTCAGTGAGCATAAAGGAAAACCTGAAAAACCTGTCAAAACCTGTCAAAGATTGTCCGTTGCTGTGAGCTGTCTGGTCCCAGGACCAGATTTCACATCTGAGGGGAGGTGGCTTACACTAGGTAAAAGAGGAGGGAGGGGGAAACTTTATCATTCAATTACTCTTGAACTACAACTCTGACAGTATTGACATAGCACTCTCCATGGCCCAAATACTATGATGATTAATTGGAGCTGCTGTTTTTGTGAATTACTATCCCTTTAATGACACCAGTGCTGCTAATGAAACTGAACAACCTATTTACATAGACTTACAAACCAGTAATTAACTCTTTCAATTGTAGGGATGTCCCCACTACATTTTGAAGTTATTCATTGGAGATGTTTCTAGCATCACAAGGGTTAAGCATAAATATTCGTATAAGACATTGATGCTGATGTCAGAGTCATTCTGGAATAAACATCTGCACTGCAGGGGACAAATTCCCCAAATTCCTATTGGGAAATGCACCTTATACTCCTCTAGGATTCAAAAGGTTAAAATCCCCTTGAAATGGTAGAGAGGTATCCAGTACACAGGGGGTTATGCACTAAGGCCTGATAAAGAGGTAGGCTGACCATACCTCACCTTTAAAAAAGGACACACATGAAAAATGCATACTACAGGGTTGCTTTGATTTTGGTGCACTCCTGAAATATGCCTATTTCCTATGTGTCCCTTTTTAAAGGGGAGGTATGGTCAGCCTATGCACTAGGATTTCTCCAGCTTTGGAGATCTTAGTGAATAGTCTCCATAGAATAACATAGGAACTGGAGAAGTGATATCACTGGAGAAGTCATCTCCACTTTATCACCTCTTTATCACACCATAATGCATCTCCCCCATTGCTTTATACTCAAAGGGTTAAGAGGCCGGTCCTGCTCTGCGTCCTGCTGCTGACGCAGTCATGCACTATAGAGACTGGCCAAAACACAGAATGCTCACAGCATTCTGTGCGTTCGGGCAGTCTCTACTGCGCATGATGGCTTCCGACAAACATCCTAGCGCGTTATTATATAGGATTATCCTTTCTATATTATAATTTGCTAAAGATGTTTGTCAGAAGCAGTCATGTGCAGTAGAGACGGCTGCGTGCTCTGCAATCATGCGCAGTACAGACTTCCCTCTCCGTGGCTGATATGGAGTGGGGTGCTCCGAATTCAGACCGGAGCCCTCTCTGCACACCTTCCTGGGACCGCTTGGTCCCAGGAAGGTGCGCAGAGAGGACTACGGTCTGAATTTGGAGCGCCCTGCTCCTCATCAGCAGCAGCGCGTTCAGGCAGTCAGTACTGCGCATGACTGCAGCACTGTCAGTGTTGGCCCGTGTACATGAGCTTTAAAACTAGTTAATATATATATGTGTCTCTTTAAATTTTAACCCCTTGGATGCTAGAAAAGCAATGTATTGGAGCCCTCACTAGCATCCAAGGGGTCAAAGCCAAACACATCTTTTTTCACAGCTGTAAAATAAACAATCTGACTGAAATATGTTTGTTTCATTTAATCTAGTGCAGTTAATAAAAAAGAAGCCAGCAAAGATGAAACTTACTGGAGAGAGATCAATGCAGCCATGGCCTTAACGAACCTTGCACAAGGGAAAGAAAAACTGCAGGGAACCACAAGCTGCATCATTCAGAAATCCTCACATATATCAGAAGTAAAGACTGTCAAGGTTCCACTGCTCCAGCAATACTAATTTCTGATTGGACGTGCCAAGCTGCCAATTGTTGAACATTCCAGAATTAGCGACAGTGAAGCATGTTCTGCCTTAGACCTATTTATATTATGGTCGCTAACCAACAAGATTCTCCAATCTTGGACTTTTTATATGTATAACATACATTTTTCCACCACGTTCTACTGGACATGTACATTTTAAACGTCTTAACTTTTTTTAACCGAAATACTAACTTATTTTATGCTACTTAGCATAAAAAAATAACTAATAAGTAAATATGTCTGCATTGCTTTTACCATAAGTGCCTTGCCTGAAAGAGATAAGCTATAACGTGGGCATGATATGAAATATTTATGCCTTAAATTATGAATGCCATAATGCTTTGTCTTTTTTTGTATTTAATCAAGGACTTCCTGTAGTCGGGTTAAAGTAAAAACTACCTGTACTGAAAAAAGTATTCATTGGTGTCTAATTGAAAGAATATCACAACTGAAACCGGGCATTGCTTATTGGTTACAAAGAAATATTATTATTGACCTAAAGGAATTAATATCCTAATAATAAGACCAGAAATTCTTAGTGGCCAATAAGTTTCTGTGGATTGGTTCCCCAAGATTAATTTTTAATTAGTACAGGATAGCATGAGCACTGAGGTGGACATGATGTTTTGTTGTCACACACCAAGACCCCAAACTCCTCCCACTGATTTATTTTTTCCTAAGAAGACTTCAGTGGGTCACTGGAGTCTGACAACAAATAATCACATCCACCTGTGAGGGCATGCTGTGCAGTACTAATTTAACATTATATTTGGCATATCAATCCACACAGGATTAATATTGACTATTAGGCTTTCCTGCCCAGATTAGGTTAAGTGTGTGCGTGTGTGTGTGTGTGGGGGGGTATTTTTAGAAAGTGTAACTGTTCCTTCAAAGCAACACCAATACCTAAAATGAAATGGGGCTTTGCATATTTTTGAATATCCTGTACTCCAAGCTAGTACCAGTAAAAATTATTTCTTTGATATAGAAGGTTTTACATATTGTCTTTGTTATGCTTTAAGTCGGATTCTTCTTTGTTTAAGCAAGCATGACAGGTGTTTCAAAAGTGATTATGCATATTGTAGCGCTACGTTACTTAATTCCTTCACTGAAATACTCTGGCGTAACTATCGGGGTCGCAGGGGTCGCAACTGCGACCAGGCTCCTCCTCCTGGCGCCGCAAGCTCCCTTCCGCGCTCTAGTAATGCAGAGCACTGGGAGATGACATCATCTCCCAGCGCTCTGCATTACAGAAGAGGACAGCGCGGGAGCACGTTGCAGCAGCCCGCCTCTCCTACCACCCCACTGGACCACCAGGGATTGGGAGGTAGGAAATGGAGGCATTGTGGAGGGCCCGGGGGTCAATGTGTTCAGGGGGGGGCCCATGGCACTTCTTGCACCAGGGCCAGACCGTTCTAGTTACACCTCTGCTGAAATACAGTTAAGCTACACATCTTCTGACATTCAAAGTGTTAATGTAGCTTTAATATGTGTGTTTGGGAACCAACACAAAGGCCAATATGGAATGGTGGGAAGGACTAATACTATTATAGTGATGGCTGAGACATCAGAATGTCACCTTTTTCATGCAGGCCACATTCTGATGTTGCTCTTATCAACAAGGCAACATTTTTAATACGCCCTTGTGTTGGTCGCCAAAAAAAGGGCAACATTTCAATAGGATACCTGCATACACAAATGGGGCAGCACCTGTGGGACTTTTAAAAGAATAGTAATGTTGGTTTAAAAGACTGTATATTAATAGTAACAGATTGCGCTATGTCTCAGATCTTACTGTTGTGTAGTTCAAAAGTTATTCCGCGCTAAAAGTCCCCTGCCCGCCCCTTTTTGGCCACCTCCCTCTGAATCTCAAATGTGGTCATGAGACTCGACGGATGCAGCAAGGGACAAACTTCAGTAAATAAGTGTAAGGGAAATTCTGCCCCCCTTGACGAAGGAGGGCATGATTTCCCTTTGTTTACTGAAGTTGTCCCTCGCTGCACCCGTCTTGACCAGACAGAGCTACAGCAGTGACGTGTCAGGAAGAGGAGGGCAGGGGGACCTTTAGAGCTGAATAACTTTTGAACTACATAACAGTAAGATCTGATACATAGCACAATCTGTTACTATTAATATACATAAGACTTGGCAAAAGTCTTTTAAACAGACATTACTATCCCTTAAATAAAGAAATTGGTCATTTATAATACCTCTTTATAATTACCTCTTTCATGGGACATACACACATACCACACACCTATGTGTGTGAGTGTGTGCGTGTGTATTTTTCTTTAACCTGGAACAGAGTAAAGAGGTATTAAATCTTAAAATGGAAAACTGTGCACCTGTCCACATTTTCCTCTATGTGGGAGCATCCGCCTAGACAGGATTTGCATGACTGTCAGTTTGCCAAGACAAGTTTAGTTTGTTACAGAAATTGAAGATCTGTCTTTATGTTGTACTAGCCATTTTTCCATTAAATAGTTTTTTGAGCAAGTAGGCTTTATGTTTTAGTGTCACGGGAGGCATTTTATGCAAATCCCTTTCATAGTATGCTAATTAATTTTGCTCAAGGCCTGTTGCTGTATGTAGGTTCTGCCTAGATTCATTCATAGCACAGTGTGTGTGGTAATATTGGCCCAACACATGAACTAATTAGCATAAAGTGTCACAAAGTGCCACCAACAAATACAGATTAAATTCTCAATAAAAATGTATATTAGAAACATATAGCTAGCACAACATTTTTTTAAATATACTTTTTAAAATGAAACTTATGTTTGGGTGACAGATCCACTTAGCGATCCTGTATAAGAGAGAAAGAAAGAGAGAGAAATGTAATTCTAGCTGCAAATACAAGACATTTAATCAGTTAGATTTGTTAAGTCATCCACATCCAGCTGTGACTGGATGGGGATGATGGGATTTGTAGTACCCAACAGCTGAAGATCCAAAGATAGACTTAGGTGCTAGCAAGGTCATCAACTCATGTTAAAGAAATGCTTTGGGAGCCTCTCTAACATTAATCAGTTTAAAGATATGGACAGTTTTAATTTTAGATGGATTTTGGCAAGGTTCACTCTTTATTGCTGGTTTGTATTGTGTATCTAGGCTGTCGATAAAGTTATATGCAATTAAAACATTACCAGAACCTCTAACACGTACAGCCAAACACCATGTGCACCCTACAATGTGCATTATATGATCAGAGGTCAGTGTATCAGAACGCTATCAGTGGGGATAGTCATTAGCAGCTTCACAATACAGGCCTGAAGAGGGTAATACACTAAGTAAATTGGAGAAATTCTAGCAAATCCACTGCACCATAATGGACAAATAAAAATTCCCATTGATATGGTGCTTTTAACCCACTGATTAGTAAGCAATGCATTAGAGACCAGTATAATTATCAAGGCTTTGGGGAATCTCTATTTGGCCACTATGGTGGTAGTATATTATATCATCCTGAATCTTGTGTAGCAATTATTTACTGAACAGTCTATAAATCTTTAAAGGGGAACTACTCCCATAGAAAGGAGTGTTATTGTATTCAGATTGTGTATATATAAGTGGCAAGAGGATGAGACATGTAATGAAAGTGATCAGCATTAGTTCCAGTGAAATGAAATGCTGTATGAGTGACACCTACCCAGGTAAGTCCTTCTGTTAAATTATGTCAGTTTTTTTTAGATTTTAGTTACATTTTAAAACAGGTAGGTGCATAGGCCTGTGAAATATACTTAGCATCACTGCCCTTTTTAATATCAAAAGAAAGAAAATTAAGATAAGATAACTGGCTGCAGATCAATAGAACACCAATACCTTCTAATGTCCCAGTAATCAACTGTTAACCCTTTGATTGCCAGAGGGGTAAGCAGCTCATTGCAGTGCAATGTGTTGCGTACCCCTCTGGCACTCAAAGGGTTAAAGGAGCCATAAGTGTTTTTATGAAAATAAAATATAGAGAGAGGGTTTTTCCTTTTGAGTAAAGCAGCAGGAAAGATGTCTTTCCAGAGCCATTCAAGTATAAACTTTTTTTTTTTAACAGTGCCATCTAATGGCCAGATTTCAAAAAGTCATCTTGTTGCAGTCCGATGAGTCACTGGTAACAGTTTTCAATAGAATATGACAGCTTTATCATTTCCTTTCAATGTGAACACCCAGGAAGCCATGAAGCTTTTACTCACTTCATGACAGTTTGAACTGTTATAACATTTGAATACAACAACTGCCAGCAGTGGAAGTACACTTGTTTTACTCAGCAGAAAATTCCCTGTAGCATATATATTTTCACAGAAATTATTAATTCTTCTTTAAAGTTACAAAAATTATCACGCAAAATTGGAGATTACACACAATGAATTTGCATCTGTCTATCAAAACTGAATAAACATCTGTGCAAGGTATCATTGTCATGGGGCCTTGAAGCCTCACATGTGATTTTTTTTTTGTGAGGGACTTATTAGTTACTTCCTTTTAGAACTATATTTCTAATTTTTTTTACTCCTTGGATGCAAGTATAGCAACAGTTCAAAGTTTTACAACAGTAGTCCACAATTCAATAATGTGTTTCATTAATTGCGTGAATGCAGGGCTAGCTTTTCATTAAAGGAGCAGTATACTTTTTTTATGAAAAAAATATATATTGTAGGGATTTTCCTATTGAGTAAAATGAGGGTACTCCCACTACGGACAGATTTATATTTCCAGAGTTATTACAGTTTTACATTACCAGTGCCCTCTAGTGGTCAAATTCTAATTAGATTTCCTGTTAGATTCTAATGGAAAGGAAAGTCAGAAAAGTCAGTGACATACCGTTCTCCATAGAATGTGATAGAAACTGCCTGTCACTTCCTGTCAGTTAGAACTATCAGGAAGTAAACACAGTAAATTCACTTCCTGATTATTTAAACTGCTATAAATTTTTAATAAAACAATTAACAGCAGTGGGAGTGACCTTGTTTTATTCAGCAGGAAAAGCTCTATAAAATATGTGTTTTCATAAAAAAAGTTTACTGCTCCTTTAAAACAAAAAAGCCCATAGCTAAGGTAATCTGAGCACCATATGTGGCCTTACTATACTCCTCATTTGACCCCAACCTATCCAGTGCTGGCTGGCACAGAAATTACCCTTAGCCTATAACATGTAAAAATAGTATCTATTAAAAGGTTATACAAACTGGTAAGTAATCCAGACACCACAAAACAGGTATAAATGTCTGTTGTTACTTTACTGTGGACACACCCATACCTCTGAATGTGGGTGTGGCCATCAAACCTGAGGTGCCACTATAAATGTGTATCTCTAGGCAGCTGTCTTCTCTGTATTTTGGGAAATACACCCTTTTGTGAAGCAGTTAGGGGGACCCTACGTTTCATCCCTAAAAAGGGGTTCACATCATTTCTGAACAAAAATACACACAAACAAAATCATTCTACTTTTAGTATTGAAGGTAAGTTTTACTGGAATTGAAGGGGTTAATATAACGTAATGCAGAAAGACATTAGGATGACAAACTTGAATGGTTACAGGAAATGCCTCAGTTGTATCGTTATGTCCAGGTTTGTAGCATGTGATAAAAGGTGAAAAATGTTAACCCTTTGAGTGCCAGAGGGGTACGCAACGCATTGCTTTGCAATGCGTTGCGTACCCCTCTGGCACTCAAAGGGTTAATAGCAAAATCAGGGGGCATCTTCCTGCATAAAGAACCCACTGGGAGAGATAAACTAAAGGGTGATAAACAGGTGATAGTGGAGATGACGTAGCCAGTGTGATAAACTCTCCTATTCCTCTTGTTACCTGCAGCCAATGTACTAAGATTTCTAGTGTATATCTTCCATAGAATAACACAGGACTCTGAAAGTTTATAACACTGGAGGAGTGATATTCTCTTTATCATACCATAGTACATAATCCCTGTTATTTTAACTGACTGCCCTTCCTGATCTTATAAAGTAAAAAATATATTATGATACATTTGATTGTCAGGCAGTGAGATTTATACCTTGTAAATACTGTGATTAAAACCGAAGGGGAAAATGTAGGTATAAAAGTAGAGATTAGTACTTCTGTTACAGTATAAACATTGTTTGATGCGTCTATGAATGCCAGCACTGACTGTCTATACCATAAAAGAAATGTCATGCAGATGAGTACAGTTGAGTAAACTCTTCAGCAATAGGGAGGTATTTGTTCAGCTTGCTACTGCTAAACTCCCCTTAGTTTTCAGAACTGCGTGTAGAGGTTTCTGGATCATAGACATATCCAGTGCATTGAGTGAAGGCCTCTCTAGCATCAGAGGTTTAAAGGAAGGATACATAAGTACATGAAGTATATATTCCTAGGTTTTAACTAATTATTGACTCTTTCGAAAACTTCTTCTTAAAGGAGAACTAACAACTCATAATAATAATAATCCCCCACTTACCTTACCATTGTCCCTGTGAATTTTTCAAGAGATAATGGGGTAGATGCACTAAGGCGTGATAAAGAGGTGATGAAGTAGAGATGACTTCTCCAATCTGTATGTTATTCTATGGAACCAATGCACTAAGATTTCTCCAACTTTAGAGATCTTAGTGTATAGGCCCCATAGAATAACATATTAACTGGAGAAGTGATCTCACTGGAGAAGTTTTATCCTCTTTATCTCCTCTTTATCATGCCTTAATCTATAACCCCTAATATTTTTAATCAGACTAGGGGGGGTTATGGCTCCATAGAATAACATAGGCTATAGAGAAGGGATATCACTGAAGAAGTCATCTCTACTATATCACCTCTTTATCGCTCCTTAGTGCATACCCTCCTGGTGTGATATATATATATATATATATATATATATATATATATATATATATATATATATATATATATATATATGTATATGTATAAAGCATTACTATCCCTTTAAGCAAAGGCAGACCAATCACAATAGCTGAGCTACTGATTACTCACATGTGAAAAAGCAGGGATATCATTAAAACACAAACTGTTGATCCTGTGGAAGACCATTGTTGTATTGGAAGATTTGATGGAGAACGTATTTTGCTAATGTTTTTCTCATTCTGAGTGCTTATGTCTATACTGGATTTTGAGAAAACAGGTGAGAACTAAATATATACTGTGAAACTGGGATATCTGCAGTTTCATACTTACAATGCAAAAACAATTATAAGTATATTGTCCTACAGTTTAAAGGACTGCTGTCTACTGGAGTACTATGAGTCCTGTATTCCCAAATTAGGGGGTCTTAACCTGTCCTCAATGGCTGCATACATACAAGAATTTATGAATATCCATGATTAAAGTGTGTTAATCAGTGGCTCATTCAGTTTAATTAAATTACCTATGTGCAAAAAGGGAAATCCATAAATATAGTCTTCTATAAAGTCCGTTGGTACAGATTTGGACAGTCCTATCCTAAATTCATAGTTTCCATCTAAATGTCTCAATTCTAGATTGAGGAAACACTAATGTTCACTTAAATACCCTTGTTCTTCAGTCTAGTTTCTACAAAAAGGTCCATTTTTGTTACCTGAGATCTAAATCAATTGTCCTGTGGTGGTATCCATTCATGTTTACTGCATAACTTATACCCATTAATAAAGCAATCTTGATGTGTTAGAGATGTTATTTCAATATCCTATATAATAATTCGCCAAGTTGTGTGTAACGCCCGACATGCGCAGTACACACTGCTGCGCGTGTGGCAGTCATACGCAGTAGAGACTGCCCACGCCGAGGCTTATACAGAGCTGGGTGCTCCGAAGGAGTGTCCAGCTCTGTATCAGCCGAGGCGCGGGCAGTCTCCACTGCGTGTGACTGCCCCGCGACCGGCTGCCACAGGCTCTGTATCAGCCGAGGCGTGGGAGACCCGCGACCGTCTGCCAGAGGCACTGTGGCCCGTGTAACGGGCTGTTCAACTAGTTGCAAATAAATTGTCAGAAATAAGAAAAAAAAAGCCTTGTTGAATTCAAGAGGGGTAGGTACTAATCTCAATGAACTGAGTGCCTTAGATTTTTATTATGAGTTGCACCAAAAAAAGTAACCCTTTGCATGCCAGAGAGGTATGCAATGCATTGCAAAGCAATGTGTTTCATACCCCTCTGGCAATTCAGAGGTTTATCCAGATGGCCTCTCAATGGGATAGCCTATAGATGTGTTAGAAAGGCAAGGTCAGGATTTTAGGGATCTAATGTAATTATATTTTAGGTGTATTGCTTTAATCCTAAGGATGAAATGGATGTGTACCATGTTAAGAAGCAATGCATTAAACACTTTCATCATTCTTAAATTGTAAAATAAACTGTGTGCCCTGTTCTTGTCCATGTGCAACTTTATGACTGACACCATATCAAGGTACAACTACAATATCTCTTAAGAAATAATTGGAAAAAATATTGATAAAAGGCTGAAGACGAATCTTCATATTATTTTACAGGAGAAGTACCTTTTTATTAAAAAAATGGTAACCAGTTTGATGAAGGTCCCAAGGAGAGGACTGAAACTTTGCTGATGCTGTTCAATAGTTTGTTTTTCATATTTCTTCTACATATTGCTTCATAGATAATTAATATATTTTGAGTACATTTAAAATTTTGCCTGCGAATATATATAATGTGCATGGGTGCAATTTATGTTTGCATTATTTTAATCTTTGATTTGTAAAATTAGTACAGATTGAGTGCTATTGAATAATCTAAAAAGGTGCACATCTGGAACAAACTAATTGCACCACTGGAGATAAATAAACTTCTGACATTTTCATTGCTTTAAATGGGACTTTTAACAGCTTGACTGTTAGAGAGGTCTCCAACACATGGCTCCGCAATGCACTGAAATCTGCCTATCACTGAAAGAGAATTTCCATTTCTCATCTGTCATGTATTTGGTTTGCTCTAGAATTGCTCCACTTAAAGTAGACCTGTCACCTTGATTCAAGTTTGCATATTTGAAAACATCATTAAAAACTGTCTGTATGTCATGTTAGCCAAAAGACCAGAAAAGGTGCTGTTAAAGGGATGGTAATGTTTCACAATAAAAGCAGCTCAAATTACTCTTCATAGTATTTGGGCCCTGTAGAGTGTTATTTCAGTACTGTCAGAGTTGTAGTTCAAGAGTAATTCAATGATAAAGTATCCCCCTCCCGCCCCTTTTACACTGCTACCCTCAAAACAGAAAGGTGGTATCCAGATGGCTTGCAGTGAGGGACAATCTTCAATTAGCGTAAGGGAAAAAACTGAAAAAACTATCAAGGGTGGCAGGGTTTTCATTGTTCTCACAGTAAGAAGATTGTCCCTTGCTGTGAGCTGTCTGGTCAAAAGACCAAATTCCACACCTGAGGGGAGGTGGCTTACACTAGGTAAAAGGGACGGGAGGGGGATACGTTATCATTCAATTACTCTTGTACTACAACTCTGACAGTATTGATATAACACTCTCCATGACCCAAATACTATGAAAATTAATTAGAGCTGATGTTTTTGTGAAACATTACTATCCCTTTAAAGATATATTTACACTTGGTTCCGTATGATAATGTATACTAATTGTGGTACCCATGCAGTACCAATAACATTTCATATGCTAATGAAACCTTTCTGTGATGCTAATTAAGGACTATGTTGCACCAGGAGACTTTAATTTTACTCAGAAATATGTGTGAATACTTCCTAAACTGAACATGTGCTGGACTTATGTTTAACATGACACATAGGCATTTTAGAATGATGTTTTCAAATATGTGAAAAAAAAATCAATCAAGGTGACAGGCTATTTGACCTTTTAAATAAAAGCAAAGTGGAGATATTTTGGGGCAACTTAAACTTACTTTTGGACGGAACTAAAACTTCCCCAAATTGCCATTGATTTTAATGGGGCTTTAACCCCTTGAGTGTTACAAATGTCTGCAATACATTGCTTCACAATGCATTGGAAACCTTCATCAGTCTGTTCAAAACACCATTTAAATCAGTGGGAATGATTTGCCCCCTATAGTGCAGCTGGACAGAATTACCCCTCTTTGGGCGAGATGTTCAAAAAGTGATGAAAAGCTTTTGTTTCACTTCGAATAAGTCATCTTTTTATAGCGAAAAGGTGAAAACCACGTAAATCAATGGGTGGAAACTTTCTAGCCATCGAAAAATTTTGGGCCAATGGGTGAAAAATGCTAAGATTTTAATCGCAGGTGTTTAAGCAAATTTTTCTGCGAAAAAGCGGACAACGTGGTTTTCTCAGGATTTCTCACAGGAACACGGCGAGAGATTTTGACCACCCCTAGTTATAAGAAAATGGTACTTCTGTTTAAAGCTCTTAGGAAGATGATTTCATATGAAAATCCTATATAATAATTTGCTAAATTGTGTGTAACGCCGCGACATGCGCAGTACACACTGCTGAGCGTGCTGCAGTCATGCGCAGTAGAGACTGCCAGCGCCGCGGCTGATACAGAGCTGGGCGCTCCGAAAAAGCGTTCAGCTCTGTATCAGCCGTGGCACGGGCAGTCTCCACTGCGCGTGACTGCCCCGCGACCGGTGGCAGTGGCACTGTGGCCCGTGTAATGGGCTGTTCAACTAGTACTTTATAATTTTGCATAGATATTTTTCTTAAACCTTTTTTTCCTGATTTCCTGTACTTCCCAGGTTAGATGTACAATGGGGAGACCGTATAAACTGATGAAGTATGCTTTGTGTTGACTCTTGTAATTATTATTAGACTTTCCTGAAAGGGACAACTTAAGACAAGGAAGGCAGCCTGTAGCTATTTATATTACTGAACTGCAGTCAGCGTTTCATCTAAGGTGAGCAAAGGTGTCTAACACCACTGGAAGATTTCAAGTGGAACTAACTCTTCATAGCTTGGGTGATTTTGAAAGATGATTGAATATCACCTATATTTATGTTGGCCATTCTTTATTTAAAACTATATTCTATTAAATACTTTATTTATTTGTTAGTTTATTCAAATTAGACAGTACTTCCTGGTAAGAAGTGACAGCTGGGAGGGAGAATGGAATGTTAGTATCTGGTACACCAGACTGTGCCAGCCAGTACTACCTAATTTCCATAAAATTACATATATACTGTATACAGCTAACTATGTCATACATGGTAGTTTTAAATAAAGAATAGGTAACATAAATACAGATCAGTGTTTCTCAGCATTAGTCCTGGGACACAAAAACAGATCAGCTTTTCAAGAAATCCTTGCTTAACCCTTTGTGTGCTAGAGGGGTACACAACGCAGTGCAACAATGCATTGCATACTCCTCTGGCAATCACAGGTAAGTAATCAGTGGCTCATTTATTGTGACTGGACTGCCTTTTCTTAAAGGGATAGTAATACTTACAAATTACTAATCACCATATTGTAGGCATGCTAAAAATATATTTATTGCCCCCAGTGTCATCTCTCAAACCTTTATGGATTGAGAGATAATAGCTCACAAAGTTTCCCCTCCCTCTCCCTTCCCTGAAGTCAGTGTTCTAGCTGACTGCAGGGATATCTGGTCTTACGTGCATCAGGCGGCTCTGCAGCAGAGCCGAGATCGCTTTAGTAAAAAATAATTCTTTCACCAAAACGGTCTTCTACGTGTGCTTGGTTTGGAAGCACACGTAGAAGACCTTTTCAGTGAAAGAATTCTTTTTTATTAACGCGATCTCGGTTCTGCTTCAGAGCTGCATGACTGTTGTATGACAGGCTTCCCCTGCACTCAGCTACAACGCTGACTTCGGGGAAAGTGGAAGGAGGGGGGAACTTTGCGAGCTATTATCTCTCAAACCATAAGGGTTTGAGAGATGACACTGGGGGCAATAAATTTCTTTTTAGCATGCCTACAATATGGTGATTAGAAATTTGTAAGTATTACTATCCCTTTAATTAGCTCTACCCTGAAAACCTAAGTTGATCGTGTGTCCCAAGGAACAGAGCTGAGAATCACTGACATAGATTATTCTGAGAATTTGTTCAAAGTCATTATAAAGTTTTAATTACACTTTAAAATAATAATTAAAGGTATAGTATTGCATAATATGGAATCTATAAATGTAGAGAAAGAGAGAGTGCAGATTTTATCCTGCTGAGTCAAACAAGGTTAATCCTACTCATGAAAGATGTTTTATTCAATCACTATTGTAGCTCAAACTTGCATTTTTGGGCGCAGTAACTCCATGGCCTGAAATATTACAGTGGTGCTGTAGCTACATCAGTCTATGGATGGTTATTGTCATTGACAAAAGGTGTCCATAGACTGCTGCAGTCATGAACGTATTGCATCCAAAAAATTTAAGATTGAGGTGCGATAGCTTTTGAATAAAACATCCTTCAGCAGTGAGGATACCCTTGCTTTAATTAGCAGGATAAACCCTACAATATGTATTTTCCATAATAAGCAATATTATCCATTCCACTGCAGCACTGCATAAACAGTTAACCTAAACTCTTTTAGGGCTGGATTACTCCCCTTTGCACAACTTAGAGGGGATTCTGATTAGACATTCATGAGGATACTGGCAATGTGATCCAACAACATCTGTATTGCCACATTTTGTCCATGCTGGGTCTAATCATTCGGCTCTAAAAGTTTCACCAGCAATTGAGGTTTTAATGGCAAGTATTGTTAATATTGCTTATTATGGAAATATATATTATAGGGTTTATCCTGCTAATGGTTGTACAATATGCCAAAGTAAATGCCTTCCTCAGAATATCAACAAAACATACTTCAGTAGGAGTGAAGTAAGAGCAAAGGTCAATGTTACTTCACCAATCCTCATTCCAGATTCATCTGTGCAGGACCAGCATGCATCTTCCAATCCAGACCATTTCCTAGCCTGACTTCTTAACCAAGAGAAAATTTGCTTATCCAACATGCCATTGGCTGTCCTGCTGTCTCTTTTTTCACCCAGAAGTAGGATAGCAGAGGAGGAGCTGGAGATATACCGTTTTCTGTATCAGGCACTCAAACCAGAAAGTAGATTAGGTTTGAATGAAGTACACATTCATGGTGGTGGTCAGGACTCATGCACAGATATATCTATGATTCAATTGGAAGAGGAACATCGACTCTTCCACCCACCTTTCTCCTGGTACATTGTGCACATTCAGTGCCTTGGCTGTCTGGGAAGGGTGCATACTGTAGCTAACTGCATTCGTTTTTATTAGTACATATAGATGCTGATGTACAGATAAGAACTGGAAAAATTCTATGAAAAAATAAAAGGAGACATAAAAATTCTGCCAAATTCACCTTGATTTATATTGTGCTTTTAACCCTTTGAATGCTAGAGAAGTCTCAATACTTAGCTTTGAAATATGATTGAGACCCTTCTAGCATTCAAAGTTTTAGAAGACCCATTTAAACCAATGGACATTTTTATTTGTCCCATATAGTGCAGCTGGCTTTCCCCAGAATTACACCAGTTGTGCTTAGTCAATCAGCCTCATAATGTGTTATGGAAACCATGTGATTCCAAGTGATATTTGCGTATCAGGATATTCTAGCATCAAAACAGATGGATCAATCTTTAGCTCAGTCTTTATGAAAGACCTACCCAAGGCTGTATTTACTTCTCAAGAGACTCTAGGCAAGGCCCTCTAGGTGACCTTGGCTCCTCCTATTGCCACACTTCTGTATCTCTCATGACCCTGCCCCCAATCCCACCCGCTGTTTCTTTGCACAGAAAATACCCTTGAACTATGACAAGCAGGAACAAAATAAGATTTAATCCTGCCCCCCACCCTGGGTTTGCTAGAGAGATCTCTAATACATTGTTTTGAAATGCACTTAAGATCTCTGTAACCTTTAAAGGGGTGTATACATTGGTGCAGTGACACTGAGATTGTTCGGGCCACTCCCACAATTCAGAATGTGGGTGTGACCAGCACAGATGACATTCCCTTCAAATTTTGTAGCTCTAGGAAATTGCCTATTCTGCTTATTGAGAAATCCAGACCTGCTAATGAAACACCTCTGTATTCAGGTGACCATATTTTTAAAACTTTCAGAGTGGAGCTCCTGAGGATTAGAAATGAGAACTTCTGTTTCTGTCTGCTGTTCCCTTTCATAGCATATGGGTTAAGGATTTCTGGAACATTAGAATTTATGAGAATGACATTTGCCACCAGAAAATATTAGTTAGAACCTAAATCTACATATTTCACCATTGTTTTTACTATGATAAGTTATTCTGCGCCAAAATATTTTATGACAGTAAATTAAATTATGTTTTCAAAGCATAACAGAGTCAAATAGAGTGATTTCTGTATTTGGGAACTATAAGCAAGCAATTTGAGCCATTTCTATTCCAATGCAGAAAGCTGGAAATAATACAGTATGATATCACAAAAGGTTTTATACTGTGGTTGTGGAAACTATTCACGGTAAATCCCAGAGGCCAGATAAGAGCCAAGTAGGTATGCTAAGTTATAGCACATTTCAAAACAGTTTTGGATTCACTATTACTGTCCAATTCAGTTAGCTTTTCCTGTAGATGATTTATATTGGCTGTATGTAGGCACAAGAAAGCTGTCTTGTAAGGAAAAAATATCGCCCTTGGCCAGACAATTACTGAGATTACACATAATCACCTTTTAATAAATAAAAGGGGACATATATTCGAGCTGATTATTTTTCAGTATCCAATATGGACTGTTAAATTTCAAAGAAACCCCAAGGTAAGTTGGCTCGCCACTCTGCTATCAGTCATGACACAGAGCCATGTTAACAATGAAACGTGTAAACTAGAGGATCATAAGGTGTTTGTCCTTATCTCCCCTCATCCTTCTACAATATGAATGCTGAACTCCACTTCTTAGGAGACATCATCTGATCTTCTACAACAGCTGAGCCACTGATTATCCACCTGTGATTAAAAACAGAAATATCCTTAAATATACTACACTGAATAATCTCCTAACTTTCATCCAACACCAGAATTCAGTATCTGATAAAAGTGTACTTCATTTACCCTAGAATAAAATACAGCCGGGGTGGACAAATGCTTGTTATCCAGCTGTTTTTTGGACTAGAACTCTCACCAGGTAGCCATTTTCTGCTACTGATGGGTACTGTAGTCTAACAACAGCTTGAAACCAAGTGCTGACCCACACATGACAGAACTTTACTTTGTATACCTGTTTGTCTTGTTGCTCCTGAACAATTGCCTTGTTATTTCTTCTGAAATTTAGTACGTTTGGCCATATGCACAAAATAAAATTGGATCAATTCTGGAACAAACCAAGTGCACCATAAGGGGCAATTAATAATTCCCAGGTATTCATTGATCTGATTCATCTTTTAACCCATAAATGCTGGAGAGGTATGCAATACATTGCTTCATAATGCATTTGAGACTGGGGTTGGGCAAAACGTTTCATCTCAGAAGTGAAACACAATAAATGGCACTTCCCACCAAGCAGGAAAATTTTCGTAAACAGTTGTTCTGCTTTTTCCCTCCTACCTCATTGCATTGAAATTAATGATAAGTCTGAATCTTCCCACCACATGGAAAGTTTCCCTTCATTCCCCACAGGAAGTAGTATAAAAGGGGTGTCAGGTTCCTTTAGAAAATCATTCTGTGTTCTTCAGAGAAAGGGAAAGCAGGTCAATTTTGCATCTAGTTAGGACAGGCAAATAAAGCAGTGTTTGCATTGTAGTTTAGGGAGTCTTGTAGGCAGGATATTTGTTCTCTGTATTAGGCGAGACTGGGAGGCTGTGAAGGGAGAAATTATGTTTTCCCAAAATACCCCAAAATCTTGGTTGAATAAGAAAGGTAGCTGTGATAATCCATGTTCCTGTCACGAATACCAAGGAAGACCCAAGAGTCAGACAGTGTAGTTAAAATTCACCTTTATTAGAATTGTGTAATAAAATAGCAAGTATCACAGCAAAACTCAAGAAGGAGCAGAGGGTAAACAAAGAGGCAGAGACTCTATCAGAAATAGGAGGCTGCCTCCAAGTTCCCAGACTGCAGAGACTAGGCCAAATCCAATGGTAGTCTCATATGCCAGATAGGCACAGCTTAGACCCAAATGGTCTCCCCTAAGGATGGTAACCAGGGAGAAGACTGACTCACGTCTGCAGTCAGTAAGGAGAAGACCGTCTCCCGTAAGGGAAGGCAACAATGGAGACTACTGACTCACGCCTGCAGTCAGTAAAGCTAGAGTCTGCCAGATCCACAAGTCTGCACCAGATAGGATGTCCAATACTCCGGAGGCAACACAGAGAGGCTAGTTGCACAGAGCCACAGGTCAGCACCAGGTTACATAGTCAGACAAGCCAGGGTCAATACACAGAGCGGATAGTCAGCAAGAGTCACAGGTCAGAATCAGATCAGTAGTCAGACAAGCCAGGATCATACACGGAGCAGATAGTCAGCCAGAGCCACAGGTCTGCACCAGACTGGATGTCCACTAGAAGGGAGCGCGCACAGAGGATAGTCAGACAGAGCCACAGGTCGGCACCAGTTTGGATGGTCAGACAAGCCAGGATCATACACAGGAGATCAGGAACAAACAACTTAGAACTGCACAACAACGTAAGGGTAACTGAGATAGGATTCAGTTCCCTTTTAAAACCAGCCAGGAAGTACCAGACTACCAGACCAGATAGCATAATACTGAGGCCTGTGTCAATACGCAGCCTCGAGCCCAAAAGTAATGGATTGGGACAGAGATGCGTCCTTTACAGTCTCAACCCTGCATTAAAACGAGCAACTGCGTTGTATGGGAAGAGGACACGGACGGCCGCTGAAGGCACCAAGCGCGCCAAAACCTGACTCCCTGAGTGACCTACGAAATGATGCAGAAGCGTCATTCCAGGCCTCAAGTACCCAGGGTCGCCCGATGCGCGGCGCTGGAATTAAGGTACTCTGTGACAGTTCCTTCCAGATCTGGCTGTAATGTCTGTATGTAACGGTTTGTTTGACACACAGACACAGTGGTTTAGGATAAAACACAGTTTTATTGAAATCAGAGTAATAAAATAACCCTCACAGGACCTGTAGATTATATAAGCTGAATAATACAGACACACGACAGGTTAAATGTACATATGCCTACACAGGTCCAGCATAAACATAAAGTCCACAACAGTCTATACTGACACAGGTCAGGCAGAATATAATGGATTCCCAGGAGCAAGGTACTGCATGGGTTAATGGTCTTCTTTGAGTGTAAACAGTCCCATGTGCAGAGAGGTCTGTGATGGGGCTCTCTGCATATAGACAGATGAAGGATTCGTAACACCCAGAAACAGATTAGCAGAACTAACGTGAACTGCCAAGGTAATAATGGGAACAGAGTCACATAAGGTACTGCCATAGCAGTAACGGAGACTAGATCACTTGCACTCTGCCGGAGCAGTAACGGAGGCAAACCGGTGGCTCACTGCCAGAGCACTAACGGAGGAAGACGCTTGCACTCTGCAGAAGCAATAACGGAGGCAAACCAGTGGCTCACTGTCGGAGCAGTAACGGAGGCAGACACTTGCACTCTGCAGAGGCAGTAACGGAGACAAGACCCTAGGCAAACTGCCGTAGCAGTAACAGAGGCAGACACTTGCACTTGGCAGAAGAAGTAACGGAGGCAAACCGGTGGTTCACTGCCGGAGCAATAACAGAGGCAGACACTTGCACTCTGCAGAGGCATAATGGAGACTAGGCCCAAGGCACACTGCCATAGCAGTAACGGGACTGGCCACTGGTACTCTGCAGGAGGAAATGGTGACACAATGCCTGACAATCAGAATGTCGCGAAGGCGACACAGTGCCGGAACGCCAACCAGGCCGGGTCGAAACACGGTCTAGGAACGTCAGCCAAGCCTGGTCGGATCATGGAGCAGGAACGTCAGCCAAGCCGGGTCGGTACACAGGAGCAGGAACGTCAGCCAAGCCAGGTCGGTACACAGGAGCAGGCGCAGAAGAATAGTCAGACAATTCGGGTCAGTACACAGAAGCAGGAGACAAGATGCAGAGTAGTCAGGCAGGCCAAGTCGATACACTGGGAATCACTGAGCAGAAACAAGCACTGGCACAGGAACACCACGAAAGGGCACCACAGTGGTGCCAAAGCCCAGTATATAAAGGTCATACTGGGTGGGACAAACACACGGTAGCCAATGGGAGCAAAGCACAGGATTAGACTGACAGAAAAAGAAAAAAGGAGCACCGTGATACTGTATTAGGGGAGTCTGGGTGTGTGTGTGTGAAGGGAGAAAAAGAGATTTACCCTAACGTTTTGTGAATGACTGGGAAGACACAGGCAGCTGTGATATAAGTTCCTTCCTGATCTGGCTTTATCTCTGTGTGATTCTGGTGGTGTGTGAAAGGATCAACGGAGATTAACCCCAAATTATCCATAATTTTGCGTGACTAGGAAGATGCATGCAGCTGTGATCCACGTTCCTTCCAACTGGTTGTTCGCTCTGTCTAAGAGGAGTCTGGGGGAAGAAGTAGTTGCACAGGGACTGTGGTTTGTTGTTTTGTTTTTTGTCAACAGTAACAGGGACAGTTAAATAAAAATAATAATAAAAAGTTACAAAAATCTTAAATAGTTTGATAGGTGACCGAGACAGGGACCCAGACATGAGCTGAGACTGAAGCAGACTGAAACTAGAAGAGATAGAGTATCTTGTAAAGGGCAAGTTTTATTGTGTACATCACTGTATAAATGCAAACACTAGTTTAATAAAGTCCAGCAAATGTAGTAGGGGCAGGGGGAGGGTGAAAGTAGTAGGAAAAGTGCAGGAATGTGTTAGTAAAGTTGTAGTCAAAAAACGGACAGCAGCCATAGGGGCTGAAATGTGCAGTAAATGATGATGAGCCTTCCTCTCCCATAACAAATTCCACCACCATTAATATTAATAAACAGTCTAAAAGCACTGAAGATGACAATGAGTCACATTCTAGCGTTGATGGCATGATGCAAGAAGGTGTAGAAGTTCAACCAGCTGCTGTAATTGACAGTGAGACACCTGTCCTGAAAGTAGTAGCAAACATTGTGAAAATCCCTGTAAGGGGTAAAGTAAATATACATTGTTTAAGACTTCAAAAAGACAAGAGGAATATTAAATGATTGGGAAAGAACCAGCTGGGGATGCCGAGGATGACCTAATTACTGATGATAATGTTGATCTAGAATATATCCCTCCAGTATCTTCCTCTTCCTCAGGTACAGATGAAGCTGAGAGTGAGAGATATGATGACACGGCCAGAACAGTATCTGAAAAGCAAAGGCTTAATCTTTCACCAGTTAAAAGAAGCACTATGCCTGTTTATAAACAATTTGAAAAAACAATTGCAAAGACTGACCCCAGACACATAAACATGCCAAAAATACACAATCATCATCTCAGTCATTATCAACATCTGTACCATTTCCATGTCCAACCAACACCACTCAGCAATACACACTCCTATTAAGTAACCATCAGCAACACATCATCAACATCTGATCCAACCCTAGCTATGTATCACAGTATCCCTAGGCAGCCTAGCACTCCTGTGCTTCCTACCTCTGTATGGCCTCCGGCCACTTCCTCATTCTGACATAAGGTAACAGGCACTAGCATGGACACCTGTTTATGGGCCTATTCTGGGTGACCTAATTGAGACCTGCCTCCTTCTGCTCCTTTATAATCCTCCTTGGGGTTAGGAGTCATTGCCCTTATGTGGTGTTTCTTTTAGTTACTCTTGTGCTCAGTTGTGACCTGTGCTTATGTGAGAATCCACTCTGTGTATGATCCCAGCTTGTCTGACTACCCACATCGGTTCTGACCTGTTGCTCTGGCTTACTTACTCGGTCAGTGTATGACCCCGGCTTGTCTGACTACCCACATCAGTTCTGACCTGTGGCTCTGGCTGACTAACTCGCTCCTTGTTAACCCCGCCTTGTCTGACTACTCACATTGGCTCTGACTTGTGGCTCTGGCTGACTGATTCGCTCGGTGTAGTCCCTGGTTTGTCTGTCCTCCTGCTCCGGCTCCTATCTCGCTCAGTCAGGTGAATACCCTGACTGAGCTGTTCTCAAAAATTCCTTAACGGTTATCACTTAAGTTCCAAGGCATTCCTGAGTCTTTATCACTTTGACTGACTCAATCTAAGCTGCTTTCTCAGATATCAAAAATTCATACTTCTGCTAGAACTTACTAATGGACGTTGAACTCTTTTCGAAGTGACTGGGTCACCAAATCAATTCTGAGTTCAAGGTAGGTGAATACCCTAACTGGCTAGTTGCTTCCTATTAGTTAAAGGCCTTCTTTAAAGTTGACTGAAGGCTCCCCAAATTAGATACACAAATCCCCCAAACCCCTCACATGTGGTGGCCCTATGCTTTTTGACAGACAAGCTGGCTTCATCAGGGGCTCTTATAGATGCTGGCAGTGTATGAGATACGGCTTATTTACCAGGGGTTCTCAACCCGTACCCTCAGTGGCCACTAACAGGCCATGACTTAGGAATTTCCCTGCAAGAACACAAGTGTGTTGATCAGAGGCTCAGTTGTATTGATTAACTCACCTGTGCTTTCACAAGGAAATCCTCAAATCCTGGTCTGTTAGTGGCCACTGAGGGCATGGGTCGAGAACCACTGTTATAAAGTGCACAAGGAGTTACAATCTGAGATTCAAACCGGATACTCTAATTCTGATGGGTACATGCTAGCCAATCGCCACCAAGGTTAGATGTGTGAAATACCCAATTATTGCAAATATAATGCTAAGTTCTCAACAGACAATATAGTATAAAATGTCTTATGCATGACATACCTTTGAACAATAACAATCGAAAGCCTAATTATATACAGTGTAGTTCCAAATAGTTATCTTTATGGTGTTAGCTAACATATTCACTAAGCCTAGTTTACGTTCTTAAAGGGATGATATTTATAATGATTCAAGAGATGCTATTTGTTATGTTGTACCAACACCATTTATCATTTTGAAATACATAAGTTACTCTATAGATAAAACTACTCTTAACTCGAAAGCTATCAATTTTCGTCTCTTAAAGGGATGGTATTTATCATTGACAAAATTGTTATTAAACCTATATTTTTTTTAAAACAGCTATTTTTATATCATTATTTAGATGTTTTATCAATCTTTTACTTATAAAATGATATTAATTTCTCACAATTTAGGCTATTCTTGTAGCAACTATCTTCAACTGATATCCTGTATTGTTGAATGTGACTAGCCGTTGTCCATTTATTCTGCCATATTCCCTCTAGTAATAGTTTTATATTTATTGTGATAATCAAATATATATCATTATATCTAGTCAGTATCTCGAGATTTTAATATGTCCTGTTATTATAAAAAATTCAGTTTCCAACAATAATGTTTGCTTTTATGATATCAGGATTAAAGCATAGCATTTCTATAGCTATGGTTATCAGTTAATTACATTTGAATCTTTTATAAATCATTTATAAAGGAGGATAACTTTAAAATCATTCGATGAAAGGCTTAAATGTAAACCCTTCATTCAGGCCATGTTCACCTCTTGCTCCCAGTGTATAAATGTATGTATGTATGTATGTATATCTTTATTTATATGGCGCCACACAGTGTACGCAGCACCTTACAATAGACATATGTTACAATAAATAAGAGGGGATGAAATAAGTGTGACATTCATAGAGACAATGGGAGAGAGGTCCCTGCCCCAAGGAGCTTACAGTCTAAATTATGCTTCCTTTTGAAGAAGCATTTTATCAAAATCTTCTTTTTTTTGGGAGAAAATATTTTTTGAATGTCTGTAAATTGCATCAATGAGATATCCGATTTATGATAACTGATCATGTGTCTGGCTATTGGTGTATCCCTATTATTCCGCAGATCACCTATATGTTCGAGTATTCTCACTCCATATTCCCTGGAGGTCTTTCCTACATATATTTTATGGCAGGCACATTGCATCATATAAATTATGTCTCTCGGTTTGCAGTTAATAAATTCTCTGATTTGATAATTTTTTCTCCTACATTGATTACTGACTGTTTGATGACATTGGCACAAGCACTACAGTTCTTACATGGAAAGCAACCTGTAATTGAGGATTTTAACCAATTCTTTGTAGTCTCTCTTTCAAAGTAACTATGCACTAAGTGATCTTTTAGATTTCTAGATATTCTGTAAGTGAATGATGGTTGCAATCCCAGGGTTTCAGATATATCAGGATTAGTGTTGAGCGAGCACCCCGATGCTCGGGTGCTCGGGTGCTCTGACCGAGCACCCCCTGAGGCTCGAGTGCTCGGCCGAGCACCCGAGCCCCATTGAAGTCAATGGGGCGACACCAGGCACCCCCTGCTCTGATGAGGGGAGGGTGCCTGGTCAATGCCCCCTTCATCTCCGCTATGCCCCCTTCATCTCCGAATGCCCCCTTCAGCTCCGCAATGTCCCCCTTCATCTCCGCTATGCCCGTCTTCCACAATGTGCCCCTTCATCTCCGCTATGCCCCTCTTCCACAATGTGCCCCTTCATCTCCGCTATGCCCCTCTTCCACAATGTCCCCCTTCATCTCCTCTATGGCATAGAGGAGATGAAGGGGCACATTGTGGAAGAGGGGCATAGCGGAGATGAAGGGGGACATTGTGGAAGAGGGGCATAGCGGAGATGAAGGGGCACATTGTGGAAGACGGGCATAGCGGAGATGAAGGGGGACATTGTGGAAGAGGGGCATAGAGTCTATGCCCCTCTTCCACAATGTCCCCCTTCATCTCCGCAATGCCCCCTTCATCTCCGCAATGCCCCCGTACCTCCAGTCCCTGGTGGTCCAGCGGAGCGTCTTCGGATCTGTGCCTCTTCCGGCACAGATCCCCGCCACCCGAACATGGCGGGAGAGCACATGGCGGTACTCGACGAGTACCGCCATGTGCCGAGCAGAGCGATGCTCGAGCCGATCCGAGCATCGGCCGAGCACGCTCGCTCATCACTAATCAGGATCCAATTTTAAATAGAGCCAATGTTTTTAAAGATCTTATTTATTTCTCTATGTTGGTTATTAAACGTTCCTATCAATCTTATTTGTTTGTTGTGTGTTTTATCCTATCACGGTGCCCGTGATTGCTGCAGTTCCTTGTCTGTCACCAGTAGGGGGCTTCTATTGGCTGTCTGCAGATAGCCCGCCTCTTATTACCTATTTAAACCTGGATTGGGCACCCTTTGAGTGCCCTTTTGTGTTGTTTCTGACCTTCTTGCTATCACTATGCCAGTGATAGCTGGGCCTCTGTTCCAGTGTTCCTGAGTTCCTGATCTCATGTGTTCCTGAGTTCCTGATCTCTACTGTTCCAGTGTTTCCTGCATGCTGATGTACTTCCAGTCCTGGTTCCGGCCTAGTCTCTGGTGTTGCAGTTCCTGCTGAACTTCTTCTCTGCGGTTTCCTGACCTGACTGATCGTTGCTGGTTCCTGTCATCGCATCGCCTGTCTCCTGTATCCTGGCGACCTCCTGCCTGGTCGCGTCGGCGACATTGCTTGTTACTCCAGTGTGCGGTCACTGGTTTGCTCCACAGCCTATCGGCTATACAATTCTGTGTTGGTCCCAGCGTGCGGACGCTGGTTTGCTCCTAAGCCTTGCGGCTAGACAAACTCGCTTGTTACACCAGTGTGCGGTCTCTGGTTTGCTCCAAAGCCTATTGGCTATACAATCCTGTGTTGGTCCCAGCGTGCGGATGCTGGTTTGCTCCTAAGCCTTGCGGCTAGACAAACTCGCTTGTTACACCAGTGTGCGGTCACTGGTTTGCTCCAAAGCCTATCGGCTGTACTATCCTGTGTTGGTCCCAGAGTGCGGTCACTGGTTTACTCCAAAGCCTATCAGCTATACAATTCTGTGTTGGTCCCAGCGTGCGGACGCTGGTTTGCTCCAAAGCCTTGCGGCTATACAAACTCGCTTGTTACACCAGTGTGCGGTCACTGGTTTGCTCCAAAGCCTATCAGCTATACAATTCTGTGTTGGTCCCAGCGTGCGGATGCTGGTTTGCTCCAAAGCCTTGCGGCTATACAAACTCGCTTGTTACACCAGTGTGCGGTCACTGGTTTGCTCCAAAGCCTATCAGCTATACAATTCTGTGTTGGTCCCAGCGTGCGGACGCTGGTTTGCTCCTAAGCCTTACGGCTATACTAACTCGCTTGTTACACCAGTGTGCGGTCACTGGTTTGCTCCTAAGCCTATCGGCTATACAATTCAGTGTTGGTCCCAGCGTGCGGACGCTGGTTTGCTCCAAAGCCTTGCGGCTTTACGATTCCCCTGTTAGTCTCAGTGTGTGTACACTGGGTTGCTTACGATCCTGTCAATTTGCCATTACCATCTGACTGCTGCTACTATCTCTGGGCTACCCTGCCCGGTATTGGTAAGGCCGGTAGAACCTTTTGCCACATTCCATCTGAGGTTGCCTTACCCGGTATTGGCAGGGCCGGTAGAGCCTACATTATGAATCTATTGAGGCTGCCTTGCCCGGTAATTTGGTAAGGCCGGTAGAACCGTTATGCGATTCCATCTGCAGGTTGCCTTACCCGGTATTGGCAAGGCCGGTAGAGCCTAACATTCTATTACTTCAGACTGTCCTGTCCGGTATATTGACAGGACCGGTAGAGTCTGCCTTCTGTCTTGTTATATTCTGAATATATCTGTATGTATGTGGTTGCCATCCTACGTTATCAATTTATTATTTCAATAAAATTGATTTTTACCTAAAACTTGTGTCTGAGAGTCATAATAAACCGTGACAGTACGAAAGGGCCATGACCTCAGACAGCAAAGGTGAAGGTAATGCACAGAATATCCATTGGAGGATGGATGTGCACGAGCAACGTTTGGATCAGTTGGCAGTTGCAATTCAAACGATCCTTGAACGCACGGTACTTGCTGACAAATCTAGCTCTAGCCCGGTGGTCTCGCCAAGTCAGACACCGGAGAGTGATACCAGACCCCTAGGGGGCACTGTTAAAGGGTTAACGGCTTCTGCACCCTTGCCGCTAAGATACGATGGTGACCCTAGTCTCTGCAGAGGGTTCATCAACCAACTCGAGATTTTTATGGAATTGACGACACACGCATTTCCCAATGATCGTAGTAAGGTGGGGTTTACAATATCTTTGCTCACTGGCAGAGCTTTGGCTTGGGCTAACCCCTTGTGGGAGAATGCTAAACCTTGTACTAAAAAGTTTAGAGAATTTGTGCAATCCTTTCGAAGAGTGTTTGAGCCTCCTGGTAGAACCACCTCTGCTGCCAAACGCCTTATGGAGATACATCAGGGCAGGCGTACAGTAGGCGACTACGCCATCGAATTCCGCACATTGGCAGCAGAGGTAGGTTGGAATAACGAGGCATTATTGGCAGCTTTTTCTCAAGGCCTGAATGACCACATTAAGGACGAAATCGCTGCTAAAGATCTACCTATTGATCTAGATGACTACATTGAATATGTTATGATAATTGACTCCAGAATACGTGAGAGATCAATTGCCAGAGATCGTAAGTTACGGTCAAAGAATAATGAGCCTAGTGGCATGTTTTGCCCACCCATCCCTCCCCTGGCATTGAAGTCTAGTGAACCTGTACGGGAGACAAGTGAACCTATGCAAATAGGCTTCACTAGACTAACCAAGGCTGAGAGACTTTATCGCAGAAGACAAGGGTTGTGTTTATACTGCGGTAAAAAAGGGCATTTGCTAAATTCCTGTCCGGTACGTCCGGGAAACGCACACACCTAGGGTACCTTGGGGGACAGGCCCTAGGTGGTGTACAATCGTCCCCAGTGTCAGGCACAATGAAACCCACCATACAGGTGATATTATCTTGGGCACAACGCTCCGTGGAGGTTTTGGCCTTGGTTGACTCTGGTGCAGCAGGGTATTTTAGGGATAATACCTTTGCTGAATTGCACGGAGTTCCACGCATTGAAAGAGAAAATCCCTTGACTATTGAAGCGACTGATGGCAGTACCTCCGAAAGGACGCACTTATCCATTATCTTGTGAGGAAAATAAGGCTATGGAGGATTACATTTCTGATGCCCTTGCTAGAAGGATCATACGAAAATCTACCTCTACAGCTGGGGCTGGGTTCTTTTTTGTAAAAAAGAAAAATGGCGAATTAAGACCATGCATTGACTACCGGGGCTTGAATAAACTAATGGCAAAAAACGCATACCCCATACCACTCATCACCGAGCTTTTTGACAGGCTTCAGGGCGCTTCGATTTTTACCAAATTGGACCTACGGGCCGCTTACAATCTGGTGTGCATTCGAGCAGGTGATGAGTGGAAAACTGCCTTTAATACTCGAGCTGGGCACTACGAGTATCTTGTAATGCCATTTGGGCTATGTAATGCCCCCGCAGTTTTCCAGGAACTGATAAACGATGTTCTGAGAGATATGTTACAGACATGTGTTGTGGTTTATCTGGACGATATATTGATTTACTCTCAAGACATGGCACAGCACATCAAAGATGTATCCGCAGTATTGCTACGACTCCGTGAGAACAAATTATTTTGTAAACTGGAAAAATGTGACTTTCATAGAACCAGTGTGCCATTCTTGGGGTTCATAATTGGCAATGATGGCATTGCCATGGACAAGGATAAGTTGTCAGCTGTCTTACAATGGCCAAAACCCAAGGGGCTTAAAGCCATACAGCGTTTCCTGGGTTTCGCTAATTATTATAGGCGGTTTATTAAGAACTTTTCTTCCATTGTTAAACCTTTGTCCGATCTTACGCACAAGGACGCTAATCCTTCTTGTTGGCCGGTATCTGCTGAGAATGCCTTTGAGAATTTGAAGCTGGCATTTGCCTCGGCTCCTGTGTTATCCCACCCCAATCCTCTACTTCCATTTACGTTAGAGGTGGATGCCTCAGATATTGGGGTTGGGGCAGTACTTTCGCAACGACACGAGAAAGGTGGTACTCTCAGACCTTGTGGGTTTTTCTCTAAGAAGTTGACTGTCACTCAAGGCCACTATGAGATAGGTGACAAAGAATTATTGGCCATTATCCTCGCTCTTAAGGAGTGGCGTCATTTGCTTGAAGGTACCAAGACTCCCGTATTAATCCTAACAGATCATAAAAATCTGACTTATCTCTCGGAGGCCAAGAGATTGTCCTCCCGTCAGGCCAGGTGGGCACTGTTCCTGTCTCGATTTAATTTCATTGTATCATACTTACCGGGGTCAAAGAATATCAGGGCGGATGCACTGTCAAGACAATTTGAGGCCGACAGTGACAGAGTGGAAGCACCAGCACCCATCATCCAACCTGATAGAATACTGGCTACTATACGCACGAGTATCACTTCTCCTTTAGGGGAGGAGATCCTGGCCTCTCAGGGGTCCGCTCCCCATGAAACTCCAGTGGGCAAATGTTTTGTCGATGAACCATTTCGTACTAGGATGCTTGAAACCTACCATTCCTCTAAGGGTGCAGGACATATTGGTAGAGACCAATTGTTATGGTCCCTTTCTCAGTTATTTTGGTGGCCCTCCATGAGAAACGATTGTGCCGAATTTACGAATGCCTGTGCCACCTGTGCCCGCGCTAAGACCCCGAGACATCTCCCTGTGGGCTTGCTTCAACCGGTGCCTAATGGCGAACGCCCCTGGTCTCATGTTTCCATTGATTTTATGGGAGAGTTGCCTATGTCCAAGGGGTACTCCTTTATATTCATGGTGGTGGACAGGTTTTCTAAAATGGCTCATTTCGTGCCCCTCCGTGGTCTTCCTTCAGCGAAGGAATTGGCAATGGTGTTCGCCAGAGAAGTATTCCGGTTGCATGGAGTGCCTAGGGTACTGGTGTCTGACAGGGGGAGCCAGTTTGTGTCTAGATTTTGGAGGGCATTTTGCCAACAGATGGGCATACAGCTGTCCTTCTCCTCTGCCTACCATCCCCAGACCAATGGAGCCGCTGAACGAGCTAATCAGGGCTTGGAACAATTTCTCCATTGTTTCGTTACTGACCATCATGATAATTGGTCCGACTTGTTGCCTTGGGCAGAGTTCGCCAGGAACTGTGCGGTCAATCCTTCATCTGGGAGCTCTCCATTTCTAATTAATTATGGGTTCCAGCCCTGTTTGCTTCCAGACTCATTTCAGACGCAACAGATTCCAGCTCTGGATGAGCATATCGAGCAACTCCGTTCCACATGGGCACAAGTTCAGAGGGCACTTGGTCAGTCATTTCAGCGTCATCAGCACCATGCTAATCGCAGAAGGCTTCCAGCGGTTTCCTTTCAGGTTGGGGATAGAGTATGGCTTTCCTCCAGAAATCTCAAGCTGCAGGTTCCGTCTAATAAGTTGGCTCCCCGGTTTATTGGTCCATACAGAGTTATTCGCAAAATTAACCCTGTCTCCTATGCACTAGACCTACCTGCATCCATGCGTATCCATAATGTGTTCCATGTGTCCCTTCTTAAGCCTCTGGTTTGCAATCGCTATACTACCACACCTGTGGTGCCAGGACCTGTTGAGGTCGAGGGCCAGGAGGAGTACGAGGTTCAGAGCATTATTGATTCCCGTAGGCTTAGAGGAAGGGTACAGTACCTGGTACATTGGAAAGGGTATGGTCCTGAGGATCGATCATGGGTGGATAGTACGGACCTTCATGCACCTAGGCTAACTAGGGCCTTTCATGCCAATTACCCACAGAAACCTAGACCCTATTCTAGGAGAGGGGGTCTTTGAAGGGGGGGTACTATCACGGTGCCCGTGATTGCTGCAGTTCCTTGTCTGTCACCAGTAGGGGGTTTCTATTGGCTGTCTGCAGATAGCCCGCCTCTTATTACCTATTTAAACCTGGATTGGGCACCCTTTGAGTGCCCTTTCGTGTTGTTTCTGACCTTCTTGCTATCACTATGCCAGTGATAGCTGGGCCTCTGTTCCAGTGTTCCTGAGTTCCTGATCTCATGTGTTCCTGAG
Organism: Rhinophrynus dorsalis; assembly: GCA_037306005.1. Taxonomy (NCBI): domain Eukaryota; kingdom Metazoa; phylum Chordata; class Amphibia; order Anura; family Rhinophrynidae; genus Rhinophrynus; species Rhinophrynus dorsalis. Next base: position 435,576,482 of record CM074723.1, on the reverse strand, counting down.
TTCCTGATCTCTACTGTTCCAGTGTTTCCTGCATGCTGAAGTACTTCCAGTCCTGGTTCCGGCCTAGTCTCTGGTGTTGCAGTTCCTGCTGAACTTCTTCTCTGCGGTTTCCTGACCTGACTGATCGTTGCTGGTTCCTGTCATCGCATCGCCTGTCTCCTGTATCCTGGCGACCTCCTGCCTGGTCGCGTCGGCGACATTGCTTGTTACTCCAGTGTGCGGTCACTGGTTTGCTCCACAGCCTATCGGCTATACAATTCTGTGTTGGTCCCAGCGTGCGGACGCTGGTTTGCTCCTAAGCCTTGCGGCTAGACAAACTCGCTTGTTACACCAGTGTGCGGTCACTGGTTTGCTCCAAAGCCTATTGGCTATACAATCCTGTGTTGGTCCCAGCGTGCGGACGCTGGTTTGCTCCTAAGCCTTGCGGCTAGACAAACTCGCTTGTTACACCAGTGTGCGGTCACTGGTTTGCTCCAAAGCCTATCGGCTGTACTATTCTGTGTTGGTCCCAGCGTGCGGACGCTGGTTTGCTCCAAAGCCTTGCGGCTATACAAACTTGCTTGTTACACCAGTGTGCGGTCACTGGTTTGCTCCAAAGCCTATCGGCTGTACTATCCTCACGTTGGTCCCAGCGTGAGGACGCTGGTTTGCTCCAAAGCCTTGCGGCTATACAAACTTGCTTGTTACACCAGTGTGCGGTCACTGGTTTGCTCCAAAGCCTATCAGCTATACAATTCTGTGTTGGTCCCAGCGTGCGGACGCTGATTTGCTCCAAAGCCTTGCGGCTATACAAACTCGCTTGTTACACCAGTGTGCGGTCACTGGTTTGCTCCAAAGCCTATCAGCTATACAATTCTGTGTTGGTCCCAGCGTGCGGATGCTGGTTTGCTCCAAAGCCTTGCGGCTATACAAACTCGCTTGTTACACCAGTGTGCGGTCACTGGTTTGCTCCAAAGCCTATCAGCTATACAATTCTGTGTTGGTCCCACCGTGCGGACGCTGGTTTGCTCCTAAGCCTTACGGCTATACTAACTCGCTTGTTACACCAGTGTGCGGTCACTGGTTTGCTCCTAAGCCTATCGGCTATACAATTCAGTGTTGGTCCCAGCGTGCGGACGCTGGTTTGCTCCAAAGCCTTGCGGCTTTACGATTCCCCTGTTAGTCTCAGTGTGTGTACACTGGGTTGCTTACGATCCTGTCAATTTGCCATTACCATCTGACTGCTGCTACTATCTCTGGGCTGCCCTGCCCGGTATTGGTAAGGCCGGTAGAACCTTTTGCCACATTCCATCTGAGGTTGCCTTACCCGGTATTGGCAGGGCCGATAGAGCCTACATTATGAATCTATTGAGGCTGCCTTGCCCGGTAATTTGGTAAGGCCGGTAGAACCGTTATGCGATTCCATCTGCAGGTTGCCTTACCCGGTATTGGCAAGGCCGGTAGAGCCTAACATTCTATTACTTCAGACTGTCCTGTCCGGTATATTGACAGGACCGGTAGAGTCTGCCTTCTGTCTTGTTATATTCTGAATATATATGTATGTATGTGGTTGCCATCCTACGTTATCAATTTATTATTTCAATAAAATTGATTTTTACCTAAAACTTGTGTCTGAGAGTCATAATAAACCGTGATTAGTGATGAGCGAGCACCCCAATGCTCGGATGTTCGGGTGCTCTGACCGAGCACCCCCTGAGGCTCGAGTGCTCGGCCGAGCACCCGAGCCCCATTGAAGTCAATGGGAGGACTCGAGCATTACACCAGGCACCCCCTGCTCTGATGAGGGGAGGGTGCCTGGTCCATAGGAAAAGGGCAGAAAAAGATGGAAACACTACAGAAATGGTTCAGGGACAGCATAGGGAGGATGTCTGGATGCACCTTGGACTCCAACATCGCTGCTGGGAACGATCTTTCGCCCGTAGTACGCCATTTTTACAGACTGACCGTAAAACACACAAAAAGGAAAATAAAAACGACTTTAGGCGAAAAATTGTTACCAAACAGTATTTGCTGTATATTTACTTGTATATCATCTGCAAATTCTCCCAAAAATTTCATCGATTTTCTGAAGTGAGGCCATGATTAAGAGGGAAACGTGCGCAGAGGCAAATTATCCCAAACATTTCCTTGATTTTCAGAACTGAGGCCATGATTAAGAGGGAAACGTGCGCAGAGGCAAATTCTCCCAAAAATTTCCTTGATTTTCAGAACTGAGGCCATGATTAAGAGGGAAACGTGCGCTGAGCTGACCATCTAAAACATTATGGGTGAGGGTCTGCTGCAGAGCTGACCATCCTAAACATTATATGCGAAGGCCCGCTAGTGAGCTGACGCTATAAAACATTATATGAGAGGGCCCGCTAGAGAGCTGACCCAATAAAACATTATATGAGAAGGCCCGCTGGTGAGCTGACCTATATAAAAATTGGCAAACAGGGCCCGCTGGTGAGCTGGCCCTATATAAAAATTATATCACAGGGCCCGCTGGTGAGCTGGCCCTATATAAAAATTATATCCCAGGGCACGCTGGTGAGCTGGCCCTATATAAAAATTATATCCCAGGGCATATGGAAGAGGAGGAGGAGGATGAGAAGATTAAGAGTCAACCATATACCCGTTTTTTGGGTGGAAGGGGTGAATGGGAATACAGAGTATTCCCATCATTGTAAATAACATATATAAAGTGAGTTTATGTTCCCCCGGGGCTTTCCTCCAGTGGAGTGGAGAAGTCAGGGGAAATCCAGGCCTTGTTCATTTTTATAAGTGTCAACCTATCAGCATTGTCGGTGGAAAGGCGGATACGCTTATCTGTTATGATGCCACCAGCAGCACTAAATACCCGCTCAGACAGAACGCTGGCGGCAGGGCAGGCCAGCACCTCCAAGGCGTAGAGTGCCAGTTCATACCACGTGTCCAGCTTGGACACCCAGTAGTTGTAAGGCACAGAGGGATCATTGAGGACGCTGACACGGTCTGCTACGTACTCCTTCACCATCTTCCAAAACTTTTCCCTCCTTGTGACACTAGGCTGCGCATCAGGGTGAGGGTGCTGGCGGGGTGTCATGAAGGTGTCCCACGCCTTGGAGAGTGTTGCCCTGCCTTTCTCGGAACTGCTGTGTGCTCCCCTTTTCTCCCCTTCTCGGTTGGCCAAGGTAGCACGTACTCTGCCGCCAGCGTTGTCAGATGGAAAATTTTGGAGCAATTTTTCAACAAGAACCTTCTGGTATTGCACCATTTTGCTTGTCCTCTCCACCGGAGGAATGAGAGATGAGAAATTCTCTTTGTAGCGGGGGTCCAGAAGGGTGAACACCCAGTAATCCGTGTTGTCTAAAATGCGTACAACGCGTGGGTCACGGGAAAGGCAGCCTAACATAAAGTCAGCCATGTGTGCCAGAGTACCAACAGTCAAGATTTCGCTGTCCTCACCAGGAGGCTGACTCTCAATATCCTCATCCTCTTCCTCCTCTTCTGCCCACCCACGCTGAAGAGATGGAACTAAAGTTCCATGGCTACCCTCTGTAGCGGAGGCAACCGTGTCTTCCTCCTCCTCCTCCTCCTCCTCCTCCGCCTCCTCCAATTGTCGCTGAGAAGACGAAGTGAGGGTGCTCTGGCTATCACCTTGTGTAAGCTCTTCCTCCCCCATTTCCACCTCTTCCACATGCAAAGCGTCGGTTTTAATTGTGAGCAGCGAGCGTTTCAGTAGACACAGAAGTGGGATGGTTACACTGATAATAGCGTTATCGCCGCTCACCATCTGTGTCGATTCCTCAAAATTGCGTAAAACCTCGCAGAGGTCTGACATCCATTCCCACTCCTCACTTCTGATTACAGGAAGTTGAACGGAGAGGCGACGACCGTGTAACAGCTGGTACTCCACTACTGCCCTCTGCTGCTCACAAAGCCGGGCCAACATGTGGAAGGTGGAGTTCCAGCGCGTGCTCACGTCACACAGCAGCCGGTGAGCTGGCAATTGTAAGCGCTGCTGCAGCTTCAACAGGCCGGCCGAAGCTGTAGATGACTTACGGAAATGTGCACACACGCGGCGCACCTTGGTCAAGAGATCATGCACATTGGGGTAGGTTTTTAGAAATCGCTGCACCACTAAATTAAATACATGCGCTAGGCATGGTACGTGTGTGAGCTTGCCGAGCTCCAAAGCCGCCACCAAGTTACGCCCATTATCACACACAACCATGCCTGCTTGCAGGTTGAGTGGCGAGAGCCACTGCTCGGTCTGGTGACTAATCCCCTGCAACAGCTCTGAGGCCGTGTGCTGTTTGTCCCCAAGGCAGATCAGCTTCAGCACGGCCTGTTGACGCTTCCCCACTGCAGTGCTACACTGCTTCCAGCTACTGGCTGATGGGGGAGTGGCGGTGTGTGTAGAGAATTCGGAGGTGGAAACGGAGGAGGAGGAGCCAATAACGTAGGTGCTGGTGGAAACCCTGATGGAGGTAGGGCCCGCAATCCTCGGCGTGGGTAGCACCCGTGCCATCCCAGGGTCCGAGTCGCTCCCAGCCTCCACGACATTCACCCAGTGTGCCGTCAGGGAAATGTAGCGTCCCTGGCCACAAGCACTTGTCCATGTGTCAGTCGTTAAGTGGACCTTCCCAGTAACTGCGTTGGTCAGGGCACGGGTGATGTTACGGGACACATGGTGGTGTAATGCGGGGATGGCACACCGGGAAAAGTAGTGGCGGCTGGGGACCGCGTACCGAGGGACAGCTGCTGCCATCAGGCTGCGGAAGGACTCAGTGTCCACAAGCCTAAATGGCAGCATTTCGATGGCCAGTAATTTGGAAAGGTGTGAGGTTAGTGCTATGGCCTGTGGGTGGGTGGCTGGGTATTTTCTCTTGCGCTCAAATGCCTGGGGTAACGACATTTGGACGCTGTGCTGGGACAGGGAAGTGGATGTGGTCGCTGATGGTGCTTCAGATGCTACAGGTGCAGGGCGGGAGGTATGCGGGCCTGCGCCTTCGACAGGCGATTGGCCGGCACCGAAAACAGGGGAAGAGGAGGCAGTGGTGTGGCCTGCAGACACAGATGGGCGATCCAGGCGTTCCTCCCACTTACTACGGTGCTTGGATGCCATGTGTCGGATCATGCTGGTGGTGGTGAGGTTTCTAGTGTTCATGCCTCGGCTCATTCTGGTGTGGCACAGGTTGCAAACTACAAATCTTTTGTCGTCCGCACTTTCCTTAAAAAAACGCCATACCGCGGAACACCTACCCCTTGGCAAGGTAGATTTACGCAAGGGGGTGCTCCGTGGAACATTTGCGGGCCGGTTTGGTGCGGTCCGCCTTCTTTCTGTAGCCACACCACTGCCTCTTCCAGCCTGTTGCGGTGCTGCAGATGGCTCACCCTCAGGACTGCTGTCATCGCTCGGCTCTACACCTTCCCAGGTGGGGTCAGTCACCTCATCGTCCACCAAGTCCTCCTCCACTTCCTCACTCTGATCATCCTCCTCATGTCTTGATCCCACCACATACTCAGTCATTGACAACTGTATAACATTCTCCTCAACAAGGTCTTGAGAAGGAAATAGTGGTTGATTTAATGGCAACTGTGTCTCATCATCATCATCATCATCCACTACTTCCTTTGACCTTAAATGCCGTTCACATCTGTCATCTTCTTGTGATTGGGTAGCCTCTAGAGGTTGTGAATCAGGGCACAAGATGTCATGTTCCTCTGCAAGCGTGCTTGGAGAGAGGGTCAAATGAAGGATTGGTGATGAGACGAGCTCATCACTATATCCCAGTGTGGGATCACTTCTTTGACCAGACCGTGTATGGTGGGAGGAAGGATGATCAGAGTGAGGATTATGTTGACCAGACTCTTGGCTACTGAGAGTGGACTTGGTGGAAGACAGGGTGGTGCTTAACCGACTGGAAGCAGTATCAGCTGTCATCCAACCGACCACCTGTTCGCACTGGTCGGACCTCGAGAGTGATGTCCTGCGACGCCCTGTGAAATCAGACATGAAGCTAGGTATGGTGGATGTCTTTCTTTCTTGTGCTCTGGCACCAGGCACAGTTTCTCCGCGTCCTGACCCGCGCCCTGAACTTTCAGGATCACGTCCACTTCCCCGTCCCTTTTTACCCGCCTTCTTTATCTTACACGATATATATGACTTTAATATATATGAGTTTGAAAACTTAACAGTATTTCTTACTATTCTGCAACTCTGCAGAGTACACAGAATAGGCTGCTAAACTGCGGTGACACACACTGAATGGAATAAGTGACTTTAATATTTGAGTTTGAAAAATTAACAGTATTTCTTACTATTCTGCAACTCTGCAGAGTACACAGAATAGGCTGTTAAACGGCGTTGAAACACACTGAATGGAATATGTGACTTTAATATTTGAGTTTGAAAACTTAACAGTATTTCTTATAATTCTGGAACTGTACAGAGTACACAGAATAGGCTGTTAAACGGCGGTGAAAGACACTGAATGGAATATGTGACTTTAATATTTGAGTTTGAAAACTTAACAGTATTTCTTATAATTCTGCAACTCTGCAGAGTACACAGAATAGGCTGTTAAACGGCGGTGAAAGACACTGAATGGAATATGTGACTTTGATATTTGAGTTTGAAAAATTAACAGTATTTCTTATAATTCTGCAACTGTACAGAGTACACAGAATAGGCTGTTAAACGGCGGTGAAAGACACTGAATGGAGTATGTGACTTTAATATTTGAGTTTGAAAACTTAACAGTATTTCTTATAATTCTGGAACTGTACAGAGTACACAGAATAGGCTGTTAAACGGCGTTGAAACACACTGAATGGAATATGTGACTTTAATATTTGAGTTTGAAAACTTAACAGTATTTCTTATAATTCTGGAACTGTACAGAGTACACAGAATAGGCTGTTAAACGGCGTTGAAACACACTGAATGGAATATGTGACTTTAATATTTGAGTTTGAAAACTTAACAGTATTTCTTATAATTCTGCAACTCTGCAGAGTACACAGAATAGGCTGTTAAACGGCGGTGAAAGACACTGAATGGAATATGTGACTTTAATATTTGAGTTTGAAAACTTAACAGTATTTCTTATAATTCTGCAACTGTACAGAGTACACAGAATAGGCTGTTAAACGGCGGTGAAAGACACTGAATGGAATATGTGACTTTAATATTTGAGTTTGAAAACTTAACAGTATTTCTTATTATTCTGCAACTCTGCAGAGTACACAGAATAGGCTGTTAAACGGCGGTGAAAGACACTGAATGGAATATGTGACTTTAATATTTGAGTTTGAAAACTTAACAGTATTTCTTATAATTCTGGAACTGTACAGAGTACACAGAATAGGCTGTTAAACGGCGTTGAAACACACTGAATGGAATATGTGACTTTAATATTTGAGTTTGAAAACTTAACAGTATTTCTTATAATTCTGGAACTGTACAGAGTACACAGAATAGGCTGTTAAACGGCGGTGAAAGACACTGAATGGAATATGTGACTTTAATATTTGAGTTTGAAAACTTAACAGTATTTCTTATAATTCTGCAACTGTACAGAGTACACAGAATAGGCTGTTAAACGGCGGTGAAAGACACTGAATGGAATATGTGACTTTAATATTTGAGTTTGAAAACTTAACAGTATTTCTTATAATTCTGCAACTCTGCAGAGTACACAGAATAGGCTGTTAAACGGAGGTGAAAGACACTGAATGGAATATGTGACTTTGATATTTTAGTTTGAAGACTTAACAGTATTTCTTCCTATTCTGCAACTCTGCACAGTACACAGAATGTGCTGCTACACTGCGGCGAAGCACACTGAATGGAATATGTGACTTTGATATTTTAGTTTGAAGACTTAACAGTATTTCTTCCTATTCTGCAACTCTGCACAGTACACAGAATGTGGTGCTACACTGCGGCGAAGCACACTGAATGGAATATGTGACTTTGATATTTGAGTTTGAAGACTTAACAGTATTTCTTCCTATTCTGCAACTCTGCACAGTACACAGAATGTGCTGCTAAACTGCGGCGAAGCACACTGAATGGAATATGTGACTTTGATATTTTAGTTTGAAGACTTAACAGTATTTCTTCCTATTCTGCAACTCTGCACAGTACACAGAATGTGCTGCTAAACTGCGGCGAAGCACACTGAATGGAATATGTGACTTTGATATTTGAGTTTGAAGACTTAACAGTATTTCTTCCTATTCTGCAACTCTGCACAGTACACAGAATGTGCTGCTAAACTGCGGCGAAGCACACTGAATGGAATATGTGACTTTGATATTTTAGTTTGAAGACTTAACAGTATTTCTTCCTATTCTGCAACTCTGCACAGTACTCAGAATGTGCTGCTAAACTGCGGCGACGCACACTGAATGGAATACGTGACTTTGATATTTTAGTTTGAAGACTTAACAGAATGTGCTCTAATCTGCAACTTTGCACACTAAACAGAATGTGCTCTAATCTGCAACTTTGCACACTAAACAGAATGTGCTCTAATCTGCAACTTTGCACACTAAACAGAATGTGCTCTAATCTGCAACTGTGCACACTAAACAGAATGTGCTCTAATCTGCAACTTTGCACACTAAACAGAATATATATATTTTTTTTTTTTTTTTTTTGTTTTTTTCCCCCCACACCAAATAACCTGCTGCCCCCACACACAGTAGTCCTAAAAAGGACTTTTGGTTCTTTTTTTTTCACAATTTTTGTTTTTTTCCTCCCTACACTGCCTTTCCCTTCCTATCCTCAGCTCTCCCTGGCTCAGACTGAGCCGAACTCGCTGGTCAGGTGCTATACAGCACCTGACCACGGGTTCTGGCCAGCCAATCAGTGTAATGCCAGCAGCCAACATGGCTGCTGGCATTACACTGATGTCAGAGCCTCCCTGCACGTTTATTGGCTGCGCAGCAGCCGCAAAACGTGCGGGGAGGAGACCCGAACATGGCGGGCGAGCACATGCGGTACTCGTACGAGTACCGCCATGTGCCGAGCAGAGCGATGCTCGAGCCGATCCGAGCATCGGCCGAGCATGCTCGCTCAACACTAACCGTGATATATCCTTTTTGTCAGTGTCAGTATTGGATAGAAGAGATGTTCTATCTGCAAACAATGCTTTATGGTAGACTTTTTTAGAACACTTATTGTGTAACCCCTTTGGAGAAATCTTAACTGTAGATCTTTTGCCCTGACTTTAAAGTCATCCAAAGAGGTATACAACCTCCGGATGTGCACTGTCCAACAGGGATTCCTCTTTTGGTTCAGGATGTGCACTTTGTGCATGCAGCAGACTGTTTGTTGCAGTTTCATTCCAATAGACTGTGGTCACCAATTCATTTTTAGAGTTCTTTTGGATCATAATATCCAAAAAAGAAATTTCCTTTTCAGATAAATCAGATGTAACTCTTAAATTATGACCATTAGAGTTTAGCACATCAACAAATTATTTACATTTTTCCTTTGTCCCAGTTCACGTCATGATGACATCATCTATGAATCTCAACCAAATTCCAGTGTTCTCAGTGTAGTGCCTCATATTTTCTGTAAATACCTTTGTGTCCTCCCACCAGCCTAAATACAAATTTGCATAAGAGGGGGCACAGGAACTCCCCATTTCTGTGCCCCTCAGCTGGTGGAAGAATTGTTGGTCAAACACAAAACAATTATAGGTAAGTACGTATCTTAAAAGGGCCAGTACAAATTTATTATGATTGAAATACTGTATTCCTCTTGTTGACAAAAAGGATTTTGTAGCAGTTATTCCTATTTCATGATCTATGCTTGTATAAAGAGACTCAATGTCTAGTGTTGCCAAAAATTCTGTTTCTAAGAGGGTTGTACCTTCTATTTTCATTATGCCATCTTGAGAGTCTCAAATATACAATGGCAATGTGAAGACAAATTTCCTCAAGATTTTGTCTACATATATGCTGGTCCTTTCTGACAGGCAATTATTACCCGAAACAATGGGACGTCCTGGGGGTGCAGATGGCTTTTTATATATTTTTGGGATACATTAGAACGTCTCTATAGATTGTGATTTGGGTAGTAAATATTAAAATTCTTTTTTTTGTTATGACATATAGTTCCATGCCAAATTTTAGTATTTTTTTTCCAGTTTATCTTTATAAACTTGTGTGGGATCAGAAGATAACTTTTTATAGCACTGTTTATCTGATAAAAGACTTTTACATTCCATTGAATAGTATTGGGTATCCATTATAACTATGTCCCCCCCCCTTATCTGCCAGTTTATTTTGATATTTTGATTGCCAGAGAGATTTTTAAGGACTAGAACTTTTTGTTTTGACAAAATGGATGGATGAATTTGTTTTGGTGACATTTTTTTTTTAAAGATCTTCCAAATCTTTAGTCACTGCTTCCACAAATACTGTTACACATGGATATGTATTAATGGGAGGCGTAAACTGTTTATTTACTGTCAAGTCAGTGAATGGTCCTGTTTGTTGGCTTACAGTGATCTCATTATCCATAAGCAATGAGTATAATTTTTTGAGGGCTTCAATATCACCCTGTGCAAATTGTTTGCACCTATCACTGTTTTTAAAAAACTTATGTGCTGTGTTATCTTGAACTGCTATATCTGATCCATATTTATTTGCCTTATATCCAACTACCTCTGCTGTTGCCAATTCCCTCTGTATCCCCAGGCATTTCTGTATCTTAATTGAGGTGGTCCTTGTCTGTCTATCCTCTGATCTCACTGACCCCCTGCTAAAAAACATTGCTGACTGCTTCTATTATTTCTGTACCTTCTGTTACTCCTCCAAAACTTTTGATGGGTACTATCAGAGTCCTGTGACTCATCACCAGATGTTTCTGGTTGTGAGTCCAATATAGGCTCTTTGTTATACTCCTTTAATTTGCTATTGTGATAGTATGCCTTATCATTTGTACAATCTCTGCTGTCCCCTTGAAATTTTTTAAATTTTCTGTTCTTCAATTCTGTTGCCGGTTTATCAATTTTAGTTTTTAAATCTAATTCAAGTTTACAATAATTAATATTTTCTTTGAACATTTGTATATTCACTGCTGTTTTTTTTCCATATTAACAATTAATTGAATTAACTGCAAGGAACTATTTGTTAATATAGTGTTCCATTCTTTCAAAAATTCATTGTCTATTAAATGGTTTACAGGGGAGAGGGGACTACGTAATCCCCTAGGTACAATTTTATTCTTTAGATAATTTTCCATTCCTATAATCTCCCACCATTTTCACATCTGTTTCTGCATTTGTTTCATTAACTCTTTAAATATTTTATTAAGATCATCTCCGGATGATTTACTTACCTCATTTGATGCAGTACCAAAGATTTCACTGGCCTCAGTTTGCCATTTTGAAAAATCTATTGGATTTGACAGGAACCCTGCCATTTTTGTGGTTTGACTATGGTTTGACCATTTTAATGGTCTGACCATTCTCCTTGTGTGTTCCCATTTGGCTTAGACATCCTTTTTGGTGCAAACCTGTGGCTCTGGGTGACAACCCACTCTGTGTATGACCTGGCTTGTCTGACTACCCATTCTGGTGTTGACTTGGGGCTCTGTTCACTGTGCTTCCAGCATACCAACGCTTCAGTGGATATCCTATCTGGTGCAAACCTGTGGCTCTGGCTAACTACCCGCTCCATGTATGACCTGGCTTGTCTGACTATCCTTTCTGGTGCAACTAGGGGGCTCTGTCTATTTCCTCCGTGTGTAGGTCCCCGCTCCACAGACACCCATCCTACAGTGGACCTGGGGCTGTATCAGACTCCTAAACTAACTGCAGGTTGAGTCAGTGCTAGTCCTTTGGGCGTTCCGAATTACCTCGAGGCTCCAGTGGGCTGAGGCCTAGTCTCGGACAAGGTGGTGGATCTATTGGCGGACTGCTATTTCTGATAAAGTGCTTGCCTCTTTGATCACCCTTTGTGTGTTATCTGTTTACGTGCATTACTGTTATTATTCTAAATAAAGATTGTTTTACTTTACCGTACTGACTACTGGTTTATTCCTGTGAACCGTGAACAACTACATATCCATGTTTCAGCTTTTAAAGTGAGCATTCAATAAAATAAAGTTGCATACAGCTGGGTAGACAGGCCTTATTCAAACATAGTGGGTCGCAGTATACCACTTCCTCCCCATCTTTTGTATTAGTTCTAAAAGACTAAAAGTTACCTTGGCTGGAAAGGATCATAAGGAGAGTATATAGTCATACATTTTGTTTTTAATGGTGTAGTGAATGAATTCTGTGCTATCTTTTTTTCAGTTTTTCCCCATGGCAGGAATTTTATTTATTTAAAGTGCTAACCTATCATGTAAATTGATGTTAAGTAGAGGTTAAGAAAAGTTCTGACTTTTTCTTTATTATGAATATATATTTTTGTAGCTCTGTATTGCTCCTTAAAAGAACTATTTAATTTAAAAAGCTAACATATAGTGAGAAAGCTTTTCTTGTGAAGGCCACGCATGAGTTAACGGTTCCTAGCATGAAGCCTGTTACATGAACATTGTTATAGCCGGAGGTAGCAGCCTCTATGGTCTGTTGTGCTGTGGTCCATTGTGCCTCCAACCTCTGGTGCCTCTAGTGCTCCTCAGACCTCACTCTGCTGTAGTCAGTGTTGGTTTTCCTTTGGCAAGTGTGTTACTGGACATATACAGTGGACTGCCATGACACTTGTGGGAATGTGGTAAGACCCAGGGCAGGGGTACAGTTTGCAAGTCTGAACCTAGGGGCTGACGGGGAAGCAGCTGTGGAGAGGCCATGCTTGGAGCTCAGGAAAGACCGGGGATCCTGGGGAGGAGTAGGCCTCTGAGCCAGATTACTGGTATTATATAGCAAGTTGTTAATATACTTTTGGATACAGACAGCACACAGGAGCAAGCAAAGAAATCACTGATGGTTATGGTCAATAGGTCAAACATTTTCAGTGCTAGAATGGACCTTCCCTATCATGTACTAATAACTCCATAACCCAAAATCTAAAAGATTAGCGGGCACATAATAAAATAACACCAGCTCTCTAAACAGTGGACGGTCAAGGACACCCACCACCCTGAATTGCGATGGAGCTAGGCCCTACAGAGTTCAGAAGATCCCATATGCCCCATGTGCCTGGGTGGCCACCGAATCCTGTCTACCACTGGGTGGCACCAAGCATTAATGGCACAACGGGTACCTTTAAGACTTATGAGGGACCGCTGATATCAGTAATACTCTCCCCTCTTGGGATGGTGTTCATGCTCTTATTCTGGATGTCCTATACCTTCCCGTGGCTCAGAAAGTGATGTATTTCATTAATTGTGCTTATTAAATTAACTCTCATTATTGTTCAGTTCCAGTATAAGCTGTAGCCTGATCTACCACTGGGGTACGCCCTGAGTGAAATGTATGTTGGGCTGCTACCTTATGTTGGTGATTTTTCTATACACATATAAACATTTAAAGAAATTTTCTTACAGTGGTTATTTTAAAACATAATGTCCTGAGACCCCCTCATTGTTCGATGGCTTTGGACACATCACAGTGCTGTTTGTCCTGTGCCAACCAGACAAATGGGGATATGAGATCTTTTGAAATCCGGAGGGTACAAGCGGCATCGTGATGCAGTGTGGTGGGTACCCACCATTGTTTAGAGAGTAGTATTATTTAATTATGTGCCATCTAATCTTAGAAATTTTGGGTTATGGAAGTATAAGGACATAATAGGGAAGAACCATTCTGGCCCTGAAAATGTTTGGCCTATTGGGGATATGACTAAATAAACATCAATGATTCCTTCGCATGTGAGTGTGTGATGTCTCTGTCCAGAAGTTTTGGTTAAGTATACTGTGTAATTTATCTGTTTTGTTTTGCTATATCTGTACAGTTGGAAGACTCCATAGTCTTATTTCTCATGTATGAGCTGAGACTATTTTGGACTCAATAAGGTTGTCGTATTGAGAGTTATTTTATATGTGCAGATTTATTCAGACTTATTTATATTTCCATTATATTTTTTGTAAATTGTTTTATGAAATAAATATTATAACTTTTGATGCTGTCTAATTGTTAGTGCAGGGATTTTCCTTGAAAAATTACTTTTGAACCTTTTCTATGGAAATAATATATATATCTTTTGGAGACTGGTTTCTATTTTGTTCTATTTAAGAGTTGTGTCTATAAAAGAGAGGAGTGAGAGCTGGCTCCGATCTATTATATATTTGAATGTTTATTCTTGTCTAGGAGCTGCGCGAGTGATAAAATATCACAGGCCTATGGGATGCTAGTACACAAAAGTATGAAGGAAAACTTTCTCGGAAAGAAATAATGGGATTAACAGCATGATGATTATGACATAGGAAAATAGAAAAATATTTTTCATTCCACTATCAAATTCTCTAACAGAAATGGATCAAATTAGAGCCAAATGATTCATCCTAATGAGATGTTTTTAAAATGGACCTGTCACCTTCATTCAAGTTTGCATATTGAAACATCATTAAAAAAATGTTTGTATGTCATGGTAACCAAAACCAGCAAATCTACACTTAACCGTTTGTGTGCCAGAGGGTTTGCAATGCGTTCCGTACCCCTCTGGCACTCAAAGGGTTAAAGGGACAGTAATGTCCCATAAAAAATGTTTAGAGTTTTGTAGAGATTAAAAAATAAGCTAAATACCACAAATCCTATCTCTCAAACCACTATGGTTTGAGAGATGTCCTCCACTAAAGTTCCTCTTCTCCTGATGTCAGCTGTAGAGCTGACAGAATGAGATCCATGTCAGCAGACACGAGGAGGCTTTTCAGCAGAGCCGCAATGCGCGATTTAAAATGAAATACTCCTTTGGAACGGTCTAAAGTGTGTTTGCAAACCAGGCACACTTTGTAGACAGTTCCAAAGAAGTATTTCTTTTTAAATCACGCTATTGCGGCTCTGCTGAAGAGCCACTTGTCGGTGCCAGGACCAGGAACTCCTGTCACGAGAAGAGGAGGGAGGGGAAACTCCAACAGAGGATATCTTTCAAACCATAGCAGTTTGAGATTGAATGATAAAGTATCCTCCTCCCTCCCCATTTACCTAATGTAAGCCACCTCCCGTCAGATGTGGAATCTGGTCCTAGGACCAGTCAGGTCGCAGCAAGGGACAATTTTCTTACTGCGAGCATAAGGAAAACCCTGTCCCCCTTGACAGTTTTTTTCAGGTTTTACTTATGCTAATTGAAGATAATCCCTCTCTGCGCTCCATCCAGAGAGTCCTGTTGCTCAGACGTGAGCAGTGTTACATCAGTAAAAGGGGAGGGAAGGGGATACTTTATCATTCAATTACTATTGAACTACAACTTGGACAGTATTGAAATAAAACTCCCCATGGCCCAAAAAACTATGAAGATTAATTGGAGCTGATTTTATTGTGAAACATTACTATCCCTTTAAGTGTTGATTTTATCAAGAGTTGAAGTGTGCTTCTAAAGTAATTTAATTGCTTCTCTAACATAAATACCAAATGTATCAA
This sequence comes from Rhinophrynus dorsalis, assembly GCA_037306005.1. Taxonomy (NCBI): domain Eukaryota; kingdom Metazoa; phylum Chordata; class Amphibia; order Anura; family Rhinophrynidae; genus Rhinophrynus; species Rhinophrynus dorsalis. The sequence continues at coordinate 435,560,973 of CM074723.1, read as the reverse complement.
TACCAAATGCATTTGAATGTATCTGAATGCTAGTCGGTAACGATAACTAACTTAAAGGAGAATCTTAATAAAACACCTTCAATTGACTTAATATGAGCAAAATGGCTTGAAATGAAAAAGTATTCCTAAAGATAATTTTTTCAATGAATGTTCTTTCCGATATCTGTTTCCACTGTAAAACATTCAAGGCCATACCTCATAGAATCCTCTGTATTTGTGACATAGGACCTCTTCCTTGAAAACCAAATGTAATATCTTTCCAGGAATTGTGGTCAGGTCAGAAACTTTTTCCATAAATGAGGGACATTTCCAGGAATCCAAAGGTAACTGAGAAACTTCTGTACATCTGATAATTTCACTTAATAAAATACTTTATTGATCCATACACTACAGTAACAAAGTGACCCATATCAAACACTACTTTCTAAAAATAAAAAAATCATATTAATGAAAGATGAACAAGCTTTATTGAAGATAATCATACTTAGTAATATGGGAACTCCTGCTGTGTAAGAAATATTTCCTCTCCAGTCTCCTTGACGCATTCCGTAGGTAAAACTGAAGTTTGATGAATGACATGTAAGGATTTTTATTATTATTATTTTTAGTCATTTAATATTTTATTTTATTATAATTTTGTTTTAGTTATAATATTTTTTCTTAAGTACTCAAGTTTCATTCATAATGATTGTAACTGTCAAGTCACTTGACTCCATCTGAGAACATTGGGCATTATGAATAAAGGCAAGGCGCAGCATTTCTGTACTATAGAGGACAATTAAAAATGTCCCATATTTCCATTGATATTAATGGGTCTTTTAAATGCTTTGAATGTAGGATGGGTCACTAATGCATTGCAAAACAAAGTGTTGGAGACCTTTCTAGCATTCAGGGGGTTAAATATAAGATTGAAATCAATGTCCCACTTTGCATTTATACATAAGACCCATTGTATTAGATACTGTTTTCAGTATCTAACACCCAAAGGCATTTCTATGCACTTTCTGATGGCCCCAAAATCTCCAGATCTCACTGGAACTGTCACTTTGTAACAACTAGAGGATTTTGAATGAGCTTTTGAAGGAGTTTTCCAAAGTAAACTGTATTTATGTTTATTTTTTTTATTAAAAAACAATAGTTTATATGCTATTTAGCTTTATTTACCATAAAATCCTGTATTCATAATATAATTTGCTAGGATGCGAAGCTCCCTGTGCTCCCTGCGCAGTAGAGACTGCCTGTACGATACAGTCACACGCAGTAGTCACGTGCAGTAGAGACTGCACGAACTATACAGTCACACGCAGTAGTCATGCGCAGCAGAGACTGCCTGAACAATACAGTCACTTACAGTAGTCACGTGCAGTAGAGACTGCCCGAACGATACAGTCACACGCAGTAATCATGCGCAGCAGAGACTGCCTGAACAATACAGTCATGCACAGTAATCATGTGCAGAAGAGACTGCCCGAACGATACAGTCACGCTCAGTAGTCATGCGCAGCAGAGCCTGCCTGAACGATACAGTCACACGCAGTAGTCATTGTTGAACTGCCTCCTCAGGTCCTGATAGGACACTACTGTAGTTTCAATGCGTAGCACATTGAAACTATGGTAGAACCCAGGCAGGAAGTAAAGGCCTTTAAAACAACTTTGGTGATTTTAAATAGCTTTCAGTATCACTTATATGATTTCTTAGTCATTTTGTATTTAGAAAACTATTTTTTAAGGTACTTAGATTTATACATTAAAGGAGTAGCAACATTTTTTATGAAAAGATATATATTATAGGGATTTTCCTACAGTGTAAAATAGGGGTACTCCCACTGCCGAAAGACTTATATTTCCAGAGTTATTACAGTTTAAATCCATGTTTTTTTACATTAGCAGTGCCCTCTAGTAGTCAAATTCTAATTAGAGTTCCTGTTAGATTCTAATGGAGATGAAAGTCAGTAAAGTCAGAGACATACAGTTCTCCATAGAATGTGATAGAAACTGCCTGTCACTTCCTGTCAGTTAGAACTATCAGGAAGTAAACACAGTAAATTCACTTCCTGATTATTTGAATTGTTAAAATTTTGAATAACACATCTGACAGCAGTGAGAGTGACCTTGTTTTATTCAGCAGGAAATGCTCTGTAACCCCTTAGTGACAGCCGCGTGCGTACACGGCTGTCACCTTAACGCCCATGGTACATTTTTTTATTTATTTATTTTTTTAAACGAGTCCGGAGTCCCCGAGTGGAGTGCAGCCGGACTTCCAGGACTTACCATGTACGTCCTCTGTCACTAAGTGACAGTTTCTGTGGGACGTACCTTTTAAGTCATTTGTTGTTAAGGGGTTAAAGGATGTTGTATAAGCACTTCCTTTCTTAGCCCAACACTGCCCAACTCACTGCCACTTAATGCTAAGCAGTGTCAGTAGTGGAGTAGGTAATGCAGAGCTAAAACAGCCAGTCATTGCACAGCATGCGTTAACCCTTTGAGTGCCAGAGGGGTATGGAATGCATTGCTTTCACACCTCCCAAGTGTCCCTCTTTAGGACTACAGTCCCTCTTTTAGACCCAAATCCCTCTGTCCCACCCTAATGTCCCTCTTTTTAGGAGATCAGATTGTGTGGTGTGTATAAAAGTGTAGCACATTGCTCCACAGCATTAAAACTCACATTATTGTTTCTTTAAACGTCAGTATATGTGTTTATAAATTAGTCTGTTTAAATAAAATACTTTGGTCTTGTTATAACTCATTTATTAGGTTACACAAGGAGGTGTCAGTAGGACATGAAACAGCCTAAAAATTCTTGTTAATGTCCCACCCACTGGCCACACCCCAGCCACACCCCCTAAAATGCATTCCGTGCCCCTCTGGCACTCAAAGGGTTAATTAGCATATTCTATAAAGCTAGATAACTCAAAAATAGTTTAACCCCTTAACGACCCTTGACAGTCATAGTACGTCAAGGGGCGATCTGACTGAACGACCCATGACGTACTATGACTGTCATGGAATTCCAGGCTCCCCCTGCGGCTGCACGCCGTTCGGGGAGTCCGGAAGCGGAAAAGACAAAAAAAAAAAATGCTCCGTGGTCCTTAACTGACCGCGCCGCGCTGATCGGCCGGTCGTTAAGGGGTTAAAGGGTTAGTAATGTTTCAATTCCATTGAAGCTACAATCCCTCTTTGTAGTGTGTACTAATGCTCCATTACCTTGCTAATGCTCAAATCACTATATTTCCTCTGAAATTATATAATAAATTGTCCACCTTCCGTCCCTTATACTGACACCAGTCTTCTATGCCTCAGAACTGAAGGAGGACTGCGATGAGTGACAGTCTTCAGTATAAGGAAAAACCTGCCCTCCTTTATCAAGGAGGGTAGGGTTTCCCTTATACTGGATGAAGGAAGATTGTCCCACCTTGCGACCTGTCTGGTGAAGTGACTGGACATCAGATCTGAGGGGAGGTAGCTTCCCCACATGAAAAAGGGCGGGAGGGGGGCAATTAATAATATATTTTCAAAGAAAATAAATATAGCAATTTCAGCATTACCAAGGTAACAGAGCTTTAGTACACAGTATAAGGAGGGATTGTAGCTTCACTGGAATTGAAACATTACTAACCCTTTCTATACAAAACATAGGTGGCTTTGCAAGAATCACAACAATTTTTTTAGGCGACAGAGTCTCTTTAGCCCATTAAGAAGTGTGGAACGCATTGCAAAGTAATGTGTTGTTCACCCATCTTGACCTTCATTTTACTGGAGTGCGGCTCAGGCTGAAAAGAATTAAATCTTTGTCACTCAAAGGGTTAATACCTCAGTTTAAAATCTGTAATTTTCTTGTACATTTTTTTAAGTAATATGATAAAAAAATGAAATGATAAGGACAAATTTAGCAGTTTTGGGGGTTTTTTTGTATGTTTTTTCTTTCTACGAGTAATATAGTATCTGCTGTTGAGTTATGAGTTTATCATAAGTATCAACATGTTGAGGATAACTATAATGGGATTTGGTTTATGATCATGTCAGTCCCCAGAAGCACTTCCTCCAAAACATCTCGAAACCACCTAACTTTACGACCTGTTGAATATACTTTATATTGTGCTAACATTGTGCTGCTTATGTAGATAGATTTACACTTTTTTAGTAAACCACTAACGGTGAAAATGATATCCTAGATTCATCTGGATGAGCTGGCAAGGAACATTGTGGCTAAACCTAATACATTTTAATCTGGTAAATGCATTTGGAGGAATGGATCTACATCTATTCTGAAGGCAGTTGTTTTAATATATTTATATTTTTACATCCATTTGACTTTTAACCAATGAAGGATAAATATACTGTTTTGCATTCATGCGGTTTTAGATTAAGTAGAGAAAATCCTCTGCTGAGCTGGAATTCTTACAATGAATGAGCTAATTAGTCAGATTTATGAGTCCATGTTTCTCCAGAATTTCTTTTACAGGAGTTAAAATATGTTCTGTTATTAAATTAAATTAGTGGTAAAGGCAGATTATTAGTGTGTTTTGTAGCAACAGGAATATAATGGGTGGATCATTTTTCAAGGTTGTATAAGTTCTATAGCAGGAGCAATCGATTGTTTGACCTCTCGCTATTGGGGACTTCCATGGTTTACTTTTGAAAGGTTGCACGTGCGACCATTTAACAATTTAACCAAGTCGAGTGTATAAAAACGCAACATGAGAATCTCACCATGAATTACAGCGCGAGATTGCCATGTCGCCTAGTGAATGGTCGCCTCTAATGCTTACCAGAGAAGTACATTGCAGTGTGGAATATTTCTCTGGCACTGAAAGGGTTTGCAATACCATCTCTCTAGCACACCTCAAACTATAACCCATGTGTAAACTTGGAGCTACTGTGAGTCAGAACAACTGCATTGCAGTCAATGGGGACAGATGTTGTTTTAACCTTTATGGTCTGGAGGTGTGCTCAGCGTTGTTATGGACACAGATAAGTTGCAACAAAATTTTCAGCAAAACTGTATCCATTGCATGGTTATGTTCTCATATCATACATCACACATTTAGCTCACCACCATTTTCCTTTGTCTTTTTTTCCCTGGTCTGTTTGGGCAGGAAAATGACAAAGAAGGACCAGCTCCTCTTTTGTCTCCTTTGCTTCTAAGAGAGGGGAGGAGGGATGTGTCAATTAGGTAAAGTGGTCTGGTGATGGGCAGGGCTTGCAAACAATAAAAGAGGTGTGCAGTGAACCCTTGGGAGGAGAGTCTTGGAGCAGTGAAGTGATGGATGGGAGAATGTGACCAGCCAGCAGCATGAGCCAGCAGAGGCCCAAACTCTAGCCATGCCTCCATGTGGTGTGGGCCCAAGAACTGTTGCACAGCAAAGCCTGACCTCCAGTTGAAGTAGCCCAATATCCTGGCCTGCTTCTTTTCCTGCCTCTTGTCCAAGGATTTTTAGATAAGTATCCCTCTCTTGTTTTATTGTTTCTTTTAAACAATATTTATAGGAAAAACACCCCAAGTAACCAACATATTTCTACTATAATAGTTGTATTATGTGTCTTATTTGCACTGCAGTAAGTAATTGTCTAGTTAATATTATTAGATGTTTTATCTAGAATATATTTGATAATATAGAAGTGTATTGTTAATATTATTGTTAGTTATTAAATATTATTGCTTATTGCTAGTACTGGGGTGTTATTGTGTTAATTGTGGCATTGGTCATTAGAACAAATTTCTCTGGATTTATCCTTTAATTAAAGGTTTGGCTTTTTGGGTGTGGGCAAATTTTCTAATAGCTGTGTTGGGGTCTGTGTGGTGTGAGCATGCTGTAGGCCCTGGCCTTGTCTTTGTTCATAGATTTCCATCTCAGAGCAAACACATGATCTAACTCCATCTTGCTAGGCCCCCAGCCTGTCTTTGTTCCACATGGTTGAGGATGCCATTTTGTAAAAAAGCACATGGTTGTGAGATTGCAGTTTCTTCACAACTACATTGATTTTAACACAGCTGCTATTGTGAAACCTTTTGCACCAAATTAATTCACCCAAAGCCACGAACTGAAAGAAGCGTTTTACACATACTATGGTCCTTAACCCCTTGAGTGCCAGGGGGCACGCAATGCATTGCAAAGCAATGCGTTACATACCTCTCTGGCACTCAAAGGGTTAATGCTCTTAATGCAGTGTGTATGACTGCCCTGAATCTAGTGTATCCCTGCGAGGTGAAGCGGCTGTATAAGCATTCTAGGTGACCATTCACTAAGTGACATGACAATCTCGCGCTGTCATTCACTGCAAGATTGTCATGTCGCCATTTTAATCCAGTCATAGTCTCTTTTGCATGCGACCTTTCAAAAAGTTACCCTCTTCCATCATCCCTAACCAGCAATTGGCTGGCTGGGGATGAATCTCAACAGCCATTGAGATAACAAATGATCGTGGTCTTATTAGTAGGCTGCAGATAGCAAATGTGGCACATACATTTCTAGATCAGAGTTTCTCATTCTTGGTCCTCCAGAGTCCCTTGTAATGCTGGTCCTAAGGATTTTTCTGCATAACAATCAGAAGGAAAGATACACTAATTATACACCAGTGTTAAGGCAGGGAAATCCTTAAAAACTGCACTTTTCACAATATCCCAGAACCAGTTGTATGCCCCTCTATGGGCTATTAATTAATCCTTGGAATGCCAGAGGGGTATGCAATGCATTGCTCTGCATTGCATTGCATACTTCTCTGGCACTAAAAAGGTTAACTCTTTGGATGCCAGAGATATACCCAACACATTCCTCTGCTCTTTATAGGCTAAGAGCCCACATGGGCCCTGCACCAGGTAAGTTCCTCATCTATATTTTTTCATTCTTTATTTTTTCATTGTCTGTCTGTTGTTTTTAATTGCAGCACACTGGGACCCACAAATGACAATATAAATATCATAATATTATTTAAAGGGGTCCCTTCTGACGCATTTCAAAATAACTGTTTTCATTTTAATTTAGATAGTATTTGCAAAGATATTAGAGTAGGACTTACCATAAAGTGAGACACCTTGGCGTGGCGGTAAGCTTACACATGGATTGGCCAATTTGTGGAATGAAATTCTCACTTATTTCACTAAGATTTATCACAAATTATTATATATGCCTATTACAGGTTACACATTATTATCGCATATGGAGGAGCGCATGTCTGTTTGTTTGTATATGCCCTACAATACGTTTTTTTCATCATAGAACTGTTCTGATCCTTTAAGACTAAAATGTTAGGCTAAAATGAATCAGGTAAGGTCTACAATGTAAATGTTTCAGATTTTTGTTTCTTGACCCTTTGCGTGCCATAGAGATGTGCAATGAATTGTACACCACTGTGGCCCTCAAAAGGTCATAGATGACTAAGTTATAGTACTTATAGTATAGTATTTTTTTAACATGGATCTTACAAAATACACTATTGCTCTGTTTTGAATGCCTCATATTTTCTATATGTCTACTGATAGTCACAGAACCATACAAATTCTGATAACACATCCTTCTTTCCCTATCTGGCATTATTTAAAATGTTCCTGCACAATTCTTTGAACTTCTTTAAATGTAACCCGCTGAAGAAGTTCTCCTGCCATGTTCCAACAAGTTACTTGGACAGGAACATAGTGTGATTGACCTGAGGGAACCTGTTTTTTTCTCTTATGAAAATCACGTGATTGATTTATGTTATTTGATTGTATAAAACAGCAAGTAAATAAAAAACTGAAACACTTGTCTTTGAAAACCCATTTTGGGTCTTCTGACGGACAGTTTTGTACAACCACTAATTCAACAAAATGGTCTCTAGTGTCACCTTCACAATGTGTTGGAAATCTCTTTAGCATTCAAGGAGTTAAGAAGATATTCGAAGTCTTTTCTTCACAGGTCATGAATGAAAATAATGTATAAAAGAACTGTACAAAGCAAACTCTGGGGTAAGTAAATCCCTTTGATGTTGTGATGAATTGTGCTGCTTTGTTAAACACAAATTAATGCCATATACAGTGCAGGAATTCACAGGCCAAACAACTTCAACTGATCTTGTATTCACAGTCTGCAAGAGACAACATAATCCTATAAATGCTAACACAGCTCTCTGTAAACATGTTTTTTGTTCCAATAGACTTATCTATTTGTGTAATAAATTAAACTACTCTTGTGCTGTTCATATTAACCACTTGGATGCTAAGGACCTCTTGTGAAGCAATGCACAAAAGATTTTGTTAGCATTCAGTGAGGTGAATAAGAGAGAAATAGAACTTTTTTTAAGTGTGGGATATATATACAGTGCTTATTGCGTGTGTCTATCAATCATTTCAATAAACTTTATTAATGATTTATTTGTTAGTTTTGGAAGGACCATGGCCCACATTTATAAAAACTGTAGTTATTCTGGAGTAAACCAACTGCACCATAGCGGACTAATAAATATTCCTGTTAAATTGAGGGCTATATGTTCAAAAGAAAAGTTGAGGAGTTCTGGGCAAACCATTTGCACTTTGGGTAGAACTAAATGTCCCATTGATTTAAATGTGGATATTAATACCTTGATTGCTAGAAAGGTCTTCAACTCATTGCTTTACAATGCACTGAAGACCACTAGCATTCAAAGGGTTAAAATCCCCAGACTATTGTCTTTGCTTACAAACCATGACAACAAGGTATGAAATATAAGGATAGACTAAAGGATCTAAACATGTATAGCTTAGAGGAGAGAAGAAAGAGAGGGGATATGATTGAATCATTCAAATACATAATGGGATCCAACAAAGTACAGGATGGAAATACATTTCAAAGGAGTAGAAATGTTAGGACAAGAGGCCATAGTCTAAAAGTAGAGGGACACAGGTTTAGATGTAACGTAAGAAAGTTTTACTTCACTGAGAGGGTAGTAGATAAGTGGAATAGCCTACAGCAGTGGTAGAGATTAACACAGGGAGGGAATTTAAGCATGTATGGGATAGGTATAAGGCTATCCTGAACATAACACAATACCAAGGACAAATAAAGTCTGAGGTTTTTATAGTAGGGAAAATGGGCAGATTAGCTGGGCCAAATCATTCTTATCTGTCATCAAATTCTATGTTTCTATTTATTTTGAATGGGGGGTTTTCCTTTGGCAGAGGGGGGATTCATCTGTTGTTGAAGGGTAAACTGATGAGGATAATTTTCCTTCCTCATTTGAGGAAGACCCCAATACATTTGTTGAAGGTCTTATTTGAGCAATATAGGAGACCCTTAAATCCTGCAAGGCCTCAGATTTGAGTTTGTCATTTCCAAATATTTCTAATAGTAGCAAAAGGGATGTAGTGCTTTTCTCTCCCAATCATTCCCTTGACTATGGGCTATACCACCAGAAGTCCATCCTCCATTTTCTAGACATTCTAAGAGCACAGCTTTACTGGTTCTGGACACAAGAATACGAATCATACAGACAAACTTTGATTCTCTTCTTAAGGCAAATTTTATGGCCACTGGGACAACTTTTCATCCCACCTTAGCTACTGCTTGGGTCACTAGAGCTGTGGTTGTTTGAGGGAAGCAACTCTTAGGAGCTGTCCAAACAGACGTGCCCAAAGAGGACATTTTTCGGTATATATGGAGGTATATATCAAAGCTATGTGAGATGCCCTAGGGGTAGAATGGAGTCACAGAAAAGGGGGCTTAGAGGGCCCCATGGATCAGGAGTCCCTTCTTTCAGTGGTAGGTTTGGAACTTCCAGGGGCCCAACACTGAGACATAGACAAGAAGGTGAATGGGGGCATGCAAGGATGTGCTTTGTGGTTGGGCATGCTTGCAAAAACCAGCAGGTGAACGCCACAATACACTCTCCAATAGGATGGAATGAAGATTAGGACTGGGTATGGTTTGGCCGGCCATGGAGAAGGACCAGAGGTGAAAAGGCAGTAATTGCCTGAAAGAGCTTTCCATGGACTGGAGCTGGATGCAGACATGACCCAAGCTGGAATTTGTATGCACCCTTGGGGCAACTGTAAATAGGTCAATACTCAATTTAATAAAAGCTGCGTCCTCACAATTTACCAGTATACTTCTGTCATCTGTGTTTGTTTCAGGTATATTTAAAAAACAGTTGCAGTGATGTGTAAAGTTGGTTTTGCGTTTGGTTGATCGGAGTAGAGGGTAAATAGCTGGTATGGTCCTTAATGTACACAAACACCCACAAACTGGCACACATACAGACATGCAGATATGTACACAAACACTCACACACATAAATATATATACAAAAACACATTTTCATACATAGAAGTACTGCTCATGTTTTCATTTCCTATAAAATACTTACAGTGCTGAATCATTTTAATTAAATGGCAGAAATAAATGTATCCTAAAATTACACAAATACTGTACATATTTATCAACTGTTGAACCAGCCACAGCTGTGTTTGTGGTTCCACTAAAACTCTACTTGGGAATATCACAGATCATCACATTGCAGCATCTGCTTTGAATACATTTACACAGATTTTTCAAACTAAGTACAATGTAAGGCTTAGGATTTGGAATACAAAATAATGCAGCCCACCTAAAAATGTCCCTTGTAAAGTAACACAGCTGGCGATAATGCTATGGAAAGCAATATAAAGAAATTGCTTATGTAGTTGCTTTAAGGACAAGTTTGAAATGTTTCACATGTCCAAGTCATTGCTTCTCAGGAAACACATAGGCATTGTTTTTATAGGTTATTTTTTTTTTAATTACATTTTATTGTTTGATTTTAAATTCATCGTAATAAATGCTTAGGGGACACTGACTACCCATTGATCACACATATCTCTATATTTTAATTTGAAGGCCATCAGGACTTCAATAGGGGAAATAGGTAAACATAGCAAAAATAAAGATAACCGTGATATACTAGAACTTAATGTCGACTCTTCTACTGAGAGTTATCATATGACAGGGCAATAATTGGGTGAATCATAGCTTTTTAATACATTTGATAAAAAATTACTGACCACTTATAATAATGTATAGTTAGGGCACATAATCGAACTTGCCACTTGGAGAAAATTAAAGAGATAAAAAGAGTGAGATGAAAATGGCTGATAAACACGGAGTAAATCAAATATATAGATGTGCTAAAGGTTAGCAAAGTGATCCTTTACTGGCTGCCTATCTGAATAGTATAGTTGCAATGAAGGATAGCCAGAGATCTATAATATGTCCCAGATAATGACTGCTTACTTGGATTTGCCTTAACAATAGCTAAACTGTCACTGGCACATAGAATTGAAATTTAGCATTCGCATCAATCAGCCATTTCATCAGCGACAACAGAGCTGTGAAATGTTCCAAAACCTTGGTATTTGGATAACCCAAATTATTATAAAAAAAAGAATTACATTGTAATGAAGCAAAACAGCTCAAAAAACAATTACAGATATTCACAAATATGCCTAATGTAGGGAAGGGAACAGATGACTGTCCAGAAAGTCATGGGTTGGTATGAATATCTAGATAAACATGCCATCAAGTTATCATATTGCAAAATAGACTTGGTGATTAGGTCAATACATTTAGACTTATTACTCTAGAAAACACGAATTGAAGTACAATGCAATAACCCTTATAATCAAATGAAAAACACAAATAGTGTAAACTTTTTGTCCTGCTCACTTTCTGTTCTGTGGCCTACAGTTATGCCACTAGAAGGGTAGACCACAGAATGGGAAGCATGCAGGACAAAGAATTGAGAGTGGAGGATATGTGAAGGTGGTAGAATGCAATTCTTTGAGGTAATGTACCAGACCTTGCATATTTGATTCTGTGGCTCTATTAGGATTATGGATCATGGCTAGGATTTCAGACTGTGTATGTGGGGTTCTTTGGTTACCAGTGAGACAGTGGAACTTGGCTGGGACTTCAGACAGTGTATGTGTTGTTTTGTGGCTACCATTTGGGACAGCAAAAAGGCTTTGGTTTCAGACAGGGCATGTGTGGTTCTCTGAGTTCTTTGGGGTGGAGGGGAGGTGGACAGAAGTGTGAATATGGAGGTCAGCAGGTAGGTCATTGTATTGGAGGATGGCTACATTTTGGTGCAGGGGAGAGTGACGATGAAGGGGTGAGTTTTATTTCAGGGAGGGGACAGGCAAGGAGAGCGGCAAGGACACTTAGGGGTGATGGTCCTGCAGTGACTTGGTCAGGGGTCATGGCAGCTGTATAATAAGTGATGGTGCAATATTGTCTTTAAAAGAACTTCGATAAGACACCAGCCTTTCTGAATGCAAGAGCACTGGGTACAAATTTCAATAAATTAACAGGCAGCACATGCAGAATTAACTAAATGGTTTATATAGCACAGGCTACATATACATTAAAATACAAGTTTAAGATTATATTTTAGGGATCTATCATAAATAACTCATTTTTACAGATGCAATCTGGATATAAATGAAACTGCAAATTATGTAACACAACTTCATTTTTAGGTGTTCGAGTTCCTTTATACATCCTTGGGCCTTGCGTTAAAAGAAAACCTGAGTAATTCTGGGACATGTGTTCACCAAGTGCACTTAGGTTGACCATGTGTCCTGTATTGCCCATGACAGTACTGGATTATAAATGTGTGTCCCATGTCCCGGGCAGCCCCATTCAGGGACAATACAAAGTCCCAGAATAAAGACTCCAGTGCACAGAGTTCTAAACACTAGAAGAAGAACTGTCCATTGCCAACAGTGACAGTAAGTGATATCTCTGCTGGGCTACAGTAAAATGGCTTCCAAACAGAGCTGTAAATGCTAGAGAGAGAACTAAGCCTTGATCCTGACATCAAAAAGGAGCTGCAGTGCAATTCAGTTACAATGTAAAGCTTTGGATGTGATAGTAACATAGTAAATTAGGTTGAATAAAGACACAAGTCCATCAAGTTCAACCTTTGCCTCATACCCCAGTGACATGAGAACTGTTTAGCTTTCCTGCAATTAAATTAGTCTTTATCAGACCTTCCTGATCAGCCTACTGATAAACAGTATAACTCTGTATGTTCCCTTTGGAAAGAAATGTATCTAATCTTCTCTTGAATGTATCCATTGTATCTGCCATAACCACCTCCCTGGGCAATGAATTCCACAATTTAACAGACCTTACCGTAAAAAAACCCTTCCTCTGCTGAAGTCTAAATCTCCTTCCCTCTAATCTCAAGGGGTGTCCCCTGGTCACCTGATCAGGCCTTGGAATAAATAGCTCACCGCAGAGATCATTGTATTGACCTCTCATATATTTGTACAATGTGATAAGGTCTCCTCTCTAGAGTAAATAAACCAGGTTTGTCTAGTCGTTCCTCATACGTCAAGTCCTCCATTCCCTTAATTAGTTTTGTTGCTCTTCGCTTTACCCTCTCCAGTTCTAGTATATCCTTTGTCAGAACTGGTGCCCAAAATTGCACTGCATACTCAAAGTGAGGTCTTACCAATGATTTGTATAATGGCAAAATAATATTATCCACTCTTGCTTCAATACCTCTTTTTATGCAAGACAGGGTTTTGTTTGCCTTTGCTACTGCTGTTTGACACTGGTCACTGTTTCCAGGTTTGTAGCTGACAAGGATACCGAGGTCTTTTTCTAGCAACAAGTCCCCTAAAATTATTCCATTAAGTTTATAAGTATCCTTGGGATTATTTCCTCCCAAATACATGACTTTACACTTCCCCACATTAAACTTCATATTCCTGTGTTTGCCCAATCTGCCATTTTACATAAATCTCTCCATAGAGAGCAATTATCCTGTTCTGAATTAATTACCCTGCGTAATTTAGTGTCATCTGCAAATATTGATAATTTGCTTTCTATATCTATTTCCAGGTCATTTATAAACATGTTAAAAAGCAGCGGACCTAATACTGAACCCTGAAGTACTCCACTCTCCACTTTAACTGTATTGGAGAATTGTCCATTTACAACCACACACTGTTCCTTATCCTTCAACCAGTTTTGTATCCAATTGCAAAGGTCATCTTCTATCCCAGATTTCCTTATTTTATACCCCAGCCTTCTATGTGGCACTGTGTCAAATGCCTTTGCGAAGTCTAGATATACTACATCAACTGCCTTGCCATTATCAATGTACATGATCTTGTAGCTCATCACAGGTATCACTTTCAGTCACACTAGTCACTGGGCAGTTCTCCCTCAAGTGTTCTTGGACGGGTCACTGTACATCTTTGGACAAGTACTCTTGTCTCCTAAAGGTCTCTGAATAGCAGAATGGAAATGTAGTCACCCTAAGCACACCTTATCGGGCACAGAAAAACTCCCATTGATTTAAATGGAGCTTTCAGCCCCCTTAATTTTAGAAAAGTCGCCAATGCATTGCCTTGTAATGCTCTGGATAACTCTCTAGCAGTGAAAGGGATAAAAGCCCCATTTAAATCAATAGGAATGTATGTGTGCGTGTGGGGGGTATTGGTCCCCTATGGTGTATTTGGTTTGACCCAAAATTACTCAGATTTCTTTGGACCATAGGGCCCATAGTCTCAGACACAAAATAAATCTTGTTATGGTCTGCTATTGAGATTATTATCCAAGACCCAGATGTGATTGTTTCTTATTAAGTTGATTAAATTAGACATAACAAGAAATATTCTTTTGCTGCGATGGCATTTTTAGGGTTTTATTCTGCTAATGGCAGACTTACAAGATAAAATTCAATTACAAGTGTATGATATTTTATTTTAAATTAAAAGAATCAATATTTTTTGAAGAGTAATACACGTTTTACATTAAATATTTGTTATTTTTTTGTAAGCAAAACACTTTTAAATCTGCAAGCAGACCAGATTAACCATTGGGCTAGTGTCTGTTATTTTTAACCCTTTGAGCGCCAGAGGGGTACGCAGTGTATTGCTTTGCAATGCGTTGCGAACCCCTCTGGCACTCAAAGGGTTACCCTTTGAGTTGCAGAGAGGTAACCAATGCATTGCCACGCAATGCATTGGATACCCCTTTGGCACTCCAAGGGTTAAAAGAAAGCTATACTATAGGGAAGTGATTGTCAGCTTCATTCCTTAGGACACACCAACAGGTCAGGATATCCTTAGATAAGCAAAGGTAGATGAATCTCAGTGACTACTCCACCGATTACTGACCAGTCATCAAGAGTAAATATCCTGAAATCCTGACATGTTGGTGCATCCTGTGCACAAACCTTCAGACAAATTGCCCCAGATATAAGTGAACCGAAGAACTTAGCTAGATAGGTTTCCAACATACAGCAGTCATCAGTATCTATATGCTTTATTTTTTTTTTACATTTGATCTCTGCTGTTGTCTAATGGTATTTGTTTCAGTTTACAATCTGATAAGAATTAGTGACCCATATAAACTATTTAGGATTATTGAAACCTATTGTTGTTTGTGAGGAGGTGTGACTTAGAGGCAGACTTCAACAGAGATCAACATATTTATAAAATGCAAACAACATATAAAAAGAGGAATCTAATTGTCATATAACATAGGGATGGGTGAAATTTTTCACCATGGGAAGAATTAGAAAAAAAACCCATCTGTTTGACCTGCAGCGGGAAGGCAGTTTTTGCTAACAACATCCCACAGAAATGGAAGGTGAATGCATGCACGTATGTGTGGTTCAGTGTACGTGTGTGTGTGTGTACAAGTGTGTGTGTATGATGACCTGTGTGCGCTAGCATGCAAGCAGTAAGTACTTTAAAATCAAAATCAGATTTTGCTGGCATCTTCATTCCACTTCCGAGAGGAAAATTATCTCATATTAGTCAGAAGTTCTCTCAGGAAGAAAATGAAAGTTTTGCCCATTCCTAAGACACCTACCAATGTTAGTACTTCTATTAACCCTGTAAGGACTAGTTGGTTGTACAACACATTGCAAAGAGTCAAATAAAATGAAGAGTTACGCATTCCTAAGGAATATTTCCCCTTTAACTGATATAACATGATGCATATCGCTAACCTCTTAGATCCTAGAGCTGTCTCTAATGCATTGCTTCACACTATGTTGGAGAAATCTCTAGTATCCCAAGGGTTAATTATTGGTTACCTTGATGCGATGAGTTCAGTAAAGTAGAGGAAATTATTATTTATTTCACCAAATCTTAAAGATTTTGCAGGACCCTATACTTACAAATTAAATGCTGTGGAACATCAACATTCAAACCTTTTAACCCCATGAATGCTCTAGAGGTTGCCATCACATGGAGAATCCGTACTTTGGAGATCTCTCAAGCATCCACAGGGTTAAAGGTATATTTGTATCAAAAGTATTACAATGTTAGTTGATATCAATAATTTAAGGCTAAAATGTATTGGTCATACTAGTGCATATGAATGCTTTAGTGCATATCAGCACACGCGTTACGACTATGAGCTCTTCTTTTGTTAGCTGGTTGAGGAACAGATGGTGGGTAGTGATGATCGAGCACCCCGATGCTCGGGTGTTCGGGTGCTCTGGCCGAGCGCCCCCGGAGGCTCGAGTGCTCGGCCGAGCACCCGAGCCCCATTGAAGTCAATGGGAGGACTCGAGCATTACACCAGGCACCCCCTGCTCTGATAAGGGGAGGGTGCCTGGTTCATAGGAAAAGGTCAGAAAATGATGGAAACACCACAGAAATGGTTCAGGGACAGCATAGGGAGGATGTCTGGATGCATCTTGGACTCCAACGTCGCTGCTGGGAACGATGTTTCGCCCGTAGTACGCCATTTTTACAGACTGACCGTAAAACACACACAAAAAGGAAGATAAAAACGATTTTAGGCGAAAAATTGTTACCAAACAGTATTTGCTGTATATTTACTTGTATATCATCTGCAAATTCTGCAAAAAATTTCATCGATTTTTCGGAACTGGGGCCATGATTAAGAGGGAAACGTGCGCAGCGTAAAGCAGGTGTTCAACGTGGTTATGGCCCGGGTAAGGTACAGCATTCAGGAACGGAGGCCGCAGCTACCACAGGTTTTACAACATGTCCGTTTGCCCTTGTTAAGTCCAAAATTTATAGTCGGAACAGTGGGGTCTGATCCATTGAGTAAAAGTGACGAAGTGACTTAGTGTATGTAGCCAAGAACTACCTTCTGCTCTGTCGAACACCCCAGCCCTATTTAATTCAATGGGAGGACCTGAGGCACTCCGATACAACCTGTATATCACAAAATGGAGGGCCTCATTCACTTTGTGGTACAATAGTTCAGGTAGTGGTCCAACACTCATAAAGCCTATGCACTAAGTGAAAGGGCTGCCAAAAATTAGACTGAAATGTCACTCCAATACACCCTTTATTACACATAAAGGAGGGCATCATACACACCCTTGAAAAATTAGGATTAATGGCCTGCTGGTGACCCTCTAAAACATTAGGGGCGAGGGCATGCCGCTAAGCTGATCATCTAAAACATTAGGAATGAGGGTCTGCTGCTGAGCCGACCATCTAAAACATTATGGGTGAGGGTCTGCTGCGGAGCTGACCATCCTAAACATTATATGCGAAGGCCCGCTAGTGAGCTGACGCTATAAAACATTATATGAGAGGGCCCGCTAGAGAGCTGACCCAATAAAACATTATATGAGAAGGCCCGCTGGTGAGCTGATCTATACAAAAATTGTCAAACAGGGCCCGCTGGTGAGCTGGCCCTATATAAAAATTATATCACAGGGCCCGCTGGTGAGCTGGCCCTATATAAAAATTATATCACAGGGCATATGGAAGAGGAGGAGGAGGATGAGAAGATTAAGAGTCAACCATATACCCGTTTTTTGGGTGGAAGGGGTGAATGGGAATACAGAGTATTCCCATCATTGTAAATAACATATATAAAGTGACTTTATGTTCACCCGGGGCTTTCCTCCAGTGGAGTGGAGAAGTCAGGGGAAATCCAGGCCTTGTTCATTTTTATAAGTGTCAACCTATCAGCATTTTCGGTGGAAAGGCGGATACGCTTATCTGCTATGATGCCACCAGCAGCACTAAATACCCGCTCAGACAGAACGCTGGCGGCAGGGCAGGCCAGCACCTCCAAGGCGTAGAGTGCCAGTTCATACCACGTGTCCAGCTTGGACACCCAGTAGTTGTAAGGCACAGAGGGATCAGTGAGGACGCTGACACGGTCTGCTACGTACTCCTTCACCATCTTCCAAAACTTTTCCCTCCTTGTGACACTAGGCCGCGCATCAGGGTGAGGGTGCTGGCGGGGTGTCATGAAGGTGTCCCACGCCTTGGAGAGTGTTGCCCTGCCTTTGTCGGAACTGCTGTGTGCTCCCCTTTTCTCCCCTTCTCGGTTGGCCAAGGTAGCACGTACTCTGCCGCCAGCGTTGTCAGATGGAAAATTTTGGAGCAATTTTTCGACAAGAACCTTCTGGTATTGCACCATTTTGCTTGTCCTCTCCACCGGAGGAATGAGAGATGAGAAATTCTCTTTGTAGCGGGGGTCCAGAAAGGTGAACACCCAGTAATCCGTGTTGACTAAAATGCGTATAACGCGTGGGT
Source organism: Rhinophrynus dorsalis (assembly GCA_037306005.1). Taxonomy (NCBI): domain Eukaryota; kingdom Metazoa; phylum Chordata; class Amphibia; order Anura; family Rhinophrynidae; genus Rhinophrynus; species Rhinophrynus dorsalis. The sequence goes on along the minus strand of CM074723.1, from coordinate 435,542,492 downwards.
CACGGGAAAGGCAGCCTAACATAAAGTCAGCCATGTGTGCCAGAGTACCAACAGGCAAGATTTCGCTGTCCTCACCAGGAGGATGACTCTCAATCTCCTCATCCTCTTCCTCCTCTTCTGCCCACCCATGCTGAAGAGATGGAAATAAAGTTCCATGGCTACCCTCTGTAGCGGAGGCAACCGTGTCTTCCTCCTCCTCCTCCGCCTCCTCCAATTGTCGCTGAGAAGACGAAGTGAGGGTGCTCTGGCTATCACCTTGTGTAAGCTCTTCCTCCCCCATTTCCACCTCTTCCACATGCAAAGCGTCGGTTTTAATTGTGAGCAGCGAGCGTTTCAGTAGACACAGAAGTGGGATGGTTACACTGATAATAGCGTTATCGCCGCTCACCATCTGTGTCGATTCCTCAAAATTGCGTAAAACCTCACAGAGGTCTGACATCCATTCCCACTCCTCACTTCTGATTAGAGGAAGTTGAACGGAGAGGCGACGACCGTGTAACAGCTGGTACTCCACTACTGCCCTCTGCTGCTCACAAAGCCGGGCCAACATGTGGAAGGTGGAGTTCCAGCGCGTGCTCACGTCACACAGCAGCCGGTGAGCTGGCAATTGTAAGCGCTGCTGCAGCGTCAACAGGCCGGCTGAAGCTATAGATGACTTACGGAAATGTGCACACACGCGGCGCACCTTCGTCAAGAGATCATGCAAATTGGGGTAGGTTTTTAGAAATCGCTGAACCACTAAATTAAATACATGCGCTAGGCATGGTACGTGTGTGAGCTTGCCGAGCTCCAAAGCCGCCACCAAGTTACGCCCATTATCACACACAACCATACCTGGTTGCAGGTTGAGTGGCGAGAGCCACTGCTCGGTCTGGTGACTAATCCCCTGCAACAGCTCTGAGGCCGTGTGCTGTTTGTCCCCAAGGCAGATCAGCTTCAGCACGGCCTGTTGACGCTTCCCCACTGCAGTGCTACACTGCTTCCAGCTATCGGCTGATGGGTGAGTGGCGCTGCGCGCAGAGAATTCGGAGGTGGAAACGGAGGAGGAGGAGGAGGAGCCAATAACGTAGGTGCTGGCGGAAACCCTGATGGAGGTAGGGCCCGCAATCCTCGGCGTGGGTAGCACCTGTGCCATCCCAGGGTCCGAGTCGCTCCCAGCCTCCACGACATTCACCCAGTGTGCCATCAGGGAAATGTAGCGTCCCTGGCCACAAGCACTTGTCCATGTGTCAGTCGTTAAGTGGACCTTCCCAGTAACTGCGTTGGTCAGGGCACGGGTGATGTTAAGGGACACATGGTGGTGTAAGGCGGGGACGGCACACCGGGAAAAGTAGTGGCGGCTGGGGACTGCGTACTGAGGGACAGCTGCTGCCATCAGGCTGCGGAAGGACTCAGTGTCCACAAGCCTAAATGGCAGCATTTCGATGGCCAGTAATTTGGAAAGGTGTGAGGTTAGTGCTATGGCCTGTGGGTGGGTGGCTGGGTATTTTCGCTTGCGCTCAAATGCCTGGGGTAACGACATTTGGATGCTGCGCTGGGACAGGGAAGTGGATGTGGTCGCTGATGGTGCTTCAGATGGTACAGGTGCAGGGCGGGAGGTATGCGGGCCTGCGCCTTCGACAGGCGATTGGCCGGCACCGAAAACAGGGGAAGAGGAGGCAGTGGTGTGGTCTGCAGACACAGATTGGCGATCCGGGCGTTCCTCCCACTTATTACGGTGCTTGGATGCCATGTGTCGGATCATGCTGGTGGTGGTGAGGTTTCTAGTGTTCATGCCTCGGCTCATTCTGGTGTGGCACAGGTTGCAAACTACAATTCTTTTGTCGTCCGCACTTTCCTTAAAAAAACGCCATACCGCGGAACACCTAGCCCTTGGCAAGGGAGATTTACGCAAGGGGGTGCTCCGTGGAACATTTGCGGGCCGGTTTGGTGCGGTCCGCCTTCTTTCTTTAGCCACACCACTGCCTCTTCCAGCCTGTTGCGGTGCTGCAGATGGCTCACCCTCAGGACTGCTGTCATCGCTCGGCTCTCCACCTTCCCAGGTGGGGTCAGTGACCTCATCGTCCACCAAGTCCTCCTCCACTTCCTCACTCTGATCATCCTCCTCATTTCTTGATCCCACCACATCCTCAGTCATTGACAACTGTGTATCATCCTCCTCATCAAGGTCTTGAGACAGTAATTGTGGTTGATTTGATGGCAACTGTGTCTCATCATCATCATCCACTTCCTTTGACCTTAAATGCCGTTCCCCTCTGTCATCTTCTTGTGATTGGGTACCCTCTAGAGGTTGTGAATCAGGGCACAAGATCTCATGTTCCTCTGCAAGCGTGCTTGGAGAGAGGTTCAAATCAAGGATTGGTGATGAGACGAGCTCCTCACTATATCCCAGTGTGGGATCACTTCTTTGGCCAGACCCTCTATGGTGGGAGGAAGGATGATCAGGGTGAGGATTATGTTGACCAGACTCTTGGCTAGTGAGAGTGGACTTGGTGGAAGACAGGGTGGTGCTTAACCGACTGGAAGCAGTATCAGCTGAAATCCAACCGACCACCTGTTCGCAGTGGTCTGACCTCGAGAGTGATGTCCTGCGACGCCCTGTAAACTGAGACATGAAGCTAGGTATGGTGGATGTCTTTCTGTCTTGTGCTCTGGCACCAGGCACAGTTTCTACGCGTCCCGACCCGCGCCCTGAACTATCAGGATCACGTCCACTATCCCGTCCCTTTTTACCCGCCTTCTTCATATTAAACGGAATATATGCCGGTAATCTGCGGCTAGGCACACGAAACAGAATGTGACGCTAATCTGCGGCTAGGCACACTAAACAATATGTGACGTTAATCTGCGGCTAGGCACACGAAACAGAATGTGACGCTAATCTGCGGCTAGGCACAGTGAACGGAATATGTGACGTTAATTTGTGAATTTGCACACTAAACAATATGTGACGTTAATTTGTGAATTTACACACTAAACAATATGTGACGCTAATCTGCGGCTAGGCACACTAAACAGAATGTGACGCTAATCTGCGGCTAGGCACAGTGAACGGAATATGTGACGTTAATTTGTGAATTTGCACACTAAACAATATGTGACGTTAATTTGTGAATTTGCACACTAAACAATATGTGACGCTAATCTGCGGCTAGGCACACGAAACAGAATGTGACGCTAATCTGCGGCTAGGCACACGAAACAGAATGTGACGCTAATCTGCGGCTAGGCACACTAAACAATACGTGACGTTAATCTGCGGCTAGGCACACTAAACAATATGTGACGCTAATCTGCGGCTAGGCACACGAAACAGAATGTGATGCTAATCTGCGGCTAGGCACACGAAACAGAATGTGACGCTAATCTGCGGCTAGGCACAGTGAACGGAATATGTGACGTTAATTTGTGAATTTGCACACTAAACAATATGTGACGTTAATTTGTGAATTTGCACACTAAACAATATGTGACGCTAATCTGCGGCTAGGCACACGAAACAGAATGTGACGCTAATCTGCGGCTAGGCACACGAAACAGAATGTGACGCTAATCTGCGGCTAGGCACACGAAACAGAATGTGACGCTAATCTGCGGCTAGGCACAGTGAACGGAATATGTGACGTTAATTTGTGAATTTGCACACTAAACAATATGTGACGTTAATTTGTGAATTTGCACACTAAACAATATGTGACGCTAATCTGCGGCTAGGCACACTAAACAGAATGTGATGCTAATCTGCGGCTAGGCACAGTGAACGGAATATGTGACGTTAATTTGTGAATTTGCACACTAAACAATATGTGACGTTAATTTGTGAATTTGCACACTAAACAGAATGTGACAATAATCTATGGCTAGGCACACTTTTAAAATGGCCCTTTTTGTCGCTGCGTTGTAAAATAATTGGCCCTGTGCACCTAACAGAATATGTCAGCTTGTCACTGCACTGTGAAATATTTGTCCCTGTGCACCTAGTACAATGTCACCTTAGAACATGTCCCCCCCCACAAAAAAATGAAATTCTGCCACCCCCAAAAAAAATTAAATGCTGCCCCCACACACAACAGTCCTAAAAAGGACTTTTGGGTCTTGAAAGAGTTTCAACAATTTTATTCTCCCTACACTGACTTCCTGTGCATCTAGTATTATATGTCACCTTACTAATATCCCCCCCACAAAAAAAAAGGAAATTGTGCCCCCCCAAACAAAATATAAATGCTGCCCCCACACACAACAGTCCTAAAAAGGACTTTTGGGTCTTGAAAGAGTTCCAACACTTTTATTCTCCCTACACTGACTTTCCCTGCCTGATCGCATCTCTCCCTGGCTAAGAATGAGCCGAACTCGCGCGTCGGGTGCTATACAGCACCCGATCACGGGTTCTGGCCAGCCAATCAGTGTAATGCCAGCAGCCAACATGGCTGCTGGCATTACACTGATGTCAGAGCCTCCCCGCACGTTTATTGGCTGCGCAGCAGCCGCGAAACGTGCGGGGAGGAGACCCGAACATGGCGGGCGAGCACATGCGGTACTCGTACGAGTACCGCCATGTGCCAAGCAGAGCGATGCTCGAGCCGAACCGAGCTTCGGCCGAGCATGCTCGCTCATCACTAATGGTGGGTATGCATTACAAGGGATGTTTTTGAAGGTTTTTTTATTTTATGTCTTCATGGATAACCAATAACCCTTTGAGTGACAGTGGGGTCCGCAATGCATTGCAATGTGTTGCGGAAACCTCTGGCACACAAAGGGTTAAGGCACAGATGGAGGCTACTTGGCTTGGTGACACTTAAGCCTGCAACATCAGAATGTAGCCCTTTTCATACAGGAGACTTTTTTAAAGAGGCATTTTGTTGGTCACCAAATAGAGGGCAACATTGCAATTGGATGCTGGGCAATTGTCAGGGCCGCATTCCTGGATGGCACTGTGAGTGTCATATTTGCGCGGGTCCACGTTCCACCTGAACTGTTCGGCCTCTCGTGTTTGTCAGTGGGTGTTTTGCACAAGAAGTTTCCATGGTTTGCACACATATTTAGGCATGATTTTTCCTGGTATACTGATTTTACTTCACTTTGTGGTGCTCGGAACAGACGCAGCATGTGAGTGCATGTTTCAATTTTACTTTTAGTATTTAATCTCACTAAGCTCTCTCCATAGTGTTCAGTTGGTCTTTAGTTCTCTAGAGGTCTCCTGTTCTAGACCTTTGGCATGTTCACCTGTTTTTGTGTTGCCTATTGTCTACCTTGACTTTGGACCATTTCACCACTGATGTACCCCTGCTGCCTGCTCTGACTCAGGCTGCCTAACTTTGCCTTTTCTTTTTGATTTTGGTAGCTCACTCTGGGCATTCTCCAGTATCTTGTTCAGTACCATACAAATCTGGGGGCAAACAGTTACCTCATTCTGTATTCTGCTATTGGACTCCAATACTACTACATAACAGCAACATATATCAATTCTTGAAAACAAAATTAAAAATTGCACAGTTTGGAAAGTTTTCGTCTACCACTCTCATACACTTAGACTGGTGCACTAAGATTGTGCAGCAATTCTAGAGCAAACCAAAGAGACTGGAAAACATTTGGTAGGATGTTATGAGTACTCAACTTTATTTTTCTATATGTCTGTGTGCCATCACCTACAGCTCCTGGATACCCCAGGCTGAGTATATCTGTTTATTTATTTATGTGGGATGTGCACCAATACTTTCCAAATTGTGGGTACATTTATATGTACTTGCGAGTGTGAGTGCCTTGTTATTCTTTATATATAGAAAGAGATATTCAGTGAGCAAAATGTTCTGTGTATAAATTAATATCGCAAATGTGGCAATATAGTGTGAAAAACATGCTCAATAGTGTTAACCCTTTCATTCCAGAAGGGTAAGCAATGCATTGCAGAACAATGAGTTGTGTACACTCTGGCACTCAAAAGGGTTAATCCTATATAATAATTTGCTAAATGTGTGTTTGTCAGAAGCCGTCATGACCAGTAGAGACGGCTGTGTGTGCTGCAGTCATGCGCACTACAGACTGCCCACGCCATGGCTGATAACGGAGCGGGGCTCTGAATTCAGAGAGTTGCGCACAGAGGACTACGGTCTGAATTTGGAGCGCCCCGCTCTGTATCAGCCCTGGCATGGGCATTCTCTACTGTGCATGACTGCACAGCAGCCGTTGCTGGGTCGCACTGTGGCCCGTGTACACAGGCTCTTCAACTAGTATATAACAGAATACAAATGAAAATTACACCCAGAGCCAAATATTTAACCCTCTGAGTGCCAGAGAGGTACACAACGCATTGCAGAGCAATGCGTTGCATACCCCTCTGGAACTCAAAGGGTTAAATGATCAGACTGAAATAAAGCACCAACCTTCAGCTAGGAAGATATGAAAATGCACATATATGTTTATGTCAACTATTAAACAATGGTATTGGTACAATTATATTGAGGGTCATCTTAAAGGAGCAGTAAACTTTTTTTATGAAAACCTATATCTTATAGAGCTTTTTCGCCTAAGTAAAACAAGGTCACTCCCACCGCTGTCAGTTGTTGTATTCAAATGTTATAACAGTTCATCATTTTCATTGGGTGCTCATCACAATATTTGTTTCTAGGTCCAACTAAATGGAATCTAACCACTAGAGGGCAATGTTAATGTAAAAAAAAACCCAAGATACTAAACTGAAAATATGAATCTCAGAAGCGAGAGTAACCTTATTTCACTCATCACCAAACCCTACAAAATATGCTTTTCATTAAAAAATGTAGTGCTCCTTTAAAGCCACAACTCTCATGGGTCTTACACAAGACACAACTTGTATCCCTCAAAAAAACAGGATTGGATTATGTCTAAGTCATGTCAATGAGAGGAGGCAGGCACAAGAGGATGCAATGAAAGAGCACTCAAGAATACACACATTTCTAATCTGTTCCCTACAGCCTAATATAAGTATATATACTGATTATATACTGCCATAAAGTAATACATTGATGAGATTATGCAGTATAAAAAGTCCCCAGTATATGTTGGTTAGAGTAACCTAAAGTCCTTTAATTCAAAATCAAAAACAATCTATAACATTGTGATTAAAAGGAAGAAAACATGTAAAAATTATGAACCAGCAGCATATATATATATATATATATATATATATATATATATATATATATACACACACCCATATAATATAAATATAATATAAATCTGGTTTGCCGTTGGGGGGAATCGCTAGAGCCGATTGCTTGAGGAGGAGGCAGAGGGCGAAGCATAGCCTCAACCAACCACAGCTGCCACTGTTAAGAAAAAAAAAATGTTAGACACTTTCAACCAACAGCTTACAAAAAAGGTCAGACCTCATGGTGGAGTATCAGGACCCCTTCTTATGTCTCCCCTTCCAGCTACTGATCTCCCAGCCGAATTAACAGAGGCAATGCAGTGGTTCAAGAGATTTCCCCTGCTTCCATTCTTGCCAGAGCATCCTGGCAGGAGTGGGTGGGATCGGGAAGCCCTCTCACGTCAGTGTTGGAAAGCCTCCCTCATTGACTTGAGAGGGTTTGCTGATTCCACCCACTCCTATCCACCTCCGGGTATAATGGCAGCAGGTGAGCTCTCTTGCTTCTCTGAAATCTCTCAGCCGAATCGTCCGCGAGTTCAGTTACTGGGGGGCATCTGGAGCAGTCCTGATACCCCACCACAGGGTCTGTCTTTAATTACAATTTAACCATTTCAGTGCCACATAAGTATCCAGCACATTGCAATGCAATTAATTGGATAGCTCTCTGGCAATCAAAGGGTTAAAATGAACCGGGTTTGCCACACAGGCAAAGCTGTGCAACACACCTGCTAGCTTATATATATATATATATATAAATATACATACATACACAGTACTGTGCAAAAGTTATAGGCAGGTGTGAAAAAATGCAACTGAGGCAGCCTAAATCCACAGAAGAACTATAGTAAGTTCTCCAAGATGTTTGGAACAACCTACCTGCTGAGTTCCTTAAACTGTGCGCAAGTGTATCTAGGAGAATTAATGTTGCTTGGAAGGCTAAGGGTGGTCACACCAAATACTGAGTTGATTTAGATTTTTCTTCTGTTCACTCACTATGCATTTTGTTAATTGATAAAAATAAACTATTAACATGTCTATTTTTTAAAGCATTCTTACTTTACAGCATTTTTCC